>CM012460.1:23004249-23604249 GCA_003999625.1 Oryzias javanicus | reverse complement strand
CCATCGTTTTCTGTCCTGTTGCATCTCGGATAGGAACAGATGCTGAAGCAGCCATGAGGGAAGTTCAAGGTATTCACTCTTTCCTCAGTTAGAAAAAATAATTCTTGAATAGTTGAATAGTTACTTCACTGGAATAGTTCTTCAAACTATTACATTTATATATCTCGATTCAAATTGTTGTTTTTGTTTTCTCTTTAGGTAATGATCCAGTCATTCTGGTCTTCATGCATCTCTCCCAAGAGCCCAAACACGTCTCCTCCACAGAGGTCTTAACAAGTGACCGTAGAGTTGTCCTGGAGGTCAATATTCTCTACCATAACAAACAGAATGGTTTGTTGAGGTGTGAACAAAATGAAAAAGCTGCAAATGAGCTAAAACAAGAACTAATGAAGCATCACATGTACAGACAAACCTCCTGTTGTGCTATTCTTTAATAAAGTCTGCTGTGTCGTTAGCTGTGGTGGTGCAGTTAGTTTCTGTAAAAAAAAAAAAAAAAGGGTAAAGCTAGATTAAACATTTTTATTAATGGAACAAACACGATTCAAATCAAAATCTTGTTCAAAATCAATTAAAACAAATTGGGACATTTGAGTTCTGTTTTCACATTTACCTTGTATGAATAAATGGACATTTTCTTTAAGTGCTTTTGCAGAACTAATATGGATGTTCTACTGTGTGATACAGAGATGGGCAGAATTCTATTGTGCTTTCCTTTAAATAAGTCTGATGTTATGTAAGCTTTGGTAGTGCAGGTAGTTTAGTAATGAGGGAAAGTTGTGTAATAGTTAAAATAAGCTTTTATGAACTGCAAACGCATCTTTCATTTCAAGATCTTTGTCAAAAGCTGAATACATATGGAACAGCTTTTCATTTTTATTATTATCATTGTTATTAATAATAAATTATGACTTTTCCTTTATTGTTATTTCATGCATGAGTTAAATTTACAATATATCAATAGATATTTTATTATGTGTTGCAGAAATGTGTTTTTATGGAGAGGAAATATGAGGGAAATATATATTAGCTTGTATCTCTAATATGTAATATGTAATTTAAATATCTAATTTATGTAATAAAATACTCTAAATGTGCTATGTGTTTCTTACCTCAACCTTTTCCTGGATCAATATTCTCTGGCTTTAAATATATTCTTGCAACTGAAACTTTTTGTAAAGAAAATACGACAAAAAAAATAAATAAATCTGTAAGATTATTATGTTGAACTTTGCCTTTGTTTTTCAATTAATTCTTTACAAGTTTTTTTTAAAGTCCCTCCTCTCTGTGTCTTCCCTCTTTTTTTTTGTTTTTTAATAAAAAGTTGAAAGTATTTTAATTCAACATCAAGACGGGTTAAACAACTGAGACCTTATTCTCCAAAAGGTTTGAACAAATTTTTGAATCAACTTCAGGACAAAGAAAACAATGACTTGTGTGCAGTCTCTGTATTGAAAGTTAAGATAAAAATCAAACTTATGAACTTGTATATCCTCATAAACATGTCACGTAGATATTCAGGACTCATCTCTAATTGTCATGATTCTTTAGTTTAATCAAACCTGGTATCTTTAGAGGAAGATTTCCAGACCAACTCAAAGATCCAGTCCTTGACTCTAGAAGACTTCCAAGAGCTCTTTCCTGGACTAAAGAATCTAAAGCTGAGAAAGACCATCCTTTAAATAATACATCAATAAACAACTTTATTCCTTCAGGTTCTTCATCAGACACCGAGGCTCCAATGACAACAGATTAGAGACAAATGAAAGAACTTTCAAATGAAAAGATAAGTATGTTTCATTGTAAAAAACTGGGTCCTGAAGTTTTTTTAGAGTCCTAGTTTTTAAACAATCTTCCATTAAAAAAAAGTAAAATCCTAACTTTTTTTTGTGTGATTGTTTATATTATAGAGAAAGAAAGAGGCCCTCTCAGCTCACAGTTCTTATGGTATTGGCTCCATGGTCTCCAACAGAAAACAGCAGCTAACATGTAAATTAATCCGTGTTCCAGTCTCCATGGAGTTCCTTCTGTGCACGCTAGAGTTTCAGTCAGCAACAGTAGCACATCTAGCACAGTAACATCGTCAGAGTCACATGAAAAAAAAGAACTGATTACTGATTCTTACCTGGAAAGGGACAGATGTTTTGTTTGGTTATTGTCTCCTCAGGTCTCTGATTTTCCTTTTACGGTCACAAAACAATAATAAAGGATATTTTCCCTTTGACGAAAGACGACTGATGGTGGAACTGCTTTCAAAATCCATGTAAACTACTTCTAGCTGATCCCCGGGTCTCAGAAGAATTCGCAAAAAACAGATTTAACGTTCGTTATTTGTTTGCTCCATTTTTATTAATACGCAAATTGGAAAACCAAAAAAAAAATTCGTAATTTTTTCATTTTTGATTTCAAGTTTAAAAATGAAAAAAAAACTAATGCTTTCCAATTTTGATTTTAAATGAAAAAACAAAAGAAAAATGTGCTAAATATAAGAAAGATTTAGAATTTATTGCTTTTCTAGCTGGCTTTGTATGAGCCAACTGAACGATCTTTCTTTATAGTTTTACCTGTTAATCAGCAAATGTTTTTTACGATTTTTTTTCAAAAATTTCAGGTTTTTGTTGCCATTTTGTAATTTACAAATCTTATATCAACAAAAACAAAACCATGGCAAATTTGAGATTTCAATCGAATTGTGGGGAAATTAACTGTTGCGCCTCTAGTTCATACATTTTCAGCTAGAAAGAAAGAAAATATAATCAGAAAAAATGCATTTTACTCTTCCGTGCCTGACTAAATATCCAATTAAATGTGGCAAAAAAGCAGCAGCATGTAGAGAGTAGATCTTTCTACAGAATGTCTTTATTTTATACCCTTGCAGGACACCGTAGTAAGGAGGTTGGTTGTCGCCAGAGAGCTGTAATATCTGATGTACGGTCGCTGCATCTCATTTAAAGACTGTGTTTACGTTCCATACTGTGATCCTTGACTTGCACAAACGAACTAAGATTTGAGAGAAATCTACATAAAGGGTTAAAAGTAATATTTAAATTTGATTATTATTTTTTTATGTAATAATTTCTTCTTATGAGTGAATTCTATCAGGTCTTCCGAAGATTTGTTTAATCAAGAAATGCAAAACTGTAAAGAGAACACAAAACGAATGTGTGTTAACATGAGGCTAACCTTTATCATTGAGTTTTACTTAGAGCCGCTAGCAACGAACATTCACACGGCCTAAATACATTTGAATAACAAATAATCTTGTTTTTTGTTACTCACTGGCATCAATTCTCTGAGCTCTGCAGAAGAAAAATGCAAATCAAGTGCAGTTTTGTGATTCTTTGATAGCATGTTCCTGCTGTCTTCATCTTGAGCTAAAGCTAAAAACTGCAGCACTCCAGCTCCACCTAGAGGTCAAACGAAACTTCAACCAGATGACAGAACAGTGAGGTTAACTTCTACTTTAAGATTTCCACTTTTGTGTCGTTTCTTGAAACAGTGAGGTACAAGATAGTGGTCTGTGGTCAAACCTCGGTGCTCATCTTCAGCTTTTGGACCAAACTCAGACTTCAGGGTTAAATTCGATGGCAATAAATGATGAATTAAGCTGCATCACCATCATTTTCTGTCCTGTTGCAGCTCAACAAGTGCAGTTGCTGCAGCAGCCGTGAAAATGGCTCCAGATGTCTGCTTTCCTCATTTCTGTAAAAACAAAAAAAAAATCACTCTTTAAATTCTATTAATAAAATAATGTTATTTGAAAAAGCTATAGCTGATGTAGGTGCTACAGTCAGTGGACCACAAGCTCCCTGCTCCGCTATTCTGACACATCCAGTGGTTTCCATGTGCGTTTTCACGGTCTAAGCTAGTATCTGGATCAAAACTGGATAGTTCACCATTTTTGTTGCACGGCTAATGTTTGGTTTGGGTTGTGAGAAGCAGCAAGCTAGTGAGCGCGATTGTCATTGAGAGAGAGGGAAGTCAGGGCGAGCTTACTTCACGTAAATCTGTCATTAGTTCAATTACATTTTATTTATATAGCCCAATATCCCACACGGTTGTCTCAATGGGTCTCACACCAGTATAAAAACATAAAATCACTTATAAAATATAAATAATAGCTGGTTACTTGACTAAACTTTCTAAACTCCTTCAGAGTCGTGAAAAAAAAATAAAATTCAGGAATCTCTACAAGAAGGAGGGATCCTCTCCCAGAGCGGACAGGCGACGCACCAGGACTGTTAAAGAAGAATTAGCTTATGGATTTAATAATTTGGGGAATGTTTGTATGAAAACTTTAGTGGAGATTGGTTCTTAGAGACAAATTTAGGTTTTGGAGGACGTGAAAACTGAGGTTTCCATGGATGCCTTCACCTCTACCACTTCAACCTGTTCTAGGCTGATAGTAGGGAAAACTTTATTCAACTTATGTCTAATATTTGAGATTCTATTATCAAGGAATTTAAGTAAACCTTCAGAGCTGAGAGTAACAGAAATATGTGGTTCTATTGAGCTGTGACTGCAGGTCAACCTGGCTATAGTACTAAGAAGAAATCAGTTAATAAATCAGTGGTTGTCACGGCCCTCCAGAACTCATATTTTTAAAATAATTCCTTCCTGCTGACTTGTAGAATAAATAAATATAATCTTTCACATATTTTCTCCTGTTGTTTTTGTTTTTTCTATAAGTGCTGATCCAGTCATTCTGGATTTGATGCATCGCTCCCGAGAACCCAAACACGTCTCCCTCTCAAAAGTCTTACCTATTACTCTAACGTTGTCTTGGAGGTCCATATTTTCCACCACGACAGAACGAACGCTTTATTGAGGTGCAAACAAAACAGCAATGCTGTCATTGAAAAACTAAGGAAGTATCACAGACCACAAAGATCTGGATCTCACAATAAAAAACAAAGCAACAGCTGTACTTCCTCTTAATAAAGTTGTCAGCTTTGGTAGTGTTATTAATTTTCTGCAAGGTAGAGTGATATAATAATTGTGTATGCACAGACAGCTTTTATGTCAAAATCTTGTTCTATAGTGAATATAAAAGGGATTTCTTTTTCTCCCTAAATTTTGTCCATGATTGCATCATTAGTTTTTCAGGTGCTTTTGCACAGTATAATTTTTTTTTCAACTTTGTCAAAGTATCTTGTGTACTGCAAAAATTAAATGTAAACAGGATTTGTTAACTAATCTGGAAAACAGGACTTTAATGGTTTATGATTAAATAGAAAAACATGACGAATGATGTAAAAACATTTATTTTTATCTTTTGTCTAATTTTAACAGTGTTGTGCGATATAAGATAAATTTGGCTTTAAACAAATTTTAATCATATTCAAAGCTTACTGGTTTAAACTTTACTTAAATATTTTGCTCTGTCTTTACAAATCTGATTTATAAAAGGTTTGATAACGATTTAAAGATTTGCATCTACCCAAGCTTGCACACTGGGCTTATTATCAATTTAATTGTACTTAATTATTAAATTAAATAAATATTTTTATTTTAACTAATTGACTTCACCTGTTTGCTAAACCTACAGAAATTTTACGTGGAATTCAGCCTGAATTTTAGTATGCAAAAATACCTTCTTTTTTTTTTTTTTTGAAAAGGTAGACTATGTTTTGGTCTTATACATTTTTGTATTATCAGTTAATATCTCAGGCTCCTCCCACTGGAGCGTCATCTCTGTCGTCACGACCGGGTCACGACCGTCACGAATCAGTTTCGCTTTCTTGAAGCAGCCAGTAGAGAGTTTATGTCTCTAAATGTAAGTTACATAGTAAAGTATTATTGCTTTAATTATTTTTAGAGCTTAGAACAACTCATAATATTAAGCTCTGCCTCTTTATTGAACTTGATTTGTTGTGAAATTTTTACTTTTTTTTTTTTAAGTCTCTCCTCTCGGTGTCTGCTCTATTATTGTTTTTTATAATACTAAAAAACAAAAAAATAATTTGTATTTAATAAAAGCATTTTGATCAAACATTAAAACGTGTAATAATAAAAGGGACCTCACTGTTCAAAGGGCGGAAAAATGTCGACGATCCTTAATGAGATAGAAAACTACGACGCATGCGCAGCTTCTGTACTGAAAAGTAAGTAACATTTATTTCTCTTAAACTGGAGGTCTGCAACCTTCAACACTCAGAGAGCCATTTGGGATGATATTTCACTCTTTAGAAAAATAAATATGATTTTTTTTTTTACATTATTGTTTCTGTCATGATAAATTAAAAAAATGTTTTTTTTTGGCATTAATAAAAAAAAAAAAAAAACAAAGAGGAAATTGACTGTTTTTTTCTGATCATTAAATTGTTGAATAGCTTATATCTTTTGACAGAGGTTCAAAATAAAATGCTGAAAATGTAGTGGTAATGTCCACAGTGATTAAAAAAAAAGATATCAGCCAGAAATTTGAAATTCTGACAGACCAACATTAAATCAGAGGTAATATAGTGACCCTTACCTAATTTTTCTACTTAAAATCCTTAACATTTGTTAAAAATGTGAAAATTCACCTTATAATCTGGTGCCCCAGATGTGTGAATTCTAGTCGGGCTTTGTGATGCTCCAATTGATTTTCTGTGCAAAAAGAGTTGACTTGTGATATATGCTGTTAAGCAAAGTTTCAGTTGGTTTACTGTTCTGTTTTTGTGCTTTACTACCACTGTACTACATTCTTTTTACTTTACAGTTACTTTTTAAACTTAAAAACATTGCATTGTAATAAACAAAAGAAGCACAGAGCCCCAGATTGCAGACTCCTGTCTTAACATGTCACAAGGATATTTAGGCCCCGCCTCTGTTTATTGGTCATACTTTTATCACTCAGTCAAACCTGGTATTTTTAGAGGCAGATTTCCAGACTGACTCGGAGCTCCAGACCCTAACTCCAGAAGACATGCGCGAGCTGTTTCCTGGACTGGAGAAGCTGGCTCTGAGAAAGACCATCTTTGAAATAATTAAAAAGCAGGTGGGTGCATCTGAACCTATTCATGCATTCCTTAATTTAAAGTACTGTTTAAATATAAAATGACATTGATTTTGGAATTTTAAAAATGTTTTGACATTTATTAGATTTTTTTTCTGTCTAAAACAGAAGGGAACACATCAGTGCCAGGAAAAACTTGAAGGTTTGATCCCACAAGACACTCTCAAAAGTGTGTCCACTTCTCACTTTGTATTTTTTTTTTAATCAAAATTATCATCTGTGCGAGTGTTCTAATATTCAAATCTCTTCCCCCAGATGTTGTGATAGCTGAGTGCTTTGAAAGGATAAAGAACACAAAGAATCAACTGGATGAGAGGAAGACTGTCCTTGAAGCTCGTCATAATAAGCTAAAGGACGTAAACAAAAGTATGGATCTTGAAAAACTCATTGACATTTTTTTATAAAATATTGTAGTTCTGTACATGTACTTCTTGTGTCTCTGGTAACTTTTAGACTTCTTTATTTAAATTTTAAAATTCCATCTGTGCAAAATAGGATTTTTTATGGTATTTTTCACGTCTTTATGTTAAGGTAAATTTTTTAAATGCAAATGGATTGCAAAAAACAAAAGTTTTATGTTTTTATTCTAATCTTACATTTTTTTTTTTAAATATGTAGATTTCCTATTATCCAAAGCACTAAACTAAAAGTAACATTTACCGTTAATATTTTTATTAAAATGATGTAATACTTCACTTTCAAATCACATTCAATTATGTTGCTCTTTATTAGTAGATTCTGTCAAATGTTTTTTCTGCTTTAAGATTAAGTTTTATTTCAAGATTTTCACTTTTGTGTCTTCGATGTCTTTTCCAGCTACAGTGAAGTACAAGATGGTGCTCTGTGGTGAAACCTTTGGTGCTCATGATCAGCTTTTGGAGCAAATTAATACTTCAGAGTTAAAGTTGATAAAGGGAACGGATGAAGAGCGCTGCATCACCATCGTTTTCTGTCCTGTATCTGAAGCCGCCATGAAGACAATTCCAGGTGTGTCACTTTCTTCAGTTGGAATGCTGAAATAAATCTTCAAACTGTTGAGTTTATATATATATATATATATATATATATATATATATATATATATATATATATTTCTGGTCATATTCTATATTGTTAATCCATATTTTATTCATAGAATCAGGGGTTTTCATAGTATTCCAAACTTGTAATGTAAAATGTTTACCCACTTAACACAAGATGTCTATTAGATACCTATTATACATCTACTGGAGATGTCTAAAGGACATTATTTGTCTACAATAGTGTTCTGGAAGATTTCTGCATATAGAGGTTTACTTTATATCTACTTGTGGACATACAGAGTAACAAAATAGAGTTATTAGAGATGTCCATCAGATAAATAAAAGACATCATGTGTGCGATAGAAAGACACTACCCAAATGGCTTGTTTGCAACAGGCAAGGCATGATGGGACCACAAAGCATTGTGGGTAAGTCATCTGCTAGAGATCTAAACTGTGGTGTCTGTCAGACACAAAATTCATGTCTATAGCAGACATAGTCATAATTTAGTTATTTAATAGACGTATCTGTGTATAATGGAGCTTTCTTCCTATTGACTTTTAGAAAAAATAAATACAATCATTAACATATTTTCTCCCTGTTGTTTTTGTTGTCTTCATAGGTGATGATCCTGTCATTTTAGTCTTGATGCATCACTCCCAACAGCCCCAAACAATGTCCCCTACAGGAATATCAACTCATTTTCCTAACGTTGTCTTGGAGGTCAATATTTTCTACCATGATGGTTTATTGATGTGTGAACAAAACGAAAAAGCTGTAAATGAGTTAAAGGAAGAACTGGTGAAGCATCGCAGTTACCAAAAGTCTGGATCGAAGGATGAAAATCAGAGCGGTGGTTGTCGTTTCATTTGATCAAGTCTGATGTGTTGTTAGCTTTAGTAGCAGTTAATTAAACTAACAATGTAAAGGGAGGTAATAGTAAAAAGTATTAACAGCACAGACAGCTTTCATCCTAAGATCTTGTTCAAACTGAATATAAAATGAGACGCTTTGATTTTTAGTTCATTCATATTTACAACAAAAATTAAATGTTGAAGTGTTGTAGCTTAATTAGGTTATATTTTCAACATGGTAAGAAATATCATAGTGTGTGCTGCAAAAATGTATTAGATCATTCAAACATGTGTAATAGAGGTGAAAGAATCTTATATTCTGTCAGTAATGTTTTATCATTTTCCTGCTTATCGGCAATACAATTCTATTACAATAATGGTCTAAATATTTTTTCTGTATTTGCTCTTTTTCTGTAATTCCTGCAATAATATGATCTCTAATTGTATTATATGTCTGATCCCTGCAACCTATTTAAAGTGTGCCCATCTGGGATAGGCTCCAGCAGCCCTGTGAGCCTAAAACTGGTTGAGAAACTGGAGTGATGTCCCTGCGAATTTATTTTTTTTTGGAAAGTAATCATAAAGGCTCAGTATTCTGCATTTTCAGTGTTCTAATGCTAACATCCCTCTTTGTGTTGAAACGGGACGTTTCTATATTTATTCATTGTGTGCATGACAGTGACGTGACATAAGGTAACAAATGGACTTCTGGGTATGTGAATGATAAGGCCAGACATGAGCTCCTTCTTTTACATATTGAAACTCCACAAACACCGAAGCCCAGAAAGCCGGCTACGCTAATAATAATTTGGAGATTCAGAATTTCTGTTTTTGAAACCAGTCTGATAATAAAGCTTCACAAAATGGTAAACACACAGCATTATAATTTATGTTCTTTTCTCATAAATGTATGACTTTTTTTCTTGTAATGTTACGTATTTTAAAGTTGTTGGTTATAAATTTTAAAGTAATTTATTTATTACTTTAAAACATGTAGATTTATTAGAAAAAAACTCAGAAATTTAGCCTATGACTTTAAAGTAATAAATAAATGACTTTATTCTCATTAAACAGTAACTGCATTTTTATTGTAAATTCACAACTTTTAAACACTGTTTTCTCTTGTAAAAAGGTACTAAAGCTAATACTAACGAATGTGTTTTATGTGTAATTTCAAACATTTCTGTTTCCCGATCCCACCACCAGAGAGAGCCATCTCCTCAATATTAACCTACATTTGGTTCTCAATGTAAGATGAGTTAACTACATCTCCCAGCAGCCACCGCACATTGTTGGCGGACCCCACCAGCTGATCCGCATTCAGTAATCACCGTATTTTATCAGGTTCCGCTTTCGATTGTCTCTTTATGGCTGTTGTATTGCAATTGCGTTTTTTTTTTTTTAATTTACTTTATTATATGACCTGTTGGACTAGAAGTTAAATAAAAAACAGTTACAGAACCGGATAAATTTCATCTATGATATATTTGATTCATTTTGTAACGTTTTAAAAGTTGTCCAATTACATAATAAAGTACATTGATGTAATTTAAAGTGTGTTTTGCGTTTGTGAATCTATTTTTTATGTGTTTTTAGTTTTTGTTGCTAAAGTTTAAAGGTTCAGGCTCCTCCTACTTGAGCGTCATCCGTGTCGTCCCACCTCAAAAATCAGTTTCACTTTCTCTTTAACGGTGAGTTGGCGTTTTGTTTGTAAATGTGAGGATTTTAATCCAACGAGTGACAGAACCGGGTCATCGGTTTTCATCGGTCGGAACTCGGAACCATGTCTGAGAAAACGGAACCCGACGACGCATGCGCAGCTTCTGTAGAACCCATTGAGACAAGTGCGTATTATTTATTCCTAATTGATAAATTAATTAATTAACTATCGTACTGAATCTCTCTTTATGTCCATATATCAGGCATGATTCTTCAGTTTAATCAAAGCTGGTCTTTTCAGTGGCAGAGTTCCAGACTGACTCGTTGATGCAGATCCTGTCAAGAGAAGACCTGAACGAGCTGTTTCCTGGACCAGAACATCTGAAGCTGAGAAAGACCATCTATGAAATCCTTCATGATCAGGTAGGCAAATCTAAATCTCTTCCATGTATTTACAAGCACATCTGTGAGTGAGGATTATTTTTTTTTCTGTTTGACACATAAGCAAACTCAGGAGTTCCTGAAAAACCTTGAAGGTTTTATCAAACAAGACACTCTCAACGGTTTGTGCAGAATTTTCTTTATCTGAGTTATCTGTGCAGATGTTCTAAAAATGAATCTTTTGATCCAGATGCTGCTGTTGTGACAGAGTACCTTCACAGGATAAACAATATGATGGATCAGCTGGATCAGATGCAGACTGTCCTTGAAGCTCATGTTGAAATGCTGAAGGACGTCAACGAAAGTCAGGTTTCTCAAGAAGGTCATTTTGAAGTTTTGTTATGAACATTGTCCAACTCATAATTTTTTTGACAAGTTCTAAAAAAAAAAAAAAAAAAAAATGCTGTCTATATCCTCAGGTTCTTCATCAGATACCGATGCTTTCGAAATAATCGACGAGAAGCCAGGAGATGATAAAAGTATGTACCTTAATTTAAAAAAGGAAAATCCCTCGTCTATATAGAAAATGTTTATTCTTAAGTTTTCATAACTTATACTGTCTTTAAAAAAGTTTAAGTGAAATAAAGTTTGCATCATAATTTCATTTAATGATATTGTTTATAGTTATAGAAGAGCAAGGCGGATACTTGTCACACCTCGGGATTCCACAGTACCTCAGCATTCCACAGTACCGCAGCATTTTACCGTACCTCAGCATTCCACCATACGTCAGCATTCCACCATACTTCAGCATTCCACAGTTCATTGGGAACTCATTCCATGGTCCCCCACAGAGAATCCCAGGTAAAATGTAAATGTTTACAGCTTAATCATTTTGTACCTTTTTCTTTTTTTGGATGTCTTAACTTGTATCTGTGTGAAATGTTGATTTCAAATTTCTCTCTGTGTGCAACACTGTGTGTAACGTCATTTTTATGGTACGTGCAGAGACTTCATCTGTTTTAAGTCTCTTTATTTTGTGGTTAACAAGAAAAACAGCAAAAGAAAACTCCACAAGAGTAGTTTTTATTATCTTTTCTTTTATTATTTTATCAATGAGTCGACGCTCCTCAAACACCTTCACTCTGTCTCATGCACCAGCCCTCCTCTCTTTATTTCCCCAATCCTCCAAACAGGTTGGTTGACATTTCATGGCATGGACCAGAATCTGTGCATGATGTGTTCAATGAACTCCGGACATTAGAGGACCAAAACAGAGACTCAGCCCAACTCAGTCTGCTAATATGCTTTTGTCATGTTTATACAATCCTCAGCAAAACTAAGCAGTTTCAGTTGCAGGATCAGTGCTGATGTTTAACGTTTTCTCTAATAAATTGCTGATGTCCGGAGGTCAGTGAACGCACCATGCAGACACACTTGGCAGCCCTGAATTCTGTCAATCCGTCAATGTTTGTTCGGGAGGGGCAGGTGCATTAAGATGAATGAAGACGTTTAAAGAGCGTAGCTCTACTAATAAATAAAAAATAGACTAAAAAAACTCTTGTGGAGTGTTTTAAACAGGTAAACTCTGTGTCTCTGAAAGGAAGAGGACGCTTCATTCTCCATTCTTGATTATTTCGTTATAATGCGAAAACAAACTTCATTTAATCTTTATGAGATAGTGGATCACCTTATAATGAGAAAACGATTTTAAAAAAAAAGTAAGGCAGGCTGTTTTCAGCTTCAGTGCAAACTATCAAATTTGAATTAATATTTAATCCTATTTTTATAAAAATCCTGTATTATCGACCTTTTCAGTGTTTATGTTGTGTTTTATAATTTTTGTGTATAAAATTCTTTGTTTTTGCTCTTGGTTTTGGTATTGAAGTGTTTTACTGGGTAAAACACTTGGTGTTTCTGTATATAGATATGAAAAGTGATTTTCACATAGAGTATGACATAATTAAATACTTTTTTCTTTTTAATTGGATCCTGTCAAATCAAAGTGTTTTTCTGTTGTAAATTTAACTTTTATTTCAAAATTTTTACTTTTGTTTCTTTAATGTCTTCTTTTAACAACAGTGAAGTACAAGATGAAGGTCTGTGGTGAAACATTTGAAGCTCATCTTCAGCTTTTGGAGAAAATTAAGACTCCAGACTTAGATTTGGAAGAGAGAAATGATGAAGAAAGCTGCATCACCATCGTTTTCTGTCCTGTTATAACTCGGATTGGAACAGATGCTGAAGCAGCCGTGAGGAAGGCTCCAGGTATGTCAATTTCTCCAAAGTAAATGTGAAAGTACCCTTTTAACCCTTTTAAGGTTAAATATCACAGTTTATTTAATATTGTTTTTTTTTTTTAGTTAATTAACAAATCAGTGATTTTCAGTGCTTTCATAATTTTTAAAAATTTACTTTTTTCCTACTGATTTGTAGAATTATTACACATAATCTTTCTGAGATTTTCTTTCCTTTGTTTTCTCTACAGATGGTGATCGTGTCATTCTGGTCTTGATGCATTACTCTCAAAAGCCCCGACATATTTCCTTTTCTAAAGTCTTATCTAGTTTCTCTAATGTTGTCTTGGAGGTTCATATTTTCTACCATGACAGACAGAACGGTTTATTGGAGTGTGAACAAAACAACAATGCCGTCATTGAGTTAAGGAAAGAACTAATCAAGGATAGCAGACCACATTGTTCTGGACCTAACGAGGAAAGCCAAAGCTGTGTTAACTCATAGCGCAGTTTTGGTAACAATGTAAAGTTAGGTGATTTTTTTTTTTTTTTTTTTTTTTTTTTAAATGATTAGACAGTTTTATCAAGCTCTTGTTAAAAAACTGAATATAAAATAGAATTGTTTTGATTTTTTTTTTGTTCATATTTATATTTTTGCTGAAATATATATATAAATTATTTGCATTTCTTTAAGTGTTGCAACTAAACCTTTTCAACATTGTAAAAGTATGTTATCCTCTGCTGCAGAAAATGTGTTAACTCAGTTTAAGAAGACTGTTTGAAGAGGGAAAGAATGAAGGCCCGACCTGTATTACTTAAGGGTTTATTATCTTCATGCTTATTATCGACAGAATTTAATTTAATTGTTGGTCTAGATTGTTTGAAAGTTCAACCAGATTTTCCTGCTCTCCACAGATAGACCTGTCACTCTAGTGCAGATGCATGATCAAACTACTTCAATGATATAAAGATGTAAAATGAATTACTGGAGTTCAGTAAAGTAACACGATGTCTGATCATGAGGGGCTTTTATTTTGAAAGTGGGGGGAGAGATTTCGATTTTAAGCTGTTTGTTGGTCATGGTGACAGTAAGAGTAGTAAAACGTAATCAAAATGCATGTTCAATGTTAATTAATAAAGTTAAAATGAAATAATCATTATTGATCCAGAAAGCCTGTGTTTTGCATTTCTTAATCTTTAGTTATTCAGTTTTATTGATAAAGTAAGAAGCCTTAGGCTCCTCCTACATGAACATCATCTGCATCGTCACGACTCAGGAATCATTTTGTCACTTGGCAACAGTGAGTTGAGATTCTTGTAAATTTATATTGTTTATAATTTGCCTTTATGTTTAATTTAATTTTAAAGCTTAGAACAATAAACTTAAAGTCCAGCCTCACTGTGTTTCCTTTCTTTCTTTGCTTTTTTAATCCTGAAAAATTCTATGTATTTAAAAAAAAAAAAAAGAGGAAGTTAATTCAACATGGAAACAGGTAAAATAACAGTGACCTCGTTCCTAAAAGGGCAGAATTTCAGGAAATCAAAAACATTGATGTAAGGGACATTGGGACTAATTAACTCACCTGTGCCCCGTTAGTTCTGACATGAAATAAAGACATTTGGGTTCTGCCTGAATGCATCAGTAGTTATTTTATAGTTTAATCTGTATTATCTGAAAAGCATATCCAGACTGATTTAGAGCTCCAGATCCTGACTCCAGATTGACGTAAATGAGCTGTTGTGAAGCAGGTGGGTAAACCTTAATTCACCTCTTTCATGAATATACAAACACTTCTGTGAGAATGACATTTTATTTTCTTACACAGAAGCAAACTCATCTGTTCATCTTAGGACAGAGGTCTTCACAGCTCTGACCTACCTAAACCATAGAATCCTATGATTCCTCAATAAGGGAGAGGTTTTATGTTTATAATAGAGAAAATATATACAAAAAGAAAAAATAGAATAAAAATAATACACTCACATATATATCTATCTATATATATATATATAAATAAGGGAGCAAAGAACATACCACTTCTTTGTTTGCAAAATCTGCTTGAATTCCTGGACTTGGTTGATTTAAACATTTTGTTGTTCATGTTAAAAGCCAAATTTAATATGTTGCCAGACAATATTCAATCTTCATTCAAAGCAGCTTTAAGTAAAAGGAAAGATAATTTTAAAGGTCCTTTTGCACGGAGAACTCTGAGGCAGAGCCATATTTCAGTTCAAGGCATTAGATCGTGGAACTCATTAGAACATTTAAACAATGTAGAACTGCTACTAAATTAAAGAAAATTTTTAAGGCCAAAACATTAAATAGATATATTACAATGATAGATGTTAATTAAAAGAATGGAAGTAGACTTCCATCAGATTAGGAATTAATTGAATGACTGTCTTGTTTCTTGTATGTCATTGTTAATTTGTGATTGATTGATAGGAGCAGATATTATTATGAGATACATTTTTTTTTCTGTCTGACTCTGATTTTTCATGTCTTTCTTCTCCTTCTTGTTTGTCAATTTTGGAATGTTGTGTATGCACACTGCTCACAAAAATTAAAGGATTACTTAAAATAAACACCTTAGATCCATCAGATCTCAATATGAAGTTCGATATCTATCGACAAGGCAGTGTCTAGGAACAAAAGGATGCCAAGTCTTTCAATGGAAATAAAAGTTTTCAGCCTACAGAGGCTCAATTGTGTAGAGTCAGAACTAAACACAGAGAAGCTGCATTCAGCTTCTATGCTCTACAGATCTGGAAGAGAAAACCTCAGATCAGCTGAAACATTCAGTGTATCTATCCAGGTTAAAGACTAACCTGTTCTCAGCTGCATTTGATATGTATTCAACATCCACACTGTTTATCTATTCTTGCTTTAATTCAGTTCTTTTTACTTTCTTTTAATTTTATTTTAATGATCGCACCTTAATTATTTTTCTTGTCTCTTTTATTAGTTTGTGTTATTGCTCTTTAAATTGTCTCTGTACATGAAATACGCTTTACAAATAAACTTGCCTTGCCTAATAATAAACAAATCTTACTGAGAATTGAAATTTTCACCAATTTTGGTCTGTGTTTGAAAAGTGTCCATTCTAGAGGATTTTCTGATCATGATTTGAAGAGCAACTCCACCTGAACTTCCGCATCAGGCTATCATTTACTGAATTTGACTTAATTATATAATTAAGTATAATAGGTACAAGTATATTTACTTATTGACTCCACTTGTTTATTAAAAACTGCATGAATTTGAAGTGGAATTTAGACCACAGTTTTGATAAATAAAAATTACATACTTTTTATATTTGTATTTACATTTTTCATAATTGTGTGTATCTACATTTAAAAAATAGTTCTCCTCAAAGCGTAACTTTTTGTTTTGCATTTATAAAAATGTGTTCATAAGTTGCATTGATCATGATAAAAGCCCTAAGGCTCCTCCCGCAGGAGGTTCAGAGTGCCACGGCGACGACTAAGAAATACTTTCAC
The DNA here is from genome assembly GCA_003999625.1 of Oryzias javanicus. Lineage (NCBI taxonomy): Eukaryota > Metazoa > Chordata > Actinopteri > Beloniformes > Adrianichthyidae > Oryzias > Oryzias javanicus. The sequence goes on along the minus strand of CM012460.1, from coordinate 23,587,598 downwards.
TTTCTCTTAACTCAAAACGGTAGGTGGACTTCTCATTTCTGTAAATGTCCGATATAGTTGTGTATTATAGTTTGTTTTTATTCTTTAATTCATTTTAAATTAATTTATTAATCAACGTATAATGTGACTTTTCATTTAACTTAGTTTGTTGTGTTATTTAGACATTTTACTGGATTTGCCATTTCCTGTTCACTGCCATAAATAGAGACGTGCGCGCGCATGCGCTATAGCTATGCATGACGTCATGGCAGCAGAACTGTTTTAATGGAGGGCAGGCAGACATCAAACACAAAAATCGGCCTAACTCCATCATTTCTTAGCCGATTTTCACAAAACATGGCTCGATTTAAAGCTTAGAAAATTATTGATCTTCTGGTATCTTTAAATATTTATTATTTTTATTTATATTTTATTATCTATAAAGTTTATTCTGTAAATAGTGCTGTCAAATTAACTGCTTCTAAATATCAGTGATTTTTTAAAATTTTTCCTCTGTGCTAAAATCTGAATAACAGAGCTTGCAAATGCTTGTCACCCAAGCCCAGAAAGGAGGGAGATTGATGATGTTTAATGGCATGACTGACTAGGGCTGTATCGAGTATCCGGGTGCTCGGGTATTTTGGATCTGCTCCCGAAAATTTGAGTACGAATATTCATGATGTCCAAGATCGCTGATTTGCGATCTTTATAAATATAGTAAATTGTAGTAAAATATGATCAAAATATTATCTGGGAACGATGTATTTTTACTCTGGAATGCAGATTAGAAGTCACCGGAAGTAAACACGTCTTCGTGACAGTGAAGCTTCCGGTTTTCAAAGTAAAACTAGCGAAAGCTTTTTTCCATTCAATTACCGAGACTGAAGTTCAGTTCAGTGGCATAGCTTTTGAAAAAATGAATTGGATTTAATATCGGAGCGTTAGCTCCAGTGTTTACATTCTTCCGGTTATGACAACTCTTCAACAGTTGACGCAATTTACTAAACTCCATCTTATTCTGAAGAAACGCAGCCTGAGCTGCTGAAGGGCGGATGTAATCGACATGAATCAGCTGATTCTGCTGTGGAAAAAAATACTTTTTTTTTTTTTATACGGCCTTTCCACCAATATGTAGTGCTAGGAACATAAAATACTGAAGAACTTTGAGGATAGAAAACTGTGGAGAACATTTTCAAGTTTTGTTGTTAAATGATACAAAACAGCAGTGATATTTATCCTTTTTATGTTGTTTATGTTAATGCTGAACTTAAGCAGAAGGTTGACAAAAAAGTTTAAAATGACAAACAAAATTTCTATCTAACTAAGTCTTTATGGGTGTTTTTATCTCTTCTTTTATTAGTTTTGTTGATTCTGATCTATTGTTCTAAATAAAAGCATAAATGTTGGTGATTTAATACAAATAATATCAATTTTCCTCCATCTAGTGAATAATATGCACATAGCAACGATCCACAGCCCTCTAAATGACTATTAAGAACACCTCAAAATGCTAAAAAAAAAAAGGCACTCTTTGAAATGAAACTACAGCTTTTATTATTTTTGGATTACATGCATGATAAATACAACTCCATTGCATTTAAAACTTACCTTCAACTAGATTATTTCATAGTACTCTGAGAAAAAGGCTTTGGCTACAGCATATTTAGCAGATTCAAGAAACATTTCTAAACTCAAGAACATGGATGATAACATCAGACACACCTGCTAAACTGTCAAGATTCAAAACACAGTGATAATAGCTGTAAATTGTGTGGCATGTTCACGTTTTTGGCCACAGCTCCTTCACTAAAAACTGTTTATGTCACTAAGAAGATAGGTAGCATTAGCGCTGCACTTTTTAGCTGGGCTTTCTCTGGTCCAAGAAAGAAGCTTAACATATATTTAGAGAATTAAGTGCGAACTCACTTTCACTTTCTTACCCAAAAAAAACCAAACAAACAAAAATAAAAGTGCAACGGACAACAACATTTAACCTTGAAGGCTCTATAAGTAGCTACGTGGTACTTTGCCAGCAGCGCAACGTGCATCTTGACCGCACACATTACGTGTTACCAACATGACTTGCATAGAAAGATACTCTGAATTACCAATAGTATGCCACTCGCATTTTGCTAGCTCACACTTCATGGCTCCCAGCCTGATTTCTCTTTATTAAAATGCTATTCCTGTCTCATCTAATCAGATTTTTTTTGTTGTCAAGAGTTTTGAGTTTGATTGCAAGACATTGTGTCCCCTTTTATGGTTCTTTGGGTACTTATTCAGACCTCCTCCATTCTGACTCAATGCATAGTTACACCACACGTCTGTCCCGTCGTATGTCACATGATTTCCAATCCAGTAATATATATCTATTGTCATTCCTCTTGGTGTCTCCTCTCTCAGTTCTTTGTTTGTTTTATAGTAAATAAGTCTTCAAGTTTTTAAAAGTAATTTTGATCTAACATAAAAACAGGTCAAATAACTGGGACCTCGTTCCTCAATGGGCGGAACAATGTCGACGCTACTTCAGGAAATAAAAAACAATGACCCAGCCGCAGCTTCTGTATTGAAAGGTGAGCGACTAAACTCTGACATGTCATGTAGATATTTAGACCCCAACTTTTTATATCAGTAGTTATTTTGTAGTTTAATCAAACCCAGTAATTCAATTCAATTTTATATATACAGCCCAGTATAACACATCAATTGCATCATTGGGCTTCATTCAAGTATGAATATATAATTTCAGATGCAGGATTCCAGACAGACTCAGAGATCCAGAGTCTGACTCCAGAAGACATGTATGAGCTGTTTCCTGGACTCGAGGCACTAAATCTGAGAAACAAAATCTTTGAAATAATTGATAAACAGGTGGGCACAACTGAACATTTTTTCATGCATTTACATACTAATCTGTGAGAAATGTTTTCTGTCTGAAACAGAAGCGAACTCATCCGCTTCTGGACGATTATAAAGGTATCAATCAAGACCTTTTTAGAGGTTTGTGCAGAAGTCACCTGTTTCATTCATTTTGTGCTTTCTTTATCTGAATTATCATCTGTGCAAATGTTGTAATAACCAAATCTCTTCATCCAGATATTGTGATGAATAAGTGCCATGGCAGGATAAAAAACACAAAGGATCAGCTGCACAAGATGCAGACTGTCCTTGAAAGATATGATGAAATAGGAGAGGACATCAGCCAAAGTCTGGATTCTAAAAAAGGTCGGTATGGTGATTTTTTTGTGAAGTTTTCATGTTCTCTTCATGTTTTCTGTGGGAATTTTGGTATTTTCCCACAGACCAAAAATCCAATTCCAAGGATGAGGTTGACAAGATGCAGACTGACCTTGAAGGATATGCTGAAATAGGAGAGGACATCAGCCAAAGTCTGGATTCTAAAAAAGGTCAGTATGATTTTTTTTTTTTTTTTCTGTGGTAAAATATGCATATATATGGAATTTGCATGTTGTCTTCTTCTCGTCTTCTATGGACATTTTGCCTTCCTCCAAGTCTATGAATATATATCAATGTTCATGATTTTGTCCTAAATAGCCCCTTGGTGTGAATGTGAGACTATGTCGCTTGCCTCTGTAGCTGCATTCCCATTAACTATGAAACTGCGCTAATTATGTTTGCGATAATAATTTCCATTAATAGAAACACCACAATTTTGAATAAATTGCTTGAATACAGTTTTAGCGCTTGGAGGAGGTGGTTAAGCACGCCATGTGGAATTGTTGGATCCTCTGTAAAATCACCAACCAAGATTCCCCAAAGTAGCCCCTCCCACATGTAGGGAGTGGCTACCCTTTGCCACTCCATAGCCTGAATAAGACGCCAATATCTCCTTTGAGAGATGATGATGAGCGCTAGTGCTGTGGTAGAAACTGGAATGGATCTTATCAAACAGAAATAAAGGGTCCAGCTTCAACAGGCTTCTGACATGCATCTGTGTCTGGATCATTCACATATATAGAGCCTGTCAATGTTCCAGCTCTGTGGTACGCGTCCTCCAGTGCTGTGACCTCATTCAAATCCTCCCTTTTTGTGAATAAACTTAAAACTATACTTGTTCTCATCCATCGGCATGGTTTTGAGTTACTTATCATGCGAGTTGGTTTGTGTTTATTCATATAATTAGGATTTAATGGAAACTGTGTATTTGTTTTGTTTTGTTTTTTTTACATTTCTAGAATATTTAAGTACAGATTACTGGAGGGAACATTCATGAAACTAAATTTTTCTAGGATGATAAAATCAGTGGGAAACCTCACATCAGTTCCAAAACTTCACGTAGTAGCCTACAGTATTTCAATCATGACTAAAGCTAAATATTTCCTGGACACAAATTCATTTAATTAGTTGTTCTCCTCTCTGGGCTCTCCATGTTTTCAATATTGTACTGAAGTTTGAGGAAACATAAAATTACAATCCAACTCTGTGTAAAAAGGGCTTTCAGAATAATTCATTGCGATAAAAACCATGGAAAAAGCCATCATCTTTTTGTAAAATCTAAAACACTAAGATTATCTGACTTCATAAAATTCAAACAGGTTCAAGTGCTGTAAAAAAAATAAGATACAACTTGTTTCCAAATAACTTACAAAAATGATTTTGAACTGAATTTTAAAACAATTAAACAGCATTGAAAAGATTCTGCATTACAGTAACCAAAGTAAAACTGCAGTGAATTGTCTACAAAGTTAAAACAATTTTCATATATTTAAATATAATTACAACAAAATGCCTTCCAATCTTCACATTAAATCATTAAAGCAATATTTTATAAAGGAATGGCTTAAGGGTCACAAAAACAGAAATAAAGTGTTTTTTTCTAACTTTGAGGTATAGACTTGGCGGCTCTCATTGGATTTTGGTCAATAAGAAACTGGATGGTTTGGCTCTTTTAGCATTAAAGGTTGGAGATCCCTGGTCTAAGGAAATAGGCCAATAAGGAAGACTTCAAACAACTCAAAAATACTTAATAAGCTACCAAGAAAACTTGCTGAATAAATAACAAAATGTGAAGTTAACCAAAGAAAAATGAAGCATTTAACTTCTGAGTGAACTCAGGCCAAAATAATAAACTAAACAGAACTAACTCAAATGTCAAACACTCTACCTAACCTGCAATAAGATAAAAAGGAAAATAAATACAAAGTTTATCTGCCTCCCTTAACCTAACCAAAACAGGAGAAAACAATCACACAAACAAAATGGCGGTTCACCCCTACTGATTCAACAAAGTGGTCCACAACATGTTACAAAAAAGGTTTAAACAACCCAAAGCTTTACAAAACCCTCAAATAGTGTCAGTGGTGGGGAGGAGACACAACAGCCCGAAGCAGCCACCAGTCTTCCTCCATCCAATCCTGAGCTCCCACAAGATCTTGGTTCACCTGAAACAAAACACGAGGAACCTAAACACATACCCAAAGAACTCTCACACAACACCTGAAATATGAGAAACAAATAAACAAATGCTGCAAATGATTATAGTTATCAGCAAGTATCTATTGTTGTTTTCTAAATATATTTTAAATAAATAAGATAAGATTCTTCAGTTTAATCAAACTTGTTATTTTCAGAGGCAGATTTCCAGACTGACTCATTGTTCAGGACCTTCAGTCGAGAAGACCTGCATCTGCTGTTTCCTGAAAAAAAGACTCTGAAGCTGAGAAAGACCATATCTGAAATAATGCATAACCAGGTGGGCAAAGGTTAATCTTTTCCATGGATTACAAACACATTAATGAAGATTATTTGTCTTTTTGACACAGAAGCCAACTCATCTATTTTTGGAAAAACTTCAATGTTTTATCCAACAAGACTCTCTCAAGGGTTTGTGCAAAAGTTAACTTTGTATTTTCTTACTTTGATGAATTATCATCTGTGCAGATGTTTTAAAACCAAATCTCTTCATTCAGATGCTGCTGATGTAACCGAGTACCTTGACGGGATAAAGAACACAAAGGATCAACTGAACAAGATGCAGGATGTTCTTAACGCTTATGGTAAAATGCCAAAGGACATCAACAAAAGCCAGGTTTCTGGAAAAGGTCATTTTGAAGTTTTATTATGAATACTCATAATTTCTTAATAGGTTTTTAAAACAATGTTTTACTTTTTATTTTCTCAGGTTCTTCATCAGACCCCAAAGCTTTAATGACAAATAATGAGATGCACAGAGATCCAAGTCCTTTAGATAATACAAATATGAATCCTGATTTAAAAAAAAACATCAGCAAAGGTCTAAAGCAAACATGTCAAAGTAAAGGCCCGGGGGCCGGATGTGGCCCTCCAGGTAATTCTATCCGGCCCTCCAGATCATTTTATTTCGTCATTATTAATGACCCGATGTTATCTTGCGCTTATTTCTAACTTGTGTAATTTTGACAAAATATATTTTTATGGAAAGTAAAATATTGAAAGTTATTTAAAGTTTTAGCTGATTTATTCTGGAATAATATTCCTGCCTTTTTATTAGTCATAATTATGTTAAAAAGTTACAGTTTTATGGTTTTCAAAATTGACATTCTGCTAGCTTTGTGAACTATTTTGGTATTTACTAAGATTTCTTTGGCTGTTTTGGAGAGTTTAGCTAAAATCTCAGCTACATGCTAGCTGTTTTGGCTAACCTAAGTTTTTTTTTTTTTAGGCTAGTTTGGCATTTAGCTAATAGCTTTTACCTTTAGCATCTTCAGCTATCAGCACTAGCATCTTCAGTCGTCAAATTCCACTTACAGCATTCACACTAGCATTATTGCAGGTAATGCTATATATGTAGTTAATAGTTATGTTAAAAAGTTAAGATTTTCAAGTTATAAAAATGTAGCTTTAGTTCGTTCAATAAATGTTTATCCTGTTCGACCTAAGGTGTGTTTTGGATTTTGACCTCTTGTGCGATTGAGTTGACACCCCTGCTCTAAACTCTGAAAAAGATTAATTATGACGTTTTCATTGAATGATTTTCCTACTGGTCTGTATTTTTTTTGCATGTTTATTCTTGCTGTTATCTAAAAAATAATGTGTCGAATAATAATATGTCTAAAAAAGGTTTGTTCATTTAGAAAATGTTCATTCTCTTGTATTCATAACTGTCCTATTTAAAAAAAAAAAAAAAAAAAAACTTCAGGTAAACACGGTTAAGATCACAATTGTATTTTATTTGATTGTTTATATTGTAGTAAAAAGTACTGGACAAAGCAAGTCACAGTCTGGAAGTGAAAAGCATCGTAATTCCAAACAGAAACCTCCAGGTAACGTCAATGTTTACAGCCCAATAATTTTGTGCTTATTTCTTTCCTGCTAGGCACAAACACAACAAACATTTCAAAGATTACAGCTATAGATATGCGTAACGCATCTGATAGACATCAGTTCATAGAGGTCTACTGCTTATTATCTAGTTAGAATTAATATTCAACCGTAGTAATATGATAGTACTAGTGCAAAACTTACCTTCTCTTAAATCACTTTCGGTTGTTTGCATTGTGTGTGAAGGTCTTTATTTTGGTTTTGATTTGGAAAATGTTTTTATTATGTAAAACACTTTGTGTTGTATGAGTATGAAAAGGGTTTCACAAATACATTTTGATTGGTTTTCATTGTTTCAATTTCACTGCTGTTTATCAGTGGATTCTTTTCAATCTAAATTGTTTTCTGCTGTGAGGTTAACTAACTAAAGATTTCAACTTTTGTGTCTTAAATGTCTTTTCTAGTGAAGTACAAGATGTTGGTCTGTGGTGAAACATTTGGAGCTCATCTTCAGCTTTTGGAGCAAATTCAGACTTCAGGGTTAAAGTTGATAAAGGGAAATGATGAAGAAAGCTGCATCACCATCGTTTTCTGTCCTGTTGTGACTCGGGCAGGAACAGATGCTGAAGCAGCCATGAAGATGGTTCCAGGTATCTGCTCGTTTTTCTGTTAGAATTTGAGAAAAAAAAGAATCACTCTTCCAAACTTGTTTTTTTTGTATTTATCCTGATTCATAAATATATTTTTTGTATTTTATGGATGATGAATAAATCAGTGGTTATTATTAAACTCAGAATTTTAAATATTTGCTTCCTATCTATTGACTGGTAGAACAAATAAATATAATCTTTTACATGTTTTCTCCTGTTGTTTTTGTTTTCTCTATAGGTAATAATCCAGTCATTCTGGTCTTGATGCATTACTCCCAAGAGCCCAAACATGTTTCGTCGTCAGAGGTCTTAACCAGCTATCGTAATGTTAACTTGGAGGTCAATGTGTTCTACCATGACAGAAAGAAAGGCTTGTTGAAGTGTGAAGGAAACGGAAATGCTGTCATGCAGTTAAGGGACAACTTAATGAAGTATCAAAAATCATAAAACTCTGTATCTAATACTAGAAATCAAAGCTACAGTTTCTGTTTCTCTAAATAAACTCAAATGTGCTGATAGCTTTGGTAGTGCAATTGTAGTACAAGATGTATGGAGCCAAATCGGGGCCAATATTATTTTAATAATTAAATCAATATCAATATTATTAATCAATATTATTTTATTTTTTATTTGAAGGGAAGTTAGGCAATACTAGAACACTGACAGCTTTCATGCCAAAATGTGTGTTGCAGAAATGTGTTGGCTCATTTAAATTGATTGAAGGATTGTAAAGATTTAAGTGTGGTAATGGTTTAGGAATTCCTTTGTATATATTAACAATAAATGTGATTTCAAAAATGGCATCGATATCTAATTTGTTCATTTGTTCCTGTAATTCCTGCTGTAACATGCTGTATATGTACTTTTTTTTTAACCAGTCTGTTTTCTGGATCCATTTTCTTTGGCTTAAAAAAAAAATCCTCCTGGTTCTGAAAATTTTATTTTTTTATCATGCCTCCTTTTTCTCAACAACTATTTATATTAAATCTTTTGTCTGTGTTAGACATACCAACATGCCATTCTTTAGAGCTTTAGTCCAGCTTTTTTTTCCCAAAAAGTCCTGGCTTTGCATATTCAATTTTGTTGAAGTGCATTTGATCCATAGTCTCAGCAGCAGGTAGAGCTGGAACATGTGACAAGCAAGTAGCACTGCCCTCAGAAAAAAATAATAATACACTAAAAGTTTCTTTTCTAAGTATATTTGAAGCAAATCTACTATTCACCATGTACATGTAGTGTAGAAAATATACTAACTGAACACTTCTTTAGACCAAATTGGAATATTTTACATTTACAATATATAATATAGATAAAATATAAAAAGTACATTTCAAATAAACTGCATCATTTTCAATACAGACTAGGCATACCTGAAGTACACTTAAATAGACAACTTTTTGCTAAGAGCGTTTCAGAAGTGTGTTTGGACAGCGCTGGTCAGCACTAATATTTTCTAAGATGACAACCACATTAATTCAATTTCAATTCAATTATATTTATAAAGCCCAAAATCACAAAGAAATTTGCCTCATTGGGCTTCATGCAGGTAATTTTACAGATGCAGAAAATATTTACAGATGCAGAAAATCGAAACATGAAAAAAAAATATCTAAAGATTAAACAGACTAAATAAACTGGATATCCCTGCTCTTAGACCCTCCCTCTCGGTAAGGAAAAACTCCCAAAAAACCTGAATCAGGAAAAACGAAGAAACCTTATGGATTCCCACATGAGGGAGAGATCCCATCCCAGGACGAACAGGCGATACCAGAAATGGTAAGGGAAAATTAGCTTCTACAACTACGTATTTGAATAGAGTTCATTCAGATAGAGCTGAGGGACAAGTGGTGATGAAGTCCTCAGTCAGACGAAGCAGAAGTGCAGTCCACGGCCAGGAGCAGGAGCGTGGGGGATCCACCTGGGATTTGAAATCTCTCTCACTCCCCAGAGGAGAGAGAGAGAGAAAAACAACATGTGAATCGAACTGCACCAACAAAAGCATGGAGAACTAAATACAATAAAGAGTTGAAGAGAGGAGAAGAAATGAGAATATACAACAGAACCCCAGAGCTGATGTGGAGAATAACCATAACAGAAAATCCAAAAATTACATTTAAACGTATCAGTATTAATCTAGCCTCTCAAGAGCCACAGCAGAGGGAATATTCTCTGAATACTAGCTAACCTGGCAGAACGCTAACCTGTCCAAAGAGGAATGTTTTAAGGCTAACTTTGAAAGTAGAAACAGTGCTGGATCTCTGACATGAGCTGGGAGCTTATTCCAGAGAGCAGGGGCTTGATGGCTGAAGGTTCTACCTCCAACTGTACTTTTAGAGATTCTAGGACAGGGGTGGGCAAACTATGGCCCGGGGGCCACATGCGGCCCCTTAAGCTACTTAATCTGGCCCTCCAAATTAAAATACATTGGATCAAAAATCCTAATTATTTTTTTATTTTCATTATATTTCTGGTTTCTTCTCATGAATGGTGTTGTTTCTCTGGCGTTCATGTCACGCCATTTTTCCAGTCAGAAGGCGATTTTTCGGATTTCTTTGAGTTCGCATTTTCCTCTGAAGAACATCAACCCATTGGATCACCAAAAAGAGAACAAAAATCTAAATTTAGAAATTAAAATTCCCAAATTTTCTGTTTTTAAATGAATATATGTGAATTTGAGTCCAAATTAAAGCATGTTTTTCTCTAAATTCCATATTATCTTTTTAGTTTATGAGGTTCATTATCAAATCACTCCTTCCGTCTGCTCCTTGTCCGGCCCTTATGCCAAATTTTAGAACCTTTTCTGGCCCACAAATTCAAAAAGTTTGCCCACCCCTGTTCTAGGAACTACAAGCAGTCCTGCATTTTGTGAACGAAGTGTTCTGATTGGTTGGTAAGGAACTAAGAGATCTTTAATATAGGATGGGGCCCACACCTTCGAGAACCTTATAGGTTAACAGGAGGATTTTGAACTTGATCCTGGATTCAACTGGGAGCCAGTGGAGTGAAGCTAACACAGGAGTGATGTGTTCTCTTCTGCTAGTTCCTGTTAACAATCTGGCAGCTGCATTCTGAACAAGTTGAAAACTTTTTAAAGAACTTTTCGGGCAGGCTATTAGTAAAGAGTTACAGTAGTCCAGTCTAGACGTAACAAATGCATGGATGAGTTTTTCAGCATCACTTTTAGATAACATATTTCTGATCCGAGCTATAATGCGAAGATGAGAGAATGCAGTTCTACAAGCTTGTGATATGTGAGCCTTAAATGATAAATCCTGGTCAAATAAAACCCCCAAGTTTCTAACTGTAGAATTGGAGGCAATATTTACATCATCCAAGGAGACTATCTGATCTGAGAGAGCATCTCTCAGGTGTTTAGGGCCCAGGATAATAACCTCAGTTTTTTCTGGGTTTAGAAGGAGGTAGTTAATTGTCATCCAGGACTTAATGTCTCTGATGCAAGAATTCAGTTTCTCTAGATGGTCATTCTGGTCTGGTTTAATGGATAAATACAGCTGCGTATCATCTGCATAACAGTGGAAATGAATGCTATGTTTCCTAATTATGTTTCCTAAGGGCAGCATATAAAGCACGAACAGGATGGGCCCAAGAACTGAGCCCTGTGGGACTCCGTAGCTAACTCAAGTACAATGAGAAGACTGTCCATTTACATTAACGAACTGGTATCTATCAGATAAACAGGATTCAAACCATTTGAGGGCAGATCCTCTGATCCCTGTGTCATGTTCTAGTCTCTGGAGTAAGATGCTGTGGTCGATGGTATCAAAGGCTGCGCTGAGGTCTAACAGGACCAGAATAGAGATTAGTCCTTTATCTGAAGCCAATAACAAGTCATTAGTAACTCTAACCAGTGCAGTTTCAGTGCTATGGTGAGGTCTAAACCCTGACTGAAAATCTTCAAAGTGATTGTTGTCCTGTAGGTGGCACTGCAGCTGCTTTACCACAACTCTTTCTAAAATTTTAGAAATAAATGGGAGATTAGATATTAGTCTATAGTTGGCCAGAGAGAGGTTTAACAACCGCATGTTTAAAAGACTGAGGCACATAACCAGTTTCTAGAGAGGTATTTATTATAATTAGTATGGATTCACTAATTAAGGGGAAAATTTCTTTAAAAAGTTTAGTGGGGATTGGATCTAAAAGACAAGTGGAAGTTTTAGAAGACATAATAACTGATGTTATTTCTGTTTGGTCCACAGCAGTGAAGCAGTCAAAGGTTACAGACGTTTCTATGGATGCCTTTGTTTCTACGACTTCAGCCTGCTTTGGGCTGATGGTGGGAATAGCCACATTTAGCTTGTGTCTAATATTTGAGATTTTACTATCAAAGAATTGAAGGAAATCTTCAGAGCTGATAGTAGCTGGAATATGTGGTTCAACCGAGCTGTGGCTGCTGGTCAGCCTGGCTATAGTAGTAAAGAGAAATCGTGGATTATTTGCATTTTCTGCTATTAAAGTTGAATAGTATTGAGTTCTCGCTCTACGCAGGGATTTTTTATAACTTAAGAGGCTACATTTCCAAGAATTCAGAGAGTGCTCTGAGCCGGAGCGGCGCCATTTTCTTTCTAACTTACGGGTTACTTGTTTTAGGGAACGAGTTTCAGCATTGAACCACGGTGCTGCTCTGTTCTGTCTAACAAGCTTGAGTTTCAGAGGGGCAACAACATCCAGTGTTCCCCTGAGGGCTTGCATGGCATCATTAACAAACTAATCATTTTCGACAGGGCTTAAAGTGCTCTGAGAATATTCACTCAACATGTTACTAAACATTGGTTGGACTGTGAGTTTAAATTCAGACACAGAACGGTCAGATAATGTTCGTTTCAGCTCTTTCTTAGTTGTTGGAGCAGTAGCATTTTCTAATATAAACTGAAAGGTAATTAAAAATGATCTGAAAGTATGGGATTATGAGGAAGGACATTCAGATGACTAATCTCAACTCCATGAGTTAAAACCAGGTCCAGAGTGTGCTTGTGACAGTGAGTAGGTTGATCTACGTTTTGTGTGAAACCAACATTTTCTAATAAAGTTGCAAATGCGTTTCCAAGACAATCACTGGAATCATCAATATGAATATTAAAATCCCCTGTTAATATAATTTTGTCAGAGTCTATAATATTTGATTAAAGTCAGAAAACTCAGATAAAAATTCTGAGTACGGGCCGGGGGAGCGATAAATAATTATAAACAGAACTGCTTTTCCAGTTTTTCTATTTGGGTGATTTATAGACAGCACAATGTTTTCAAATGAGTTATAAATATGTTTAACTTTAGGGTTGAGAAGCAAGAATGATTCTGAAATTACTGCTAACCCACCTCCTTTCCCAGAAATCCTGGATTTCTGATAGTTATTATAGCTGGGGGGGGGTTGCTTCATTCAGCCGAACATAATCATCCTGTTGTAGCCAGGTTTCTGTTAGAGCTAGCATGTTAAGTTTATTATCATTAATCAGTTTGTTGACTAATAGGAACTTTGAGGAAATTGATCTAATGTTTAGTAGCCCACATTTAATGACATCATCATATTTTTTTCTATGACTCATTCCTCTCATTTGCCTTCCAGCACATAAGCTAACGCTAGGAACTGCTGGGCTAGCCCTGTTTGGGGTTAGCATCAGCGCTAAAGGCCCCTCGGGGGAGAGTTTTAAGCTGCTGCTTTCTCCCCGGGTCTCCTCTCTGGGTTGTCAGGCGTGGCTAAAGCTAGCAGAAATGTTTCTGGAAAGAAGAGCCGCTCCGTCCAAACTGGGATGAATTCCATCTCTCCGCATGAGGCCGGGCTTTCCCCAGAACACGCTCCAGTTGTCCACAAAGCTAACGTCATTTTCTGGGCACCATTAAGCTAACAAGTGGTTAAATGATAAAAAGCGGCTGTACATTTCATCACTGACTGTGTTTGGCAGAGGGCCAGAGAAAATAACTGTGTCTGAGACAGATTTAGCCAGTTTACACACTGATTCGCCGTTTAATTTTAGAATCTCTGATTGTCTTCGTCGGGCGTCGTTTCCGCCTGCGTGAATTACGACCCGACGGAACCTTGCCTTACTCTGGGCCAACATCCTGAGGTTTCCCTCAATGTCACCAACTCTGGCTCCCGGGTAACATCTAACTGTAGATCCCCTGAGCTTTACATGTCTAACCACCGAGGAGCCGATCACCAGGGTTTTCGGTTCAGTCGGTGCGTCACTTAAGGGGGAAAACCTGTTAGACACGGGGAGCTCCGGACGCTCTACGTGCCTCTATTTAGCTCTCTGCTTCTTCCCCACCGGTACAAACTCACACTGGGAGCTCTCTGATTTTGGGGAGGGCGGTGGGATGCTAGCTAAGTTAACTTTACTGGCGCGGCTAGCGCTCCGGGTAGTGACTTGGCTAGCTGGTTTAGCTTTCATTGAGCTAAGACGAGCTTCCATTTGTTCGAGCCTGGATAGCAGATCTGAGATCAGGCTACAGTTTACACAGCTACCATTATCCTCACTAAATGAGGCGGGATCTTGACTAGACATGTGACAAGTGGGGCAGGAAAGAGGAGTGAGAGCCGGAGAGGAAGAAGACATGCTAGGACAATCACTGGTTAACGCACACCCAGAATGTTCAGCCGGCGTCTTCCTACTGCGGGCGTCTTCCCAGAATAGCGTCCGGTGTAGGAAAGGCTTCCCGAGCTTGGAAGGTGCTGCTCGCCGGGTGGTAGGCCGCCGTTTTCCGGAGTATGATGGTTGGTTGTGGTGGGCTGGATGTCGTTCCCCGAGCTGTGGATCGCCGCTTGCAGGGGTGCTGCTGCACTCAGATGTGACTGAGTGACGATGACTGAGGCTATTGTGGCATGTTTTGTTATGCAGGTGGGATGTCAAAATCCCTTGAAAGTTTATGTAAGTGTGATAGGATCAATTCCTCACACCCCCTGCATGAGGCCTTCACCGGGAGGAGGAACATGTTCAGCAGCAGACTTCTGTCACAACGCTGTTCCACAGACAGACTGAGCAGGTCTTTCGTCCCTCGTGCAATAAGACAATACAACTCCCTGACTGAGCAACAAAAGATTTTTAGTCAATTTTAAATTTTGAATGTTTTTATACTTTTTAACTGATAGATCTTAAGTGTTTTTAGGGTTTTATTTATTTATTTTTTTATTTGTTTTTATGAATGTGTAGAGATTGTGAGCAGCTGGCCGTTTTTAAATTTCCCTTTGGGATTAATAAAGCTATTCTTCTTCTTCTTCAGGATATGAATATCCTTTGAGATGTGTGTCTCCAGCAAGATCGTGTTACTCCCACACTCAAAACTGTGAAGTGTGATCAAAACAACAATCCCGTCATTGAGTTAAGGAAATAACTAATCAGGATAGCGGACCACATTGTTCTGGAACTAACGAGGAAAACCAAAAGCAACAGTTGTACTTTTAATCAAGTCTGATGTGTTGTTAACTTTATAGCGATTTTGGTAACAATGTGAAGTTAGTTTTTTTTTATTTTTTTTTTATATATGCTTAGATAGTTTTATCAAGCTCTTGTTAAAAACCGAATATAAAATAAAATTGTTTTGTTCATATTTATATTTTGCTTAAATATATATAAATTATTTGCATTTCTTTAAGTGTTGCAACTAAACCTTTATAACATTGTAACAGTATTTTATCGTCTACTGCAGAAAATGTGTTAACTCAGTTTAAGAAGACTGTTTAAAGAGGGAAAGAATGAAGGCCCGACCTGTATTACTTAAGGGTTTATTATCTTCATGCTTATTAGCGACAGAATATTGCATATGCAGAAATATTCTTGTATGTATATATATATATATGTATATAAATGTATGTATGTATGTGTGTGTGTGTATATATATATACATATATGTATGTATAAAAGACATAAATGTATTTTTTTCATGTCAGAACTAATGAGGCACAGGTGAGTTAATTAGTCCCAATGTCCCATACATCGATGTTTTTTATTTCCTGATATTCTGCCCTTTTGGGAAAGAAGTCGCTGTTATTTAGCCTGTTTCTAGGTTGAATTAACATGCTTTTTTTAAAAAATACATATAGATTTTTAATTTTTTTTCAGGATTAAAAAAGCAAAGAACGGAAACACAGTGAGGCTGGACTTTAAGTTTATTGTTCTAAGCTTTAAAATTAAATTAAACATAAAGGCAAATTATAAACACAACTGATATAAATTTATATGGATAAAATCTCAACTCACTGTTGCCAAATGACAAAGTGATTCTTGAGTCGTGACGATGCAGATGATGTTCATGTAGGAGGAGCCTAAGGCTTCTCACTTTATCAATGAAACTGAATAAATAAAGATTAAGAAATGCAAAACACAGGCTTTCTGGATCAATAATGATTATTTCATTTTAACTTTATTAATTAACATTGAAGATACATTTTGATTACGTTTTACTACTCCTACTGTCACCATGACCACCAAACAGCTTAAAATCTAAATCTCTCCCCCCACTTTCAAAATAAAAGCCCCTCATGATCAGAGATCGTGTTACTTTACTGAATTCCAGTAATTCATTTTACATCTTTATATCATTGAAGTAGTTCGACCATGCATCTGCACTAGAGTGACAGGTCTATCTGTGGAGAGCAGGAAAATCTGGTTGAACTTTCAAAGAATCTAGAAGGCCTTTCTGGTGGTGTGGAATCATCTTTTTATTAGTGCTGTTAACCTGGATAAGAACAGGACTTTATTGGTGTATGATACATTAAATAACTATATTTTTGTGCTGCACAAGATAAGTTGGTCATTTAAACCTGTCTGACAAAGGATGGACTTTAAAGTTCTGCTACTTGTTTATGAAGCTTTGAATGGTTTACCACCAAAATACATGACTGACCTCTTGACCCAGTGTGTATCAGCCAGATCTCTCCGCTCATCTGGATCCGGCCTTTTATCAGTTCCTAGAATCAGAAGTAAACACGGAGAACCTGCATTCAGCTTCTATGCTTAACAGATCTGGAAGAGAAAACCTCAGATCAGCTGAAACATTCAGTGTATTTTAATCCAGGTTAAAGACTAACCTGTTCTCAGTTGCCTTTGATTAGTGAGTATTCAAAAGTTTACACCCACACTTCTTGCTTTAACCCTTCTGCTCTCATTGGCTTGTTTGCATTAAAAGTGGGGTCATCTGAACCTCATAAGACAGTGCGCTAAACTTTTATTTTCTCTGATTTTTGAGTTTCACTAAAGTCCATGGCAGACATAAAATCCTGTCCACATTTGTCATGGAAGAAATCACACATCAATATATGGTTGGAGTTATCTGAACCCCAAAGAGAGCAGAAGGGTGTTCTTTTTAGTTTCCTTTAGTTTTATTTTAATGATCACACCTTGTCTCTTTTAATAGTTTGTGTTATTGCTCTTTGAATTGTCTCTGTACATGAAATGGGCTTTACAAATAAACTCGACTTCCCTACTAATAAACAAATCTTACTGAGAATTGAAATTTTCCCTAATATTTTGGTCTGTGTTTGAAAGGTGTCCATTCTAGAGGATTTTCTGATCATGATTTGAAGATTCAGCAACTCCACCTGAACATCCACATCAGGCTATCATTTACTGAATTTGACTTAATTATATAATTAAGTATAATAGGTACGTATATTCAACCGGGTTGGTATATTTACTTATAGACTTCCCAGTTTATTAAAAACGTCATGAATTTGAAGTGAAATTTAGGCCACAGTATTGATAAATAAAAATAACGTACTTTTTTTTTTTTAATCTAATTTACGTTATCTAAATGCTCAAAAACATTGGAACATTTTGTCTAATTGTAAGGTATTAAATTGAATATTTATGAGCTTTTCTAGAGGAATTTTTTTTTTTTAAATGTATGGTCACAATTATTTTTAGAGAAATTATAATAACACCTACAGCTAAACTAGATTACAAAAATGTATGAATATGGTTGTCATTTTAGGAAATATTTATGCTGACCAGTATGTCCAAACAAAGTTCTGAAACGCTACTCTCAGCATAAAGTTTTTATTTAAATGTACTTCAAGCATGCTCTGTATTGAAATTGATAGTGTATTTGAAATGTACTTTTTATATTTTATCTATATTATATATTGTAAATGTAAAGTATTCCAATTTGATCTAAAGAAGTGTTCAGTTAGTATACTTTCTACACTACATGGTGAATAGTAAATTTGCTTTATTTGTAATCAAATATACTTAGAAAATATACTTTTAGTGTATTACTATTTTTGCCGAGGGCTTGAGGGTGCTTGTTACATGTTCCAGATCTACCTGCTGCTAATACTATGGATCAAATACACAGTATGTAACGGTAGGAATTACAACAACAAAAAAAAAAAACAATTAGACATCGATACCATTTTTGAAATCACGTTTATTGTTAATATATACAAAGGAATTCCTAAACCATTACCGCACTTAAATCTTTACAATCTTTCAATCAATTTAAATGAGCCAACACATTTCTGCAGCACACAACACACAGTAAGATATTTCTTGTTGAAAAAAGAAGTATCTATACCCCCCCATACATATATATATATATATATATCAGTTATGAAGACGATTTTGGCATGAAAGTTGTTAATGTTTTATTAAGCTAGTATTGTCTAACTTTACCTTGTACTACAATTAGGATAATTGCACTACCAAAGCTATCAGCACATTTGAGTTTATTTAGAGAAACAGAAACTGTCGCTTTGATTTCTAGTATTAGATCCAGAGTTTTATGATCTTTGATACTTCATTAATTCGTCCCTTAACTGCATGACAGCATTTCTGTTTTCTTCACACTTCAACAAGCCGTTCTTTCTGTCATGGTAGAACACATTGACCTCCAAGTAAACATTAGGATAGCTGGTTAAAACCTCTGACGATGAAACATGTTTGGGCTCTTGGGAGTAAATGGTAATCAGGAGAATGACTGGATCATCACCTATAGAGAAAACAAAAACAACAGGAGAAAACATGTAAAAGATTATATTTATTTGTTCTACTAGTCAATAGATAGGAAGCACATATTTTAAATTCTGAGTTTTATAATCACCACTGATTTATTCATTATCTATAAAATACGAAAAAATATATTTGAATCAAGATAAATACAAACAAAACAAGTTTGGAAGAGTGATTCTTTTTTTTCTCAAATTCTCACAGAAAAACGAGCAGATACCTGGAACCATCTTCACGGCTGCTTCAGCATCTGTTCCAATCTGAGACACAACAGGACAGAAAACGATGGTGATGCAGCTTTCTTCATCATTTCCCTTTATCAACTTTAACCCAGAAGTCTGAATTTGCTCCAAAAGCTGAAGATGAGCTCCAAATGTTTCACCACAGACCTTCATCTTGTACTTCACTAGAAAAGACATTTAAGACACAAAAGTTGAAATCTTTAGTTAGTTAACCTCACAGCAGAAAACAATTTAGATTGAAAAGAATCCACCGATAAACAGCAATGAAATTGAAACAATGAAAACAAATCAAAATGTATTTGTGAAGCCCTTTTTATTCTCATTAGGGGTGTAACGGATTATTAAAACAAAACATGTTTAAACTTTGAACACAAACAAAATGTTAAAACATTTAGTTTCTGATTACATTGACATGTTTTTAGACCAAATCTACAAAAACTGAGAGAAAAGAATGCTTAAAAATAGTGTTAAAAATACCAAATATATCTGGAATTCCCCTTAAAGACAAATGTTCTCATCCCACCCAATTTTAAGTTAAATCACAAATAAAACAGTTAACATTTTTTTTTGTATTTATTGTTTTATTAAAACTAACTGTGGGAACATTTAAATATTTAAAATTAAAAATGATCTTTTCCTGATCATTTTTGGTCTCTTTGGCTTGCCGTATAATCGGCCCCTGACGGCACCGGAAAGTCCGTTACGGAGCGGTTCTCTCCTGTGCGGGACAGTTGCTGCTCTTAACTGGGAGATTCTTTGAACCCAGTAATGAAAATGTGTACCGATGGTTTTATTCAGCTCTTTAAATATTAAATAAACCTGATATCTATTGATCCACGTCCTCCATTATGAAGTTGAGAAAAGTTTTTGACAGAAGCTCCTCCCACATGCAGGTGCAGGTGAACAGACTACAAGATAAACATGAAGCAGCTACTTTACTGCTTAAACAAAGAGGATTTACATGAATTTGATGCAAATTTTATTCGTTGTGAACAGACAATTGATTTGAATTATGCAAGCGCGGGGTTTGTGCACGCGGGGGGACGGATCACGGATTATCCCCTAATTCTCAAACAACACAAAGTGTTTTACATAATAAAAACATTTTTCAAATCAAAACCAAAACAAAAGCAAAGACCTTCACACACAATGCAAACAACTGAAAGTGATTTAAGAGAAGGTAAGTTTTACACAAGAGTTATCAAATTACTACAGTTGAATATTAATTCTAACTAATAAGCAGTAGACCTCTATGAACTGATGACTATCAGATGCGTAACGTATATCTATAGCTGTAATCTTTGAAATGTTTGTTTGTGCCTAGCAGGAAAGAAATAAGCACAAAATTATTGGGCTATAAACATTGACGTTACCTGGAGGTTTCTGTTTGAAACTAAGACCCCGATCCCATACAGGCTGTGGCTTGCTGGGTCCAGTTCTTTTTTCTACAATATAAACAATCAAATAAAATACAATTGTGATCTTAATCGTATTTTCCTGAAGCTTTTTTTTTTTTAAACAAAGGACAGTTATGAATGCAAGAGAATGAACATTTTGTAAATGAACAAATCTTTTTTTAGACACATCACTATTCGACACATTATTTTTTAGATAACAGCAAAAATAAACATACAAAAAAAAAATACAAACAAGTAGGAAAATCCTTCAATGAAAACGTCATAATTAATCTTTTTCAGAGTTTAGAGCAGGGGTGTCAAACTCAATCGCATAAAAGCTCAAAATCCAAAACACCTTAGGTCAAACAGGATAAACATTTATTGAACGAACTAAAGCTACATTTTTATAACTTGAAAATCTTAACTTTTTAACATAACTATTAACTACATATATAGCATTACCTGCAATAATGCTCTTGTGAATGCTGTAAGTGGAATTTGACGGCTGAAGATGCTAGTGCTGAGAGCTGAAGATGCTAAAGGTAAAAGCTATTAGCTAAATGCCAAACTAGCCTAAAAAAAAAAAACTTAGGTTAGCCAAAACAGCTAGCATGTAGCTGAGATTTTAGCTAAACTCTCCAAAACAGCCAAAGAAATCTTAGTAAATGCCAAAATAGTTCACAAAGCTAGCAGAATGTCAATTTTGAAAACCATAAAACTGTAACTTTTTAACATAATTATGACTAATAAAAAGGCAGGAATATTATTCCAGAATAAATCAGCTAAAAAATAACTTTAATATAACTTTCAATATTTTACTTTCCATAAAATATATTTTGTCAAAATTACACAAGTTAGAAATAAGCGCAAGATAACATCGGGTCATTAATAATTATGAAATAAAATGATCTGGAGGGCCGGATAGAATTACCTGGAGGGCCACATCCGGCCCCTGGGCCTTCACTTTGACATGTTTGCTTTAGACCTTTGCTGATGTTTTTTTTTAAATCAGGATTCATATTTGTATTATCTAAAGTTCTTGGATCTCTGTGCATCTCATTATTTGCCATTAAAGCATTGGTGTCTGATGAAGAACCTGAGAAAATAAAAAGTAAAACATTCTTTTAAAAACCTATTAAGAAATTATGAGTATTCATAATAAAACTTCAAAATGACCTTTTCCAGAAACCTGGCTTTTGTTGATGTCCTTTGACATTTTAACATGAGCGTTAAGAACATCCTGCATCTTGTTCAGTTGATCCTTTGTGTTCTTTATCCTGTCAAGGTACTCGGTTACATCAGCAGCATCTGAATGAAGAGATTTGGTTTTAAAACATCTGCACAGATGATAATTCATAAAAGTAAGAAAATACAAAGTTAACTTTTGGACAAACCCTTGAGAGAGTCTTGTTGGATAAAACCTTGAAGTTTTTCCAAAAATTGATGAGTTGGCTTCTGTGTCAAAAAGACAAATAATCTTCATTAATGTGTTTGTAATCCGTGGAAAAGATTAACCTTTGCCCACCTGGTTATGCATTATTTCAGATATGGTCTTTCTCAGCTTCAGCGTCTTTTTTCCAGGAAACAACAGATGCAGGTCTTCTCGACTGAAGGTCCTGAACAATGAGTCAGTCTGGAAATCTGTCTCTGAAAATAACAAATTTGATTAAACTGAAGAATCATGCTTAATATACAGAGGTTAAAATTATGTCATACTTTGGTTTCTATTTAATTTTAGATTTAAGAAATGCTAAATTAGTTTATCTAATTTATTTCAAATATAATTAGAAAACAACAATAGATACTTGCTGATAACTATAATCATTTGTATCATTTGTTTGTTTGTTTCTCATATTTCAGGTGTTGTGTGAGAGTTCTTTGGGTATGTGTTTAGGTTCCTCGTGTTTTGTTTCAGGTGAAACAAAATCTTGTGGGAACTCAAGATTGGATGGAGGAAGACTGGTGGCTGCTTCGGGCTGTTGTGTCTCCTCCCCACCACTGACACTATTTGAGTGCTTTGTAAAGCTTTGGGTTGTTCAAACCTTTTCTATTAATGGGAATTATTATTGCAAACACAATTAGCGCAGTTTCATAGTTAATGGGAATGCAGCTAAAGAGGCAAACGGCATAGTCTCACATTCACACCAAGGGGCTATTTAGGACAAAATCATGAACATCTGATACATATTCTTAGACTTGGAGGAAGGCAAAGTGTCCATAGAAGACGAGAAGAAGACAACATGCAAATTCCATATTTTTGCATATTTTACCACAAATAAAATCATCATACTGACCTTTTTTAGAATCCAGACTTTGGCTGATGTCCTCTCCTATTTCATCATATCTTTCAAGGACAGTCTGCATCTTGTGCAGCTGATCCTTTGTGTTTTTTATCCTGCCATAGCACTCAACCATCACAATATCTGGATGAAGAGATTTGGATATTACGACATTTGCACAGGTGATAATTCAGATAAAGAAAGCACAAAATGAATGAAACAGGTGACTTCTGCACAAACCTCTAAAAAGGTCTTGATCGATAACACCTTTATAATCGTCCAGAAGTAGATGAGTGCGCTTCTGTTTCAGACAGAAAACATTTCTCACAGATTTGCATGCAAATGCATGAAAAAAGATTCAGTTGTACCCACCTGTTTATCAATTATTTCAAAGATTTTGTTTCTCAGATTTAGTGCCTCGAGTCCAGGAAACAGCTCATACATGTCTTCTGGAGTCAGGCTCTGGATCTCTGAGTCTGTCTGGAATCCTACAGCTGAAATTACTGGGTTTGATTAAACTATACAATAACTATTGCTATAAAAAGGCGGTGCCTAAATATCTACATGACATGTCTGAGTTTATGAGCACAGGGGAGTTAATTAGTCCCAAAGGAATGTCACTCACCTTCCATCATAGAAGCTGCGGCTGCGTCGTAGCATTTTATTTCCTGAAATAGGGTCGACATTGTTCCGCCCTATGAAGAACAAGGTCCAGTTATTTTACCTGTTTTTATGTTAGATCAAAATTACTTTTAAAAACTTGAAGACTTCTTTACTATAAAAAAAAAACAAAGAACTGAGAGAGGAGACCCCAAGAGGAGTGACAATAGATATATATTACTAGATTGGAAATCATGTGACATACGACGTGACAGACGTGCAGCATTATCATGCATTGAATACCACAAAAGGGGACGCAATGTTTTGCAATCAAATTCAAAACTTTGACGACAAAAAAATCTGATTAGAGGAATTATCACAGGACAGGAATCACATTTTAATAGAGAGATCTCAGGCTGGGAACCATGAAGCTAGCAACTCGCGAGTAGCATGCTATTGGTTCTTCAATGTATCTTTTTATTAGTGTTTCATGTGATAAAACATGGCGGATGTTATTCGCACTTATTTACGTGCAACCAGCACAAAAACAGATGGAAATTCATGTTAATAACACATAATGTGTGCGGTCAAGGTGCATGTTTTACTGTTGGCAACGTAGCTTCTTAAAGAGCCTCCGAGGTTAAATGTCATCTGTTGCATTTTTTGTTTGTTTGCTTTTTTGTTAAGAAACTGAAAATGAGTTTGCATGTAATTTTCAAAATATGTGTTGAGCTTCTTTGAGAAAGCCCAGCTAAAAAGTGCAGTGCTAACGCTACCTTTCTGCTCAGTGACATAAACACAGTTGTTATAGAAGGAGCTGTTGCCCAAACCTTTAACCTGCCACACCATTTACAGCTATTCCCTGTGTTTTGAATCTTAAAAGTTTGGCAGGTGTATTTGATGTTATCATCCATGTTTAAAAAAGGTTTCTTGCAGCTAAAGATGCCAGCTGGAGCCTTTTTCTTAAAGTACTATGAAATCATCTATTTGAAGGTAAATTCTGAATGCAATTGAGATTTATTTACCATGTATGCAATACAAAAATAATAAGAGTTGTATTTTAATTTGAAAATGTAGTAAAATGTGTTTTTCTTTTTCTTTTTTTAGCACTTTGATGTGTTTGTAATAGCAAGGACTGTTACTAAACTTTATCAGTAATTCATGCCATTACACGTCATCAATCTCCCTCCTTTCTGGGCTTGGGTGATAAGAATTTTCAAGCTCTTTTATATCCATTTTTGCACAGAGGCAAAATAAAAAAATCACGAATATTTAGAAGCTGTTAATTTGACAGCAATGCATTACCTGTAGCAGTAGAAGGCGCAATTCTTGCACTATTTACAGAATATTCTTTATAGATAATAAATATTTAAATATACAAGAATAACAATAACTTTCTAAGCTTTAAATCGAGCTATTTTTTTGAAAATAGGTTCTGAAATGTGGGAGCTAGCCCGATTTTTGTGTTTGATGTCTGCCTGCCCTCCATTAAAACAACAAAGTTCTGCTGCCATGACTCAATGAATAACAAGAGCGCATGCGCGCGCACGTCTCTCTAAGGCAGATAACAGGAAAGGGCCAAACAAGTAATATACGTCTAAATTACACAACAAACAAAGTTCAATGAAAAGTCACTTACTAACGATATAAGCAGGGGTGAAAGTAGATTTTTCGTTATGCCGGTACTATGCCCCCCCCCCCCCCCCCACACACACACACACACACAAACACACCCACACAGTCCATTACCTTTACTTTTCAAGTCCCCATATGGTAATTTTTACTTTTATTTAAAGTTTTCAGGAGTGTTTTATTTATGTTTATGTTGTTTTTAACCAAAATCCCAGACTCTTAATGTCTTGAAAAGTAATTTTTTAATGTTGGTCTGTGAAAACTCCTCTGTGGGGCGTGGCTTCTGGAGCTGAGCGAAGCTGACCAGCTACGTCTTGCACCCTCCCCTGTCTGATTATGGTGGCTCTGAGTCTTCACCGCTGCATCACAAAAATGTCTAGCAGTTTTGTTTTGAGCTGGACATCAGTCCGGACAAGGAAGAACTTCATGGAGCGAACTTTCACAGATCCTTTACAGCTGCGGTTAAATGAGCCGCCGTTCACATTTCCGTGGTCATATCAAGAAGCTCCGTGGAGTCTGGTGGAGATTTCCCAGCATTCTCAGCCCTGCTACCGTAAGTATTGGATGAAACTCACACAAAAAATCCAGTGATGCTGATTGGACCACAGAAATGTGAACGGCGGCTCATTTGACTGCAGTCAATGTGAAGATACCATCTTCTCTTCTCCAGAACCTGAACTAGACACGCTAGCCGGACCAGATGAGGGTTTAGTGCATGTGCAGCAGAGCTGTTGTGATGGAAAGAACATCATTCATTCACACAGAGTCTGTCTGTGACAGTTTGATTAACAGAGATTAAAAGGAAATGCAAAAACAAAATGATTACATTTGTTCTCTTTCAGAAGAAAAATGACACACAGGCATGTTAAAAACTCAAAAAATAGTTTTTCTTTTTTTTGGAGGGGGACTTTAAACAGATCATATTGTCATTTGTCCAGATTGAAGAATAATTTGGCAACATAGAAAATTAATCTGTGATTGATGGACCTGGTGTCTCACTAGCATTTTCCATTCAACTTCCATCTCTCCTTTTCTCTTCTTCATCCTCTCATTTAGAGGATTTGTTCTGCACATCGTCATCCTCACTTTTGGATCTTCCTCTTAAAAATCTGATTCACTTTTTTCTGCATCTTTTTTGTTTACTTTTTCATTTAAATAATTTAATTATTTATCATTAGTATCATCAGCTGCAGAGCTGCAGTTCTCTGGTGCGCCTGCTGTTCAGAAAGTTGGGGGTCCGCAGCGCTCGAGACGCGCAAGCCAGACTTTGCGCACGCAAGAGAGCGCAGACCAGGAGAGAGAGAGAGAGAGAGAGAGAGAGAGGGAGAGACGGATTTTAATAACTGTCTGATGCGCCACAAAAACAATGCAAACATCCAAATAAAGCGCTGCCTGCTCTCAGCTCGAATGTCAATTTTCTTATTTTTCTTCCATAAGAGCGACCTTCTGTCATGTGTTATATAGTGAAAACTGGCCGCACAGCTGATCTCTCCAGCCGGAACGGCGTTCCGCCTTCAAATCATTTACCGGAACGCCGCTCCGGACCGTTTCGGCTTACTTTCACCCCTGGATAAGTCGTTCTAAAATGAATTAAAGAATAAAAACAAACTATAATACACAACTATATTGGACATTTACAGACATAAGAGTCCACCTACCGTTTTGAGTTAAGAGAAAGTGAAAGTGATTTCTTACTCATGGCCGTGGCTCTCTGAACCTCCTGTGGGAGGAGCCTAAGGCTTTTAATCTCGATCAATGAAACTTCTGAATAAGATTTTAAAAATGCACAACCAAAAAATATGCTTTGAGGAACATTGTTTTTTTATGTAATTACACATACAACTATGTACAATGGAGTATCACTGCCACCAAATAAAAAAAGTAATATTACAAGATTTTTTTTCCCGTAAAATTTTGACTTTAAATCTCGTACATTTATGAGTTTTATTGTCGTCTATTTTTTATTTTTAATCTCGTAAATGTACGACTTTTTTCTCGTAAATTCATGAAATTTAAAGTCATAATTTTAAAATACTTTTTCTTCATACTTTTTTTATTATTTTATTTTGAAGGAGTACTGCTGCTTTGAAAAACAATGCCGGAAGTTCATGACTGTTTACAAACGGCTCCATCCGGTTAGTAGCGTTCCATCTGCATGTGCGAAAACTACTCCTTTGATTTATCGAATTTAACATAATTTAATGAATAACTATTAGTGACATAGTTTCTAAAGGGGAAGAAAACCCCTCCACAGACATAGACAGGGATGTTAAAATGTTTATTTTGTTTTGTCAGCTAATTATCAGCCTGTATTCAGATGGAAAACAAGTTAACATCACAGTTAGCTAGGTTGTATCCAGTTTGCAGCAGATGTTCATTGCCAGGTTAACTCATTTCAACAAGTTTGAACTTTACTTTTTTTTTTTTTTTTATCTTTTTAATGTCACTTTCCTTTGGCTTTGTTCTAATGAAGTAAATGTTACCTCTTTTTGCAGAGAAGAGAAAATTGGGATGGACCTGAGCCCGGAGCGACACTGGAGCACAAGATTACAGCAGATCAGGTGGATGCAATGAGCATGGACGTCATTGAAACCTCTAAACTGTCAGGTGAGCAGATTATGGACCATCTCATCCTAAAATGTTTCCTTTTTTTCCAGTCAGCAGCATTCCCTATAAGGTTTTTTTCTGAGCACTCAGCAAAAAATTCTACAGAAATGTTTTTAAACTGTTTTATATTAAATTTACCATCATTCTTCTATGCAGTTTAATGCTGCAATTTTGTGTGCTTACATTGAACATGTAGAGCTGGTTTAGAGAAAATAAAAAAATTAAAAAAAAACTACGTTGTTGTCCAAAACTTTTATTTTGTAATTTGCAAATGACAAACAGATGATCATTATTACACAATCATTGAGTTTTTAATTTAAATTAAGTGATCTGGTTCTAACTCTTACTAGACACAGGTTACCATAACTTTACATTTTTATTCAACTTTTTTTCCTAATTAATTGTCCTGAAGGGTTTTTGTTGCTCAAAGACTCACTACGATGATAATTGTGTTGTTAGTGTGGTGTGTTGCAGCATTTTTCTGACATATATAAACAAAATTCAGCTTAAAATTGCATTTTTTTTTTAGTATTTTTTTAATCCAAATTGTTGTGAATCAGTAGCAGATGCAAAATTTCCAAAATACTTTGTCCACCACCAGATGCCATGATCCCTGTCCCAACTCTTCACATCACGCTGCTGCAGGTGGTGTTTGTGGGACTGGCCGACGGCGAGCACAGACGCACGCTGGAGCGGCTGGCAGGTCAGCAGCACCTCCCCATGTTCATCTCAGTTTGGGTTTCATTTTTGAGACATTAAAGTTGCTGTGAGGGATTTTGGACTTTATTTTGCAGGAGGATAAGTCGGTAAGTGTTGCCTCAAACTGAGTATTTTATTACTGGAAGCCTTGGAGAATTTTAATATTGAAGATTAAACTAATTTGTCTGCAAAAATCTGAACTCACATAAAGAATAACTGAATGAGTAAATGTATAGTAATTTCATTTAAATTATCATTTCTCTACTTTACTTTGTTCTAAGTGCTGCAATAATTCAAATATTTTAATTTTGAGCCAATGAATCTTTATGTAAATTCTCTTTCAGGTATTTTGAATAACATTAAATGTTTTGCATCATTTTTTACAATATTTAACTTTTTATTGTGGAACTTTACAGCTATATACTGTATATTTATATTGCTACTGTATGTTCTAGTGTAAAATAAAGATCACTCTTATGGCTAAAATAGTTTGCTTTACTGCAAAATCTTTCAAGTTTGGGATAAAAATCACTGAAAAGTTTCAAAAAATGTTTGAAAATGTCAAAATTTCACAGTATTTACAGTGATCTAAAATATGCTAGCTTGTTAGATTTTCTTATCTTTTTTTGTTTTTAAGATGAAAAATAATGCTTGAATTGCATAGTGGCAAACAGAGGAAGGGTAAGGTTAGAAGATAGACCTTCTTATCTCTCGTCGGCTCTTTCCACTGATGTTATTGATTGAATACGAAGCTTTCCCTCCCTGCAGGTTTCCTCGACTAAAAATACCCCTTTAGCTTCCTGGTAAACGTCATCAGCTGGGGTGTGAGTCTTTGTGCATTCGTCTGGAGTTTTTCTCTTCTTCTTCTTCTTTTCCTTTCGGCTTTTCCTTTCAGGGGTCGCCACAGTGAATCAGTTTCCTCCATCTAAGCCTATCTTGTCTTCATTCACTGCATCCATAAACCTCCTCTTTGGTCTTCCTCTAGACCAGTGGTCCCCAACCTTTTTGTGACTGCGGACTGGTCAACCCGTGAAGATTTTACCAGGGCCCGGGTGGGGTTGGGGGTGGGCGGGTGGTTAGTATATGTATAAGTTCCTCTCGTTTAAAAAATAAAATGAATAGGAACAAAATGTAACACATAAATCATTATTGATGCTTAAAAAAATCTGAATACTTTGAAGCTCCATGCAGCAGCTTCAAGTGAAACATTTTGAGAGGAAGATAGTTTTTACAAAACAAAACTTTAAACTCCTAACTTTAATCGCCCGTCTACCTGCACGCGCCACGAAGGTCCCCTTTTCTCCTCCACTCCCCGCCCCCGCCCTGCTCTCTGCACTGCTACTTTTTGCATTAATCAATCGCATGTTCACAACTTCTCTGAAATGAGCATCTGATTAGATTAGCTTGTTTCAGCATTTATATGTCCGTTCTAAAGATTAGATTCATTCATGAAAGTCACATCTTTCTGCAAACCAGCACAGTGTGCAGGAATCACCAGTTCTTGCGTCTGTTCTGTCCCTCACTTATGCGATCCATTTGCAAACGTGTTACAAGCCGCCAAACTGCTTTTAGCGCTCAAGCTAATCAAGAGAATCTGGTCGATTTACAAAATAAAATATTTCCGTCTCAAAAAATCCCGCGGCCTGGTGGCAAGGGGTCCGCGGACCGGAGGTTAGGGACCACTGCTCTAGACCTCTTGCCTGGTAGCTCTAAACTCAGCATCCTTCTACCAATATCTTCACTGTCTCTCCTCTGAACATGTCCAAACCATCTCGGTCTGGCCTCTCTGACTTTATCTCCAAAACCTCTAACATGTGCTGTCCCTCTGATGTATTCATTCCTGGTCCTATCCATCCTGGTCACTCCCAAAGAGAACCTCAGCATCTTCATCTCTGCTACCTCCAGCTCTGCTTCCTGTCTTTTCTTCACTGTTTCTAGTCTGAACAACATGGCTGCTCTCACCACAGTCTTGTACATCTTTCCTTTCATTTATGCTGAAACTCTTCTATCACACATCACACCTGACACTTTTCTCCACCCATTCTAACCTGCTTGCACTCGCCTCTTTACTTCTTTTCCACACTCTCCATTACTCTGTACTGTTGACCCTAAATACTTAAACTCCTCCCCCTTCTTTATTTCTTCTCCCTGTAACCTCACTCTTCCACTCGGGTTCCTCTCATTCACACACATGTACTCTGTCTTACTGCGGCTAACCTTCATTCCTCTCCTTTCCAGGGCTAACCTCCACCTCTCTAGCTCCTCCTCCACCTCTCTAGCTCCTCCTCCACCTGTTCTCTGCTCTCACTACAAATCATAGTATCATCTGCAAACATTATAGTCTATGGTGATTCCTGTCTAACCTCATCAGTTAGTCTGTCCATCACCATTGCAAACAGGAAGGGGCTCAGAGCTGATCCCTGATGTAATCCCACCTCCACCTTGAACTCCTCTGTCACCCCGACAGCACACCTCACCACTGTCTTACAGCCCTCATACATGTCCTGCACTGCTCCAACATACTTCTCTGTCACTCCAGACTCCCTCATACAATCCCATAGTTCCTCTCTGGACACTCTGTCATCATCTTTCTCCAGATCTACAAAGACACAGTGGAGCTTTCTCTGACCTTCTCTGTACTTCTCTATCAACATCCTCAAAGCAAATGTAGCATCTGTAGAGCTCTTTCTTGGCATGAAACCATACTGCTGCTCACAGATGTTCCCTTCTGCTCTTAGTCTAGCTTCAACTACTCCTTCCCACACCTTCATGGTATGGCTCATCAACTTTATTCCTCTGTAGTTACCACAACTCTGCACATCTCCCTTATTCTTAAAAATGGGCACCATCACACTTCTCCCCCATTCCTCAGGCATCTTCTCACCACCTAAGATCCTGTTGAACAACCCGGTCAAGAATTCCACTGCCATCTCTCCGAGACACTTCCATACCTCCACAGGTATATCATTAGGACCAAGAGCCTTTCCACTCTTCATCCTCTTCAAAGCCCCTCTCACTTCATCTTTCCTAATCTTTGTTACTTCCTGCTCCACAACAGTCACCTCTTCTATTCTTTTTTCTCTCATTCTCTTCATTCATCAACTCTTCAATGTATTCTTTCCATCTTTCCATTACACCACTGACACCTGTCAACTCATTACCATCTCTATCCTTGATCACCCTAATCTGCTGCAGGTCCTTTCCATCTCGGTCTCTCTGTCTTGCTAATCTGTACAGGTCAGTCTCTCCCTCTTTACTACCCAGCCTAGCATACAAGTCATCATAAGCCTCTTGTTTGACCTTTGACACCTCTACTTTCACCTTACGCTGCATCTCCCTGTACTCCTGTCTACTTTCCTCAGTCCTCTCAGTGTCCCACTTCTTCTTAGCTAGCCTCTTACTCTGTATACACTTCTGCACCTCCTCATTCCACCACCAAGTCTCCTTATCAACTTTCTTTCCTGATGACACACCAAGTACACTCCTACCTGTCTCCCTGATCACAGTAGCTGTAGTTATCCAATCATCTGGGAGTACCTCCTGACTCCCCAGAGCCTGTTTCAACTGTTTCTTAAAAGTCATGCAACAATCTTCTTTTTTCAGCTTCCACCAGTTCGTCCTCTTCTCTGCCTTTGCCCTCTCTTTCTTCATCTTCTTCATCACCAGAGTCATTCTACACACCACCATCCTGTGCTGTCTGGAAACACTCTCACCAACCACTACTTTACAGTCACTGATCAAACACTTTCTCATTTGGCGACAGTGAGTTGAGATTTTATCCGTGTAAATGAAGATTACAGTATTATTAAAGTAATTTAACAGCTTAAAACAATAAACTTTAAGTCCCGCCTCATGGTGTTTACTTTCTTTGTTCTTTGCTTTTTAAATACTAAAAAAAGATCAAATTTTTTATATGTATTAAAAAAGTATGATAATTTAACATAGAAGCAGGTAAAATAGCAGCAACCCCGTTCCTAAAAAGGCAGAACTTCAAAGAATAGAAAACAACAATGTAAGTGACTTTTATTTGGACTAATTAACTGACCTATGTTCTTTTAGTTCTGACATGAAAAAAAAAATACATTTAGGAGTTAGTAAGTAAGCTGAACAGGGATGCGTGGGGGAAGTATCTCTGGTGTTCTCTAACCCTCGAGCTATTAGGCATGTTTACATTAAAAGTAGGGTCATCTGGACCCCACAAGACGGCGTGCTGAACTTTTTTTTTCAAGGATCTTTTATTTATTTTTATTTAATTCTAAAACTTTTAATTATAATGTTATTCTTTTAGGAACAATTTGAATGAAGCACCGACCAGTGAGCACTTTTTTATCTTCCCTGAACTTTTTTTCAAGTTTTTATTTTTTTAATCTTCCCTGGTGTCCATGGCGGACATTGAATCCTGTCCATTTTTGTCCACCTTTGTCATGGGTGTGATCACACATCAGTGTAAGGGTGGGGTCATCTGGACCCTATAAGAGAGCACGAGAGTTAAAGCAGTGTTTTTATGGGAAGCTGCTGCAAAACCAGGAGTGAGGACGGAAACACCGACTATATAAGTATAAGGCAGAATTTCATGATCCTAGCTTTAAGTGAGTGTTAAATTCTATTTTTTTTTTTTTTTTTTTTTTTTTTTTTTTAACTTGTCCTGTCCAACAGCTGAGCAAGCAGATACGGGCTGAGAGCCTCTTGCGTTGGACAGATTTTAATGTCCCAACTGTTGTATTTCATGCTAAACTTTATTTATTTTAATTATGTTGTATCTTTTTCTTTTTCTAATTGGTTAGTAAATTTCATGGTAAATGGCGTTTACTTGTATAGTGCTTTCTACCCTCCTTCGAGGGCCCAAAGCGTTGCTTTCCCATTCACAGATTCACACGCAAATGGTGGCTCCGCGGCTGAACACTGGCGCCAACCTCCCACTTCGAGGTCATGTGTCTTGACCAAGGACAAATGGGCAGGCAAGGCAGGAATCAAACCCACAATCTTCCAATTAGGAGTCAACCGCCCGACCGCTGGACCACGGCCATTTTTTATATGAAAAAGCAGTCTGACATTAATCGAGTAGAGCTGTGAGGGTAGATGACAGAACAGTTGGAATGATCTAAAATATATTTTGGACAAATACATATATAAATGAAAAAAATTCAGTGATTTAGATACTTTTTTTATATCACTGTAGGCCTTCACTAATGACCCATATATATATTTTTTTTAATTCTTAAAATCTACTTTTATTTTGCATTTATTTTAACTATTAAATTGTTGTTTTTAATGTTTTGAGAATTAAAGTTACAGACCCTTGTTTGACTGTTGTCAGTAAATAAACTTTAACTTGAATTTAAAGTTCAGATGATAATTATATTATATCCTGTGGCTGTTTACAGAAAACCACAGGTGGCACAAATTATTATTCTTATTTATTTTATTTCTGTTAATTTCTAAACTGCTTAAATAGTTGTATTAAATTTTCCTTCTGTTTGTAATTCTCTGTGTAACTTAATATTTTATGGTGTATTTTATTTTTACTTTTTTTTTTAACTTTTTAAAAAATAACGTTTTTTTTAATGCAAATCATTTGCAGGGGATTATTTTGTTAACTACATTTGTACTTATCCATTCTGAACTAAAAATAAAATATATTTGCTACAACAGAAAAAATAAAATCAAAATTCAAATTTAATTTAATTAACAATATTGTAATACATAGTTCCTTCTCAATTTTTTTTCATGATGTTGATCTTTATCAGTGAATTATTGTAAATCTAAGTTGTCTTTCTACAGTGAATTTAAATTTTAATTTAGGATTTTGCCTTTTGTGTCTTTTCCATCAAAAGTGAGGTACAAGATGGTGGTCTGTGTGCAACATTTGGCGCTCATCTTCCGCTTTTGAATCTAATTGAGACTCCAGACTTAAATTTGATAGAGAGAAATAATGAAGAAAGCTGCATCAACATTGTTTTCTATCATGTTACATCTCGACCAGGAACAAATACTGAAGCAACCATGAAGACGGTTCCAGGTATTGTCTATTACTTCAATTGGAGTGTTGTGAAAAATACTACTTTTCTATTGAGTTACATGTCGATTCATGTTCTTTGTTTGCCTTTTTTTTTTAATAAAATCGATGGCTGTCATGGCCCTCCAAACTCGTATTTCTAAATCTTTGCCTCCTTCTTTCTGACATGCCGCACAAATTAACATAAACTTTCAAATATTTTCCTCTGTTGTTTTTGTTTTCTCTATAGGTGATGATCATGTTGTTCAGGTCTTGATGCATTACTACAGGATTACTTCTCATAAGTTTTATCTAACTCTAATGTTGTCATTGTTTTCTATCATGACAGAGGGACTAGTTTATTGAGGTGTGAACAAAACAAAAAAGCAGTCTCTGAGTTAAAGAAAAAAACAAAAGAGCCTCACAAATCAGAACACTCTGGATCTGAAAATCAAAGTAAAATTTTGTGCTATTCTTTAATAAAGTCTGATGTGTTATTAACTTTGGTAGCACAGTTTATTTCTTTAACAAGCTTAATTTTGGTAATATAAGATTAATAAAATATTTTAATAATCCGCACCAATGGCTTTAAAATCAAGATTTTGTTCATAACTGAATACATATAGGACATTTTGAAGTTCATTTTGTTCATATTTGCATTGTGTTACTAAATAAAGTATTTTCTTTTATTGCATTGCTGAGTTATACTAAATGTGTTTTGTGTGCAGCAGAAAAGTGTTGTAATGAAGAGGAAAGAATAAAGGCTGCACCTGAATAGTTTAAGCAATAGTTTTCTAATCTTAATGCTCATTACAACACAATTCTGTTAAAGTAATGGTTTATGGTTTATGTTTTATTTAACATATTAACAAATGTAGCCATGAGGGGGCCCAAACCAGGGTCACATTGTGCCGGTCCCAAGCCTGAATAAATACAGAGGGTTGTGTCAGGAAGGGCATCCGACGTAAAATCTTTGCCAAATCAAATATGCAAATCAGACCTAAGAAGAACTTCACTTTTTTTTTTTAAACTGGTTATATTTGCAGTAAAATTCAGTCCAAAAGCTTGGAGACACTTTCTCATTTAATGGCTTTCTTTATTTTCATGACTATACATTGTAGATTCTCACTGAAGGCTGCGTAAAGGTTATTTGACTTAGAAATAGTGATGGTGTGTTGCAGCGGATGACTTGGCCTCCACATCAGCTGGACCTGAACCACATTGAGATGTTTTGGGGTGAGCTGGACTGCAGAGTGAAGGCAGAGGGGCCAGCAAGTACTGCTGAAAAATACCATTTCAGATGACTACCTCTTGAAGGTCATCAAGAGTGTGTGCAAAGAAGTAACCAGAGCAAAGAGGTGTGTAAGTGTATGAGTGACACTACAATCTTTAGGCTGTAAAAACCTTTTTTGTCTTGAAGGCTCCTCCCACAACAAAGTAACCAGTGTAGTCACAACTCAGAAAATACTTTCACTTTCACTTAACTTGAAACGGTGAGTCCACTTTTTATGACTGTATGTCTGTAAATGTTTAAGATAGTTGAGTGACATACTTTGATTTTATGCCAAGCTTGATTTAAAATCATGGTTCAACTTATAATGTAGAGATTTCCTTCTTTTTTTTAATTATTTATAATTATTCAAAAAGTCTCTCCTGTCTGTGTCTCCTTGCCCTTCACTTTTGAAGACAAGAAAGTGATCAAGATTTTAAAAAGCATTTTATGCCAACCTCAAGAAAAGTTAGAAAAACTGGAATTTTCATTCAAAGTACAAAACAATGTCGGCTCAACTTCAGGAAATAGATAATGAAGATGCAAGCTCAGCTGCTGCAATGAAAGGTAAGTGAGAAGTCTTTAGACTAAAACTCTGACATGTCACGTTAAAGTTAAGGGCCTGACCCAATCTTGATATATGAGTCATGATGATTTTGTAGTTTATTCAAATCTGTTTTTTTCAGAGCTAGATGTCAAGACAAACTCAGAGATTCAAACCCAAACTCCACAAGAGGGGCATCATGAGCCCTGTGCTGGACAAGAGGATATAAATATTCATGTGGGTAAAGCTTAATGTCTTCCATGCATTTATGAACACATCCATATGAAAGTTTTTTTTTGTTGTTGTTTCACACAGAAGTCAACAAGTCAGCTCCAGGAAGAACGTGGAAAAGTTACCCAACAAGACTCTCCCAAGGGTTTGTACAACAGTCACTTGTTACTTTCACTTTTTTCTTTTCTTTTTTTCTTATAACCTAATTATAATAGCATTAATTTTCCGAACTTTGTTGGCGTCCGTATTCACATTTTTATCCTCAGTAAATGGAGTAGCAATCAGCTTTAGTTCTATTTTTAAATTTTGTTTACATTTCATTTTGACATTTGGCACAGTGCCCTGTGCTGGTTTCTCTCGCCACACCCATTCAGGGCCCGCAACTAGCTTCTCTCACAAAGCTCCTCTAGTTCCATGTGCTGGCTTCTCTCACCATGCTTCCCCTGTAGCACTCCTCCATGGCCCCCTTCTTTACTTCTCTTTGATCTCTCTGTTGGTGCATTCCGCTATTCATTATAAAATCTACCATTGGCCTTGCCCCCACTTCACACCTGTCCACAATCAGGAAGAAACTAGGTAGGATTTTAAGGGGTTCTTTTGATTTTTATGCTCTGAGAGAATCAAAGAAAGTAAAAACTATAGTCTAACCTCTTAGGAAATCACCAGTTCATCAAGCCTTATGTTCAAAGTATCGAACATTTTGTGAAGCACTACATTTTATTGAAAAAAATAATAGTGTTTATATGGATGAGCAAAAGTAAATGATCAGCGTGGCGTGAACGGAGCATTTCCTTATGATGCCACATGGGCAAAGAGCTCATTGTGAGAAGAGATTGTTACTCAAACCCATTTGTTCTTCTTTTTTTTCAAATTGGAAAATTCCAAAGAATTAACACTCCTGCATGCCACTGTCTTTCCCTCCGTTAGCCAACTTTGGTACGCGTGCCCTAGGTTGCTGACCCCTTTTGTAGAGGAATTTTCTTCTCTTTTAGACATAACTTCTACTGTCCTATTTGTTAAAGCCTCATTTACAGAGGATGGATCAATGTTCACCCAACCTCAGGAAAGTTCCAACAAATGTGTAGCTGCTGCACTGAAAGGTAAGTGACATGTATTATGGACAAGTTAACTCATCTGTAGACTCAAACCTTGACATGTCACATGGAAGTTTAGGCCCCGCCTCTATATATGAGACATGATTCTGTAATTTAATCAATTCTGCTATTTTTAGACCCAGAGATCCAGAAAGACTCAATGATCCAAAGCCAAACTCCACAAGAGGGGCATCATGAGCCGTGTGCTGGACAAGAGGGTCTAAATATTCAGGTGGGTAAAGCTTAATGTCTTCCATGCATTTATGAACACATCCATATGAAAGTTATTTTTTCTTGTTGTTTCACCCAACCTCAGGATAATTCCAACAAATGTGTAGCTGCTGCACTGAAAGGTAAGTTGCATTTATTATGGACAAGTTAACTCATCTGTAGACTCGAACCTTGACATGTCACATGGAAGTTTAGGCCCCGCCTCTATATATGAGAATTGATTCTCTAATTTAATCGATTCTGCTATTTTCAGACCCAGATGTCAAGACAGACTCAATGATCCAAACCCAAACTCCACAAGAGGGGCATCATGAGCCCTGTGCTGGAAAAAAGGATCTAAATATTCAGGTAGGTAAAGCTTAATACCTTCCATGAAATTATGAAAAAATCCTTATGAATGTTTTTTATTTTTGTTTCACACAGAAGCCAACAAGTGAGTTCCAGGAAGAACGTGGAAAAGTTACCCGACAAGACTCTCCCAAGGGTTTGTACAAAAGTCACTTGTTACTTTCAATTTTTTCTTTTCTTTTTTCCTTATAACCTAATTATAATAGCATTAATTTTCCTAACTTTGTCGGCGTCCATATTCACATTTTTATCCCCAGTAAATGGAGTAGCAATCAGCTTTAGTTTTATTTTTAAATTTTGTTTACATTTCATTTTGACATTTGGCACAGTGCCCTGTGCTGGTTTCTCTCGCCACACCCCTTCAGGGCTTTGAGCTTTCTTATCTTGCGATGGTCCTCAAAAGCCAATCACTGGCTTCTCTTGTTACTCTCCTCCAGGGCTTGGCGCTGGCATCCCTTGCAATGCTCCTCCAGTGCCCAGCACTGGCTTCTCTCACCACGCTCCTTAGGGGCCCGCAACTGGCTTCTCTCACAAAGCTCCTCTAGTTCCATGCGCTGGCTTCTCTTTCCAGGCTTCTCCACAGCCTGTTGCACACCTATCTTGCCAAGCTCCTCCAGGGACCAGAGCTGGGCTCTCTCACCCTACTCCTACTCCATGGCCTGGTCATGGCTTGTCTCTGCACACTGCTCCAGGGTGAAGCACTGGGTTCTCTCACCATGCTTCCCCTGTAGCACTCCTCCATGGCCCTCCCTTCTTACTTTCTTTTAATCTCTCTGTTGGTGCATTCCGCTATTCATTATAAAATCTACCATTGGCCTTGCCCCCACTTCACACCTGTCCCCAATCAGGAAGTGACCAGGTAGGATTTTCAGGGGTTCTCTTGATTTTTAAGCCCTGAGAGAATCAAATAAAAGTAAAAACTATAGTCTAACCTCTTAGGAAATTACCAGTTCATAAGCCTATGTTTCAAAGTATTCGAAAAACATTTTGAAGTATGACAAATTTATGAAAAAAATAATTAGTGTTATTATAGATGGCGACAGTAAATGATCAGCGACCATGGTGTGAATGGAGCCTTTCCGTATGATGCCACATGGGCAAAGAGCTCATTGTGAGAGAGATTGTTACTCAAACCAATTTGTTTTCTTTTTTTTTCAAATTGGAAAATTCCGAAGAATTAACACCCCTGCATGCCACTGTCTTTCCCTCCGTTAGCCAACTTTGGCACATGTGCCCTAGGTTGCTGACCCCTTTTGTAGAAATTTTCTTCTCTTTTAGCCATAACTTCTACTGTCCTATTTTTTCAAAGCCTCATTTACAGTGGATGGATCAATTTTCACCCAACCTCAGGAAAGTTCCAACAAATGTGTAGAAACTGCATTGAAATATAAGTGACATTTATTATGGACAAGTTAACTCATCTGTAGACTCAAATCTTGACATGTCAAATTGAAGTTTAGGCCCCGCCTCTATATATGAGACATGATTCTGTAATTTAATCGATTCTGCTATTTTTAGACCCAGATATCCAGAAAGACTCAATGATCCAAAGCCAAACTCCACAAGAGGGGCATCATGAGCCCTGTGCTGGAAAAGAGGATCTAAATATTCAGGTGGGTAAAGCTTAATGTCTTCCATGCATTTATGAACACATCCATATGAAAGTTATATTTTCTTTTGTTGTTTCACCCAACCTCAGGAAAATTCCAACAAATGTGTTGCTGCTGCACTGAAAGGTAAGTGACATTTATTATGGACAAGTGAACTCATCTGTAGACTCGAACCTTGACATGTCACATGGAAGTTTAGACCCTGCCTCTATATATGAGACATGATTCTGTAATTTAATCGATTCTGCTATTTTTAGACCCAGATGGCAAGACAGACTCAAAGACCCAAACCCAAACTCCACAAGAGGGGCATCATGAGCCCTGTGCTGGACAAGAGGATCTAAATATTCAGGTGGGTAAAGCTTAATGTCTTCCATACATTTAAGAACACTTCCTTATGAATGTTTTTTTTGCTGTTTCACACAGAAGCCAACAAGTCAGCTCCAGGAAGAACATGGAAAAGTTACCCAACAAGACTCTCCCAAGGGTTTGTACAATAGTCACTTTACGTCAGTTCTTTTTTCTTTCTTTTTTCCTTATAACCTAATTATATAGCATTATTTTTCCAACTTTGTCGGCGTCCATATTCACATTTTTATCCCCAGTAAATGGAGTAGCAATCAGCTTTAGTTTTATTTTTAAATTTTGTTTACATTTCATTTTGACATTTGGCACAGTGCCCTGTGCTGGTTTCTCTCGCCACACCCCTTCAGGGCTTTGAGCTTTCTTATCCCGGCATGGTCCTCAAAAGCCAATCACTGGCTTCTCTTGTTACGCTCCTCCAGGGCTTGGCGCTGGCATCCCTTGCAATGCTCCTCCAGTGCCCAGCACCGGCTTCTCTCACCACGCTCCTTAGGGGCCCGTCACTGGCTTCTCTCACAAAGCTCCTCTAGTTCCATGCGCTGGCTTCTCTTTCCAGGCTTCTCCAGAGCCTGTTGCACACCTATCTTGCCAAGCTCCTCCAGTGACCAGAGCTGGGCTCTCTCACCCTACTCCTACTCCATGGCCTGGTCATGGCTTGTCTCCCACACTGCTCCAGGATCAAGCACTGGCTTCTCTCACCATGCTTCCCCTGTAGCACTCCTCCATGGCCCCCTTCTTTACTTCTCTTTGATCTCTCTGTTGGTGCATTCCGCTATTCATTATAAAATCTACCATTGGCCTT
The DNA here is from genome assembly GCA_003999625.1 of Oryzias javanicus. Lineage (NCBI taxonomy): Eukaryota > Metazoa > Chordata > Actinopteri > Beloniformes > Adrianichthyidae > Oryzias > Oryzias javanicus. The sequence continues at coordinate 23,546,810 of CM012460.1, read as the reverse complement.
GCCTCAACTTCCCCCCTGTCCACAATCAGGAAGCAACTAGGTAGGATTTTAAGGGGTTCTTTTGATTTTTATGCTCTGAGAGAATCAAAGAAAGTAAAAACTATAGTTTAACCTCTTAGGAAATCACCAGTTCATCAAGCCTTATGTTCAAAGTATCGAACATTTTGTGAAGCACTACATTTTATTGAAAAAAATAATAGTGTTTATATGGATGAGCAAAAGTAAATGATCAGCGTGGCGTGAACGGAGCATTTCCTTATTGCCACCGATGGCAAAGGGGCTTCATTGTGAGCAAGAGACTTGTTACTCAAACCATTTATTTTTCAAAGTTTTTTTTCAAATTGGAAAAAATCTCAAAGAAATTGAACACTCCGCATGCCACTGTTGTTTCCCTCCGTTAAATTCAGAATCTTGGTCGCTGTGCCCTAGGTTGCTGACCCCTTTGTAGTAGGGAATTTTCTTCTCTTTTAGACATAACTTCTACTGTCCTATTTGTTAAAGCTCTTTACAGAGGATGGATCAAGGTTCACCCAACCTCAGGAAAGTCCAACAATGTGTAGCTGCTGCACTGAGAAGGTAAGTGACATGTATTTTATGGACAAGTTAACTCATCTGTAGACTCGAAACCTTGACATGTCAAATGGAAGTTTAGGCCCGCCTCTATATATGAGAATTGATTCTCTAATTTAATCGATTCTGCTATTTTCAGACCCAGATGTCAAGACAGACTCAATGATCCAAACCAAACTCCCACAAGAGGGGCATCATGAGCCTGTGCTGGAAAAAAGGATCTAAATATTCAGGTGGGTAAAGCTTAATGTCTTCCATGAAATTATGAAAAAATCCTTATGAATGTTTTTTATTTTTGTTTCACACAGAAGCCAACAAGTGAGTTCCAGGAAGAACATGGAAAAGTTACCCGACAAGACTCTCCCAAGGGTTTGTACAAAAGTCGCTTGTTACTTTCAATTTTTTCTTTTCTTTTTTCCTTATAACATAATTATAATAGCATTATTTTTCCAAACTTTGTCGGTGTCCATATTCACATTTTTATCCCCAGTAAATGGAATAGCAATCAACTTTAGTTTTATTTTTAAATTTTGTTTACTTTTCCTTTTGACATTTGGCACAGTGCCCTGTGCTGGTTTCTCTCGCCACACCCCTTCAGGGCTTTGAGCTTTCTTATCTTGCGATGGTCCTCAAAAGCCAATCACTGGCTTCTCTTGTTACGCTCCTCCAGGGCTTGGCGCTGGCATCCCTTGCAATGCTCCTCCAGTGCCCAGCACTGGCTTCTCTCACCACGCTCCTTAGGGCCCCGCAACTGGCTTCTCTCACAAAGCCCCTCTAGTTCCATGCGCTGGCTTCTCTTTCCAGGCTTCTCCACAGCCTGTTGCACACCTATCTTGCCAAGCTCCTCCAGGGACCAGAGCTGGGCTCTCTCACCCTACTCCTACTCCATGGCCTGGTCATGGCTTGTCTCTGCACACTGCTCCAGGGTGAAGCACTGGGTTCTCTCACCATGCTTCCCCTGTAGCACTCCTCCATGGCCCCCTTCTTTACTTCCCTTTAATCTCTCTGTTGGTGCGTTCCGCAATTCATTATAAAATCTACCATTGGCCTTGCCCCCACTTCACACCTGTCCCCAATCAGGAAGCAACAAGGTTGTATTTTCAGGGGTTCTCTTGATTTTTAAGCTCTGAAAGAGTCAAATAAAAGTAAAAACTATAGTCTAACCTCTTAGGAAATCACCAGTTCATCAAGCCATATGGACAAAGTATATTACATTTTCTTGAAAAGTGTAGTAGTTTTTATATAGATGGGCGACAGTAAATGATCAGCGTGGTGTGAATGGAGCCTTTCCGTATGATGCCACATGGGCAAAGAGCTCATTGTGAGAAGAGATTGTTACTCAAACCCATTTGTTTTTCTTTTTTTTTTTCAAATTGGAAAATTCCAAAGAATTAATACTCCTGCATGCCACTGTCTTTCCCTCCGTTAGCCAACTTTGGCACATGTGCCCTAGGTTGCTGACCCCTTTTGTAGAGGAATTTTCTTCTCTTTTAGCCATAACTTCTACTGTCTTATTTTTTCAAAGCCTCATTTACAGTGGATGGATCAATTTTCACCCAACCTCAGGAAAGTTCCAACAAATGTGTAGAAAGTGCATTGAAATATACGTGACATTTATTATGGACAAGTTAACTCATCTATAGACTCAAATCTTGACATGTCAAATGGAAGTTTAGGCCCCGCCTCTATATATGAGACATGATTCTGTAATTTAATCGATTCTGCTATTTTTAGACCCAGATGTCAAGACAGACTCAAAGACCCAAACCCAAACTCCACAAGAGGGGCATCATGAGCCCTGTGCTGGACAAGAGGATCTAAATATTCAGGTGGGTAAAGCTTAATGTCTTCCATACATTTAAGACCACTTCCTTATGAAGGTTTTTTTTTTGCTGTTTCACACAGAAGTCAACAAGTCAGTTCCAGGAAGAACGTGGAAAAGTTACCCGACAAGACTCTCCCAAGGGTTTGTACAACAGTCACATGTTATTTTCACTTTTTTCTTTTCTTTTTTCCTTATAACATAATTATAATAGCATTAATTTTCCTAACTTTGTCGGCGTCCATATTCACATTTTTATCCCCAGTAAATGGAATAGCAATCAACTTTAGTTTTATTTTTGAATTTTGTTTACATTTCATTTTGACATTTGGCACAGTGCCCTGTGCTGGTTTCTCTCGCCACACCCCTTCAGGGCTTTGAGCTTTCTTATCTTGCGATGGTCCTCAAAAGCCAATCACTGGCTTCTCTTGTTACGCTCCTCCAGGGCTTGGCGCTGGCATCCCTTGCAATGATCCTCCAGTGCCCAGCACCGGCTTCTCTCACAAAGCTCCTCTAGTTCCATGAGCTGGCTTCTCTTTCCAGGCTTCTCCAGAGCCTGTTGCACACCTATCTTGCCAAGCTCCTCTAGCGACCAGAGCTGGGCTCTCTCATCCTACTCCAGGGCCTGGTCTCGCCACACTGCTCCAGGATCAAGCACTGGCTTCTCTCACCATGCTTCCCCTGTAGCACTCCTCCATGGCCCCCTTCTTTACTTCTCTTTGATCTCTCTGTTGGTGCATTCCGCTATTCATTATAAAATCTACCATTGGCCTTGCCTCAACTTCCCCCCTGTCCACAATCAGGAAGAAACTAGGTAGGATTTTAAGGGGTTCTTTTGATTTTTATGCTCTGAGAGAATCAAAGAAAGTAAAATCTATAGTCTAACCTCTTAGGAAATCACCAGTTCATCAAGCCTTATGTTCAAAGTATCGAACATTTTGTGAAGCACTACATTTTATTGAAAAAAAAATAGTGTTTATATGGATGAGCAAAAGTAAATGATCAGCGTGGCGTGAACGGAGCATTTCCTTATGATGCCACATGGGCAAAGAGCTCATTGTGAGAAGAGATTGTTACTCAAACCCATTTATTTTTCTTTTTTTTCAAATTGGAAAATTCCAAAGAATTAACACCCCTGCATGCCACTGTCTTTTCCTCCGTTAGCCAACTTTGGCACATGTGCCCTAGGTTGCTGACCCCTTTTGTAGAGGAATTTTCTTCTCTTTTAGCCATAACTTCTACTGTCCTATTTTTTCAAAGCCTCATTTACAGAGGATGGATCAATTTTCACCCAACCTCAGGAAAGTTCCAACAAATGTGTAGAAACTGCATTGAAATATAAGTGACATTTATTATGGACAAGTTAACTCATCTGTAGACTCAAATCTTGACATGTCAAATTGAAGTTTAGGCCCCGCCTCTATATATGAGACATGATTCTGTAATTTAATCGATTCTGCTATTTTTAGACCCAGATATCCAGAAAGACTCAATGATCCAAAGCCAAACTCCACAAGAGGGGCATCATGAGCCGTGTGCTGGAAAAGAGGATCTAAATATTCAGGTGGGTAAAGCTTAATGTCTTCCATGCATTTATGAACACATCCATATGAAAGTTATTTTTTCTTGTTGTTTCACCCAACCTCAGGAAAATTCCAACAAATGTGTTGGTGCTGCACTGAAAGGTAAGTGACATTTATTATGGACAAGTGAACTCATCTGTAGACTCGAACCTTGACATGTCACATGGAAGTTTAGACCCTGCCTCTATATATGAGACATGATTCTGTAATTTAATCGATTCTGCTATTTTTAGACCCAGATGGCAAGACAGACTCAAAGACCCAAACCCAAACTCCACAAGAGGGGCATCATGAGCCTGTGCTGGACAAGAGGATCTAAATATTCAGGTGGGTAAAGCTTAATGTCTTCCATACATTTAAGACCACTTCCTTATGAATGTTTTTTTTGCTGTTTCACACAGAAGCCAACAAGTCAGCTCCAGGAAGAACATGGAAAAGTTACCCAACAAGACTCTCCCAAGGGTTTGTACAATAGTCACTTGTTACGTTCACTTTTTTCTTTTCTTTTTTCCTTATAACATAATTATAATAGCATTATTTTTCCAAACTTTGTCGGCGTCCATATTCACATTTTTATCCCCAGTAAATGGAGTAGCAATCAGCTTTAGTTTTATTTTTAAATTTTGTTTACATTTCATTTTGACATTTGGCACAGTGCCCTGTGCTGGTTTCTCTCGCCACACCCCTTCAGGGCTTTGAGCTTTCTTATCCCGCCATGGTCCTCAAAAGCCAATCACTGGCTTCTCTTGTTACGCTCCTCCAGGGCTTGGCGCTGGCATCCCTTGCAATGCTCCTCCAGTGCCCAGCACCGGCTTCTCTCACCACGCTCCTTAGGGGCCCGTCACTGGCTTCTCTCACCACGCTCCTTAGGGGCCCGTCACTGGCTTCTCTCACAAAGCTCCTCTAGTTCCATGCGCTGGCTTCTCTTTCCAGGCTTCTCCAGAGCCTGTTGCACACCTATCTTGCCAAGCTCCTCCAGTGACCAGAGCTGGGCTCTCTCGCCCTACTCCTACTCCATGGCCTGGTCATGGCTTGTCTCGGCACACTGCTCCAGGATCAAACACTGGCTTCTCTCACCATGCTTCCCCTGTAGCACTCCTCCATGGCCCCCTTCTTTACTTCTCTTTGATCTCTCTGTTGGTGCATTCCGCTATTCATTATAAAATCTACCATTGGCCTTGCCTCAACTTCCCCCCTGTCCACAATCAGGAAGCAACTAGGTAGGATTTTAAGGGGTTCTTTTGATTTTTATGCTCTGAGAGAATCAAAGAAAGTAAAAACTATAGTTTAACCTCTTAGGAAATCACCAGTTCATCAAGCCTTATGTTCAAAGTATCGAACATTTTGTGAAGCACTACATTTTATTGAAAAAAATAATAGTGTTTATATGGATGAGCAAAAGTAAATGATCAGCGTGGCGTGAACGGAGCATTTCCTTATGATGCCACATGGGCAAAGAGCTCATTGTGAGAAGAGATTGTTACTCAAACCCATTTATTCTTTTTTTTCAAATTGGAAAATTCCAAAGAATTAACACTCCTGCATGCCACTGTCTTTCCCTCCGTTAGCCAACTTTGGTACGCGTGCCCTAGGTTGCTGACCCCCTTTGTAGAGGAATTTTCTTCTCTTTTAGACATAACTTCTACTGTCCTATTTGTTAAAGCCTCATTTACAGAGGATGGATCAATGTTCACCCAACCTCAGGAAAGTTCCAACAAATGTGTAGCTGCTGCACTGAAAGGTAAGTGACATGTATTATGGACAAGTTAACTCATCTGTAGACTCGAACCTTGACATGTCACATGGAAGTTTAGGCCCCGCCTCTATATATGAGAATTGATTCTCTAATTTAATCGATTCTGCTATTTTCAGACCCAGATGTCAAGACAGACTCAATGATCCAAAACCAAACTCCACAAGAGGGGCATCATGAGCCGTGTGCTGGAAAAGAGGATCTAAATATTCAGGTGGTTAAAGCTTAATGTCTTCCATGCATTTATGAACACATCCATATGAAAGTTATTTTTTCTTGTTGTTTCACCCAACCTCAGGAAAATTCCAACAAATGTGTTGCTGCTGCACTGAAAGGTAAGTGACATTTATTATGGACAAGTGAACTCATCTGTAGACTCGAACCTTGACATGTCACATGGAAGTTTAGACCCTGCCTCTATATATGAGACATGATTCTGTAATTTAATCGATTCTGCTATTTTTAGACCCAGATGGCAAGACAGACTCAAAGACCCAAAACCAAACTCCACAAGAGGGGCATCATGAGCCCTGTGCTGGAAAAAAGGATCTAAATATTCAGGTGGGTAAAGCTTAATGTCTTCCATGAAATTATGAAAAAATCCTTATGAATGTTTTTTATTTTTGTTTCACACAGAAGCCAACAAGTGAGTTCCAGGAAGAACATGGAAAAGTTACCCGACAAGACTCTCCCAAGGGTTTGTACAATAGTCGCTTGTTACTTTCAATTTTTTCTTTTCTTTTTTCCTTATAACATAATTATAATAGCATTATTTTTCCAAACTTTGTCGGCGTCCATATTCACATTTTTATCCCCAGTAAATGGAATAGCAATCAACTTTAGTTTTATTTTTAAATTTTGTTTACTTTTCCTTTTGACATTTGGCACAGTGCCCTGTGCTGGTTTCTCTCGCCACACCCCTTCAGGGCTTTGAGCTTTCTTATCTTGCGATGGTCCTCAAAAGCCAATCACTGGCTTCTCTTGTTACTCTCCTCCAGGGCTTGGCGCTGGCATCCCTTGCAATGCTCCTCCAGTGCCCAGCACTGGCTTCTCTCACCACGCTCCTTAGGGGCCTGCAACTGGCTTCTTTCACAAAGCTCCTCTAGTTCCATGCGCTGGCTTCTCTTTCCAGGCTTTTCCAGAGCCTGTTGCACACCTATCTTGCCAAGCTCCTCCAGTGACCAGAGCTGGGCTCTCTCATCCTCCTCCAGGGCCTGGTTATGACTTCTCTCACCACACTTCTCCAGGGCCCAGCAGTGACTTCTCTCGCCCTATTTTTTTAAAGACCTGGAGCTTTCATGTCTCGCCTTGCTCATCAAAGGCCCAGGACTGGCTTCTTTTGCCAAAACTTCCTGTTCCCAACTCTGGGTTTTCTCACCACACCCCTCTAGGAACCTCTGCTGGCTCCTTTCACCACGCTTCTCCAGTGCCCAGCACTGGCTTCTCTCACCACGCTCCTTAGGGGCCCGTCACTGGCTTCTCTCACAAAGCTCCTCTAGTTCCATGCGCTGGCTTCTCTTTCCAGGCTTCTCCAGAGCCTGTTGCACACCTATCTTGCCAAGCTCCTCCAGGGATCAGAGCTGGGCTCTCTCATCCTACTCCAGGGCCTGGTTATGACTTCTCTCGCCACACTTCTCCAGTGCCCAGCACTCGCCATGCTTGCCCTTTTGCACTCCTCCATGGCCCCCTTCTTTACCCCTCTTTCCTCTCTCTTTTGGTGCATTCCGCTATTAATTATAAAATCTACCATTGGCCTTGCCCCCACTTCACTCCTGTCCCCAATCAGGAGGCAACGAGGTTGGATTGCAACGATGTTGGATTCTCAGTGGTTTTCTGGATTTTTAAACTCTGAGAGAATTTTAAAAAGTAAAAACTTTAATCCAACCTCTTAGAAAATCACCAGTTCATCAAGCCTTATGTAGAAAGTATCGAACTTTTTGTGAAGCAATACATTTTAATGAAAAAGTAACAGTGTTTATGTAAATGAGCTACAATAAATTATCAGCGTTTTTTACTCCGTTAGACAACTTTGGCACACGTGCCCTAGATTGCAAACATCCTGTAAGTTAATTTTGTCACAGTATTTTTATTGCATGTAAATGTTCGTGTTTATGTTTTTTTCTTAGTTTCTTAGTTATAATAGCATTAATTTTCCCAAATTTGATGGTGTCACTATTCACATTTTGATCCCCAGTAAATGATGTGGCAATCAACTTAAGTTTTATTTTGAAAACATGTTTACATTTCATTTTGACATTTTGAACAGGGTGTCTAGTGCTTTCTTCTCTCCCCATGCTCCTCAAAGCGCTGTGCTATCTTCTCTCCCCATATTGCTCCAGGGACCAGCGCTGGCTACCCTGGTCACACTCCTCCAGGGCCTCGAGCTGGCTTCTGCTTGAACGCTGCTCCAGTGCCTGGTGCTTTCTTTTCTTTCCATGCTCCTCCAGGGCCCTGTGCTGGCTTCTCCTGGCACTGACTTCCATTGCAAAACTCATCCAGGGAACAGGGCTGGCTTCTCTCGCTGTGCTCCACCCATGCACAGCACTGACTTCTCTCGCCACACCCCTCCAGGGCCTGGAGCTTTCTTATCTCGCCATGATTCTCAAATTCCCATTGCTGGCTCCTCTCACCACCCTCCTCCAACACTAGCATCTCTCGCCTTACTCCTCCGGGGCCTGGTGCTGGCCTCTCTTGCCACACTTCTCCAGGGCCCAGTGCTGGCTTCTCTCTCCATGCTTCCCTGGTAATACTCCTCCAGGGCCCCCTTCTTTACTCCTCTTTCCTCTCTGTGTATTCCGCTTTTCATTAAAAATCTCCCTTTGGCCATGCTCCCAATTCACACCTCTCAGAGAATTACAAGAAAAGTAAAAACTACACTCCAACCTGTTACAAGATTACCTATTCATGAAGGCTGATGTAGAAAATAATGCCTCTAAGTTTGTGGCATTTATTCTACAGTTTATCAATTCTGCTATTTTCAGAGCCAGATGTCCAGACAGACTCAGACATTCAAACTCCACAAAAGGAGCATCATGAGCCGTTAGCTGGACAAAAGGACCTAAATATTGAATGAATGATGAATTGAATTGACATTTGTGCAAAGGGGAACCTTCATTGTCATCCTTGGGCTTGCAACTTCTGTTGCGCTCCTCCAGGGTTAGGTGCTGGCTTCTCTCGTCACGCTCCTCAGGGGCCCGGTGTTGGCTTTTCTCGCCATTCTCCTCCAGAGCTCGGTGCTTGCTTTTCAAGAACCCGGAACCTTGTTCCATCGAAACGCTTCTTCAGGGCCCGGCACTGGCTTCTCTCGCCCTGCTCCTCAATGGCCCGGCAGTGGCTTCCCTAGTCATGCTCTTCTAAGGCCAGACGCTTAATTCTCTCACTATGCTCTTCCAGGGCCCAGTGCGGTCTTCTCTTGCAACGCTTCTCCATTGCCCGGCACTGGCTTCTCTTACTCTGCTGCTCAATGGCCTGGGGCAGGCTTCTCTAGTCATGCTCCTATAGGGCTTGAAGCTGGTTTCTCCCACCATTTTCCTCCAGAGCTAGGTTCTGGCTTCTCTTGCCGTGCTCCTCAAGGTCCCAGGGCTTACTTTTCTCGTCACGTCCCTCCAAGATCCCAGCGCTCGCTTCTCTTGCCTTGCTCCTCCAGGGCCCAGCGTTGACTTCCCAAGTAGTTCTCCTCCAGGTTCCCCTTTTTCATTTGCTTTCCCTTCCCTGTTGTTCTTCTTCAAATCCCTCTCCGGCAGGCTATACTCGAGGAAGTGAAATGCTGCCATCTGCAGGTTGTGAAAAGAATAAGCTAAACCTACCAAATTCTGAAAAACAGACCGGTCTGACTGTTACCTCCGCTTACCTAAGGATACAACCACATCTACGTTGTCCTTCAGAAGGGACTCTTTGGCTAGTTTATCAGCAGCTTCATTCCTTCTTATCCCAGCATGTCCCGGAACCCAGAGAAACTAAACATCCCCAACCCTCCACCTCAGAAAGACTTAGAAAAATCTCATAAAGTAAATCAGGACGCGACACAGCTAGCCAGCTAGCTGATCACGGATTCAGACTTCCAGGATCAACAACTCTTTTGAAAACGCTTTAAACTGACAGCTAGTGTCTCTAAACAACAACCTCTAAAGGCATTTCAACAGAAACAGACAGAGTTTTATTTCTATTTAATGTCAAACTCTTCGTGCTGCAGAAAGATGGATACACAACAGCAGCTAACTGCTACATGCTAGTTTATATTTGCTCTATTTTTACTTCACAGAAGTGTTCTATTGAAGTTTTTAATGATAAAAGAAGTTTAATGAAATATAAATAAGGGATAACACAAATCTGTTTATTCAATTTGTTCATGTTTTAAATATGTTACAAAAGTATCGGATCCGGACTCGGTATCGGCAAATCCACAAAATCCAATGACTCGGAATCGGATCGGACCCAAAAAAACCTGATCGGGATATCCCTAACTCCAAAGCCCATTCTTTGAGATCTAGTTTCCTTCAAACCATCAGTAAAAATCTGCACAGCGTCCACTTGGCTCTAAAAAAAAAAATTGAAACCGAGTCTTCATTTTGTCCAATCAGGTCCACATCTACCTCCGGTTCAGGCAGGCACCACAAAGGCATTACTGGCCACACTATGCCAATCACAGAATCCTTTGACGACCTCATCTCCACCAAAGAGTTAACCACATGCGACAAGAATTTAACTTTCTTCTGACCACCCTCAAACTCCCAGCACTCACCAAGAAGACATTTAGCTGCCAAAGACCCACCAAATTTCGCCACCCTAGCCCAGTAACTCACCCCTGCAGTTTCATACATTGTAGAGGCATTGGTAGCTCATCCATTTCGACCAACAATGCAGGTATCAAGGTCGTTCTAAAGGCCCTGCAGCAAATCTTCAAAGCCTTCACTTGAACTCTGTCCAACTTAGCTAGGACTGATTTCGCAGCAGCCCCAAAAACTTGACATTCATAATCCAACATGGACCTAATCATTGCTCGATATATCACCTGTAGCGAACACCTTTCTGTCCTACAATCACTCCCAGTCAGACTCCTCAAAATATTGACTACTCTTTCACGCTTCTCTGAAACCTGAACCATATGTGGTTTCCATGTCGGTCTCGCATCAAACCATAAATTAGGAAAATTTAAAAATCTTAACCTTTTCAATGGGATGAACATAAAGTGTTCTGTCACCAATCAGGCAGCGATGAGGTGGCTGTTCAGTAGTTCTCTAGAGTTTAACGCTCTGAAAGAATATAAAAAGTTAAAACTACTATCTACCCTGTTACTAAATCACTTGTTCATATATTCTGATATGGAAAATATTGCCTCTGTGTATGTGGTATGATTCTATAGTTAAATTAATTCTGCTGTTTTCAGAGCCAGATGTCCAGACCGACTCAGAGATCCAAACTCCACAAGAGGGGCATCATGAGCCGTTAGCTGGACAAGAGGATCTAAATAATCAGGTGGGTAAACCTTAATCCCTTCCATGTATTTCAGAACACATCCTTATGAATGTTTTTGATTCACACAGAAGCCAACAAGTCAGCTTCTGGAAGAATGTGGAGAAGTTACCCAACACGACTCTCCCAGGGGTTTGTACAAAAGTCACTTGTTACTTTCTCTTTTTTCTTTACTTTTTTCAAATCTGAGCTATCATCTGTGTTGAAGGTTTTTATTCTCTTGTATTCATAACTTACACTGTCCTATTTTTAAACAAAGCTTCATCTACAAATGGTGAAACGATGTCGACTTTGCTTCAGGAAATTGAAGAAAAAGACCAAAAAGCAGCTTCTGTATTGAAAAGTAAGTGACATTTCAGACAAATTAACTCACATGTGAACTGAAATTCTGACATGTCACATGGATATTTAGGAGTGGCATGTTTTATATTAAACATGGTTTTTTCAGAGGTAGATATCCAGACTGACTCCGAAATCAGGAGCCTGACTCCAGAAGACTTGAATGAGCTGTTTCCTGGACAAGAAGATCTGAAGCTGAGAGAGACCATATTTGAAATAATTCATAAGCAGGTGAGTAAAGCTTCATCTCATCCATGTATTTACAAACACATCCCTATGGATTTTTTTTGTCTCCCTGACACAGAAGCCGACAGATCAGCTCCTGGGGCAATCTGATACCCAGAAAAAGCGTCTAAAGGGTGTGTAAAAGTCTCTTTTTACTTTCACTATTAATAATATTTGTTTTCATATGAATTATCGTCTTTGGAGATGTTTTATAAATCAATTTTTTCATCTTTATCTTTTGACAGCTGTGTGTCTTAAAAGGATAGAGTACGTAAAGAATCAGCTCGATAAGGAGACTTTAACTGAAGCTCAGGTCAATATGCCAGAGAACTTCTGCAAACGTCTGGATTTCGCAAAAGGTCATTATGACATTTTATGTGGAAAATATTATTAATCGATGTGGAGTTTGCATGTTTTTCTCTTGCATCCCTCGGTTTTCGCAGGGCGCTTCCCATGGTCTAAGAACATCCATCAGAGGTTAATTTATGATTCCAAATTGCCTGTAGATGTGAATGTGAGAGTGTGTTGTTGTTTTTCTCTGTGTGGTTTCATGTTAAACCGTAGGGTGTATCTAGCCTTTGAATGACATTGGCTGAGATAGGCTCCAGCAACCCCTATCAGTATAACTATAGATTTTTACACAAAACCACTGGTGACATGTAAACATTTACATGTCAATACTTTTGTACTTATTTATTTTTCTTGTCTGATTAATTCTTTGTTGCACTGCTGAAGGTAAGTGTCTATCAGTTATCAACTCTGAGTGATTTAGTTTTTTATTATTGTTTTGGTATGTTTCACTTTTTAGATTAAGTGTAATTTTTTTTAAAGCAAAAAACTTTTTCTGTTGTATTTTGATTGTAATCTTGCATTTAAAAATGAAACGGATATCCTATAATACAAAATATCACATTAGTTTGACCTCTGTATATCAGGCATGGTTTTTATTTTCATGATGCATTGTATTTTCAGACACTCATTTCCAGATTAACTCTGTGATCCAGACCCTTATTCGAGAAGGTCTGAAAAATCTTTTTCCTGAACGAAACTATTTGAAGATGAGAAAGACAATGCTTGAAGTACTTCATAATCTGGTGAGTAAAACTTGATCTCTTTTATACATTTAAAAACACATTTGTTTATTCTATTTATTTTTTCCTGTCTGATACAAAAGCCAAAATTTGTGCTTCCGGGAGAAAGTGGAGATGTTACCGAACAAGACCCAGCCAAAGGTGTGTGCAAAAGTCACTTGTTATTTTAATTGTCTTAACCTGTGCAGATGTTACAACCAAATTTCTTCATCCAAATGTTGGTGTTTTAGCTGACTACCATGGATGGATAAAGAACATGAAGGACAAGCTGGAGAAGATGAAGGCTGTCATTGAAAAAGGTCATTAGAACGTTTTCATATAAACGTGTTCATACTCATATCCCCAAGTTTTGAATCAATTGTGTATTTTTTCCTGTTACAAAATCCCCTATTCATGAAGGCTGATGTAGAAAATAATGCCTCTACGTATGTGGCATGATTCTATAATTTAATCAATTGTGCTGTTTTCAGAGCCAGATGTCCAGACAGACTCAGACATTCCAACTCCACAAGAGGAGCATCATGAACCGTTAGCTGGACAAAAGGATCTAAATAATCAGGTGGGTAAACCTTAATCCCTTCTATGTATTTATGAACAGTTCCTTACATAAGTTTTTCTTTTATTTTACACAGAAGACAACATGTCAGCCCCAGGAAGAAAGTGTAAACGTTACCCTACAAGACTCTCCCAGGGGTTAGTACAAAAGACACTTATTACTTTCACTTTTTTCTTTAGTGTGATTTCAAATCTGAGCTATCATCTGTGTAGAGCAGGGGTCAGCAACGTTTATGACAAGAAGTGCCAATTTAAAGTTTTATCCTTAACAACTTTGCCATCACCAATAATGCAAACTCTAACACGAAGTAATATAAAAACATTTCCAATAGTATATGTGAAATGGTAAATCACAGTTTGTCAAATAGCATTGTAAACATGTTCTGTACGTCTCTTGGTATCTCTTGTTTATGTAGAAGATGTTTTTTGTCTTGTATTCATGACTTACACTGTCCTATTTTTCAATGAAGCTTCAGCAAAATAAAGTTAGGATCATAATTATGCTTTATGTTATTGTTTATTTAGTTGAAAGAGGAAGTGATTCCAGCAGTTTTAAGTCCTATCTCCAAAAGTGGTTTGGTTCGTCACAGCAACCTACAGGTAATGTAAATATTTACAGCCTTCATTTTTTTTTTTTGGTTGTTTCTTTAAACTTTTGTACTGTGTGAACCAGTCATTTTATTTTTTACAGCAATATGTATAATTTTTTATAGACTTTTATCATTTTTCTAAAATTGTTAAAATTACACAGTTATCCAGATTATTTGCAGAGAATTTTTAAAAATATATTTTTTAGAGGTTTAATTTATTCCTTTTTAGCAAAAAAGGTAGAAGATAAAATCCAAGCTGGTAAAATAAAATTAATGTCCAACCTTAATGATTTGACAACAACTGTGTATTACTTAGCTTTTTTATTAAATCCCCTTTAGTCGTTATAGCAATTGTGTATGTTTTATAATTTTGGTGTGTGAAGGACTTGTTTTGATTTTTTTGTTTTTGAATTATAAAGCGTTTCATTATGTAAAGCACTTTGTGTTGCAAAAAGTATGAAAAGTGCATTACAAATTTATTTCATTCACTTAGGTTGCTCCTTATTAGTGGATTTTGACAAATTAAATATTCTCTGCTGTGAGGTAAACTTTAAATTTAAGATTTTCCCTTTTGTGTCTTTAATGTCTTTTCTAGTAAAATACAAGATGGAGGTCTTTGGTCAAACCTTTGATGCTCATCTTCAGCTTTTGAACCAAATTCAGACTTCAGGGTTAAATTTGATAGAAGGAAATGATAAAGAAAGCTGCATCACCATTGTTTTCTGTGCTGTTGTGTCTCGGATTGGAACAGATGCTGAAGCAGCCATGAAGAAAGTTCCAGGTATTATTGCTTCCTTTAGCCAGAATTTGGGGAAACTACTGAGTTTATACGCCTCAATTCATCCACTCATCCATTATTTTAACCTCCCTTTTTGCTCTTGAGGTCATGGGGTTCCTTAAGCCCAAGCCGGCTACTGTTAGGTTAAGGCTCAGGGCTACACATTTACACTCACATATAAACCTTTTGAATAATCAATTAACCCACAATGCATGCTTTTGGGCCATTGGAGGAAGCCAGGGCCCCCAGAGAAAGCCACACATGTACAGGGGGAACATACCAACTCCACATAGAAATGTCCCAGCCAGAACCTAAACAGGGGCCTTCTTGCTTTGGGGACAAGAGCGCTAACCATTGGGTTACCATGGAGCCAACCTTAATTTATTTTCTTTATTACTTAAATTTAATTAAATCTGAGATTTTCATGTCCCTCCAAACTCTGTTTAAAATGTTTACATCTTTCCTACTGACTTGTAAAATACTGTAAATGAATATAATCTTTCACATATTTTCTTCTGATGTGTTTGTTTTCTCTATAGGTGATGTTCCAGTCATTCTGGTCTTGATGCATTACTCCCAAGAAGCTAAACATGTTTCCTCTTCTAAAGTCTTAAGTAGTCACCCTAATGTTCTTTTGGAGGTCCATGTTTTCTACCATGACAAAAAGAATGGTTTACTGGCGTGTGAACAAAACAAAAATGCTGTCATTGAGTTACGGAAAACACTAAAAAATCACACAACACAAAGCCCGGGATCTAACAAAACAAAATAAAACAGTTGTGCTTTCTCTTTATAACATCTGTTGTGTTGTTAGCTTTGGTAGTGCTGTTTATTGTAGCATAATGGGATTGGGTAAGACTAGTTTTTCTTTTAATGAACTTGTTAAAAATTAGGGAGAGGGAATGAGATGTCTAAAATCTTTCCAGGGATCTGCTGTAGCCACTCCTCCAGCAGCCATCTGTGTGTGAACGTGTGAATTGGATTGTGACTGTAAAGCGCTTTGGGCCTTCAAGAAAGATAGAAAAGTGCTGTACGAGTAAACAACAGTTACCATTTATATATACGTTGGTGTTTTGGCAGAGATTTTTATGCCAGATTTCCTTCCTCACACAACCCTGAATTTTATTCTAAGAAATATGTGCGGTTATTTCATTCAACAGAAATCCTATGGTGATGAAAGAATAAATGTCTCATATTCTTTAAGTCAGGGATCACCAACCTTTTTGAACCTGAGGGCTACTTCATGGATATTTAGTTATACGAAGGGCTACCATTTTTAAATAACAAATTTTGTTTGGTTATAGTTAGTTAAACATTATTAATAATAAATAATGATACTCCTCTATGTAAAGACACTGATTTCTCACTATAATTATCAAAATGACAACAAGCTAGGAAACAAATATCATATTCAGGACTTGTTACAATGTTCAGATGTTTCAGATGTTCGATTTCATGGGAAGAATGTCCCATTTCACCATGTTGTGTACATGTTAAATCAATTATGTAATCTTAAAAGAAAAATCAACTTACATATTTTTAAACAAATGTGTCACATTTTGAACTAATGACCAAATCTGCATAATTTTTAACAAAATGAATGATCTTTGAACTGGATAGGGCAGAGGTCACTAAACCTTATCTAAAGTTCATGAATCATCAAAATATTTGTAATAATTTTAATTTTTAAATCTAAGTAAATGCAAGTGTAATTAAGAAAAATATCAACAAATTTAATTTTAGATGTCGCTCACAAGTGTGTTAATTTTAGAAGAGACCTGAGGGCACCTTGTGGGGGCCTTGAGGGCTACCTGGTGCCCGCGGGCGCCACGTTGGTGACCCCTGCTTTAAGTAATGGCTCATTATTCATTCATCCATCCATTTTCCCTTTATGGGGTCACGGGGTTACCAGAGCCTAACCTGGCTACCGTTGGATGAAGATGTGGTGTACACCCTGGACAGGTTGCCAGTCTGTTGCAGGGCCACAACCACACACCCATACACACTCACACTTACATCTAGGAACAATTTAGAATAACGAATCAAAGTATGAAGCATGTTTTTAGTCCCTGGAGCTTTCATGAATGAGGAGAACATGCAAACTACACACAGAAAGATCCCTGTTGGGACTTTCTTGCTGTGATGCGAAAGTTCTATGCACTGCTTATCTTCATGCTAATTAATATGATTAAAGTTAAGAAATAATAAAAATGAATTTAAAAAAAATGTGTATTTGCTTGTAATTTATTTGTTTCTGTTATCTGGATCCATTTTCTTTGACTTTAGAATACAGTAACATTCCTACTACTGACACATTTTTTTTTTATATAACTCCCCTTTTTTTTCCACTTACAGTGCAGAAAACAGGCATCCTAGACAAAGGTCAAAATTCCAAAATGAGAAAACTAGAAATAAAAAAAATGTCTTTGAATAGACAAAATAAAAACAAAAAACTGCCAACGAGGTAAAGAAAAATTGTATTTTCAAGTATTCCTATTTTTAAGTGTCTTTAAGACATGTTTTTAATTAAGATTATTTTGCTTTTGAAAAACTTTCTTGATTCAATTATTTTTCTTACAAGAAAAAAAAACATTTTTCGTAAAATGAGTCTTTTTACTTCCTTAAGATTCAGTTTTGGCAGTGTATTGTTTGCGCAAAATCCTTTGTATTTATTCATTTATTTGACCGGGACATAGCACATTAAAAAGCATTCCTTCCAATGCGCCAGAGTTAGCTCGAGAGCTATTTTTCATCTGCTGTCCCTGGACTGATGGTAAAATTGTCTCCCTATAAAAACAGAAAAACAAAAATGTAATACAAGTACAGTAAAAGAACAGTAAAAACATACAACATTTTTAAAAATGTATTAGAGTGCCTACTGTCCAGCTTAATTTTCAAATGTTTCAGCAACAGTATTGCAATATTTTATTGGGGATGTACATTTCATTACATTTGATTAGCAGCGGGTAAAACTTTGATATAAACACGAGGCACCGGCCTTTAACAACTCTGTAAAGCCTGGGTCAGGCACACCAGTTTCCCAATCTGTCAACTATGTTCATTACATGTTGTAATCCAGTTCTTTTTTTTTTGTTTTTAACTTGTCCTGTCCAACAGCTGAGCAAACAGATGTGGGCTGAGAGCCTCTAGTGTTGGGCAGATTTTACTGTCCCAACAGGGATTTATTCAGTATATAAACCCCCATTGTAATTCATACTAAACTTTATTTATGTTGATTATGTTTGTTTTTGTTTTGTTGGACAGAAAAGAAGAGGGAGATGGGGGGAGAGGGGGTTTTAGAAAAAAAAGAAGATGGTAACAGGAAAGCAACATCATAAAACAACCAGGTCTAAACATTGACTGTAAAAATACTGGACAAAGCGAGCAATGAGGTCTCCCATTGGAAATGCATTACCTCCTCTCCTCGCGAAAGTAGGCCGCCACTTTCACCGTCACTTCCTGAAACGGCTATCACCATATTGCAAACAATCACCAGCGATTGGTCCGAGTCTCTGTGAGTCATGGAATCTATAGGAAGTACCTTCACCCAATCTGGGGTGAGTTTATTGTGAGTCTCCGCCTCTTTCCACGCCTCTACCACGAGACAGCGGAACGTAAACAGCTTCCACTTTAATAACGGCGGCTCGAGAGAATTGTACAAGTCATTGTTCAAGTCTTTGAGGGAGAACCTTTCCAACATTTGATTCTGCTGTTAACCTTTCCTGCTTCCTCGTCCTGACCGTGGTCGGGGCGAGCAGGGGAGCTGCTGCAGCTCCTCGGACGAACGTCCTCGTGGTTAAACCCGCGGGTGTTTGGTTCTGCAGGCAGATACTCTCTCTGTCTGGTTGGAGGCTGGAATCCATCATTTATTTTCACTTTTGTTTTACAGCACATTGCTTTACTGGAACTTTCCCCGAACGCCCGCTCCTTTTCTTTCCGCTCTCATTCTCTCTCTCGCACACATGCGCGCGTGCACGTACAATCGCACTCGCGCCGCCCCGTCCCTTTCTCTCTCCGTAGCTTTCCCGCAACACTGCAAATGTTGTATTGACTTACATATTTTCTTTTTTGTCGAGCTAAATAATGTGTCGCCACACATATTCCAGAAACATAAACATTCTCAGTTATAATCATCTATTTCCATATTGAAACCAGTGACTGTATACGCTGGCCTGTCTGAACACACGTCCGCGTTAACTTTCAACTTCTTCTGTTTGCAAAGCGAGTGTGTTTTTTACACCCGGTTTAACCGCGTTGAGCCTCTAAATCTATTTCTACACAGTAAATCCTCATCTGACAGCATGCGCCTCTTGTTTTAAACTGCTGCATTCCATTGAGGAAAACAATAGAAGGACAATGATGGAACATTGTTGAATTGTAAAGTAGGTGTTAAAAGGTCTTCACGGACGCACTGATGAAGTCTGCTCCCATTGGCTACCCCTCATCTGTCACTCAAACCTCCCAGACGTTCGACGTCAGACCCACAAACGCTTATTGAGCCATCTGATTGGTCAATTTATAACTCGAATAACTTGTGATAATGGAAAAAAATCTTTAAAAAAAATTAGGATTAGAAAAAAGAAGTTAAGCAGAAAGCACCAGAGGAAGAATGATTATTCTGACATTTAAAATGACTGAGAAATAACTGTCTGTTTCTCAATGGAAGTCAATGGGACTTTGACCTTTTTGCAACCCAGTGGTACTTCCTATATGGAACATGGAAGTGGGGGGGCATGCTCAGTCCAGTTCTCCCTTATACAGTCAATGGGTCTAAATAGTAAACTAGAATGGGCAGGGCCTGTCTGCACACACACACTCAGTAGTTAAGCTAGTTGAAATGTACACAATACAACTGCAACTAACACACCTAATACAAACAGTCACAAATAAAGCCTATCATTCTGTCATGCTGTCACAATGTGGTGTGACCGGAGTGGCCTGATTAACAGGAAGCAGACATTTTTAAAGTTCAAGAACAGGCTTTTATTCCCAGCTAACACAAGATCCTTCACTCAGCCAGCCTCTGTACACTGAGCTTCCTCCTTTTATAGATCCCAGCTGGCCACGCACAGGAAGGAAGTCACCTTAACCAAATAATAAGAATAAAGACAAGACAGAAATGTCCTGCAAACTATACATTTAAAGTCATGCAAGCAAAACAGACATAAATAAAAATACAACCCAAATCATAAATCAAATGAGTAAGCAAATAATTTAAAAAAAGTAAGCAAACAATTTCAACCTGTCTCACTTCCTGTGCCCCACCCTTAAACAGGAAGTCACAGCCTTGGCCACCAATTTTGTCCCATGGGCATCAGGAAGAGGAGGTGAGACATCACAAAACAATCAAAAAATTTAACATGTGGAGTCTGTGTTGTTCCTAATTGATATTTCTAAAAGTGCGTACCATAAGTGGAAAATAGATACAACTACTTTGTCACTCACCAATACTATTAGTGCAAAGGTGAGCTGACACCTGTGCTAAGGTGAGTGTTTATGTTTTACTGATGTGGATAATGATGGATTGTACAAAGGGGGAATCCAGTCCTTATGTCAAGATCAACTATTGTTTCTGGACGTTATAGAAACTATTTTTTTTTCTTTTTTGTACTGTTCATGTTCCTTCCATAAAACAAATCAATGCTCTACCTTGACTTGAATTATTTACTCCCCTTATAATTAGACAAAAGACTGTCCTAAAGCTGTATTTGAAATAACGCATTATATAGAGCTGTAAGAAAACGGTTTTTTTTCTTTCTTTTTTTGCTTCACGGCATATTTTATTTTTATTTTGAAGGTGTATTTTGAAAAACCACACACCGGAAGTTCACGAGTGTTTACAAACAGTGTCATCCGGTTAGTAGCTTTTCATCCGCATGCTCGAGAACCACTCGCCTCTTTTATCAAATTGAGCATAGTTTTATAAATAACTGTTGAGGGCACAGTTTTTAAAGTGTAGAAGAAACCTCCCCACGCACTGACAGGCATGTTAAAATGTTTATTTTGTTTTGTCGGCTAATTATCAGTCTATATTCAGATGGACAACAAGTTAGCATCACAGTTAGCTAGGTTGTATTCAGTTTGCAGCAGATGTTCATTGCCAGGTTAACTCCTTTCAACAAGTGTGAACTTTACTTTTAAAAAAAAGCTGTGTTTTTCTCTTCAAAAGTTACTTTTCGTTTGACTTTGGCTTTGTTCTAATGAAGTTAATGTTACCTCTTTTTGTAGGCAGTCTTCTCAGGTTTAAGTGTCATGATCTTTGGTCGTGTTTTGTTTAGCCTCGGGTTGCGGTTCTCAGAAAATCTTGGTTTACACAGTTTAAATGCATCCAAAGAGTTGTCATTTAGGAAGCAGTTTTCTGTATTTACCTACTGCTGCGGAAACGTCACAGCTTTAGACTCTCCTGCACACTGGTTCAGACAGCAGGTAATCTAAAGTGAAGCCTAATTATGTTCTATTTGTATCTGTTTTTCAGAATAAAATATCATCTTTATAACTTCTCATCTTCAATCCTCTTTAAAGATTCGAGCACAGACTTGCCTGTCAGGAGTTCACAGCATGAATCCAGCCTCCATCTATGGCAGAGAAACCTCAAAAGTAGATTTAAATGAAGATGAGGAGGATAGTGGAGAAAATCAGGATGGACCTGAGCCTGGAGCGACACCGGATCACAAGATTACAGCAGATCAGGTGGATGCAGTGAGCATGGATGTCATTGAAACCTCTAAACTGTCAGGTGAGCAGATTATGGACCATCTCATCCCAAAATGTTTCCTTTTTTTCCAGTCAAGAGCATTCCCTATAAGGTTTGTTTTCTAAACAATCAGCAAAAAATTCTACAGAAATGTTTTTAAACATTTACCATCATTCTTCTATGCAGTCTACTGCTGCAATTTTATGTGCTTACATTGAACATGAAGAGCTGGTTTAGAGAAGATAAAAAAAATATTGTGTTGTTGTCCAAAACTTTTATTTTGTAATTTGCAAATGACAAACAGATGATCATTATTATTACACAATCATTGAGTCTTTAATTTAAATTAAATGTCCTGGTTTTAACACTTACTAGACATCAGGTTAACACAACATTTTTACTCAACTTTTTTTCCTAACTTATTGTCCTGAAGGGTTTTTGTTGCTCAAAGACTCACTACGATGATAATTGTGTTTTTGGTGTTTAGTGTTGCAGCATTTTTTTGACATATATAAACAAAATTAAGCTTAAAACAGCATTTTTGAGTATTTATATTAATCCAAATTGTTGTGACTCAGTAGCAGATGCAAAAATTCCAAAACACTTTGTCCACCACCAGATGCTTTTGTCTTTAAAGGTTCTCCAGCAACAAGCAAGAAACCCTCAAAAAGTCAAAAGAGGAGAGAAAAGAAGAAGCTAACAAGAAAGAAGTTCAAGCCTCCTGATATTTCTGCTGACTTGATGTCAGAACTCCCATTCGCACTCACCAGCCCCACCACATGGAAAGAACTGGGCTGTGTGTACGCTTTACTATTTAAGCATCATCTAATCATTTCTGTTTCTTTTAGTCACATCAAAGAGTGAAGTTTGAACTTGTTTCCCTTTTTCCTGCGAAGTTCCGATCCCAGAGTCGACAGAGAAAAAGAGGAAGAGGAAAAGGGGAGACAGAGTGGACAGCGAGGAGGACGGAGACAGCAAAAAGAAGAAAAGAGAGAGCAAGCGACCCAACTACTTCCTGTCCATCCCCATCACAAACACTCAGGTACAAAACGGCACCAACACCTTGAAAAAAGAAAAAAAAAAACATCTTTCAAGAGGACGTCTGTTTATTATTTCATTTGTAATGAACACTGTCACTAATTTTCAAAGTACATGTAAATCCAGGAGTTGACCTTAAATTTAAGATCACCTTAAACAGAAAAAAAACATTAAAGAATGTTTATATATATAAAACAACTGGAAATAAATCCAGGTACGAAGGAGTTAAGGCAGAGGTCTGCAACCTTCAACACTTAAAAAGCAATCTGGGGTCAATTTCTCACCAACTGAAACCCAGTAAGTCTTCACTCACCTTTTAGAAAAATAAGATTCTGATTTATATTTATGTTTTTGCTACTGACTGATACATTTAAATACACTATTGTGTTATTTTGGTATAAATAAAATATAAACACAAAGAAAAAAATAGCTTTTTTAAAAAAAAAATTAATAGTTTATAACTTTTGACAGAGCTTATCATGACTTCCTTTCAAAATAAAAGACATCCTTCAACATAGGATGATGTCAATGCAGCAAATACTGCAACACAAAGAACTTTACTTTACTGTTTTGGGATAATTTCAGCCACAAATGTATAAAAATAACCAACAAAAACAAAATCAGAGTTAAAGTGACCCCTACCATATATTAGAACCACGAGACACACTTTAAATCCTTGAATTTAATGAAAAACAGAAAATCTGCTTTATAATCCAGTGGATTATGATTTAACGTACCTTTAATTCTGGTTGTGTTTACGGACAATAAATGGATTTTCCGAGATAAATGAAGCTCAAAATGAAGTCCAAATGTGTCGGTATGATGTTGATAAACTACAAAGGATGGATGGAGAATTACAGTTACTGTTAGGATCCTCGTAGAACGATGTATACCGTCCCTCAACTGTTTACAAATGAGTTAAATCAAGTTTAAGGTAATTTACTTTTGAACTTATTTACTTTAATCTGAACAGTTACTTTTTTTTGGAAACATTTTGTTCTAACCAAAGAGCCACATGTGTCTCCGTCGTAAATGGATGTGCAGCTCATGTTTGTGTACCGACAGATAACCTCAGCTGTAGCTGAGGTTCAGGAACGCGTGCTTCAGCAGGAGCCGCGGCTCGCCAAAGCCATGATCCCTGTCCCAACTCTTCACATCACGCTACTGGTCACTCATCTGGCCAATCAGGAGCAAGTCGACCTGTGAGTTCAGCGCTTCAAACATTGTTTTAAATCATTTTTTCCTGTTTTTGTGCCATTTTTTAAGGTAACTTTTGTTTTTCACTTATTAAAAAATATCAAAGTCCTAAAATGAATGCTTGAAAATAAAACGTGAAAATACAAGTGAGATGAAGTTGGCTGTAGAAAACATAAGTATGTAATCTGGATCAAAAACAAGATTCTTCCTCTCTAATCCTCTCATTATGTAATGTGAAATGAGGGTGTGTGAGAGGATTAAAAGTGCGCTGATATTTGTGTGTTTCTGTGTGGATATTCTCTTCAGAGCCGCGGCGGTGCTGGGTCAGGCGGGGCCGGCAGTGGCTGAGCTCCTGGGTGGGCGGGATCTGGTGCTGCCCTTCTCGGGGATCAGACATTTCCGGAAGGAGGTGGTGTTTGTGGGACTGGCCGACGGCGAGCACAGACGCACGCTGGAGCGGCTGGCAGGTCAGCAGCACCTCCCATGTTCATCTCAGTTTGGGTTTCATTTTTGGAGACATTAAAGTTGCTGTGAGTGATTTTGGACTTTATTTTGCAGGAAGATAAGTCGGTAAGTGTTGCCTCAAACTGAGTATTATGTTATTACTGGAAGCCTTGGAGAATTGTAATATTGAAGATTAAACTATTTTGTTTGCAAAAATCTGCACTGGCATAAAGAATAACTGATAGTACTTTCATTTAAATTATAATTTCTTTATTTTTCCTCTTGATTTTTAAGTGCTGCAATAAATTCAAATATTTTAATTTCTGAGTCAATTGATAATTTTTTTAATTCTCTTTCATGTATTTTGAATAATATTATTTTTTTTGCATTATTTTTACAATATTTAACTTTTACTGTGCAACTTTACAGCCATATACTGTATATTTATATTACTACTTTAATAGTGTAGTGTAAAATAAAGATCACTCTTATGGCTAAAACTGTTTGCTTTACTGCAAAATCTTTCAAGTTTGGGATAAAAATCACTGAAAAGTTTCAAAAAATGTTAGAAAATTTCACAGTATTTACAGATCTAAAATATGCTAGCTTGTTAGATTTTCTTTTCTTTTTAAGATGAAAAATAATGCTTGAATTGCATAGTGGCAAACAGAGGAAGGGTCAGGTTAGAAGACAGACCTTCTTATCATCTCGTTGGCTCTTTCCACTGATGTTATTGATTGAATACGAAGCTTTCTCTCCCTGCAGGTTTCCTCGACTAAAAATACCCCTTTAGCTTCCCGGTAAACGTCATCAGCTGGGGTGTGAGTCTTTGTGCATTCGTCTGGAGTTTTTCTGTTGTGACATTATTTGAAATGCGGTCAGGAGGAGTTTATTTAGATCAGAGGTGTCAAACTCAATCACACAAGAAGCCAAAATCCAAAACACACCTTAAGTCGCGGGCCGAACAGGATAAACATCTATTGAACACTAAAACTACATTTTTATGACTTTAAAAACATAACTTCTTAACATAATTATGAACTAGATTTAGAAGTTGATGCTCAAGATGCCAGTGCTGATAGCTGAAGATGCTGAAGTTGATAGCTAAAAATACTGAAGCTGAAAAACTGAAGTTAATTGCTGAAAATGCTGGATCTTAATAGCTAAAAACGCTGAAGCTGATAGCTGAAAGCGCTCAAGTTAATAACTGAAAAAGTTCAAGCTAAAAGCTGAAAATTCTAAAGCTAATAGCTGAAAACGCTTAAGCTAATAGACAAAAAAGGTCAAACTAATATCTGAAATCACTTAGGCTAATATCTGAAAAACCTAAAACAGATAGCAAGCTAAAATATTAAACGGCAAATTAGCCTTAAAAACTTAAAAAAAAAGAAGTTAAACTTCAAATATCCTAAAAACACTGAAAAAGCCTAAATTAGTCAAATATAAGCCAAGTAACCTAAAAAAAAAATAAAAAGAAAAGGCTAAATTGGCCAAAACAGCTAGCATGCAACTGAAATATTAGCTAAACTAATAAATGCCAAAAAAGGTAAAAAAGCTAGCAGAATGCTAATTTTAAAACTTTAAAACTGTAACTTTTTAACATAATTATGAAGAATAAAAGGCAGAAATATTATTCAGAATAAATCAACTCAAACCTTAAATAACTTTCAATGTTGTATGCCTATAAAAAATATGTTTTGTCAAAATATACAAGTTAGAAGTAATTAATAAAAATAAAATAAAATGATCTGTAGAGCCGGATAGAATAACCCAGAGGGCCAGATCCGGCCCCCGGGCCTTGACGTTGACACGTGATTTAGAGTCTGTAGGTATAATTTTTTTATTCTGAATGACGAGATTTCAAAGTGCTTTTAGTTTTTTTCATTAATTTCTTGAAGTTGAACTAAACCCTTAAATGCCCTTCTAATGATTATTCACCAGGTTTTTTTTTATGTTTTCATCAAACTGCCCGTGTTCTACAGAGTTGCTGCGGAGCCGCTTTGAGGAGCAGAATCTTCTGCAGAGAGACGGCCGTGACTTTGAACCTCACCTCACCATTATGAAACTGTCCAGAGCGTCCAAACTACGTTCTCAGGTCTGCACACGCATGTATTTGAGGTTCATTACTGTAGTTCATTATGTATTAGTTCATTCATTACTTAGATTCATATTTATGTTCATAGGAATATGTGTGTTTGCAAATGTTTAGGTATATGGGTCCCATGACAGATACATTTATCCCTTGGGATATTAATAAAGTTCAATTCAATTCAATTCATTATCTGTGGTTTTAAGCAAGAGGGAAAAAAATATTTTGGTAAGAAACATGCTTTGATATAATTTAATATCAGATTTTTCTTTTTCAATATACATTCATATATAATAAGAAGTTCCTCTGCAGACTCGCTGTTTTGTGTGACCTCATGTGTCATTTTCTTACCCTTTATTTTGAGGTAGTTTCTTGCTAGTAAAAAAGAGCCAAAATAAACTAAAATAGGATCAAGCAGGAAGGATGATAAACAAAAGCTGAAGAACAGTAAGGTAATGAGGTCAGAAAGAACGACATTTATTATCCTTCCCTCTCATCCTCATCCTTCCTGGCGCCTGCTTGGTCACTTTTCTTTTTGTCGTCCACGTACATGATGTGTTTCAAGAGGAAGTGTGTTCATTTGTCTCTGACAGGGTGTGAAGCGCGTTGACCCCTCCGTGTACGCAGACTATACAGACAAGTATGCACTTTATTAGTCTTTTAGAAATGAATTTGAAACAAAATCTTTGTGAGTAATATTTTCTAATCTGTCCCTGTTTTCTTCTGTCAGATTCTTTGGAAGCCTGACAGTGGAACGGGTGGATTTGTGTTCTATGTTGAAAAAGAAGCAGCAAGATGGATATTACCACACTGAAACGTCACTACAGCTGGGTTAGTGAACACTGACGCACTTCATTCAGTTAGATGTGTGTGTGTGGATGTGACATTGAAGAAGAAGCCACTAGAGGGTGCTGTTACCTCAAAGATACACATCTCTTTTGGGTTCCTTAACAGAATGTGAAAGCTACATGTTTGTTTAGATAATAAAAAAAGGTTCAAAGTCCAAATGTGCAAATACAGAGATAAATATGGAAGTTTTTTTTTAGCTTCTGGTTCACTTGAAATTAAAATATTACTAAGTGCAACTGCAACCGTCATCACTACAAGAGACGTTTGGGTTGATTTTTTTCTCTGACTTCAACCCATTAAGTCTTAATTCACCTTTTAAAGAATTAAGACACTGATTTTTGTCTGTTATCGTTCCTATTTTTACTATTTAAGTATTAAAAAAATCAATATTTTGCCAAAGATTCCTATGACTTCCTTTCAAAATAAAAGACTTCCTGTGTCACAAATAGGAATAATGAGTCAAAAACTGTTTATTTTCAGTTTGTGGTGCATCTCTGGTAGAAATGCAGAAATCTAACAAACCCAAAGTAAATCAGCTGATTTTTTTTTTACTGTCTTTTTTTGAAGCACCTAAAATGCTTCAGTTTGTTCAAAAATAGAAAATCCGCTTCATAACCCGGGAATATGAATTTAGTTTGAGGTTACTGACCTCAGATTGATTCTTTTTCTTTTTTTGTGGTACGCAGCGATTACAAATCAGTCAAAACGAACCGCTCCATGGATTGTTGAAACAGCGCAGAGTGATGCTCTTCAACTGTTTGTGAATGGATAAAATAAAGTTTGAATTGACTTTTTTCACTTTACTACTTATGTTTTACTTTAGTTACTATTTTTAATAAAAAAACTTTTAACTTTATTCAATCAGAGAGCCACAAAGGAGAGCTAAAGAAACCACATGTGGCTCCGGAGCCTCAGGTTGCAGACTCCTGCACTAGAGCAGGGGTCCCCAAACCACGGCCCCCGGGCCGGATCCGGCCTGCCTCCCCATTATTATTTTTTTTGTCAATCTGTCCACATGATCTAGACCCTCATAGAACGGGACTCATCCCCGTCAAATAGCACAGAACAGTCTTCTCTTTCCACACTGCAGTTCACCTCCTCTCTGTGCGATCATGCTGCGCGCCCGGTTCTGCATCCCGATTGGCTGGAGACCTTGTCAATCAGTCTTTCCCACGCCTGTGCAGAGAGACGTGCACCTTCAGAATTCTGTGATCGCGATCAGATCTTAGTTTTCCTTCTATAATCCTGGATTTAAAAATGTCCACGTCTGTCTGAGAAAAGTGGAGTAAGTGTGTGGTGAGGAGTTTAACATCATAATCTTAATTCACGGCTTTCATCTTCACCAGTTAGTTTAATAACACAACTCCCCCAATAATCGATGAAATATAAGTTTTACTTTCTGTTTGTTCCCCCCAGCTGCTCATTTTTATTTATCAAGTTGGGTCCTAAATCCTCTTTTTTTATTTTTAATTTTTTCTTCAAATCACACACGTCAGATCAATACCATTTGCTCAATGATCATAAAAGCGCAGAACTGAGCGCGTGTACAGCTCGTTCCCGTTTGCGCATATGAGCGAGTGCGCAGGGCAAGTTTAACAACGACAAAACGACATCAACACAAAAACTTAAAAAATGAGTGACTCAAAAAAGAACAGAAATGTAAAAGGATTTTATTGTTATTGATAATAAGAAGACAGAATTTAGAATTTGCAAGTAAAGAATTTCAACCAGAACCGACTCCAGAACCAACCTGTGCAGACATGAGAACAACTTTCTCCAGAACAGATCAGATACTGACAGAAGAAACCAGATCAGCTTCACAAAGATGAGATATTAGCTGCTTCTAAATTCCAACCTTTACCATGATTTACAAACCTTCTTCATATGTTTTTCCTTTTCATTTTCCACATGTAAATCAGTATTTTGCGTTGTGGTTGTTGTGTTTTGTGTTGTTTCACTTTAATAAGTTGAACAGTAAATATTTTTTTTTTGTTTTTACCATATATTTTGTACATTTTATCTGGGAGGAAAATAAAATCATTGTTAAAACATTCACATATTTTACACTTATAAATATAAAAGCATTTTTTTTGCATCAGTTATTTATTTTTTGAATGAATTTATAGTTATTGATAAGTTAAGTTAAACAACATCCAGACTCTCCAACGCCTCAAAAGAACCATGACAGGAGAGGATTCTCTATTTATTGAATTACTTTTTGGACTGTTTTAGATTCATTTTCTCTGTGAAGAAACATTTAGACAAACATTCAGATTGTTTCACTTTTTCTGTTAACTTACAAACCGCCCCGAATCCCTGCACTAGAGTCTTCTTACTACATGAGTAAGTCTGTTTACGTATTCCCTTTGTGAATCGATCGCAGCTGTAATTCGATTCATGAATTTTTCTCATTTAATTTTATTTTTTAACCTCAAGAAAAGAGCGGGGCTTTTTAATTTGGAGTTAAAATTGCAGTAGAAGGTGCTGTTGTTTGAAAAGTATTAAATGTGTGTAAAAGGAGAGATAAATATGGCAGCTTTTTGATTTCCAGATAACTTGGAATAAAAGCTTTACTTGGGTGCAGTTCACCAAAAGACCACTAGAGGGATGAAGTCAGTCTCCATTCATTCCAATGTTAATCAATTGATATTGTAATTGTGTGAATGCTTAGTCAGCATTGCTCTATAGTGATTCTCCTGCTGCTTTACGTACGTTTTTCAACACGTCTATCACACTTTCAGTGATTTCAACAATCTTGGTATCAAAACGTTCACCTCATTCAGAACATTACTGCTTGTATTTTTGATTTTCATAAACTTGATAGTTTTTGAAATATTGAGCAAAATATGCCCCATAGAAAATGAATGAGAAAGTCTTCAAATGTTAACATTTTAAGTAGATTAGCAACAAGCCTTTAAATGTATTCATGGTCTATGTTTAATCTTTTATAGTAATTGAAAAAAATTTAGGAGTTTACCTAATATTTTGGCAACATGTTAACATTTTTGGCTGATTTGTTATCTATTGGTATTTTTTAGGCTAATTTAGAGTTTAGTTTCTATTATAGCAGCATGCTAACGTTTTTGGCTAATTTAGTTTTCTGAGGAATTTTAGTCTATTTTGGAGTTTAGCTAGTTTTTAAGCGACATACTAGCTTTTTTGGCTAATTCGGCATCCACAGAGGTTTTTCATGCTAATTTGGTGTTTAGCTAATATTTTAGCAATATGCTAATGTTTTGGCTAATTTGTTATCTGCTGAAATATTATTGGCCAATTTAGAGTTTAGCTTTTATTTTAGCAACAAGCTAACGTTTTTGACTAATTTTGTTTACTGAGGAATTTTTTGGCAATTTTGGAGTTTAGCTACTCTTTAACCAATGTGCTAGCTTATTTGGCTAATTTGACCTCTACTAAGGTTTTTTGGGCTAATTTAGAGGTTAGCGCGTATGGAAGCAACACATTTAATATTTTAGAAAAATTAGCATCTATTAAGGATTTTTATAACAATTTCTTTCAGAAAATTAGACCACCTTTCATAATTCTTTAACAAAATTTCCAGTCTTTTAGCAAATTTAAAATTTTGCAAATAGCTTTTGCATTTTCAGAAAAAAACTTCAGCGACTACTTTCAGCAAAAAGCATTCACTCTGGCATTTGTAGCAGGTAATGCAACCTTTCTAGTTAGATTAGATTTTTTTTTTTACCAAAAATTGTTTATTTAACAACAAAAGAAAGTAAGATAAAAAACGTTTTTGATTTACAGATGACGGATGCGTCACTTTCTCCTCACTGAACAGCAAGTATTTAATCTGTGTTGTTCAGGGACAGCTAGGCTGAGCTTTTCCTAAAACATCTGTTATCTGCTTTGAAGCCTGACGGATCAGTGGTTGTATGTTCACCCAAAAAAAAAAAAAAAGCTGGTGTCAAGCTAAACTCTGATCATCACAGCTCTTTGAAGCTGATAGATTAAACAAACATCCAACTTTAACCAACAGAAACGTCGCCTATTCAATAAAAAGCTTCATTAATTGTTAAAATGTCTGAAAAAATAATTTAAAGAGGAATTAATAAATAGATTAAAATCTCCACTGGTTTAGACTCAGTTTGCAGCACAAACAACATCTGTTTGACATTCCTCTTTAGTTAAAAAAAAAAAAAAAAAAAAAAATGGGATCCTTTTTGTCATGTGCACAAGATTCTTTTTTTTGGAGAGGTTTCAAGACATGTGAGCGAAATCAGACAACGACAGAAAGGAGGATTGTTAACGTCTCTTAAAAGTTCTCCAGAAGAAATTCCCATGACATGACATGCAACTTATAAGGAGGATAAGAAATTTTTTTTAGAAACATGAGGAAAAGAACGCTGAAGCTTTCAGGCCAAATTACCCAAATTGTTCTTACTCTGTTTTTTTTTAAATCTACAGAATGAATCAAAAAAGCGTAGAGATAACCGAGCTAAGAAATGGAAAGTAAACACAGCTGTGACAGACTGAAGCAATCCGGACAGGCTGAGAAGATAAAGGAGAGTGGAAAGAGGAGGATAAATAGACACTGAGGATGAGGAGGTCAGACGGCGCAGACAGGGAGAGAAAATCAAGCAGCTCTGGTGACATTAAACAGACAATTTTGGAGTAAAGCGAGATTATCGATTGGAAAAAGTGGAATTGGCTTTGAAAAGTCAAAGATAATTGACAGATTTTTGCACATTTTATTTGTGTTCATGGAAGAAAAAATGAAATATTGTCCCTCTTTTGTGTACAAAGTGTACATTTTAAGACCAAACATTCATGAAAAAGTCACAACGCAGCATTTATTATTGATCCGCTGAAGCAAATCTCCATCATGATGCTGCATGAGGGAGTTAAAGAAGGCTTTTTGGACAAATGAAAACGCCACTTCTGTCAGAGTCGAGCATGCAACTGTGTGAGTGTGGAAATATACAAACTTAAATACTCATTCCAATGAAAAATGTTGGTTTTTTCATGTTTTGGCCTTTGAGCTTCTTTAAAACTTTTATAAAGCAGCAGTTAAATGTAACATTTTAGCATGAGGGATGGACAGGAAAAGCTAAGCTTTTGAAAAATTTCCTTTGTAGCCACATCATTTGAGTTAGAATTCCTGGCATGTTGATGCTGTAACGGCTCGGCTTATGAGGGGTCTCGTAGTTTGTTATTTGTGTTTGTTCTTATATTGATCTGTGGGTTAATAATTAAGCCCCTGCTGACTGCAGATGTCTTCCTCTCTGTGTGCGTAACCGGCCTTGTGACTGAGGAAGGGCTGAGGCTCTGCATGAGAGTGTCGAGCACAACAAAGTCCAGCAGTGTTGCGATGTGTCCTGTGGTACGGTGGCCCTGAAGTGCAAATCTCACCGACGCGTCACCCAACGCAAAAACAGATTAAGATTATCACAACAGAAAAAACTAAAGTTTGGAACTTAGAGGAAAAATCCAGCTATAAAAAAGTAATTTCAAGAAATCTCTGTAGGTATTATTTGACATCACTGATGATATTTTTTCTGGATCACTATAAAGAGTTGATTGATCAAGCATCAAACTTTTGCAGAGGGGGTGGCCGAAAAGTTCAAGACATATTACCAGGCGGCCAAATAACTTCCAGCTTAAAGGGCGATCAAACGTCATCATCCAATCAGTCATGTCCCATAATCCCTTGTTTTATTCTTGAACATTTGATTTCTGTTAAATATTTTTGGTTTCTAAAACTTTTCTTTTTAGTTTTCTGGATTTTTACGCATTTTTGCAATTTGAGCTATCTTTCTCACAAAATTCTACCAATTTGTAAATTTTACGTTTTTTTTTTAAGATTTTACACAATTTATGCGATTTTTCAGCCCCATCGAGAATTCATGTGAATTTATTTCAAATTCCTGCAATTAAAAACGTTCAACATGCTCAGGACATTCATGCTAGAACTATTACTTACGCATTATTTGAAATATTATGCAATTTTTAAAAAATGTATGCCAAGTTATCGTTTTCTTTTTTTCACATAATTCTTCAAATGTTTGTTGATTTTCTGGACAAATAATTCTGCAAGTTTAGTATCAAAACGTTCAGGACATTCAGTCTTGCTCTTTTGTCTTTCATACCATTTTTTGCTATTCTTTTCACAACATTCTTTGTGCACTCTGAAGCCTATGCAATATTAGTATCTAAACATTCAGCACATTCAAGATATCGCTGCCATTACTTTTTTATAAATTTTACGCAATATTGACATTTTTTGCAATTTTTTGAAATAATGTGTCAAATTCTTGTTCACTTTCTGCAAAATATGCAAGTTCAAAACATTCAGCAAGTTTAGGACATTCATGCTCGTACTTTTAATATTCAAACCTTTTATATATTTCATTCATTTATTTAACAATTTTTGTGATCTTTTTCATAAAATTCTTCCAATTCTTTGTGCCTATCAAACTCAGGATATCCCTACTATTACTTATAGTTTTTATACATTTTAGGCAATTTTGAAATTTTTCGTGATTTTTGAAATAATGTTTCAAATTCTTGTTCACTTTCTGCAAAATATGCAAGTTTGGCATCAAAACATTCAGCAAGTTTAGGACATTCATGCTTGTACTTTTGATATTCACACCATTTACGCATTTTATTTATTTATTTATTTTACAATTTTTGTGATCGTTTTCACAAAATTCTTCCAATTATTTGTGCACTCTGAAGCCTCTGCAATATTGGTATGAAAACGTTCAGGACATTATAAAGCGAATATAAATATATAAAGTTCATTCCTGCATCTTCAGGGACCACATTCAGAAAAAAGCATTCTCGCTAACATTATTGCAGGTAATGCGACTTTTCTAGTCATTGTTTTATTTCTTTTTTAATTCTAGTTGTCATATTTAATTTGTTTTTACGTTAAGGGATTTGTTGATGTGATTTGCACTTCAGGCTATCGTACTTTTCTGAGCGTTTCATCTAAAACAACAGGCAGTGGAGAAACGTCAGAAATCCGTCGTCCTCTTCATCGAAATTCATAGAAACTCTGATTTTATTTTGCTGAACATTCAATGAAATGTGGGTAAACACATGCGAGTGCGGCGTAAACAACTCTCAACAGTGATCAGGCTTTGGCGGGGACAGCCTTTTAGCAATCCTCGCAGCTGCGAGTGTGAAGAAGCAAGGGATTGTGGGTGAAGCAGCAGCTGTGAGCTGAAGGCAGATCTCTCAACCAGCACAGATGAATCCTTTTCATTCCGTGTAATCCTTTGTTAAAGATCTAGAGACGTCATTTTACCAAATCCGCTAAAGGAAGTTTGGCTAAAAAGGTTATTTTTATGCATCTGCAAAGAAAAAGCATTAAAACTCCCAATTTGTTTAGTCAATATTGATTTCTATTTGTCGTTGACATCATTTCATGTTTTCAGTCAACCTGCTCCGTTTCTGCTGGAGGTAATTACATCTGAGTGCATTAATATCTCTTTACTGAGGAAGTTTTTATAGACACGGCGGTATAAATTACATCATAACTTATGGGCTTTTGCCATTATCCAACCGAACCTGCTGACTGTTTCGTTGTCAAATTGAATGGAGCCCAAACCCGGGTAATGGAGAATTAAAAGCGAGCGCCAGAAAACGGTCGTCCAGGGAGTGAGTCATAACTGCAGGATCAGACTGATTGTTCGCTTATATTGACGCGACGGTAAACAAGTGTTCTATTTTATTCATGCTATCTATTTATTTATTTATTGTTTATTTTTTCTAAGGGTGAAAAGTGGAATGTGACAAAATGCTTTTTAAAGCATTCAGACCTGGCAACATTGTCAGGAAGATAAAACGGTTCAAATAATTTCACTACATTTCTATTGGCAATAAAATACACTTCATCTATGTGTTACATTAAATGCAAAATATAATTTTCCTGTAATCAATTTTAATTCTGTTTTCTAAACATAATAATTAAAAAAGTTGCATTACCTGTGATAATTCTAGTGTAAATGCTTTTTTCTGAATGTGGTGAAAAGGCTGAAGCAGTTAACTTTAATTGCTGTATAATGTTCTGAATGTGGTGACCATTTTAAAGCCAAACTTAAGAATTTGAAATATTTCTTGGAAAATTGCAAAAATTGCGTAAAATTTATAAACAAAAACCAAAAGTAATGACGGGAATGTCCTGAACGTCCTGATACCAATGTCGCATTGGTTTCAGAGTGGATAAAGAATTGGAAGAATTTCATGAAAACGATCGCAAAAATAAAATTGTAAAATGTATAAAAGGAATAAATAGAGAAAGTACAAGCATGAATGTCCTGAATGTGATGAACATTTTCACACCAAACTTGCATAATTTGCACAAATGTTTGAATAATTATGTGAAAAAAATGGCAAAATTGGCTTAAAAT
Source organism: Oryzias javanicus (assembly GCA_003999625.1). Classification (NCBI taxonomy): domain Eukaryota; kingdom Metazoa; phylum Chordata; class Actinopteri; order Beloniformes; family Adrianichthyidae; genus Oryzias; species Oryzias javanicus. Next base: position 23,511,346 of record CM012460.1, on the reverse strand, counting down.
CTTAATAAAATTGCGTAATATGTCAGAAATATGTAAGTAGTAGTATAAACATGAATGTCCAGAACATGCTTTTAATTGCAAAAATTTGAAGAAATTTGAAAAAATTCCCATTCATATTCAATGGGCTGAAAAATTCCATAAATTGCGTCAAATCTTAAAAACCATAATATTATGTGCAAGTTTATTAGTTGATAAACCACATAGATTAACGGTTTTAAAACATGTGGTATCATGTAAACTCCGCCCAGCTTTAACTCTTTTTTTTCCCTTCACATAAATCATTTGCTAACACCGACTTCAGCCGGGCTAGCTTCATGCTGCCTTCAGGCCCAGTGATTGGGTTATTTGTCCGGCGTAATGCGAACAATCCCTCGAGGCAGAAGCTCTAAAGAGTTGAGTAATGAATCTTTCAGATGTTCCGAGCTCCGGACTCTTGGATAAAAAGGTTATAAAATTCCCAAATGGATTAAGAATGAAAGAAAAATCATATAAAAACGCACAATTTAGAGTTTAAGATCAAACAACATGAAATTAGGTTAATATTCCCAGAATTCAAAAATAACATTTTACATAAAAACGACCACTGCTGTCTTTTTAACCATCTTTATTCTTACCAGTCATACAGGAACAGAGAGGGATTGTTCTGTTCACACCTTCCCCCTCAGTCTCACTACAATATCTGTCACAGGTGTAAACCGGGAATGGCACCAACGCCGGATGGCATTCTTTTTTTTATTATTTCTAAGTATAGACAGAAGAAGTGGCAAACAGGAAGAAAACAATCCTATTCTAAATTCTGACCAAAATAATGTAGTTTATTTTTAACTTTAAAAATAAAATTACCTGTAGCAAGAAAATAAGAGCAACGGCGTCTGAGCTCTCTTGGGGTTATATTTAATTGTCTTCAAAAAGAAAAAAATATGGATCGTACTAGAAAACAAACAAACGAAATAGATAGAGTCGCATCACTGAGCAGCGTCGCAGTCCAAAAGCCAAGCTGGATCCGTTTAAGGTCTGAGATGCAGTCAGGTGTGAAATGGACCCAGACAGGTGTAGATTGGAGTCTGCTCCATCTGTGGGGGTTTCTGACAAACAGCCGTGGATCCTGAAAGTTTCATGAAGGAGCTTTTTGTGTCAACTATAAGAAAGGCTTTGAATGCTTATTGATACTTATTTTATTAATAGCACTGGATTGTTTTGCTTTTTTGTTATTTAAAATGATGTTCTAAAGAGTTTAAATGAAAATGGATCAAATTTTACAATAGATATAGTTGGTTAAAGGCTGTACAGCTCCTCACTACACATTTTGTACACTCTATTGTAGACATTTTTACTTTTCTCTCTTGTTTCTTTTCATACCTTCATAGAAAAATAAATCATTTTTTTTAAAAAGAAACCAAAGATCTGTTTGTGAAGTTTTGTAAAAATTGAAACCCAAACGCATTTTGTACAGGAAAGATGGCATGAAAGAGTTTGAATAAAAAAACCAAAATTGCACCAAAAAAATAGCTAAACAATGAGACCATGAAAGATGATCTGGTACATAGTAAGAAGAGATTACTACACAAGAGTGAAGGGTGGTTCTAAAATGAAAGTAACTGGAGTCAGCGTGGTTTACCAGGTGAACACTTGGTTGATTCTACTCTAAGTATTGTATGAAACTCGCTCAAAAACATCCAATAACGGCTGATTTGACCACGGAAATGTGAACGGCGGCTCATTTGACAATCAAACTACGACAGTTTAATTGACGCCGATTTCAAAGGAGAAATTCTCAGAAATGCAAAAACAAAATTATTTCTTATTATATTTGTTCTCTTTCATAGGAAAAATGCCTCTCAAGTTAAAAACACTTTTTTTCTTTTTCTTTTTCTTTTTTTTTTTTTTTTTTTTGTTAAATTTAGTTTTTCAGTCAAGTTATTGAATTGTTTGTTAGTAACCAGCAGGTTACACTATCAAATGCTCCATCCATCTATGTACAGTCCAAGATTTTGGGTACTTTTACCCAAAATATTAGTAGAATTTAGAAGTTCCTGTAATTATATAATTTTTTTAATAGCAAGATTATGCGTTTTTTGCAGAAATAAAAAAAATGGTGTAGTTTTCTAGGACATAGTTTCTGCAAAGTGACAATATTTCATTAGGAATTTACATCATGAGTACCCAAAGTGGGGCCCGCAGGCCAAAAATTGACCCCCCCAAAGGTTATGTTTTGGTGGGCCAAGTTGAGGCTGCATACGTCGCAGTTTGTTTAGATAAAACCCATTACCTGTTTCCAATTGATTCTATATGGCAGAGCACACCTTAGGTCGGTCGCGTGCCAAACAGGAGAAACATTTTTTGAATACTCTAAAACTATATTTTAAAAACTTTAAAGCTGTAACTTTTTAACATAATTATGGTATAGCAATACCTGCAATAATGCCAGCGTGAATGCTGTAAGCCGAATTTGGCTGCTGAAGATGGTGAAATTGAAAGCTAAAAACGCTGAAGCTGATAGCCGAAAATGCTGAAGCTGATAGCCAGCTAAAGTATTAGCTAAATGTCAAATTAGCCTTTAAAAAAACCTAGGTTACCAAAACAGCTAGCATGTAGCCATAGAATAGCTAAACGTAAAAATAGCCTTAAAGACACTGATAAAAAGATTAATTTAGCTAAAACAGCTTATAATATTAGCTAAACTTCAAAAGAGCCTATAAAACTTTTAAAAAAGCCTAAATTAGCCAAAACGGCTAGATTGTAGCTGAAATATTAGCTAAACTTCGAAATACCCTAAAAATCTCACTAAATGGCAAACTAGTCCAAAAAACTAGCAAAATTTCAATTTTGAAAACTTTAAAACCATAACTTCTATTACATAATTAATAATAATAAACGAGCAGGAATATTATTCCAGAATAAATCAGTTTAAACCTTAAATAACTTTCAATATTGTACTCTCCATAAAAATATATTTTGTCAAAATTATAAAAAAAAATTGAAATGAGCGGAAGATAACATTGGGCCAATAACAATAAAATAAAATGATCTGGAGGGCCGGATCTGGGACCGGGCCTTGACACATGTGCTCTATGGTGTTCCTAAACTCTACAATTGTCATATACTTTCGGCCTCTGGGTGGCGCTGTTAGCACTTTCTTAGCCTGCAACTTTAGGTGAAACAACCCACAAGTGAGTCACCCCGGGGCATTTATTTGGTGTTAGAAGTTCCCAAGAGCCTTCAGGGTCACTTCAGACGCTTTTAGCCGCGTTTGTTTAGCTAGCAAAGATGGAGCGACAACGACGGTGGCAAATGAAGGCCAGCTCCACGATTCTCGTTAGGATCCCATTTTGCTGTTTTCTTTATTTTCTCCTTATATTTTATGACGCGCAAAAAAAAATATAGCATTTGGCCGACAGAACGGAATCCCGTTCAGATTCCCGTTCACCTCTGATATACACATTCTCCTGTTAGCTTACAATCCCTCAAACTCCAACCAAACATCAAAGGTGCAACAAAAACGTCCAACATCAGAGCGTTCCAGCCGTACAACTTTACACCAGATTCCAGCTCAGACGAGGAAACCGAAGACGTTCATGGATGTATTTGTCTGAGCTTACAATTGTCGGTTCTGTGTCACATCTTCAGGCTTTTTCCATCTGCTTCTAATTCGCGACGATTTAAATAAAGAAATACACAGGAATTCAGTTTTAATGCTTCATTTCTTTTACATATGTCCTTAATCATTAGTGAAGAGTTACAGGAACATGTTAAAAATACATTTTTATTCTTTTATTAAATACTTAAAATATAGTTTTGACTAAATTAGCATATCTGGAGATAGCTGAGGGATCTGCTGTCCTGCAGCCCAATTCATGCTACTGTGATGAAAGGGGGCGTGGCTTGTAATCCCCTCCCCCTCCACACAAACAGAGTAGTGTCCCCTCATTAACACTTGTTTCTCCTTTTCTCACCCTTTCGTTGCTCTTTTTTTGTGTATTTTTGGCGAGCGGCCTCCTCCTCCGCCCTGTTGAGCACGCATCGACTTTTCCCTCTTACTCATGCGCTCCATACAAAAATACTCTTTTTGTTTTTGTGTGTCTCCTACACACGCGCTCTAGATCCCTCGTCCTTTTTTTTCCCTTCCTCTCTCTCTCCTCCCATTCTGATGCACACCCCCCCCCCACCCCTTCCTCCCTGTGTCGGCGCAAAGTAGAGCAGGAGCGAGGAGCCTCCCGTTCATTTTATTTCCACCCCCCCCTCCAGCATCTGCTGTCTCGCTGTGGGTTGCTCAGAGGTAACGTGGAGGGGGTTGCTTCCATCCTCGCCTGCCCTTCGAGGTGGGGGCAGAGAAGCGGCAGCGGCTGCAGCTGGCCAGACTGGGAGAGCACAAAAGGGGCGACGAGCGGCGGCTGTCTGTCCGTCTGAGAGCGAGGAAGAAGAGGGGTGACAGCAGGGAGAGAGGGGGGAGCAGGGAGGCACCATGGGTCAGCTGTGCTGCTTCCCTTTCTCCCAAGCGGAGGAGAAAATCAGTAAGTGTCCGCTCCAGCCTTCGCATGTGGGCGTGTGTTGTCGACGGCGCTTTCTGCAGGGGGAGACCGCATGCATGCAGCGTAGAAATATGGTGCACTCGCTGCGCTGGTCTCATTGTGTCTCCGCGGGAGCCGCCTGCAGACGGGGCTCCACTCGTGCGCAGTTTTCTGTAATGATGGCCGTGTTTCAGCCGTGCACTCCGGCGCCGGCGCCGACCACATGACAGCTCTGGCTATTGATTCACTCTGTCTCATAAATCTATAGAACAAGGTTCCTCAAACCGTTCTCGTTAAAGGACATTCTATTTGTTTTTGGCTCCTACCTCCAGCAAAAATTGATTCTACAAATATTTTTCAACTTTTCAGAACTGAGTAAAAATAACAAACATTCCCTGATAAATAGAAGTCGTATCGTCAATGAAGAGATGAAGAAAGGGAGTGGCTCACCAACTTTGCATTTAAGTGTCCCTGTTGTGATCAATAAAGGTTGTAGAGCTCAAGTATCCAATCAAACGTTGATTGATGACATTTTTATAAAGCAGAAGTACCTGATATTATAAATAAAACGAGTATTTTCTGTTAGTCTGAATCTTTATGGTTGTTCTGAACTGATAAACTGTGGTTTCACTCGAATGCACAGGTTTTATTTTGTTGTGTTAGGAAAAAAGACAATCCTCTTGCGCATTAAGTTGTAGCTTTTCATCCGTAAGCGAGGAATGTTCATTCCAGAAACGGAAAGAAAACACGTGAGGCTTTTGGCTGTGTTTGTGTAGCTGGAACTCTTGAGTTGAGGAGTAAATTAAATTCCCCTCTGAAGATTTCATTCTAGTGCAGCGAGAAATAAATTGATTTGTCACGTTTTGCAACTGAAAATTGCAGGAATATTAGCCAGAGCGTTTTAGTCAGATAAAGGGTTGGAAAAAGGTTTTCTGGAGGAAAAATGCCCCTGCTTCTTCCCTCTCTGTCGCTTCCTCCCTCCCGCCTTTCCCCGCCTGCAGCTGCGCTGCTATAAGCAGGCGAGCCTCTGTGCCCTAATTCTGAGCCAGCGGGGATGGAGGGGAGAAAGGGAGACGCTGAAGCGGGGATTTTGAAGTCTAATGAGGGGAGAAAAAAAAAAAAGGAGCGAAACGGCGGCGTGGAAACAAAGGCCGCGCACGGCGCTCCCTCTCTGTGATGGGAGGGTCAGCGGGACGCGTGCGAGCCCGCGTCGGTGACCACCGGGACAGCTCGATAAGTCAATAAGTGATGAGGCGTGCGTTAGAGGGTAACCCTATAAAATGTAGTTGATTTATTTGTTTATTTATTTCATTTTCAAAACACACAACAACACATTTTATAATACTCTTGTCTTTGGTGAAAATAAATGGAGACAGAAAGAAAAATACTTAATATTTCTGTCCTATTTAACTAAATCAATCAAGCTTATCAAACGAATCTATCTTTTTGTATTGTAACATAAATATGTCAACTGGCTGGAAAAAAGCAGATAAATAAAAACAAGAAAATAAAACTAAGAATTTTTTTATTTAAATTGTTCCCAACGACCTTATAATTTATATAGTGTTTTTTCACAGTTTTTTTAAATGTAATAATGGAACTAGACATTGATTTTTCTAGAATATTCCATCATCTGCACTGAAACACTTTTTTCCCTTTGAATTTATTGGTTGTAAAACTGTCATGTCCTCTGAGGTTGTATTTGCTTTTTTCTTTATTCAAACTTTTTTGTATGTTTTGTGTCAGACTTTCGTGATGTGCTCTATACATGAATTTTGAGATGGAATGATCTATTAAGTCTTTAAGTTTCTATATTTTACAATAGTTACTCCCATTGATGATTCTTATAGGTCGTTTCTGTAATAAAAATATGGAGTTTATTGATTTCGTGTTCCCCAAACTTCAGATCAGATATGGAACAATCAATGAATTATTATTAATATTTTTTTTCCTAATGACCATTTGACCTTAAACAACAGTGCTATTGTTTTTATGTAGTTGATGTGCGTTTCTAGTGTATTTTTTCATCTATAATTACTCCTAGAACCTTGATTTCTTTTTCTTTTGAAAACCTGCAATTTCCAATGAAATATTCGTTTTCATCTTGTGATTGCTAAATATCTTAAAATGTTTTTTTTCAGTTATATTTATATCAAACCATTTTTTCATTTTTTTCTATTCCATTTGAATTAGCTCTTTCATTAGTTTTATGTCATCACCCACATGGTAAATCGCAGTATCATCAGCAAACAAAATGCCAGTGATTTTGGATGCACTGGTTATATCATTTATAGGCCAAAGCTGCACATTTTCTAGAAGTTTCCCCTAGAAATGGAAGTCGTATCCCGATTTATCAGCTGAACTCTTCATAGAGCGGCTCAGCCTGCATGACACATGCAAATGAAGGTGATGGAAATATGGGAACCCCTGCACACAACCTTCTACTCGGCTCTCACCAATCGGATATTTGAGATGAGGTGAAACGGTTGAAGAAAAAACCCTCTAATCTGACAGTTTTCTCGTGTCATTCTTTTCCTCCTCGCGTGTCTTTAACCACGATCTCGAATGTTTACGCTAGCGTGCTCCACATATCTGGACGGTTTTAACGTGCGTGGCCCGGGTCAGCGCGCAGAAGAATCCATCTCCGAGCTCTTAATGCTTTTACCGTATGCAAGGTCCTGACTCGGAGGCAGTTTAAATGACAGCCGCGGAGGAATCATGCTGTAGGAACACAAACCCCACGCTCATCTGCAAGAAGTGACTTCTTTTTTTTTTTTGCTTTAGATTCCAGCACTAACAGAGTTTACTGTCAACGTAGAGAAAAGTCTGCGCTTTGATCTCACCGGCGCAGTATTTGTACATTTCCTTTTCCCACTCGGAATAACAATCCAAGCGATGTTCTGCAGATTCAAGAGCTGTTACATCACCTTCCAAAACTCTTTCATCATTGGGTGTTTTTTTTTTTTTTTTTTTTTTCCTCCACATTTTTTTTAAGTTGTCACTTAGCTCTGCAGACGAAAGCAAAGTATTTTTTTTCTCCTCTCCTTGTCAGTTCTCATCAGAAAGACAGAGCTGCTTATTTTCATCTGCAGTCGCTCCGAGTCCACAGGTGATACACCAGCTGCGCGGCGTAAATGTCAGCTTTCATTTTAAACCTGTGGGCCAAATGTTTTCAGATCCTCTGGAAGATGTTCCTGTTTTTGTCTCTAAGCAAATGAAACATTTGGTTTCTTTCTTGATCTGAACCCTTGTGCTATCATAGACATGTTTACATTAAAAGTGAGGTCATCTGGACCCCACAAGGGTTAAAAGTTTTGGTTTTTTTTCAAGAAATTTGTTCATTCATTCGTTAAGGGGTTCATTTTAGCCAATCATCTTTTGATCTATCTTCAAAGTGCTCCCAGTGGTCTTTTAATTATAATTATGCTGTTTTTAGCCAACGATCGATGTCAGTGTTTCTACAGAGTGCCGCAGCAGATCATTAGAAAGTCACCACAGAGTTGTCTCGGCTTTCTCTCTGTCGCTGAGAGTTCTCTGTTTACATGGTCTCCTGCTAGCTTACATGGCGAGAAATGCAGTCATGGACGTTCATGGATCTACTAATGGAGGCATCAGAATGGAGCAGAGCAATAAACCTGGGACTGCATTTTCTAAGTAACAAATATGAACTTTTTCAAACTGAATTTTTTTGTCCTCTCCTGATTCACAGTAATTTTTATTAAAAAATATTCTAAGATTTTATTTTTAAGCATAAGTTTCTTTATATGTGTGTCCTCTATTGTCCAAAAAAAAAATGCTACAAGAACATCACAATCACAATTTTTGTCAGTGAGTCTTTAATCTCCTTTTTCAATCGATGCTTTCTTGCTGTGGGTTGCTTTTTTAAATCTTTCTTCATTAGAGTAGTAATTGAATAGTTTAGAATGTGGAATAACAGAAATGAAAGAACGTTTTTTCCAAACTAAAAGCCGCTTTTGTTCAGACTCCAAATGTCCTCTGCTCTGCTTGATCTTTATTAGATTAAAAAAGATTCAGCACAAAAGTTGTTTTTAGATCATTTAAAGTGTCCGCTCTAAATGTATTCTTGATATTAAAGGTTAAAAGGTTTATTGATCTGACTTCATTACCAGATTAAGGGGAATCATCTGAACTTCTCTTGGCAGCTTATTAACTAAAATTGCGTTTGTGTTTTATCCTGTCAATCCATGAACAATTTCTGCTTACTAGAACGTCTGTAAGTGGGATGTGAGCTGTCTGGAGCGAAGCGTAAAGACTCCTGGCAGGATGGTGTGCCTGGACAGATCTTTGGCCGTTCTTCAGGAAACCGTATTAATGCTCCGGGTCTTTCCGTCAGCATCTGTCTTCTTCCTTTCCACTGCTTGGCAGACTCTTTTTCTCTGGTTCTTTTTCCCCTTCCTTTTGTCCTCAAGCTGCCTTCTCCTTTTCGCTCCCATTGAAACCTCCATATTTGATGACCCTGGCTGGTGCGGCGCCGCTCCCTCCTTCATTTGCTCCCTTCTGCCGGAGCTTTCAGGAAATCAGCTGAAAAGAAATGAGTCACGTTGAAAATAATGGCTCAGGATGAGACTGTTATCAGATAGGCTGATGAGTCCGGTAAATGTAATGCGGTCCTAATGGGACGTGATGGGTCCTACTTCTGTGTGGTCACCAGTTACAATCCAGGAACGTCATCTGTCATCAAACCGGCAAACCTTTAGTGTGTGAATGCTTCGTAAAACAATCACAAAGTGATTTCAGAAATCTCGAGCTCCTTCAGGATATTACTGCTCGCATTTTTGGTATTTATAAACTATGCCCCATGGGAAATGGATGAGAAAGTCTTCAAATTAAAAAAAATATGTAGATTAGCAGCAAACCTTTAAATATAGTCATGGGCTATGTTTAAATCTTTTATAGTAGTTTAAAAAAATTGAGTTTACCTAATATTTTAGCAACATGCTAACAGTTTTTACTAATTTAGTTTATTGAGGAATTTTCTGCAGTTTTGGAATTTAGCTAGTATTTAAGCAACGTGCTAGCTTTTTTGGCTAATTTGGCATCTGAGGTTTTTTATGTTAATTTTGAGTTTAGCTTCTATTCGTAGCAACAGGCTAAGGTTTTTGACTTATTTGTTTACTGGGGAATTTTGAGCTATTTGGAAGTTTAGCCACTGTGTTTAAGCAATGTGTTTATTTTATTTTTTTGACTAATTTGGCATCTAAGGTTTTTTTATGCTAATTTGGAGTTTAGCTAATAGTTTAGTAACATACAAACTTTTTGGCTAATTTTTTTTTCTACGAGGGTTTTTTGGGCTAATGTAGAGTTTAGCTTCTATTTTAGCAAGAGGGTAACGTTTACTGAGGAATTTTAGGCTATTTTGGAGTTAAGCTAGTATTTAAGCAACACTAAATATTTTGTAAAATTGGCATGTACTAAGGATTTGTACAGTGACCGAGAAGTGCAAAACAATTATGCATGTACCTGAAAAGATTTACAAATTTGACCATAGACTGTATATCTGATGGACATATGAACCCCTCCCCTTTCGTGTTCCAAATAGCACGTACTCAAAAGCAATGCATTTCCTATGGAGGACGCCAACATTTGTTTTGCCCATGAGATATACTCTGTCTGAGTTTGTCTACAAATATGACCCAGAATTGAAAAGTGAAGTCATGAAAAAAAAAACGGCAAATTAGCCAGGAAAGAAGGGCGTCGACAGCAGCGTTCCAGTAGTGTCAAAACGACCCGTCCACAGCGCCGCCTTTAAGGCGATTTCAAAGCGGCGTTTTCCAGTGAAATATTTGACCATCAAATACGCCGCAATGTTTGAAGTCACTACATTACCTTATATGGGCTGTGTCACTTGTTTCTATAGCAGCAGTACAACTCCATCTGATGACCAGGCCTTCTTACCATCAGTTTTCTTTGTTGCTGATTTATAGTGACAGGATTGTTTTCTTTGTTTTTTTCTTTTTATGTAAATATTTTTTTGCCGTTAAGTGTGAAATATACCAAAACAAGTTTTTCTAACATTATTTATTTCATAGGAAATTCATTGCCTGCTTTACTTCCTATTTGCATCACAAAGGGGAGGGGTTCATATGTCCATCGAGTATACAGTCTATGGTCAAACTTGTAAAACTGTTTCTATAAACTTGTAAAAGTGTTTCAGGTAAATATAATATTGTTTTGCACCTCCCAGCCACCGTAGATTTATAAGTAATTTTACTACAATTTTTTTTCTCAAATTTAGGTCAACTTCATCACTCTTTTATTGTTCTTTAACGAAACTTCCAGTCTTTTAGAATAATTAAAATTTGCAAATTGCTTTGCAAAAAGTGTCGCCATCTTTAACAAAAGGTTTCTAGTTGTTATTAGCAGGAATATCAGTCAGGAATAATTACCAGAAGATGACAAAGAGAATCGAATCCGCTCGTGATGGAAACTCCTCATCAAACCTTTCCGCGCCCCGCGAGGAGACGGCACCAGAGTCTGGGCTCCTTTATGGACGCTTCTGTCTGTAAACATGGCCTCATCTCACAATAACACTCTGCCACGCTGAATTATATGTTCAACATCCTCACTAAAGCTACAAAGTTGGCGTGACAGAACCAGACAGAAGTCACTTTTTAATGTTTGGAGCGACCGTCTGGTTTCTGTCCCCATGACGACACAAGAAAGGTCAAACGAAGGGGGGGAGGGGAATGTTTAGAAAAGAGAGTGGCAGGGACGGAAGCACCGAGAGACGGAAAATGCGTGGCGCGTTCTGCGGGACACGTGAGCGGCTATCAGGGCGTGCGAGCTCGCCGTCTTCCTCGTTACTTTGGAGCCGCTTCAGCGAGAGCTTATCAGCCGCACGTGAAGCGGGCTTTACTGCCTCAATAAAGGCCTTCAATTTGTCAGCCGAAGAATGAATAGGTAGATAAAAGGAGCTGCTCACAAACAGACGACCCAATCACAGATAGAGACGGTCGACCTTTGAGCTGGATTGTCGCCGGGGAAAAACCAAATTGCAGCCAATTTCTCGTCGACGTTCAAAGGAGAAGAAACAAGAGAGCAAATATTTGTCCTTCTGAAGTGATAATACCAATAAATCACATTCAAATTAATATTTCTTAAGCTCCAAATATATATTATTAGACTCTTTAAAGCTCAACTTTTGCTGTTTTTCTTCATTGTTTCATCCGTTTCTTCTTGTTCTCCCACAGCTGGATGGTTATTGTCGTCGTAAAGTGATCGATTGTGTTTTGTACTTGAAGATAAGTAAAAGCTTAGCTGTAAAAACGTGGCTTTATGGGGTTATGCATGACAGCCTGGCTTTAATGAGTCAACAGAGGAATTGTGGAGGTTTTGTTGAGAGAAACTCAGCTTCCCAGTTATCAGCTTTGATTTCTAAAGCCCGCAGTGTTCCAGCAATAAATGTTGCTGTTTTTGTGCATCAGTGTCTTAATGTTCGATGTCTCTGTTGTGTTCCAGATTTGCCTCAGAGTCCACTCCATGCCAAACGCTCAAGTATGTGTCCTCCTAACACGTCCTCAATCAGACCTTTTGAAGATTTATAGAATCACTTGCATCCAATCATGATCTGATTACCTTCTGATGACTTTTAGATCGGAATAAAAACCACTGATTGACCAATGATTGGAGTTCTATGAATACACGTGATGTATAATTACATTTATCAGTGCTGTCGTCTGAGTTGTATCTAACTGGAGTGGAGCCGGCGTGTCTCTGTGTCCCGGCAGCTGGACAGGAAGTGATTAAACAGCCTGACCGTTAACGCCACGTTCTGGTTTCTGCCTCTTTAATCAACCTCCCCCGCTCCGAGGAAAATCCTGTTTTTGTAAATTTTAACATGAATGTGTGACATTTTTCTTATGTAATAAGAAATCATTAGGTTTTTGCATTTCTGAGTATTTATCCTTTTAAATTTCTTCAATCAAACTGTCTGTGTTTGAATAAATGATCTTTTTTAAGCACACAGAGCTATCATAATCAGACGGGGCATCAGGGGCGGGGCTACTAAAAGCCACACCCCCTCAGAGGAGATTTTGGCTTCAGATCAACATGAAAAATGGCTTTTTAAGACATTTATGTCGTGGGATTTTGGTTAAAAACTTCATAATCATAATTAAAACACTACTGGAAATGTTTTTAAAAAAAATAGTTTCAGGGGACTTGAAGGAAAAACTTTTTCTCCAATTGTTTTTTTACGTCAAACCACATCTATAAACCTGGGAAAGATACTAAAGGTCTGATGTGGCGAGAATTTACAAAAGGAAGGAAAGCGTTGGTCTGTTTCTGCCGCTGGTCGCACAGAACAGCATCCAAATCAGCGGTAATCGGAGTCATTAGTGACAGAAGCAGCAGGTTTACTTCAGATAAAAACTGAGATTTGGGGTGGGAAAAAAAAATAAAAATGCACCAGTGAGCTGAAATAATAAATCAGTCCGGCAGCAGCTTCTAGGAAAACACAACTCGATTAAAAGTAAATAAAACGGAGCTGTTTGTCAGGTCGAAGAGAGCGTGTTTCGAAGGGACCTGAAGGAGTGAGGGTCTGCGCCGTCGCCGTCTGCTCGGATAAATCTCAGGTTCTGTTCGGGGAGCTGAAACTTCAGTGTAAACAAGTGCAATCCACAGCTGCGCGGCGCTTGAGTCAACAGAACACGCTGGCTGCCGTGTTGACAAAACCCCAACACACCAGAGCACCTGCTGGACCAACGCGCTTCATTATTTATAGGTGTCCTGATTTCTCCGTCTTTGTTTTTATTTTCCTGTATTCTGAGGGTTTCTCACAGTTTCCAGTTAACCGTAGTTCTTCCCAAAGCTCCGCGGGGCATCGCTGAAATTTAAATTAGAGCCTGACATTTAAAGAACAGAATCAGCAGGAAAAGGAGATTTCTCTACAGTGAGCGAGTCTTAATCATATTTCTCCAGAGTGTGAAAATATGTAAAATGTGTCGAAAGAATGGAGGGGAGGGACTGAAAAAGACTGATTTAGTGAAATATGTGACCTTTTGCCCCGTTTCAGGAAGCGCAGATAGAAAAGTGTTGATCCCCAAAACCAACGTTTATTTACACACTTCTCTTTTATCTAACTATATAAACTATTGGTTTATTTTTCTATATTTAGATTAAAATTGAAAGCAGCTGAAATCGGCCAATTTTGTACTTTTAAATGAAATATAAAAAAATCCTTAAATATTTGCTTTTTTAAAAAAAGATTGTTGTCCGTCTGTTATTAAAAAACTAGTTTAGGTTTCTCTGCAGCCTCACATCACTTCCTTTATTGTTATTTAAATTGAATACATGCATTTAAATATATAATTAGCTGAAAGTATTGGAAGGTATAGAAAAGCTTGAAAACTGTGTTTATTTCATCTGAATATAGACAATGCAGAGCCTGTTTCTGTTATCTGTTTCTGTTTATTTGAGGTTTGTTTCTAAATGTTTGTGAGTTCACAAACAAAAGAAGAAAACAACAACAAAATATAGACCAGGGCTGGGAATCACTGAGTACCTCCCGATGCGATATTAATGATATCGCGATATTTGGAAAAAATAATCGCTAAGAACTCACAATATATAGAAGAACGCATATTTTTTAAGGAAAATATATCTCCATTTAGTTTTTAGCTTGAACACAATCATAATAAACAACTTGTTGAGTTTTGAAAATTCATACCTGTAAGTTCATTAGCCACTCTATGGGAAATTTCAGTAAAAGTTAGCATTAAGCTAGCAGACTTTGACTTTATTTGCTAAATTGATCTAAATTTTTGATACTATATTTTATAAATCCGTACAAATAATAGCCTCTGTGCACCATTCTTGAAATCAGTAATATTTTCTCTGTGTCAGAATTCCCCCGATCACCAGAATCAAGTGAACTAGGATGTGTTCGCTAAAAGCTAGCGTGCATTGATGCTCTCTAGATAAGGGAATATAGACCACAATGCACTGCGGTTAAACAATTTCGAACAAAAAAAAAGTGTTTTAATGACATTTTTGAATAAACCACCCACATTTTCACCATCACAACACAGTGGAGTCATAAAAAAATGTTATAAAATGTTTGTATTGATTCAATTTTGACTTTGTGAAATCAGTAAGGTCATATCCGGCGTTTAGAAAAATGAAAAGTAGTGAGCATCGGGTTCAATTTGCCTTTATAATCCAGGGCACTATATAGTTTTTGGTTTTTTTTTTTAGTAGTTGGGGGTTAGGGTGCGGATCCGGACATAACCTGTGTCTTTGACAGGCACTGACACAAGTTGAATTGGACTTATCTTTAAAATTCAGTGTTAATTTCCAGTAGCTGTCAGACACATTGATGCTCGCGACTGTCAGTAAACTAAATAATGAATATAATGTTTTACAGTCTCTTCAAACAAAAATAAAAAATCAAGAATCAATAAACATTGCGATAAATCGCAATATTGATGTTTTGGCACTCTCCTAATAGAGACTAATAAAAGACTCCATCGTTCTGAGGATTTGATTGTGAACCTCGTCATCCTCCCTGTTGTCTCACCTTTCCTCTGGATTTTGTGGTGTTGAAGATTACCTCGGGGATTTTCTGCTCTGCCTCGGTAATCAAATGATGTTGTGGTTTCACCGGTGTGTTCCTGAGCACCTGCAGTCCTCTGTGTGACTCAGACAAGCTGAGTGATTTTCTATTAGTCGTGTTTATTTTTTGTTGTTGTGGTTTTTTTGAATGGCGCACCGCTGGTTTCCGTCTTCCAGCCAGACCGCCAACCTTTTCTGTGCTTCTGCATGAATTATTGACTCCCTGCCTATCTGGCACTCTTCCTTGCACTATTTTTCCTTGTTTCCCTTTTTCTGTCGGCATCTAAATGTCTGTCCTTTTCCTGCCGCATGCGCGGCGTGATAAGAGCGACGGTCGGTAAATGGATTCAGTTTCTCGTCACTGCGGGAGGTTGATTAGAATCAATATTCATCGAGGCGCTGCCAGAGACAGCTGTTTACTCCAGCGGTTATTATCTGGAGCTGTCACATATTCAGGCTTTTCTCTCCGCTGTCAGCCTGTGGAGATGGGCTGCATAACTGTATGTTATTGCCGGATTAATAGTGATCATCCTCATCCTGATAAGTCAACTGAACCATAATTTAATGCTGTAATTTACAGACTCAAAACAACTGAACCACATGTTTAGTTCTGCTTGTCAATCAAGTCACTATTTTGGAATAGTTTCAAGCCTTTATTATATTGGTTCAGCTTTTATGAAGCAGCAAAACAGATCTCTGGGTTAGATTTTTTTTTTACATTTTTATAGTAAATCTTTGCAAATTTATTATATTTACACATTTAAACTAGAATGGGAGGATAAACCCCTAGAGATGGAACACCTCATTTTCAAGGAGGTCCTCCATTTCAAGAAATAATGATAACAAATGACAGAGAAGGAACCAAACAAAATAGTACAAACCAAGATTAAACATGGCAAATACAAACACACACACAGAAATAGAGGGTTTCAATATCCACCCCTACCCAACATGACATTTCAGAAAGTTTAAATAAACACATTTGCCACAAAATAAAAAAAATCATACAAAAAACAAAAAAACTGAGCTGAAAAAAAAACAAAAAAACAACAGCAACCAAACCACTGACAGTTCGTAGCAGCTAAAGTAGAGACAATAGGAGATTGTCAAAAAATTCCATGGCCAAAATCCAAAACACAACACGGGTCGAACAGAACAAACATTTAATGAAAATTCTAAAACTAAATTCTTGAAACTTTAGAACCGTAAGACATATTTATGAACTTGATATATAGCATTACCAGTGATAGTGCTAGTGTGAATGCTGTAGGCTGTATTTGACCGTTGAAGATGCTAGTGCTGATTGTGGAAGATGCTGAAATTAACAGCTAAAAACCTTGAAGCTGATAGCTGAAAATGCTGAAGCTGAAGGCCAGCTAAAATATTAGTTAAATGCTAAATTAGCCTAAAAAACAAAAGACCTAGGTTAGCCAAAACAGCTAGCATGTAGCTGAAAAAATATCTAAACTTCAAAATATCGTACAAAACGGAAAAAAGCCTAAATTAGCCAAAACAGCTATCATGTATCTGAAATATAAGCTAAACTCAAAAATAGCCTAAAAACAAAAAAAAAGCCTAAATTAGCCAAAACAGCTAGCTTGTCGCCGAAACATTAGCTAAGCTCTAAATTAGCCTAAAAAATCTTAGTAAATACCAAAATAGTCCACAAAGCTAGCAGCATGCCAATTTTAAAACTTTCAAACCGTAATTTTTTAACATAATTATTAATAATAAAAAGGCAGGAAATTATTCCAGAATAAATCAATTTAAACCTTAAATGAATTTAAAAACGTTATTCTCCATTGTTACAAAATATATTTTGTCAGTAAGAGCAGGATAACATCAGCACATTAATAACAATAAAATAAAATGATCTGGAGGGCCGGATCCGGCCCCCGGTCCTTGACTTTGACACATGTGGTATAGATAGAGGAAGGTTGTTCCAGTCGTTGAGACCTTTAACACAAACAGCATTTCTCCCAGATCATTTTTTACGTTTCAGAACAGAGAAGAATATTTGGTTAATATGGTGTGAATTATGTTGTGGACTAAAAGGAACCATGTTCTGTTTTAAATAAAAAATAAGGTCAAGATAAATCCATTTGAAAATAAATTGAAGCCAGTGAAATTTTCTTCTACCTTGTAATGAAAGCCAACCCAGTGGTTCAAACAGTGTGCAGTGATGAGGACTGTAGCGACAATGAAGCACAAAGCGGCACATAGAGTTGTAGATGACATTAGAGAGTGTAAGCAGGCTGAAGAAGCCTTGAACTAAACGATATCGTATAGTCCCAAATAAGAAGTAATAATTGTGATATTATTTTTTTTTCTATATGGAAATTAAAGCAGTGATAAAGTGTTTTGAGACGATAGTTTAATTTATTACTGATTGATTGAATATGAGTTTGGAAAGATAGATTAGGTTCAAACCAAACACCAAGATATTTAAAAGACTTTGTTTCCTCCTGGGGAAAGGAGTCCAAAAACTACAGATTAAGATTTATTTGTTACTTGTATTTGTCTGAAAGAACATGCAATGTATTTGAAATCAGCCAATGCTGAACTGAGTCCTACTGCAAGCAGTTGTTAATGTTAGTGATGTTTGGTCTGGAGCAATAAATGATTGTATCATCGGCATAGAGATGGATATTACAGTTTGAATGGGAATTTGGAAGATCATTGATGAAAATTGAAAATAATTGTGAGGAATCAGATTTCAATCATATGAAATCTTTTAAATTTGCACAATTTTTGGCTACATTTGTTTGCTAATTTCTCTTTTGTTGCTATGGAAACAGATGATTAGTCCCTAAGTGTTTCCAATTTCATGGATTTTTTTCCTTCTTCCTTCCCTCAGGTGGGCGTCGCCGATCCGAGCCCGATGAGGCGGAGCTTCTGAGAGTGAGCAAGCGATTGGTGGAGGATGCCGTCAATCGTGCTTTGCAGCAGTACAAGCAGGAAACGCTTCAAAATGGGGGCGGTCCCAACGCAGCTGCAACAAAGCCTCCGGGAACTACAGAGGAAACGGACACTATAGCAAACTCCACAGACAACAGGAAGTGACATCACCTGACGCGTCGTGATTAAGCAAACCTCGACTTGGGCTCGATGACCAGGCGTAACCAGCCGACCGGTCAGTCCACTTTGCTGGACCCGCTCCCAGCTGAGCTAGCTAAACACCCAAACACTTTATATCGTAGCTTCAAATCAAAGCTAGCTGACCGTTCCAACTGGTCGGCGAGTTAATCCAGTTTTACTGATTCTGCTGTCAAACAAAGAGGAAGCGTCGTCGTTCGCTCAGATTCACTTCACTGTGACACAGAAACTGCCCTTTTAGAACAAGATGTTTATCTTTTATACACAGTTTGGGTAACTTTTACACATCTAATGAAGGACCCCACAGATCCGAAGGAAAATCTGAAGTAAAGAAGTCGATCACCTCAACTGAATCCCGGTTTTGACTTCTGGGTTCTTCCAGCTTCGTTGCGAAACCGTAACTTGCACTTTGGTTGAGCTTTAGGTGGTTTCGTTCACTACACGACACGGATTCCTTCGTTTTTAATTTCAAACTCAAGACTTCCACCAGCGTCCAGACGTTCCCCTTCGATCGTGTTGGGAGGAAACTCAATCGTCAAGATTAACTGGAAGAGTCGCGGTCTGCTGACTCGACCTTCTTTGTCGGATCCGTGGATCCGACGCCACTCCTGAGAAAAGCAAAAACGCTAACGAAACAAAAGTCGACGAGAGACGGCGGAGATGCCAGGAAGTAATTCACTACACTCCTAAGTTGCCAAGAACACATCTATACTTCTTCAACAGTGCCAAAACCTCAACGAAAACTGTCCAACCTCCACTTCCTGTCTGCTTGTGCGTGGATCTCCTTCTTTTTTTTATGTTTTTGTTGCTTATGGTTGTTTGAAAAGCACTGGCTGAATATTTATTACATGTTATTACATTACATGTCTGTCTGTCGGCAAGTCAGTGCTAGAGGTTTCTTTGGAGTTCGTTCATTGTTCGTCAACTCTTATTTTGAAACTGTAATCCGCCATCGTAATAAACATCAGACTTGTTAGGATTAATCAAAAGGTAAATGCAGCAATCAGAGATTTTGATAAAGTTGATTATTGAAAAAGAAAAGAAAAAAGAATTTCCTGTTTAAGTAAAACGAAAAAAAATGGGGTTCAAAATGAAGGATTTATGTTTTTCTTTTAATGACTAAAACTACTCAGTTTGTATTTTTGAAACCTTAAAAAGCACAACTTTTTTTTGTTTTTAAAGATATGTTTAACAACAAAGCAGCCCACTTTTTAAATGAAAACAAATCTTTAAATCACTGGAGAAAATGTAAAAATATTTTATTTTTTGGTTGTGGTGACAGAGATTTGCTTAAGTTTTTCAAAATAAAATGAAGTTGTGGCTGAAGGATTATATTCTTTAGTTAAATTTAAAAAATATTTAATGTGTTTTTGACCTCCATCTCTGGAAGTTTGAAACGCAGGCGGACTCTTGAATTGTCACCATGTCCTTAATCTCCTCCAGAAGAAAACAATCCCCTTTAAAACAGAAAGCTCTGTTGTCCGCTCATCCGCCTGTGAGTGTTCGCGGGAGGCGCACCTCTCTGACAAACCGTCATCTGAGTCAGATGCAGCGCCATCGGGCGCTTGAACACATTCTCGCCCTCCTGTGTGCGTGTCGTTCCCGTGTGCTCACGTGTGCGCCGGGCCGTGTGGGCGTGTTCTTTGTAGCGTGTTCTGTAGATCCCTGCTCTGACATGTTTGAACAATAAAAGAGGATATGAGATTCAAAAGTGATAACGCAGTCTCCGTCTCCTGGTGTGAGAGTCACTCTGTGCTCATAAACAATGTGTCTGTTTGGCTGCATAAAAGAACCCTAAAATATTTCAGTTTTTTCCACTTTAAGGGGGTCATACTATAAAAAAAACAACTTTTTGAGCTTTTAAGTGTATTATGCTGTTCATTCGTCATTATAAAAAACCCCAAAGTGGTATTATAATCCAGTTTTAATTTTAATCCTCTGAAAACCTGCATTCTCAACAGAACTATGGAGCTAAATTAGGGCCAATATTATCTGACACCCCCCATGACGGAGCCAAAAGTTTTGAAAATTAAATTTTCAGATTCTAATTATTTTATTTTATTTATTTAATTGTTATTAATGGCCTGATGTTTCCTTCTGCTCATTTCTAATTTGTATGATTTTGACAAAATATATTTCTATTTAAAGTAAAATATTGAAAGTTATTTAAGGTTTAAGATTGTTTATCCTGGAATAATGTTCCTGCCTAATTATTATTCATAATTATGTTGAAAAGTTTCTGTTTTAAAGTTTTAAAAGTTGGCATTATTCTAGCTTTTTGGACTATTTTGGCATTTACTAAGATTTTTTTGGCTATTTTTGAGTCCAGCTAATATTTCACCTACATGCTAGCTGTTTTGGCTGACCCAAGTTTTTTTTTTTTTTTTTAGGCTAATTTGGCATTTAGCTAAAATTTTAGCTAGCTATCAGCCGTAGCATTTTCAGCTTTAGCATAATTAGCTATCAATTTCAGCATCTTCAGCGGCCAAATTCAGCTTACAGCATTCACACTAGCATTATCACAAGTAATGCTATATATCTAGTTCATAATTATGTTAAAAAGTTAGTTTTAAGTTTTAAAAATGTAGTTTTACAGTGTTCAATAAATGTTTATCCTGTTCCCGCGACCTAAGGTGTGTTTTGGATTTTGACCCCCTGTGTGATTGAGTTTGACACCCATGACATCATGAAATGGGCGGCAGTCACACGCAACAGCAGGCGGAGCCTCAGAATTCAAGTCATTGGAAAAAAACTCACAAAAAATAACTGTTTATATTCCAAAGGTAATATATGCTTATTTATATGGATGTAGTTCACTCTGACAGGCTGAAGTTAATCACGTTACGGCCCCTTTAAACCAAAACTGAGCTCCAGTGGAGAAGAAAGCCTCTTTGGTTTATTGTTTTAAGCCTTAAATAAATTAACACTTAAAAGCTAATTAGCAGCTTTGATTGAGCTTTTGAGGGCCAGATGAACAAACGCCTAACAAGTTGTTTTGCTAATTAAATATTTGAAACTTTCAACTAAGCGCACAAGTGTTCCCTCTAAACGAAGAAAAATGAACACAGGTGGTAAATAAATCATATTTTCCATAAAAAGATCAACATGTAAGTTCCCAGTTGACCTTAAATGCATCATAACAATGTAATCACTCGCCTGTGTTTAAGTGTTGCTGCTGAGGAAGCTCTAAAAGGGAAGTTTTGATAAAAACAATGTTCTGACATTTAAAGAAATATCACTTGGAGAGCTTCCCTGCCTGTAACCGAGATCCCCCTTTAATAGATGGAAGCTGAGCGCCGGCGCTGTCAAACAGGGTCACGGCGGCGTTAGCAGCCAGCGTGAAACCCTCCGTTGCTGTCACATTTCACAGCTTCCCTCACAACGTGAGAATCTGTTGAATCACATGGAGTAATGCGCCGCGCCCGCTCCTGCGCTTTAGTCATCAGCTGACCTGTACGCCGTGTGATATGGAGCGCTGATGGCACATTCGCTGTGATTCATCGGGACCGGGAGAGAGCCGACAGCTTGCCAACAGTGGCGGTGTCATGATGCTCTGCAGAGATGGACATTGTTTAGCAGCATATTGTCAGTTTTGATGATTGTTTTCGCTCGTTGTGATGGAAAGAGTCTTGTTTTCAGTTTTTTCTTGGGGAGAGTCACACTGTCGAGGGCCTCATCCTGACATGAAATCCCTGCAGGAACTTCTGCTGGGGTCAAAGAGTCTCTGGAGGCTTTCAAATTCCAAATTCCCTTTTAACAGCTGGGTATCGATATTTCCAGAAACAATTCAATTCCATTCTCAAGAGCCTGGATCGAATCAATTCTGATTTTTTTTTAAATTAATTTGATTCTTCAATTTAGTTACATTTTGAGTTTACACATTTGTTTAGAAATACGTGAATATTCTCCCATATGTTATATATATAAACATTATATATGATATTATAAATATCTGATCACATTCTGTAAAATGTATTAATGAAATATTTAGATTAATAACATACAGTTACAGTCAAAAGGAGAAGTTCTAACAAAAATGTTCAGATCTTTAACACTGTAAACATTGTTCTACTTCTCCTGGAGGACGTTTCAGTTTGGCCACTAGGTGGCGATCGTGTTATAGTATTACACCTTATTCCAGAAGAAGTAGAAAGTACATGCAAAGAACTGTATTTTAGACTACAAATTTTTACTTTAAAAATATTTCCTTATAAAAGTTTGGAAAATTCATGTCTGTCCGTTTGTAAAGATGTTTATTTATTCATCAATGTATGTTTACGTCGACCGAGCGTTAGCATTAGAAGCATGCAGATCTGGATCTTCAATTCTAAAATCCAGTGCTCTGGAAATTACCCAGAATTCTCTGCTAAATGTGTGAGACATCCAAAGCCCGCTTACAGGTGATATGGGCGTGGTCTTCCAGCAAGCTCACTCCTTATTGGCGGGGGGCGTTTCCATAGAAATGGTGACTCAGACCGTTTTGGACCGCTTAGTAATGATTTCCAACATGGCGGCGTCTGTGTGTTGACTGAATTGACTTCATTTGGTTGAAGCGGCATGACTGGACTTGCTCAGTCCAGTTCTTGTACAGTCAATGGTGACCTATCGTTCTTAAATCTTTAAATCTTTAACATGCTGTATCCTCTGCAGATCCTGAAGGAGAAAAGCGGCGAACGGTTTGGCGCCGTGCGATTCACGTGTTGTTCCTCTTTCCATTCCCTTTCGGGGGAGAGATTTCAGATTCCAGGTGGATCGTCTGTGCTCCTGCTCTTGGCCGTGGACCCCACCCCCACCTGTCCCCCAGTCCTATCTGGCTGCTTAAAAATGTAAAGTTTAAAATTAAACTTCAAAGAATTCAAAATTTGAATGAAATTTGATCTGGTTTCCATCTACATTCATGCGTTCTCTCCTTTCTTCTTTTGCTTTTCTAGCAAAGGGAAAACTAGAAACTTGGCATGCGTCTGTGCACTTCTTTTCTTTTTTATTTAGCAGTTATGTTTTCTTGTCCTCTTCTGTGTGAACGCATGTTGTTGTGCGAGCTCGTGCGCTCACTCTGCCGAGCCCACAGGCTTGTTCTCTGCTCTGGAAGACAATATTCTCCCCTCATTTCGGGTCTATTTTGGTCTCGGTTCATGAATCCATCTGCCTCGGAGAGCATGGGGCATCTCTGAAAAGTGAGTTTGGTTTAACTAAAACCAAAGCAGGTAAAGTGAGTCGTTGATATGTTTTGTGAGAGCTCGGATGCACAGAAAGTGAAGCTGGAGTCGTTGACATTAAGAGCAGGGCGATGGGGTAAAAGAGGGATTATTTGTGTTGGAGAGCTCAGCTGTGAGGTGACACAAACATGACTGGAATATGAACAAGCGGACCCCTCCCTCTGCTCTGACCCCCCCCCTCATACAGACACTCACTGTGCTTTTCAGTTGATGCCAGAGGAAGAAATGCTACTGAAACTGTTTCTGTCAATGAGTCCTCCCTGCCTTCATGCTTTTTTGCACACGGCACCATTCCTGCACCTGATTGTCATCAATGAGTCACCGGCTTGTTAATCAGCCATTCATTGGGGTCAGGTGTGTCAAAGCATTTAAATCAGTCAATTAACCCTTATTTCAAGAGTGACACTGTACTTTTAGCTCTAATGAACTAAATTTGATTTCTTTATTTAATCTCTGTTAACCCTTGATTAAAAACCATAAAAAGAAAACAAAAATCCAACTGGTATCATCTGTTCATGTATATTAAAGCAAACGAGAACCAAATCCAGCCATTTATAATAAAAACAAACAAAAATCTAGATTGCATTACCTCCGATAATGCAAGTGTAAATGATGTAAGCTGAATGTGGTGGCTGAAGATGCTACAGTTAATGGCTGAAAAACCTCAAGCTGCTAGCTTAAAAAAAATTGCTTAAAGCCAAACTAGCCAAAAAAATGTCCAAGTTTGTCAAAACAGATAGCATTTTGATAAAAATTTTAGCTAAACTCAAATTTTGCCTAAAGAAATGTAAAAAGTCTAATTTTGAAAAATAGCTACAATAATGCTAAAATATCAGCTAAATGCCAAATTATTAAAAAAAAAATTGAAAAAAGGTAGAATTTTGCCAAAACAGCTACCATTATGCGAAAAATAAAACTCCAATTTACCCTATAAAACTGAAAAACTGTCCAAATTAGCCAAACATAGTAATTACTTCAAATTAGTCAAAAGACTGGAAAAATGTCAATTTTTACCAAAACAGCTAGCATAATGCTAAACTATTAGCTAAACTGCAAATTTGCCCAAAGAACTTATAAAGTCAAATTTTTTGCCAAAAACAGCTAGCAAAATGTTAAAATGCAAGCTAACATATTAGCTAAACTCCAAATTAGCCAAAAGAACTGGAAAAAAATATTTAAATTAGCCAAAAAGCAGCTAGCATGTTGCTAAATTAAAAGTCAAATTGCAAATTACCCTTAAAAACCCAGTAGTTACAGATTATTTTAAAGTTTGAATTTTGTCTCTAACAGAAAGTAAGCGGAAGTTCATAGGTTCATAGGTCATACGGGGTAGGTTTTGTTTAATAATTCAAAAACTGTAAAGTTTATGAAAATCTAAAGTACAAGCAGTAATGTGCTGAACTAGCTGAATGTTTTGATACCAAGAAGACTGAAACCGTTCAAAGTATGATTGAGTTTTTGTGTGAGAAATACCTGTTTGAGTCCTGTAAAGCATTCAAACAGTAAGTTGAATTTAAATGTGCATTTTTTCAGGTTTATCTCCTCTACGCCTAACTTTATATCCAAATAGAATATAGATGTGTTACCGTAATTTCCTGAGTATAAATCGCAAGAGCAAAAAATGTCTGATCAAGAAGAAGAAAACTATATTAAGTCGCTCTGAAGCATAAGTCGCACTTTTAGGTGAAAAGTCTGACGTTTCACAACAAATCCATCAAGCCCAGCGTAGAAAATTTCTAATCTTTTAGCGAATTTAACATTTTGCAAATAGCTTTTGCATTTTCAGCAAATTACTGCAGCAGTTAAAGTAAACTGTGTCACCATCAGCAAAAGGCTTTCACGCTAGCATTATTGTAGGAAATGCAACTATTCTAGTTTTTTAATTGTTAATACGATCAACGTAATTCCAGCAGATTCTGAAGGAGAAAAGCGACGTGAGCTAAACTCCAAATTCCTCAGTAAACTAAATTATTAAAAAAAAAAGTTAGCCTGTTGCTAAAATAGAAGCTAAAAATAGAAGCGGCGTGAACTTGCTTGATCAGAGTTTGCTTGAAAAGTTCCAGCTTGTTAAAGATTTTGCATTTAAGCGTCAAAGTTAAAGTTGAAGGTTTTCATAATGGAAACCTTAACGAGATACCAAACGTTTCATTAAAAGTTCATGTATTCTGGGCACGTTTTAATTTTACATCCAATTTAACGCTTTCTTGCAGATTTTATTAATTTTCTTATAAAATGGTACAATGAACATTTCACTCTGACTGTTCCATTACCTTCATTTCTGATTTATCAGCAAACATGCCAAGCTAAATTAGAGTTTCTCGCCATAACAACAAGCTGAAAGACCATAATGAAGATTTTGTTGCAATCTATAAATAGTAACCATGTAGAGGAATTGCTCATTTCTTTCTTTTCTTCTAAAATTATCAGAATTTGGCCTTTATTTCGTCCTAAAAAAACACTTTACTGTTATTTTCCCACCACATACAGGTACATTTTGAAAGCTGACTTGAAGCAGAGTCTCCTCAAACCTTAGCGGTAATGATGTGAGAGCAAGAATCGACCGGCTCGTGGAAGGATGTGAACAATTATTAGCAGCCGTGAGACGCAGACAGAGAACAGGAAGCCACAGATTTATCGACAATTCACGTTCAGATCTATCTGCCTGGCATTTATTAATTTTTTTTTTTTTTTTAACCCTGGATTAAAAATAGCCGCAATTTTACAGCCTGGCAAAATGTCAACAGATAATTGATCTGGGAGCATCCTGAGGGCTGGCAGCTCACCGGGCATGTCTGCCGGTGGGACTCTGTGGAGGAGGAAGAGAAAAATACGCTTCTATTGGGTAATAGAATAATAACATATTTGGAGCCTGAAAAGCTACATTTATTAATACAACTTAAATTATTGGATTGAATATTTATTTTTTATGTACTTTTTGAGCAAACTTGCTGAATAAATCAAAATGCATGCGGTCAAAAGTTGGATTTATATTTTTTGTGCATTAATATATTTAAGAATTTCCTGGAGGGGCAAAAAAAGTGGCAGAAAGTGGTTTAACTGCGAGTCCCAGCACATCAGCTGATAGCAGCTGATCCTGCTGTCAGCTCGGATCAACCGGTGGATCAGCTGATCCCCTCCAGACATCTAGTTAAGTTTTTTTTTTAAGCCGGCCTTTTCACTCCTTTAAAAGCCGCTGCATGGCTCAACATTTTCCATTTTTAATTACATCTGCTCGAACTCATTGTTGTCATGTAAACGACAAAGCCAGATTTTAAATAAATCCAAAAAGTGCCAAAACATTTGACAACCTCACAAAGTATCAACTGCTGCTGCTTTGATACTGATAATACAAAAGAAAGATGCAAAGCTGCAAACGGGCAGAGCGGAGCCATAATGACGTGTTTACCAGAGTCCAGGCTGTCGAGCTGATACAGAGAAACAAACACGCTGGAGTTAAACTCCAGCAGTTGAAACAGTGAAAACATTTTAAAGAAAACTTTGCTTTGTTTCTTTCCCACAAACTCGAGCTCGTCTGTCATCACTTTCATGGAGAAGTAATTATTTTTCTCCTTTCTTAGAAAAACTGCACATTTCTCATTAGAGATTATTTAACCTTTATTTTTGGAGGATAGCGTCTTGGCTAAGTGTAAAATTCGGCTCAATATGGGAAAAGAAAACTTTGAATCATTGACCTTTGACCTCAGGAAGAAGCTACTATCTTAATGTTTTTATGAGCAACGCCTTTAGGACGAGCTACAAGTTTAAACACCTCCAAAGGACTTTAATTTATAGTCCTCCTACTCCTCAGGCATCATTCAGAAGCTTCTTAGGGGGAAAAAGTTGTTTTCCGGAAGAGGCGAGCTAGCAAACATGACTTTCCCCTGTGACCCGCAAAATTATTTAACCTGAACTTGTTAAAAATGTAATAAATGATTCCCTGCCTCAAGCTGGACAAAACGATATGACATATAATGTGAGCACATTAGGAATGTGGGCGTGGTTGACCAAAACTTCCGTTGTCAAGGAAATTAAAATATTTACTTTAGCCGATTCTTCTAAAAATCACGTAGACCTGTTCGTCAACTTCGGGTGACCAAAATATAGAATGGTTGCTATGGAGATAAAACCAACAGAAAAGCCGCCATTTTGAAAAAAAAAGTGTTTTTCCATGAATCAGGAAGAGGTGTGTGTGCTGTGGGCATGTGAATCTGTTAGGCTTCTAAGTGACATAAAAGGCATGTTGTAGCTGCATAAAGGCGGGTAGCAAGGGTGGGTCGCACCTGTGGGTGACACGTTTTTAATTCCATTTGCATGGCGAGCTTGCAAAAATGACGTTCTGCTGTTACTCTCAACTTTTTTTAACCAGAATATGTTGAAAATATAATATCGGATTCCCTGCCTCAAGCTGGACAAAACGATACAACATACGATGTGAGCACATTAGGAATGTGGGCGTGGTTGACCAAAACTTCCGTTGTCAAGGAAATTAAAATATTTACTTTAGCCGATTCTTCTAAAAATCACGTAGACCTGTTCGTCAACTTCGGGTGACCAAAATGTAGAATGGTTGCTATGGAGATAAAACCAACAGAAAAGCCGCCATTTTGAAAAAAAAGTGTTTTTCTATGAATCAGGAAGAGGTGAGTGTGCTGTGGGCATGTGAATCTGTTAGGCTTCTAAGAGACATAAAAGGCATGTCGTGGCTACATAAAGGCAGGTAGTAAGGGTGGGTCGCACCTGTGGGTGACACGTTTTTATTGCCATTTACGTGGCGAGCTCGCAAAAATGACGTACTCCTGTTACTCTCAACTTTTTTTTAACGAGAATATGTTGAAAATATAATACCGGATTCCCTGGCTCAAGCTGAACAAAACGATACGACATACGATGTAAGAACATTAGGAATGTGGGCGTGGTTAGCAAAAAACCTCAGTTGCCAAGGAAATTAAAAAACGTACTTAGGCCGATTCTTTTAAAAAGCACATAGATCTGTTCGTCAACCCCGGGTGACCAAAATATAGAATGGTTGCTATGGAGATAAAACCAACAGAAAAGCCGCCATTTTGAAAAAAATGTTTTTTTTTTTTTTTTTTTTTACGTAAAACACACACTTTTATTTATTTATTTATTTTTTATGATATCAGTGTAGAAATGTTGAAAACCTCTAAAAATTTTTTTGACTTTTTCATCCCCAAATTCATAAAAGGACGTTTTGCCTCGTCGTGTTTGACGTTGGCCTCCTCATTTAAAAAACCTGCTGGTCCTTGCAGCTTCAGCAGCTGTGCCAGACAGGGACACGACAACGCTCACTCTCATGGGAGTACAGGTGGGACTCCATCAAGGTGAATCTAAAAGGGTTTGCTGTCACTGAAATTAATCACCAGCACAAACCACAGATGAGTAAACCTCAGCTGAGTGAGTCTGAGATGCTCTTTCTCATCCTCCAGGCTCTCATGGAAACATTCAGATTACAGCGCTAGCCTCTGCACAAAAAAATTAAAAACAGGTTTTTAATGTTGACTGTCTTTTTTAAAAAAAACTGTTTTGATAAAAATCGACAAAGTAATCTAAAAAGCTGTTTGGTATGAATCATCTGTGGAATGTTTTGGAAGACAGCAGCTCTAATCATCCTGCTGGATGAGAATCCACATCAACTGAGCGCAGCACAATTAAAATTAGCATACAGCTGGAAAATGTTTTCCCCTGAGATTATAGATTTCTCTCATTGCTTTGCATATTTGCTTTGAAACGAAAGACGAACAGAATCTACTTCATCGTAGGTCGGTTTTGCTGTAGGTTTAAGTTTCTTTATTATAAATATTAAATCATAATTTCATAATTAGCTAGCATTTCCATTGCAGCAGTGATGCTGTTGCTGAGACTGGACCAGTGATGCTGACTCGGCATGTGTTCGTGTCGGACTGCGGTTGACGGATCAACTCTTTGCTCCTCGTTCTCCCCAAACCCGACTCCATGGCGCCGCATCTGCGTTGACCTTGATTTCTGACGTTGGGCTGGGGAAAAGCGAAACCTCTCCCAGATGGAAATCGCTAACGGCAATGTCAGGCCGAAACTGGCAGCCGTTCAACTTGATGAAAGTACGATTTGATTTCTGGCAACGAAGAGTCCAAAGAAGCATTAAATGACCATCAGCTGTGTGTGGCCAGATCGACGAGGTTGCTATAGCGATGATCCTGATCTAATTTGAATCAGTGCAAATCCAAAACCGAGGCTTCTAAAATTCTTTCTGTTAAAAATGCTGCTTTTTTGGTGAAAACGGTTTAATCTGATTATGTTTTTCCAATCCCTAGATAGTTGTTTTTATGTCCCGCAGCGGTCCTGGACTGTAAGGACCAGATTCTTCTTTCTTACTGCGAACACATGCTCAAAAACTCACACAAAAAAAGAATGGGGCCAAAAACTCCTTCAAGGGAATTTGCTCAATCACCTCCTAACTCATACAGCATCACTGGAAAGCTACAGGATGTTAGTTTTGAAAACGGTGCTAGCATGGCTGGCTAATAAAAGGGGCGTTTCCCCGTTACTCGCATATTTTTTACTGGAATATTGTGAAAATGTAATACATGATTCCCTAGCTCAAGCTGAATGAAACAATATAACATTTGATATGAATATATTTGAAATGTGGGCGTGGTTAAAGAAAAACCTTGGTTGCCAAGGAAATTTTTAAAATTCATTTAGCCGATTCTTATAAAAATCACGTAGACCTATTTGTCATCCCCAGGCGACCAAAAATTGAAATGGTTGCTATGGAGATTTATCTAACAGAAAAGCCGCCATTTTGAAAACATTGTTTTTTACACTAATTTGTGTAAATTGTATTTTGTAGGCCTATATTTTTATGTATTGTTCAAAACTTATAAGTTACAAATCAAGAATTATGCACGCATAAATCCAAAGTTATGCAAAAATCCTAAATTATACACAAACCAAGATTTACGCACCAACAAATCGAAGTGAGCCTATTTTCTTTCCATATTTTTGGGGGCTTATTTGGCGTTCTGCTTATATGTAAGCAACACATTAAATATTTTTCCTAAATTAGCAAGAATTAGGGATTTTTAAGCAATTTTTCTCTAGTTTTTCATAAATTTAGGTCAGCTTCAGCAGTCTTTCATAATTCTTTCATAAAATTTCCAATCTTTTAGCAAATTTATCATTTTGCAAATATAGCGTTTGCATTTTCAACGAATCCCTTTAGCAATTAAAGTGAATTGCGTTATCTTTTTCAGAGAAAGCTTTAGCATTTTTAGCGACTACTTTCAACAAAAAGCATTCACACTAGAATCATCGCAGGTAGTTCTCTTTTATCCTTCCAGACCAAAGGTTGTTTGTTGAGGTAAACATGGGAAACGTTTACTTTACATTGCATCTCTAGGATAAAATGGGTCAGAATTACATTTGAAGGACAACAATCAATACTTCAATGAACAAACAACACATTTTGTTGTCTCTTTTTTTCATTTTTTTCTTTTCCCATCATCCTTGTTTTCGTTGAGCCCTTCTTATCGACTGCAGACTTTAATCCGTTCACAGTCAAGAAGATCATTAAAGGAGGGGAAAATAGTTAGCAAAGAAAAAAAAAAAGAGCAACAGTATACTTCAAGTCGGCAAGCAAACAGCAGACGCTATCGCTCCCATCTAAATACATCCGGTCGCCATGGCAACCCCAGCCGAGAAAAATGAGCTCTGTATTCCTGTGTGTTTAGCTGAGCTTCCCATTAAGCACAAATTAAACGTGAAGACTAGAGTATTTGCAGATGTGCTGAGGAAATGACAAAGCCTCGTGCTGCTGTGGGAGACATGGAAGAAGAGAAAACCAATGAGGCGACACCTCAGGACATCTTTAATGAGGGATAAAAAGAGCAGCTTCAAAGTCAATTCTGAGCTTTTTAGCCCAAAAAATAGCAGGACATTCTATTTATGGTTGCCTTTACAATTAATCCTACTTTGCATGATCCTCAGTAAAGGTTTAAAATTTCTATTAATTTTTTTTCTTTTTTACGCTGACATCACCTAGTCGAGCGTTTTATACAGAATTTTCTTTACACCGCAGAAGTTATTTATACTCACTGAGTTTGACTTGCTCTTAAAATTGAATAATTCCAAAACCACCAATAACCTATTGGCTCTTAGTTGAAAAAAAGTGTCTAAATACCTTTTATTTCTATCATTATTTAACTCTGTCATGAAAAAAAAACCTGAAATCACTGATCATGTGAAAGTGTTTCATCCTCCCCCATTCTTTTGCAGCAATGGAATATTCCAGTCAACAGCAAGCTAGTGAACAATTTCCCCAAATTTAGAGTTTTTTTTTATTCTGACTTTGTTGTTAAAAATTCCTTTAGGCGGGTGCAGTTTGGGATTGGTTCTGTGGTTTTAGATTATTACTGAAACAACCAGGAATGTGTGGTCAGGGGAGGCAGGTGAAGCAGTGCCTCACCTGCCTCTCATGAGATGTATCGTCCTCTAATAATACAACGAATGCGTCCACTAACCTGTTCTATAAATGCAGTTGATCCATGTGATCCTAATCTTTTCATTTTAATCCTCAAAATCTCTGGATTTAGGGTATTTCCTGTTGAATTTCAGCACAGGCTGCAAACTCTGCTGGACGCCACTTGAGAAATTTCAATTTTTAAAACATTTGGATTCTTGACATTCTGATTCTGTCTACCAGCAGACCAATGCAGAAGTTGTTTGACATTTAAAAGGATTTAAAAAAAAAAAAAAAAAAAAAAAAAGATGAATACAACCTCTGCAGGGGGCCCCATTAAAGTTTCTCGCCAGGGGCCCCCAAAGTCCGACACTGCTGTTAATGAACAGATATTAAGAAATAAAAAAAAACACAACACTGAATCTCTAAATGAAAAAACAGAGAGCATAATGAAGCATTTGTAAGACTTAGCATTGCTAACGCTTTGGTTTCGTGGTTAGCACCTTCACATCACAGCAAGAAGGCGCTGGTTCAAATCCCAGCTAGGAATTTTGTGTGGAGTCCAAAAATTTGCATTGTAGTTTTAATCGGTGACTCTAAGTTGTCCCCTAGGTGTGGCAACATGTTTAGGGTGCGCTCCACCTTTACCCAACAGCAGCTGGGATAGGCTCCAGCAACGCTGTGACCAAAACACTAAGTGGGTGTAAAAAATGGATGGATGAATCTTTGGTTACTGCAACTTCAACCTTTTTTTTATTTTATTTTTTGATCGCACACATATTACAGTATTGGTTAGTTCTGTATCAAGTTTATTTCAAGAAATATTGTTGAAAAGACTATTAAGAAAAGTGTGAAGTAAATCAAGCATTTGTGTGCAAAGATAACAAAATATTTTAGAACTTTTTAGAATTTTCAATTTTTTAAAGTAGAAATCTTTCAAAAAATGCACTTAACCCAAATCTAAATAGAGGAAATAAGGATTAAATTGAAAACTAAATGTAAGATGAACTACATTAAGTTCATTTTAAATCATGGTCAAATTCTACAGACATATGTAATAAATATTAGAAATCAAACAGTGTTTGGAACGTCTTGTTCTTCGCTTTTTGCATATTTTTCTCTCAAGTTTTGACTAAAGCTTTGTGCTTTGAGGAAGTTCCGGACCAAAACTGAACATTTCTGCATGTAACTTAAAGATTTTCAACCGATTTTAAACACAATAAAACCATCACATTTTCTCCTTAAAGGGTAACCAAACAAGGAAGTTAGAGGCTGACTCCTCCCACAGCTGTGAAAATCCATCAAGAGGGGTGGAGTTTGGGAACAGGAGTTTGACCTATCAAAAAATTCAAATGTAATATCTCAATTCAACCTGTAGGGGGCAGAACACAGACAGTTTTTGACTATATTTTCAAGAATTAAGCAAGTTTATTTTAGTTTGTTTAAAAATTTAGCAATGACAAACAGAGAGCACTTTTAAAGTCACATTTATAGACGTCAACAGACAAAAAAAATGTAGATTTAGGGTTTGGTGACCCTTTAATGAGTGACATCATGTCATATGAAGCGGTTTTGAATTATTCTGAAAGGCATCAACTTTTCATCAATTTGGGAACATGTTTTAGTTCCGTGGGGCTTTTCACCAATTTTGGCTTCTAAAAATATAGAAAATTAAACTTAAAATGTTTTTTTCGGTTCAAGTTACTTGGATTCAGGGGCCAACAAAAAAAAAGAAAAAAAAAAGAAGAGAATTTGTGACGTGAAAATAGGTCTCTGTTCGGTTCTGAGCAATGGGGAAGGGAAGAGGGGCGGGGTTAAAACTATGTTCTAAAAAACAACAAAGGTTTTTTTTTTCATTTCAGCTAAAAATGTCAGGATCATAACTAAAAGACTGCTGGGAATACTTCTAAAATAGATTCAAATAAGATTGGGGCTTGAATGGACTGATTAAGAAGAGAACAAATTTGTTATATTTTTGCTCTGTTGACTTCAGGCTTGAAAAAGCTTTATTTGCAACACAGACAATAAGGTTAACAACTGCAGCTGCACTAAAAACAATGAACAAAACAAGAACAGGAACACAAACGTGCCATCATTCCGTCTTCACTCAATAAACCCAGATTGACTTCCATGCTAAATTTAAAGATGGACTTCCCACACACTGAAGCAACCCTGTACTAGAGATGCAGCGTTTTTTTCTTTTTTTTTTTTTTTTTAGCTTCCACAGGCCCGGATGTTGCCACACTACATTTGGAGGCAGAGTTTAATGGGTGAGCCACAGGCCTTCACATGGCCGTCCGCTGACCTACATCCCGACCATCACGGAGCGATCATGTGACGGCCCACACGCGCGCACAGAGCCCAGAACGGGATTACACATGCGGCGTGCAGAAGACGAGCTGCGATATGATTAAGTCATGGTTGACCTGGTACGCACTCGATTTTATTATATCAAGTTACACATGTCCTGAGAGGCAGAGTCAGCTTTAATCAACAGATCTCTGGAGCCACAAGTGAATGTGAGTCGACATCCTAAAGAAAAACAATTTTTTTAAAATTCCATATATTCAAATAATATATATTAACACTCACTGATGCTTCTCTGTGAAACATAAAAGATCAAGGATTAACTTCCTGTTTTATTTCAATCCTTAAATCATCAGCTAAGAATGACCCCACCCCCAAAAAATGATGACATCATAGTGAGACAAAACGCCAATAAAATGACCAAAAAAAGAAAAAAAGATTTCAAATCTCACAATAACATGTCGGGATATCTGAAGGAAGTTTTTTATGGGATACGGCTGTGTGAAATTATGGCCGATATGGACAAAATAATGGGAAAATAAAACTTTCATTTGACCGATCTTTATTGAAGCCAGCCTGAATCTATGACCACAACTAAAGTTTCATTGACCTTTGACCTCAGCGAGAGGGCGCCATTTTGAATTTTTTGAGAAAATCTCCTTTGCCACTACCTTCAAGTTTAAACCCATTCTAGGTAATTTAATCTATAATCTCCTGTATGCAGAGAAATAAGTATCACCCTGATTTATGTGAGTGTGGTTCTTGATTTGTAACTCATATGATACATGACGTGAAAGAGTAAAAAAAATACAAAATAGAATTTACACATACATAAATTAAAATTAAAACAGCTTGAAACTAATTACACACATAAATCTTTAAAAATTATGCTAATTCACTTAGTCACAAAATGTATTATGAGATGCAATTCAAGAATTAAGCACGTACCATCTAAGAAGATGGACGCACAAATCCTAACTTGCGCTCAAATTAAGAATTAGACACGCACAAATCAAGAATATGTACGTACAAATCCTTATTCACGCACAAATTAAAAATTACTCACCCACCAATCAGGGCTAGTCTATTCTCTCTCCATACTCCAGACTTCTCGAGCTATTGGGGGAAAGAATGTTATTTTTAGAAGCTATAGATTTCGAACAGCATTGCTCTCTGTTGCATTGCACATTTTTCCCCTGAATATTGTGAAAATGTAACCCATGAAAGCTGAACAAAACAACATGACACACGATATGAACATATTAAGAATGTGGGCGTGGTTAATCAAAAACCTTGATTGCATAGGAAGTCCAAACTTTAAGAACAACTTTAACTTGTTCTGAAACCTCAGGTGACCAAAACTACATTTGTTGCTGAGGAGATGAAACCTGCAGAAAAAAAACGACCATTTTGAAAAAAGTTTTTTAGTTACTTGCAACCAGTATTTTAATTTTCAGATTCAAAAATGTAAAAAAAAAAAAAAAAAAGAGATGAAACAAAAACAAAATGTGAAATCGACATTTTGAGTTCTGAAACCATAAAAAACAGCACATTTGAAGCTGAAAAAAGTTACGTTTTAGAATAAACGTAATTATTATTTTTACGCTGGATTTTTTTTTTCTAACCAAATATCAATATTTTTTCATTTTGCTTTATTTGGTTTTAAATAATATCAACCAAAATTGAGCTCCATACACTCAGGGCTTTCATTGGTAATAATATTGATTCTGGAACGATCAGCTTCTCAATAGTTAGAGCAGCGATGAAAGGAGGAGGGAGCGGTGTCTTCACTTAGAGGTCTCTAAAAAAAAAAAAACTTTACTGCAGAAATAACAGCAAGAGAAGCAAATATTTTACAAAAACATAAAGGAAATGTATTTTTTTAATTTTCAGTGGAAAAAAATGTCTTTAATGTCTGCTGTGAATGCTAGATCGGTCTCAAAGAATGATATTTTAAGTAATATTTCATTATTTCTAAAAGGTTAATGCAACGTTCTCAGTATTGGAGCGGCTGCAGCAGCGATGACCTGCAGTAAAAGGTTTCCGTCTTCACTGAGAGACCTGGAGAAAACGGCCTGACATTCTCAGGGAGCCCTGCAGCGTCCTGCACTTTATACAGGAAGAAAAAACATCCAGTTCATTAAGGAGATTTGGTTTTTGGGGAGAATGTCAAAAATTTGCAGTCAAAATTGTTTTTTTTTTTTCTGCATAACAATATAAAAGAATCCCATGTTTTATTTTAAGTGTCTTTTAATAAAGTAATACAAATGTACAGTATAAAAATATCCACGGAAATAAAAGAAAAGAAGCAAAAAAGAGAGTCTAATGCTAGTTTTGGATACAGAATTTTCAAAATAAAGTTACACTTTGCCATGTGTTGTTTTTGGCACACGCAAAACAAAATTATTTTGACATTTAGTTTGTTACAATTGAAAGCAGATAAATTCATCCAAAATTCTTGCTTTATAAAACTAACAATAATAATAATGATCATCACGACGACTCATAATGCTGCAAACCTAAACGATGATTTTGTGGGAGTTTCTGTTGACGTCGGTCGACTACATCGGCGTGTGAGAATGCTGTGAGGGGGTGGAGGGAGAGGCAGCCGCGTTGTTGGAGGAGGAGGAGGAGGAGAGAGAGGGAGCGGGCTGTGGGTTGCCACAGGAGGAGGAAGAGGAGGAGGATGTGGAGGCGGCGATGGCTGCTGCCGCCGCCGCCGCCGCCGAGGAGGTCTCGATCATGCTGCTGTGGGTGATGAAGCGCAGGCGCAGCTTCATGGCCGGACGCAGAGTCATGATGATTTTCTCCACCTGGACGGCGAGGAAGAGGATGAAGGTGCAAATCCAGACAGTTAAACGATGAACTGATTTGATTCATACAGAGACAAAAATGCCGTTTATTATCGTTTTCTTGTTAGCATCTTTTGATCTAGTTTCAAAGTGTTTTTTAATTATGCTATTTTTAGCCAGAATTGTCGTTTTCTAGGACATAGTTTCTGCAGAGCGGCAATATTTCAGTAGAAATTTGCCACAGAGCTGTTAGTGGCGAGTAAGCCTGCACTTAGTTCCCATCATCCCTTTGTTTACACTTTCTATTTCTGTATTTCACATCCCCAACCTAACATTTCTGGTACAACAAAAATGGCGATAAATATAAGAGCTATCCTAGCGTACAGTTTGATCCAGATTCAAGCTCGACGACTATGGAGCTAAATTGGGGCCAATATTCTTTGAAACCCAAATAAAACGAATTGAAAAAATATTGGCGTTTGGCCAAAAATCTTAAAATGTCCAAAACTTTGTGCTATTCTAAAATAAACTTAATTATTTTCAGCTTCAAATGTTTGGATTTTTTTTAGATTAAAAAAAAAAAAAAAAATTTTTCTCCATTTTCGAATCTGAAAATTTCAAAACCGAAAACGAGAAAATAGAATTGAAAGTAAAAAAAAAGTTTTGAAATTGACATTTTGAGTTTTGAAACCTAAATAATGGAACATTTGAAGCTTAAAATATTTTATTTTAGAATAGCAAAAAGTTTTTGACCTCTTATTTTCTTTTTTGGTCAAAGAACAACATTTTTTTCAATTTGTTGTATTTGGGTTTCAAATAATATTGGCCCCAATTTAGCTCCATAGACGTGGAAAGACTGGAGCAGAGCAGGGAGCTTGTAGCCTTCTGTGTATTTTTTACATCTTTTTCAAACCCTATTTTTTCATCCTAATTCACAACAATTTGAATCAAGAAATTTTAGGCATTATTTTCTTTCTTTAGCCATAAAAATTAGGGCTTGGAATTACTGGGTAACTCACGATACCATACACAATACACGGCTCGTGATTTTAATGATATCGCAATACTATATCGATAATTGGTCAAATCGTCTCTAATATCTCTCAATACATAGAAGAACATATTTTTGGGGGAAATATATCCCCATTTATTTTTTAGCTTTAACACAACCATAATAAACAACTTGTGTCTTATTTTGTTCAACAAATAGATATATGGCAATGTATAATGATATATCGCAATATATTGCTATGTATCGCAATACATAACTATGTATCGCCATATCGATATTTTGGCAAACCCCTAATAAAAATGCCACAAGAACATTTTCCTTGAATCCTTAAATAAAGTAAGAACATTTCTTGAGCTGACCTGCTCCTTCACGCTGTCTCCAGTGTACATGTACTTGATGTGGTACAGGAAGTCACAGATGGGGTCCATGTAGCTGAGATGCTGGCAGTTTTGGTCGACGGCTTGCAGCATCTCATAGAAAGCTACGCCAATCTGAAACACACACCCACCAGTTCCAATCAAATAAATGATGATGATGATGATGAGGATGATGATGATGATGATGAGGTATTTTAAGGCCAAGTATGTTTTCTTTTTGCCCCTCACATCAAACTGTCTGTTTTCCAACTAACAGAAAGGATTCAATACAAATCAATAATTATACATAAGACTGAAACGATCACAAATTCTTTCACACTCCGTTTATGTTGTGATCCACGTGACGGACCGCTTCGCGCCCGCTCACCGCAACCCCCACCCAGCCGCTGCACACGCACTCAGCGCAAATGAGCAGAGAAAAAAAGACATAGAGCTAAAGAGAGTTAATAAAAAAGAGCACGGCTCCCAGGAAGAAGTCAGAAGGTAAACAGTTGTGAAGCTGCTTTGTCATCCATGACAGTTGTCATGGTAGATTGGTCAAAGTTGTGATGAAAATGTGACGTTGCAGAATGAGCAATAAATCTTGGGTTTGCTTGAATTTGTGTTAATTGTTGTGATCGTAAAATTCCTGTAGGGACTGACTTATGTGAAACTTTTAAATCCGAAGGAGCTGAAGAATTTCCTAAAAGCTCATGCAGCTGATGAGCACGCAGCCCGTCCACTACATGCACTCACAGGCGCACCTGCAAACTCAAAGGGGCCCGCACACTCACAGGCACCCGCAAAAACTCACAAGCCCGTGAACACATACTCACAGGAGCGCCCACAAGCACACTTGCATATTCACAGGCGCGTACACACATGCTCACAGATGCGAACACACTAACAGGCCCATGCACACACTTACAGGTGCGCACGCGCACTCACAGGCTCATGCACGCATGCTTACAGGGGTGCCGTAGGCACGCTCGCACACCCACAGGCGTGCCCACACGGACAGGTGCGCACATACTAACAGGTGCACCCGCAAACTAACTGGCGTGCACACACTCACAGGTGCACCCGCACGCTCGAAGGCCCACCTATACACTAACAGGTGCACACACACTCACAGGCACGCTCACAAGCGCGCGCACACACTCACCAGCGCGCACACATTACAGGCGTGCCCACACACACTCACAGGCGTGTCCGTACACACTCACACAGTCATAGGCACACACACTCACAGCGAACCTGCATGAAGAAATATCATCAGCTCTGCATTTCTAAATTTAGGAACAGGCCGCGACAAACCAATTTTTTAATCTTCTGCACCGATGAACATGTTGACGAGTTTAAATTGGTTTTTTTTTTGTTTTTTTTAAACCGATTCCAGAGAAATCGTTACATCCTTAATATTTAGTCATGAACAAGCAGGGCATCTGAG
Organism: Oryzias javanicus; assembly: GCA_003999625.1. Taxonomy (NCBI): domain Eukaryota; kingdom Metazoa; phylum Chordata; class Actinopteri; order Beloniformes; family Adrianichthyidae; genus Oryzias; species Oryzias javanicus. The sequence goes on along the minus strand of CM012460.1, from coordinate 23,471,579 downwards.
AGTACCTCCAGCATGCATCGAGTCCGTTCTTGTTGGAAGCGCTGCAGGAACGGCCCCACGAGGTGATACACGTACAGCAGCTGGAACTCCGTCTGCACGATGGGCTTCAGGACCTCCGACAGGAATCTGAGAGGCGAGAGCGAGAGGACATGAGACAACATATAAGGGTTTATGGAGAAAAAATTAGAGATTAAGAAAGACCCTTACTTGGGAGTCAGAGACAGCTGTCCGATGGATGAGTGATGCCAGACGGCGTGAGCTAGTGCTAGCACGTAACTGCAGTTCATCTCGCTGTAGCTTTGGTGACAGGCGGTGAAGTCCAGCAAAGCAAAGGGATAACCCACCCAATCTGTCTCTGATGTCAGAGCAGGAGAGCTGATCACAGACACGATGCGGTCGTGGAGAACAACCCAGTAAGGCTCCTTTTATGGTGGAAGAAAAAAAAAAACCAACGACATTAGCCAATAATCTAAAATAACATTTAATTCCTTTGATTATTTTCTTACAGGAAGCGCGGTGATCACCAGCCCGATGGCGTTCATCCACGCTGTGATGCTCTCTCTGGGAACCAGAGGTTGACTAAAAAAAAAAAAAAAGATTAAAAGAAGAATCTCAGATGCTCAATATTTCTATGAATTCCTGATAAACCTCTTCAAGACGACATTGAGCAGAGCGTTCCCGACGTCTTTTCCCGGCACAGCCAACGCCATCAGCTCCACGCAGGTGACGTGCAGGGCATGTGCCGCCGGGTTGGGGAACTCGTTGAACCTCCAGTCACAGTTGGGGAAGGGGCCGGGAGTTTTTCCTGCCATGGGTGGGAGCGTTAAGGAGAAAGCTTGTTACAACAGACACGCAGGTTAGCAGCGTCTGTGCATCCACAGGAGCCTACTCATCGATTCTCCTCATTTACGCCTCTTTTGGGGAAGGAACTATAAAATTGACTTTTAATTACAACCTCTTTAGAGCCATTAAGGGAGGCCTTCTCAGTATTTTACCCAGGTGCCCCACAGGCGCCGGCCTCTCCCTCGTCCTGATTCAAACAAACGTCGTTATGGGGAGACTAATAAAGGATATTGTCCACGAGGCGGCCAATCAGCTTGCAGTAGTAGGTGTCATCCGGGATCCAGACGGTGTCCTCCCTCGCGTTCATGCCGAACTTCATGTAGGTTTCACTGAGACCCCATCCTGGGGTGCGGTTGTCCTAGAAGAAGAAAAAAAAAACACGATGTTAACGCTCTGAACTGGATCAAAAAGGCATTGTGGGTAATCTCCCTACCTTCAGCGAGGACATGATGGCGTGGACCAGCTTCCTCTTCAGGTTGGTCCTGTCCCTCAGATGCCGCTCGTAGTAGTGGAGAGTATTGTAGAGATACGTCACGGGCCGGTCTGCACACAGACGTCAAAGTAAACCAACGTGGGTTTCTGTCTTCTACGCCGCCCGCAATCTTCGTCCTCTCTCACCGTGGAATTTGTACAGTCCGCCCAGGTGATCCAGCAGCGTCTCCAACGATTTAGAGACAGGGAGAAGCTCCAAGAAGCGGTGAATGACGATGTCAAAGACGGGCAGGAAGCGCAGGCACACGTTACCAAAGTAGATGGGGAGGTACTGCGGCTGGTGCTGCATGGGAGGGTTGACTTGGTCTGCAAGGCCCTCGAAGTACAGCTTCTCAGGGTATTTCTGAGCAGAAGATCAACCACCTGTTACTCCAAATTCAACAGCACAGATCTTTTGCTTTACAATAACTCAAAAACTGACTAGAAATATAGCATTACCCGCGATAACGCAAGTGTGAATGCTGGAAAACTACTAAATCAAAGTCGTTAGCTGAACATGCTGAAGCTGAAAGCTTGCTAAAATATTAGCTAAACGCAGAATTAGAAAAAAAAATGGAAAAATGCCTAAATTATCAAAAACAGCTATCTTAATGTTAAAATGTTAGCTAAACTCAGAATGAAGCAAAAAACTAGAAACATGTCTCCGCTAGCAAAACAAACAGCTAGCATAATGCTAAAATGTTAGCTTAACTCCAAATATACCTAAAGAACTAGAAAAATGTCTAAATTAACAAAAAACAAAAACAAACAGCTAGAATGCTGTTAAAATAAAAACTGAATTCCAAATTAACCTAAAAATCCAAAGTTTGAATGGTGTCTCTATCTGAAAGTATCCAGAAGTTTATAAGTTTCAAAGTAAACAAAGAAGTTTTGGAAGGATTTAAGCAACTTCTCATTCATTTACTATGGGACATATTTTGCTCTATATTTCAAAAACTGTCAAGTTTATTAATATATAAAGTACAAGCAGTAATGTTCAGAAGGAGCTTAACGTTTTGATACTAAGATTACTGAAATCATTAAACACTAAAGTGATTCTGTTGCTCCTTTCCATGTTTTTGGCACATTAAAACTCAGTCTCGCTTTCAGCGATTTAAGCAATGTTGGGATAAAAACGTTCAGAACATTACAGCTTTTATTTTTGATATCCACAAACTTATTAGTTTTTGAAATATTAACCAAAATATGACCCATAGGAAATAAGTAAGAAATTGCTCAAATCCTTCAAAAACGTTCTACACTTTGAAACGTGTGAACTCTCATGTATATTTTCAGCTGGACACCATTAAAACGTTAAAAATGTTCAGCCAGTCCTGCGTTTTTAAGGTAGTATCGAACTTACCTTTTAATTAGCAACATGCTAGCTGTTTTGGCTAATTTTGCCAAAAACATTTTCAGGCTAATTTGGAGTGTAGCTAATATTTTAACATTATGCTAGCTGTTTTTCCAGATAAGACTTTTTAAAAATTCTTTAGGCAAATTTAGATTTTCCCTAATATTTTAGCATTACGCTAGCTGTTTTGGCAAAATTTGTTTTTTTCAAGTTCATTAGGCAGAGCTGGAGTTAAACTTATATTTTAGCATTATGCTAGCTTTTGTGTCAAAATAAGACTTTGTTTTAGGCAAATTTAGAGTTTGGTAATATTTTAGCATTTTGCTAGCTGTTTTGGCAAAATGAAAAATGTTTCCAGCTTTTTTTTTTTTTTTTGGCTAATTTGACTAATAGCTAATATTTTGGCAAGCTTTCAGCTTCAGTGTTTTCAGCTATTGGCTTGAGCATTTCGGAATATCCGTTTCAGCATTTTCAGTTATCAGCTCTGGTATGTTTCCACATTCAGCTTACAGCATTCACACTTGCAAAAAGTCTTCTCTGAAAAAAACAGCTAGCTGTTTTTTTCAGAGAAGACTTTTTCTTTGGGCAAATTTGGAGTTTTCCTTATATTTTAGCATTATGCTAGCTGTTTTGTCAAAATTAGATTTTTAAAAGTTCTTTAGGCACATTTGGAATTTACCAAATACAGCATTATGCTATTTGTTTTGACAAAATTAGACATTTTTTCATTTTTTTACTTGCCTAATAGCTAATATTTTGGCGAGCTTTCAGTTTCAGCTTTTTCATTTATCAGCTCTGGTATTTTTCCACATTCAGCTTACAGCATTCACACTTGCATTGCCGCAGGTAATGCAACATATGTAGTTTGTTTAGGCTCATCTTTAGTTTGTACCTTGTGGTAGTTCATGTGTTTGCTGTGCCAGTCGCTCTGCAGCCAGTGCTCCGGGGAGTTCTCCTTCACAAAGTCACTGACTCTGTTCCTGAAGTCATTGGGCTTCAACAGAAGCAGCTGGATTATGAAGTAGCAGACCTGAGCCTCGTTTCCCTCGTGGCTGCGCATGGCCTGCAGGCGGAGCAGACATTTCAATCAAACTCTAATGATCTTGTTGAGGCTACTCCACACTCCTCTCAGCGTCCTCACCAGACACAGGATGAGCCTGTCTAAAGTGACGATGTTGTACTTCCAGACCATGTCGTTGAGGATCTCGATGCACTTGTTGAGCTGCTGTCCGCCCGCCGACGTGGAGAACTCGTAGACGAGGAAGTCGGCAAACGTGCGCACGTGAGCCACCAGTGCACGAGCTCCAATGCGCTCCAGGACTCTGCGGATGGAAAGCAGGAATTGAGAAGCGAACGCAGTTTCATCCAGCACTATGGCAGCCTCCTCCCTCAGGATCAATTAGTTGCAGATGTCATTTATAGACTTATCACCCCCCAGAGCCACTTAGCATGAATTTAAAATGCCGTAGCATCACTGGGGAGAAGCATCGTTAACTCGTAATTTATCAGAGTAACCTCAGAGGTCTTTGTGTTTCTGAGTGGAACATGAACCAAACCTGAAGCCGATCTGGTTTATGTGGTCCGTCTCCAGCAGCATCTTCCACAGCAGGCAGAGGAAGAGCGGAGGAGAGCCCTGCATGGAGAAGTGAGTGATGATGTCGTTCTCGATGGCCATGGACTTCCACTTCCTGTACTCCTCCTCCACGTTCTTCTTGAGGTTGAAGCGGGACTCCTGCGGGACGTTGTTCTGCTTGAAGAACGCCTGAAGGAGGAACAGAAGTTTTCAAAACAGCTGATCTCGGCTTTAGCCGACGGGCTTCGAGGTGAGCACCTGCAGCGGAGCGGGGAAGCAGGACAGGGTGTGCGACGCCCAGTTGTGAGGCGTGAAGGACATGATGGTGTGCAGGATGTCTTTACACCAAGTCCCGTGGATGGAATCGGAGCCCGTGAAAAAATCTACGCGGAAACAAAGTGAGGAATGAGAATCGAAAACGAACGGTCCAAGGGAAGTACGGTGGCCCTGAAGTGCAAATCAACAAATCCCTCAATGCAAAAACATATTATAGATCACAAAAAAAAACACATTAGATTTTAATGATTTTTTTTTAAACCCTAAAAACAAAACTAACTTTCAGAAATCTTTTTTTTTTCTTTTAAATTTTGTTTTCTAAAATGTAATATTGTTTTATTTATCGTCGTTATTTTTAATGATTTATTGGAGTGATTTGAACTTCAGGGCCACCGTAGAAAAGAGCAGGAAAAGGATTCAGAAGCAGAAACGTGCTGCGCACCGGTGACGTGAGTGGCTCTGGCCAGCGTGAGGATCAAGGCGCGGTTCAGCTCCTCGGACTCGGCCGACAGGACCGTCTTCGGGTCGTTGAGGAAGCGGGTGAACTGCGGCTGCACCTCAGAACTCCCCAAAGCCGTGATCAGGCGCAGAGCGGTGCTCTCAACGCTGAGGACACAAACAGACAGCTCCTGTTTTAACAACACAGGTTTTCACCTAAAGAAACAGCTGTTTAAACAAGGATCTTTGTCTTTGCCTGAAGCAGAAACAAGTCAACAGTGACTCAACAAATTACTACAACCTCCGATATGCATCACCTCCTCCAGAAACAATGAACTGTTTGACCTTCAGAAGCTGCAAAGTGACATTATATGTGTTTTCATGTGAGATTTTTTTCTGAAAAAGAGAATTATTTAACAATTTATCTTTTTAAAAGACAAAAAATTGTGGTAAAAAGAAAAACTAAAAACATTTGTATGATGAGAGGAAACAGGACTTATATATCTAAGCAGTTACGATTTAGAATATTACTTTAAATTGTTTATACATTAAATTCAGATGAACTCTCAGTAGTTTGGGACATTTTTGATCATTTTTCTACTTTACAATTTATTAATTTGTCTTAAAACAGTTTTTTGAAATCCATTCTTTTTGTTTGACCCCAGCTTCTTTTTTTATAAATATATTTTTGATTATATTACACAATGATGAACCTGTTTTCATTTATTGCTGCAAAAAACCAAAGATCAAACCGTTTTAAGTCTAATTAATCCTACTTATGTTTAAATGTAAAATATAAACTCACATTTTCAGTACTTTGTTGCAATAAACATTAGCACAATAGCAAAATATTGGTTACTGATAATTATCGATAACCGATATCATCATGCAACGCGATAATTCTGATTAAAAAAATATTAGCAGATAAAATGGACTGATAATCAAAAGCTTAAACTGCCGTCACTTCCTCGTTCACCTCTCTGTTTTTACTTGTCTGTTACAAAGCAGTAATTTTTGTACTTTGAAATTTAAGTATTTTTTTTCACGTTTTTATATAGGGAATTGTATTGAAAAATGCCCTTATAATATAGTTGTTTAAATTAAAGTTTTAATATTTGTTCTAACAATTGAAATTTACTCTCTCTGTTCACAGATGTATGGCCGAATAAAAAAGCTAATAGTGTTTATACTATCTGTCGTTTAATGTATTTTTAGGTAAAACTAGTTCTTTAAATTTGTTGTAACACATAAGAGCCATACAGTCTTTATTTAAAAAATATAGTGAATGTAAGAAGCTGAAAAATAACGAGTATCGGTTGTAAAAAGTCATTGTGGTGCATCAGTAGTAAGCTGGCTCTGGGTTGGGATGTGCGTTACCACAGGTGCAGCTGGTTCTGGTTGGTCTGGGGCACGGCGGCCAGGCTGTGCAGGTGGCTCAGCAGCTGGACTCGGTAGTGCGGCTGGATGTGGTGCATCCTGTAGCTGAACATCTCCAGCAGCGTGTGAAGGATTCCCCAGGCGTGAGACTTGAACACGTTGGGCAACAACTGGCCTGAAAACCAAAGGTCCAGCCTGCTTTTTTATCCCCAAATCAAAAATATTTGTAAAATGTGTAATAATTTACGACTAAATGATGTTTATTGAGACAATATATGTTCTATGAAGGTTAGAGACTGACTGATGAAGCCCTTGATGCCCAGGGACTCGATCTCCATGTAGACCAGCAGTCTGCTGTACGTTTCCACCAGGGCAGGCGCCAGAGCGATGCTGGACTTGGCGTGTGCCAGTTTGATCACGCGTGTGGCGATGCTATGGATTAGACTGGAGAGAAAAAGCAAAAACAAAACAAAGAAAAGAAAAGCAGCTTCAGTGAAACATTTGCTTCCTTCCACATGCTCCCATCTGTTTCTGCTTACCTCATCTTTGCGTGTACCGTCAGGGAGTCCAGCAGATTCATGGGCAGCGGCGTGACCGATCCCGACGCCATGCAGTTAGTGCCCGGCAGACTGGTCCTCACCGACGTGTTTCCGTAAATCGTTTCCACCAGCACGCCCATGGGCAGGGTGAAGCACTCGGAGTTGGTGCTGTAGGCGTTGCACAGCAGGGCGATCTTATAATCGGACATGCCCAGGGTCTTATTACGCAGCGACTGCTGCAAAAACCTACAAAAAAAGAGATAAGGGAAGTCTTTTATTAAAACTGAGTTAACCAAACAATGAATGCATTTACAGGAGAATCTCAATTAATCAAAATATAACAGAAAACTTATTTACTCGAGTTTTCCTTTACGAAACGTAATAGAAGGAATCCTTCTCAGGGATTGCTGGAGTTTTAAAGAAGCCTTATCATCCGTTTTACATAACCGGAGACTCTCCTTTAATCATGGTCCTAAATTTTAGGCACATTAAATCCTTAAAAAATAATCCTGTTCGAAACCTTGGAAAGATCCTTCTAAACCTCTAACTTTTATGTTTCTCCCAAAATAAAAGATGTTTCTGAAAAAACAGTTGACGTTCATGTCCTGAGCTCACCTATAGGTGGAGGCTTGTAAATCACTGACTTCTGAAGTTTATTCCTATTAAAGTCATATTTAATGGCTTTTATTTTGAAATTCTCTCAACAGTTGGTCTTTTTTAACCATTCAAGTATCGAGATTCTCTAGTGTGCAGTTGTTACCCTAAGGATTTAGTCCGACTGGCCCCTAAAAGTTAATTATCTGACAACAAAAGCCGCTAACTTTTACATTTTTTTTCCAGATAAATCATCTTTTCTTAATGATTTTTCTGCTTTATTTTGGCGCATTTGTTCAACTAAAGTGTGATGCATACTCGTGGTGCAGCTTCAGAGAGTGGGGAATGGGGATCTGCAGCTTGGAGTTGTCGCTCTGAGCTTTGCGGTTCAGGTGGATCCAAATGCAGGTCATGGCGAAGGAGTGAGTCGACTGGGGCTTGTTGATGTCAGGAACAGGAATGCACTGGAAAAGTTCAACCGCAAAAATCAAAGATGGATCCAAACGGATCTGAGGGTTTTCATAGAAACACAAGAGGTGTGGATTCCTCTTGGAGAACATGTACCTCCTTTTCTGGGTAAAGTAGGTCAAAAAGCTTCATGACTGGGAGGAAGTCGGCCAAAGCGTTTTTCTGAATGCTCCCTGATATGAACTGCAGCAGCACCCACATCAGGTGATCTCTCCCTTTGATAAGACCTCGACCTGCAAGCTACAGAAAAAGAAGAAATGTAAGACTAGAAAAAGCAGCTTACCTGAGATAATGCTAGAGTGAATGCTGAAAATGAAATAAAAATGAACAATTTGCCACAAGATCGGAAATTTCATCAAAGAACTATGAAAGAGCTCTAAAGTTGACCTAAATTACTGACAAATATGTAGTAAAATGGCTTAAAATCTCTAATACATGCCAATTCTGCTAAAATATTTAGTATTACTCAAATATGAGCTAAACTCCAAATTGGCCTAAATTAGATGATAAATTAGCCAAACAAGCTAGCTCGTTGCTTAAATACTAAACTCCAAAATAGCCTAAAATTCCTACATAGTCAAAAGCATTAGACTGTTAATACAATGGAAGCTAAGCTCAAAATTAACCTATGCAGATTAACAAATTATCTAAAAAAATTTTTAATGATGCTAAAATATTAGCGTAACTCCATATCAGAATAAAAAACCTCAGTAGGAGCAAAATTAGTCAAAAAGCTAGCATGTTGCTTTAATACTAGCTAAACTCCAAAATAGCCTAAAATTCCTCAGTAAACTAAATTAGTCAAAAATGTTAAAATAGAAGCTAAACTCTAAATTAGCCTATAAAAACCTCAGTAGATGACAAATTAGCCAGCAGCGATTTCGTGTTGTTAAAATATTTTCTTAGCCCCAAATTAGCATTAAAAATAACTCCAGTAGATGCCAAATTAACCCAAACAGCTAGCTCGTTCCTTAAATACTAGCTAAACTCAAAAATAGCCTAAAATTCTTCAGTAAACTAAATTAGTCAAAAATGTTAGCGCGTTCCTAAAATATAAGCTAAACTCTAAATTATCCAATAAAAACCTCAGTAAATAGCAAATTAGCTAAAGTGTTAGCATGTCGCTAAAATAATAGCCTAACTCCAAATTAACCTAAAAACGTTAGTTGATGCCAAATCAGACAAAAAAAGCTAGCTTGTTGCTTAAATACTAGCAAAACTCCAAAATAGCCTAAAATTCCTCAGTAAACTAAATTAGTCAAAAATGTTAGCGTGTTCCTAAAATAGAAGCTGAACTACACAATACTCTATAAAACATAATTGGATAGCAAAATAGCTAATAACGTTAGCATGTTGCTAACTTTAGCATATTGCTAAAATAGAAGCTAACTTCAAAATTAGCCTAAAAAAACCAAAGTAGATAACAAATTAACTCAAAACCTTTTCATGTCGCCAAAATATTAGCTAACTCCAAATTAACCCAAAAACATTAGTCGATGCCAAATTAGACAAAAAAGCTAGCTTGTTGCTTAAATACTAGCAAAACTCCAAAATAGCCTAAAATTCCTCAGTAAACTAAATTAGTCAAAAATGTTAGCGTGTTCCTAAAATATAAGCTAAACTTCACATTAGCCTAAAAAAACATAATTGGATAGCAAAATAGCTAATAACGTTAGCATGTTGCTAACTTTAGAATGTCACTAAAATATTAGCTAAACTCCAAATTAACCTAATAAACCTCAGTAGATAAAAAAGCATGTTGCTTTATCATGCTGCTAAAGAATTAGCTAAACTCCAAATTTTTTGAAAATGGCTACAAAGATAAAAATGTAGCCCCTGTATATATGTAAATGCTTGCTGCTAATCTATTTAACATTTTGAAATTTGAAGACCTTCCCGTTCATTTCCATATTTTGCGCAATATTTCAAAAACTATAAAGTTAACCAATTCCAAAAATACAAGTAGTAATGTTATGACCAAGCTAAATGTTCTGATGCCAAGATTGCTGAAAGTGTGAACGTGTGAACAAACACCATACAAACTGTAGTGTGAATGCTTACGAATCACTCACACAATAACGCAGACTAAAATAGCTAAAAGTAGTTCAGCGATGTGCTCACCTTCTGATGCAGCGACAGAACCATGTGAGGGAAGCTGGCAAATTGGAACAGCACGAAGAAGATGAGCTGGGAGGAGAGGTGCTGCCACAGCAGCTGACTGGTTCCCCCGACGTCGGCGTCAAAGTGCTCCTCCGTCTCGGAGCGCTCCATAGCGTACACCACCAGGTCCACCAGCTGCTCCTCCAGAACCGGGCAGCGCTGCTTTTGCTGGGAGAAGAGGAGGAGGAGAGCGTAAAAGACCAGACAAGAACAGGATGTTAGGTGAAAGACAGAAAAATACTTTAAAAAATATGACACTTTTTACAACAGAATGTCATACATGCTGCAGCCGGTGTTACTTGGAAACATAGAAAAACACTTTTCAATCCCTTGCATGCAGGACTGCATCTCCTTCCTGCCTATGTCCTCTCACTTCAGACGTTTTTAGGCCTCCTTGTTCCAGCAGCTTCCACTTTTTCAGCATATGCAGCAAACTAGAGGAAGCCTTTCGTGGCCTAAGCAACTTAAAAAACAAACGACATGCTTAAATTTAGAACAAAAGCAGCGCTGACGCAGGGACAAAAATGTAAATTAGATTAAAGGGGGAAAGATAAACATAGTAAGACGTGGGACAGCACAGCAAACGTGAAAAAAAGGTAACTATTTCACAAAATTGGGGCTTAATAGAGAGTTTGGAAGGGATTTAGACAGTTTTCCTGCAGATTTGTCAATTAAGTTTACAGTCAAACTGTCAAACTCGATCGCACAGGGGGCCAAAATCCAAAACACACCATAGGTCGCGGGCCGAACAGAACAAACATTAATAGGGCTGGGTATCGATTCTAATTTCCGATTTTTCAGTTTAATTTTGAGTTTAGACATTTGTTTAGAAATACATAAATAATCTACTATATGACTTGAATACATTTTTTATTAACCTGATACAGCTCATATAATGTATCAGTGAAATAATGAGATTGTTAATATCATACAGTGTTACATGGATTCTCTAAAGCAGAAGTTCTAATAAAAATGTTCAGATCATTAACTTTGTAAACATTTTTCTGCTTCTCCTGGAGGACGTTCAGTTTGGCCACTAGGTGGCAATCGTGCAACAGCATTATACCTTATTCCAGAAGAAGAAATGGTTTCTTTGAAAAATATTTTCCTTAAAAGAGTTTAGAAAATTCATACCAGTGAGTTTATAAAGATGGTAATTTAGTCAACAATGTATGTTTACGTCGACCGAGCGTTAGCATTAGCCGTCCAATGAGAAATTCCATTAAACATTCAAGCTAGTGGACGTAAGCTTCATGTGCTATATCTATCTATATTTTTATAAATCAATTATTGATCTGTTAAGTTGAAATCAATAGAAATTAATTAATTGATTTGATCAACCCATCCCTAAATATTAATTGAAAACTTAACTTTAAAACTTTAAAAAATGTAACTTTTTAACATAAATATGAAAAAAACATACAGGATTACTATTCCAGAATAAATCAACTTAAACCTTGAATAACTTTCAATAGTTTGCTCTCCATAAAAATATATTTCTTCAAAATTATACAAGTTAGAAGTTAACCAAACATCAAAAGAAAAAAAACTATTTTTCTTTAATGTATTTTTTAGGAAAAATTACAATTATAGAAACCCAAAAAAAATTGATCTTCAAAAAATGTATCCTGTTAACAAACCAGAACATGCTGCTGAACAACACAAACAAAGCCTGGAACTAAAAGGTAAAATCGGTTTATTGATTATACCAATAAAATAAAATGATCTAGGGGGCCGGATATAACTACTGTTTGTGCCTCGACAAAAACAGATTTTTTTTTCCATAATATAATATTCTCTATTAATTATCTTAAGTATATTTTTTGCTAAACTTACTATCTACCAACAAATTGATCCTTGATTATTTGTATAGATAAATAGGTAGACTTTCATTAAATATAGGCGATAACTGTATTAAATTTTGTCAGAACGAAGAATCATAAACATAAATATTATACGGACGACTTCCGGCAAAGGCAGCAAAGAATTCTGGGAAACATTGTGGACTTTTAAAGTCACTTTCAGGACTAATTATTTCATCAAAGACAAAAAGATAATGACTATATTAATGGGATTTTTTATATGTGAGTTCAGATCCATTTGACAAGGGATTGAATGACACAGCACAGCAAAAGAGAAGTCCGGGGAACGTGGAAGCCGAACATCAAGCAGCAAGCATGCAACACATTCCCGCATGCAGACTGGCAGCTCTGGAAGAGGAGGAAGAGGAGAGGTGGCGTGATTGGGAGGCAGAAGAGGAGCTGTGAGGCTGACCACGGCTTTCCCACTACACTGTTCTGCAGGAGCCAATCACGCGACAGCGACAGAGCAACAAAGGGACAGAGGAGGAAGAGAGAAGGATCCACAGACATTTAACCCTGCCACACTAAACTGTCCACCAATCTCTGAATAATCAACACACATGATCAATCTGTTCTGATTGAAGCCCCAGCAGCAAAATCAGCTTTTTGCTTCAGCTACTTACAAATTACGACGGAGTATTAGGGTCACCTAAAAAAAAAAAAAAAAGGAATATTACGACTTTTAATCTCGTAGATATACGACTTTAAATCTCGTAAATTTACGAGTTTAGTAATATTACAAGTTTTTTCTCGTAGATATACGACTTTAAATCTCGTAAATGTATGAGTTTTAATCTCGTAGATTTACGACTTTTTTCTCATAACTTTATTAAAATCGAGGGGAGTCTACATTCCAGCGAATTTATGCCGTGAACTGAAGCAGACCAACCAAACTGTGAAAAGCGTCTTGGATTTCATCAGGTAAACTGAATGTTTAAAATATTTCAAATATTTGGAAGTTCCTTTATTTGATTTACAGTGTATTAATGTTTTATTGGTTGATGGTGCTTGCAGGATCTCTGCAGATCCCGTTTATGAAGCGGTCCATATCCTCCAGCTGTCCACTTCAGTCATTTCTTCCTCTACGACAGACCAGATCTCCTCCAACTCTGTGATGCTTCCGTCTGAAGAGGACTAGTTTTTGGAATTTTCAATGTTCTTGTGCTAACGTGACAGACTATTGTCATCTCTCAATGTTGTTTTGTGTCGAGACGGGACGTTTCATTTGGGGAAGGAGGCGTCCGGAGCTCTGTTTACGTTCTCTTTTGGTTTCTGAGCATGACAGAGACATGACGTAAGGTGGAGAAAGGAAATGAAAGATGTAATAAATTGACGATCCTGATGAACATGTATCTCTGAGCTCTTTATTTTACATATGAAACTCCGCACTGTTGTGTATTGAAGTTAGCTGTTTAATAACTGCATTACCCATAAGCCCAAGCGACTGGTCACATGTTCGGTGCACGGCAAATGGTAAGCAGCAGATGAGCGCCAGTCATGCACAGTGCAGCAGTAAGAAGAGACTGTTAATAAAAAGTCTGTTTAACACAATAATAGCGCCTCTTTTGCTTACTTGAAGATACGCAAGACAACACACGCACTACCGAACCCGGAAATAATTTGATTTTGAATCGTCAAAAGGTTCAGAATTTCTTTGTTTTTAACACCGATCTGGACATAATCTGCACCAGATTCTCCACGTCTTTCATCTTCAAACACGGCTCTGATAAACAGACAACTTTGGTTCTTTTCTCATTAAATTATGACTTTAAATCTCGTAGATTTACAAGTTTTTTTCCTCATAAATTTACAACTTTAAAAGTTGTAAATTTAACCTATGACTTTTAAAGTCATAAATATACGACTTTATTCTCATAATTTAGCGGTTACGACTTTTATCTCGTAAATGTACGAGATTTAAAGTCGTATATTTACGAGATTAAAAGTCATAAATTTAGCCTATGACTTTTAAAGTCATAAATATACGACTTTATTCTCATAATTTAGCAGTTACGACTTTTTTCTCGTAAATTTACGAGATTTAAAGTCGTATATCTACGAGATTAAAAGTCGTAATATTACTTTTTTTTTTTTTCGGTGACCCTAATACTCCGTCGTAACAAATACCTGAAGCTAAACAAATTATTTTTCCTTTCCAAAAATATCTGACAACTTTTAACAGAAAGTCCAGAAATCCATAATGAGAGCAGAAGGAAAAAGCAGCCGAATCCAACGAGATTTTCCTCTAATCTTAACCGCAAACATTTGATTTTTTTTGCTCCATTTCTGCGTTTAATATCATGAAAGTGTTTAAGATCATTAGACAGTAACAACATTCAGCCTCTCGCTAATCAACCCCACATGAAAAGCTTGTGTGATTACATGCTGGATAACAGCGAAGTGTTTGCATCACAAAAGACCTCCGGGGATGAGAGGATGAGGTTCTAGCAGCTCCATCAAAGCTGGAAGTTAACACCACCTGTCTGTCTGTCTGTCTGATGACAAGTAGGCGGAGCAAACGCAAAGATGGTAAACAACAACAACTGAAGCCCTTCAGTTTCTTTATTAGCAACAGAGGAGCGTATCATTAATTATAAATAAGAACAGGACCGAGCTTCATAGGAAATGGCTTACTTCAATGATATTAAGTCATTTTGGGCGCCATTTTTGGAGCCAACCGTCGTCAGTAAGCACCGACGGTTTGAGTCGACGTTTGGCAACGACTCTCGAGAGCAGGCTCGGGAAATATGTCAAACATTTTGAATGTTCAACGAGGCTCTGCCTACTTTTGTTGAGGCATCTGATAGGCCAGTTTATAACTTCAATAATTTGCAATAACTTTACATATCGTAAAATAAAAACCAAAAAGATTAGCAAAAACATTAGAGCTGGGTTGATGAAATGGTTCTGAATCGATGTAAGATTAATAAATCAATAATCGATTCATAAAAATGTAAATTGATTTAGCATTTAAAGCTAAAGTTTGCTAGCTTGATGCTAACGTTAGCATAGGACTACTAATTCTAATGCTCGGTCGACCTAAGCATAACGTTTTGTTTTTTTTACTCATACGTTCTTCTTCCTCTGGAATAAGATGTAAGGCTACAGCATGATCGCCACCTATTGGCCAAACTTAAACGCCTTCCAGGAGAAGCAGAACAATGTTTACGATGTTAATGATCTGAACATTTTTGTTAAAACTTCTCATTTAGAGAATCCATGTAACACTGGATGATAGTAACAATCTCATTATTTCACTAATACATTTTACAGTATGTGAACTGGATCAGATTAATATAAATATGTTCAAAATATATAGTAGATTATTAATTTAATTCTAAACAAATGTGTCTGAATGTATAAATTCAAATTTGAATTGAATTGTATTGAGTGAATCGAAAGAATCGAAAAAAAATGTGAATCAAATCAATTTTGGAAATTATTATTAATACCCAGCCCTAAAGAACTTTAAAAAATGTAGCAAGAATGGTTTCTCTGACCAACAGAATGACAGAGTAATAGCTGTTTATTTCTCTATAGAAGTCTCTATGCCCAAATTCCTTCACTACTCACTATATAGCGTGTTCGCCTTTTTCCAGTGCTGTCCAAATCTACTAATTCCAAAATCGAGACCACTAGAAATTTCACAGAAGTCTTTGTGGAAAACTAGCGTCCGTCGATGCTCACTACATTAGCAAACATAGACCACAATGCATTGCGGTCAAAAAACTTTAGCAAAAAAAAAAACAGGTTTAAAGGTTTTTTTTTTAACAAATATCCACATTTTCATCATCAGAACACAGTGGAAACAAACAGTGTTGTAAATTGTTTGTTTTGATTCGATTCTCACTTTGTGAAATCGGTGATGTCATATCTGGTGTTTAGCAAAGTAAAGTAGTCATCACATTAGGGCTGCCACGATTAGTCGACTAATCGACGACTAATCGACTATTAAAATAATCGACGACTAATTTAATAGTCGATTAATCGTTACTTTATATTGTATGAAGTCAGATAGTAGTAAAGTTGAAAGTTATAATAGCATTCTGCTAGCTTTTTGGAATATTTTGGCTTTTATTAGGGTTTTTAAGGCTATTTTGGAGTTTAGCTAATATTTCAGCAGCATGCTAGCTATTTCGGCTAACTTTAGCTTTTTTACGTTTTTTAGGCAACTTTTGGGTTTAACTTATATTTCAGCTATATGCTAGCTGTTTTGGCTAATATAGTATTTTTCCATTTTTTATGGCGAATTTGGAGTTTAGCTAATATTTCAGCAGCATGCTAGCTATTTTGGTTAACTTAGCTTTTTTAAGTTTTTTTAGGCAATTTTTGAGTTTAGCTTATATTTCAGCTATATGCTAGCTGTTTTGGCTAATTTAGGATTTTTCGGGTTTTTTTAGGCTAATTTGGAGTTTAGCTAATATTTCAGCAGTATGCTAGCTATTTTGGTTAACTTTGGCTCTTTTTATTTTTTTAGCTAATTTGGCATTTAACTAATATTTTAGCTGGTTATCAACTTCAGCATCTTTACATCCACTTTGGCCATGACCCGATTAGTCGACTAATCGGAAAAAATAATCGGTGATTAGTCGACTATTAAAATAATCGTTTGTGACAGCCCTACATCACATACATGCAGAATTAGACAAACTTCTATAATTTTTTGGTTGCATATCACCATCAAAATGATCTGTACCACCAAAGTATACCATACAGTTGAACTTTGTGCCTTCCTACTTGATAAATAATTTATTTTCTCTTGTTAAATTTTTCTTGTTATTTCCTCTTTTTAATTTTTTTTTTACTTATATTTCCCAAACTGTAATTATTCTGTGTTAGAATACTATTATTGTTATTATAGTGATTTAGATGCATTTGTCTAAATGTTCTGTAAATTTGTTTGCATTCAATAAAGTTAAAAAAAAATATTCAAGTACTGAGCATCGTATCCGAATTGCTTTTAAAATCCAGAGCGCTGCATAGTTTTTAATAGTTAAGGATTGGGGAGGGAATTCGGACACAGCCTGTGAGATTTTGGCTTCTTGAAGCTAACCGTTACTTCCTGTTTGGAATGCGAGGGGGCGGGGTCAGTTCTCATATTCAGTGGATGATTTACTATAACTAACTTATAGAGTTTGTGTTCAGTTTTTGGAACTACTTCAGTTAGAATTCACTTTTCTGACACAAAACAGGTTTTTTTTTTTTTTTTTCCCCAGAGTGAGCACAAAAAAAAAGCAGCAGCATCAGCAGCAGAAGTATCAGCAGGTCTGACATGGGAAAACCATCCCGACAACAAGCAAGCACCAGACTACATCCACGCATGCACTGCAGCAGGACCTGAAATGTCAACAGCAGGGCTTCCAGTCAGAAATACTTCATGTCAGCTTGTAAGCTGGAACCATGAAGTCCAGAGAGCACACAGCCCAGCTGTGCCGTCATCGATCTCAATCAGCTCGGCTGGCATCAATCCCTCACAGACTGCTGTAGAATCTCCCACGGAAACCAAAACCTGCAGCTACAGTCGCTGAAGGTTTTCGTCTTAATCGATACTTATAGACGCTGCCGCCGTTCAGCAGAACTGAAGGCTAAAGGCAGCGTGTGCTTGGAGACTAATGAGGCCCAACGTGTGTGCACACCGTTTTAATAAATCGAACACACCTATCATGCTTAATGCTGCGGAAACTTCCTAACAGGCCATCGATCCACCTGCTGTTTCCTGCAATATATATCGACCTAATTCATTAAAACAATAGAATTTCCATTTGAACAGGTGAGTCATCTCTGTCGCCCTGCTGTGACCATCTCAAGCTCTGTAGCATTTCTTATTTGCTCCACGCTTTATTTTATTTTGTTTGATTGTCAGTCGTCAACTTCTATGGAAGCCAATAACTCTCTCAGCGTCCAGTCAGCTGGTTAGTTGGCGAGTCATGTGACCGGGAGGAGGAGCAACGACATACCTGGGCAATGTTCAGAGTCTAGCGAGCGCGTGGCAGAGGGACAAACACAACACAACCAACGGAGAGAAACCAAATAACAGGGAAAGAAAAACCAAAAAGAAAAAGAGAGAGGAAAAAGGAGAGAAAGAAAGAAAGAAAGTAGTGACTAAGCAGCCATAGTACGTTGTTTTTATCTGTTCAGCACAGCTAGCAGCAGACCAGTCGTTTTTATTTGTGAATTTTTGTTTTTTTTACTCCAAACCATCATATGACTGCATCCTGGAGCTGAACTGAGCTGAAACTGCATGAGCCCAACAAGTGCGTTCTGGGTCAAGCTCACAGCGTTGTTTAACTGTGTAACAAGGGAATCAAAAGTGGTGATGGACTTAAGAGGGATAACAGACAAAAAAAATAAAAATAAGAAAAGTTTTTATAGTTCAAAACTAAAAGGTGCTGTGAGGTCAAGAGGGGAAAAAAAGTGGTCTAAAAAATAGAAAAGTGCCAGAGTAAGGAAGCAAAACAAACGTTTTTGTTAATGTTTTTTACCTGTTTGTTGAGTCCTAACATGTTGCACACCATTTCCCTCGAGTACGGCTGTTCGAGGACATAGCGGAGCAGGACGGTCTGCGGCTCAAACAGGTCCTGCACCCAACAACCAAAGCGGAGATTACGGTTCATCCATGTACAGGTGTGGGCAGGAAGCTGTGCAGACGCACGGTGGGTTACCTTGTCGTAGGGCAGCATGCCCCTGAGGGGGAACCGCAGAGTGGCTGGGTCTAACTTCCAGGAATTACAGATGGCCCCGCTGTTATTTACAACCGGCAGCAAACTGCATCGTCCTAAGGAGGGAGAATACCAAAGAAGATAATGAAGAAAATTATGCTTTCAAACATTTATTTTTACAATTCTGAGTATAAAATTCTATTAACATCTAACTTCTATTTTAAAGGTCTTTATTAATTATTTTATTGTTATTTACAACAAATTATTTTTATACAACAAAAATATTTACAACATACGATAACTTTTCAACCGTTTCAACACGATCAGTGTAATTCTGAAAAAAGATTCTGAAGGAGAAAAGCATGTGAATCTGTACCAAAAAAAATCAAATTTTCTAATTATGAACCCCAAAAACCTTAAAAGATGCCAAATTAGCCAAAACAGCTAGCATGTTGCTTTAATAGTAGCTAAAGTCCAAAATATCAGAAAATTCTTCAGTATACTAAATAGTCAAAAATGTTAGCCCTTTGCTAAAATAAAAGCTACACTCTAAATTGGCCTATAAAAACCTCATTAGATAAGAAATTAGCTAAAAACATTAGCATGTTGCTAAAATATTAAAAAAAAACCAGTAGAGGCCAAATTAGTCCAAAGGCTAGCATGTTGCTTAAATACTAGCTAAACTGCAAAATAGTCTAAAATTCCTCAACAAAAGTAGTCAAAAACATTAGCCTGTTGCTGAAATATTAGCTAAATTCCAATTTAGCATAAATAATCTTATTCAATGCCAAGTTAACCCCAGAAAAGCTAGCTCATTGCTTTAATACTAGCTAAACTCCAAATAATTCTAAAATTAAACTGAATTAGTCAAAATATTAGCCTGTTGATAAAATAGAAGCTAAACTCTAAATTATCTTACAAAAACCTCAGTAGATAACAAATTAGCTAAAACTGTTAGCATGTTGCTAAAATATTAGCTAAACCCCAAATTAACACAAACAAACCTCAGTAGATGCCAAATTTTCCAAATATATACGGGATAAATAAAGTTGTCAGAATTCAATTGTGTAAATCCCAGATATATATATTTTACTTGGGGAAAAAAACCACCTGAACAAATATTTTTCATGAAAAACACGTGCAGGGACCATAAAAAGATATGGATGAGCAAGAATGGCTTCCTGTTTATTTGCATGTGCAGCGTCAGCCAGTGTTTGTTGTAGATCTGTGCTCCACCTGGAAGCCACAGAAACGCTCTTTGAACAGTAAATGTTGTAAAAGTGTCAGTTAATAACTATGATTTATATGTTTATGGTGAAACATGGCTCGTCAATTTTTTTATTAACATCGTCTTGTTCATAAAAAGGCAAGAAAACTCTTAACAAGACAAAATACGGGGCAGAGTTCCATACATTTACAAACAGTACTGTTGTTTTTAACTCTAATATTAAATTAGAGAAAAAAAAAAGAGAAAATTAAGATTATTTTGTTAAAAGAAATCTGCCCAAATGACAAACGTCTGATTTAATTTGCCTGACAAATTTTCTCTTTAAAACCACTTTAGTTGGTCATTTAAAAAAAAGTCTTTTAAACTGAGTAAAAGTGGAACTTTTATTATTTAAGCTTTTTTAATTAACAAAAAAAAAAGCATTTTTTTGCCTGATAATATAAATCAAAAATTGCTTTCACACCTTTGACTCCATACAGAAATTTAGAATCAGCTTTAGAAAATTGGGAAAAGAATTTAAGCATTAAGTGATTAAAAGATTGTATTTTTATCCTGATCCTGTCTTTTTAGATAAAAGAAAAACATTGACTGACAAAAACCATTGCTTCAAAGACAAAAAAAATGGCAAAAATGTCCCCAACTCATCCTCAAGTGTGTGTGTGTTTTAGTTTTTTACCACAAATTGAGTTGATTCTCGCCGTAGGTCTGAAGCTATCCACAAAGTCGGATATTAAACTGCCCAAAACCTAAAAATCAAACACAGAAAACCCCCAAAATTAAGGACCAAAATATGTTTTCATACAAATAACCTAAGATGCTCACTTGTGTGCATCTTAAATGTATTACACGTACCCAATGTGAGAGCTGCCCTTCTGGGTACAGTTTTCTTATTTCTGTCACAGCGAAGTACGCTGGGAGGAGGCAGGCGTTCCTGTCCAAAATGTACTCCACCACCTGGAAAAACAAGAAATGACAACGGAAAAACACAGATTTGGTTTCTTTCAAGACATAAAAAACAAACTGAATCTGAATAAAAGCTTTTTTTTTTAATTTGTAAAAAATTGAAAAATTTTTACCTCCCTGGCAGCCAGCAGCTGCTGGAGAATAGCAGAGCTGACAGTGATGGGGATCGTCTGAATTTTATCCAGAACACCTTTCAACAGATCGCGTACACCCTGGACGAATATTTACAACACATTTCATTGTTGTAACCAGCGTTGTTATTTTAAAGGCGATTTCGTTTTGATGCGTCAATCACCTTGTAGTCCACCCCTCCGATTATTTTGCGGATGAGCTTGAAGGTTAAGGCCCACAACTGCGTTCTTTCCCACTCCAAGCTGTCTGAACTGATCAGCGCCACACACACCATCCTGAAAGACGACAATTTCATGCCCCACAACATAAACAAACAAGCAAACACTGTCAATTTAAAAAAAAACATAGCTTGAATTAGAATCTGCAGAAATTATGGGGAGGAGCAAACAATTAGCTTAAAAACATTAAATTGAGCTTTTATTTTTTCATAAAAAATGTGTGCAGATTATGATATGAATGAACCTGGGGGGTAACAGACTCGTCTCCACAGCCATAGCCAGGCAATCATACAGGAAGGAGATTCTTTTGGGACTGCGCTGTGTGTGTATGAAGCGCACAATCCATTGAACACACTGCTCGTGAGAATCCTGAAGAGAAAAAAAAAAAAACTGAGTTATTTGTTCATACATTTAAAATAGTAAAACATAAGAAGCTATAACCTGTGGCAGAGTTCCCCAGTACTGTCTGAAGGCTCCGAGACAGCTGATGAGTTTAGTTCTCTCATCCTCTGGAGTGTCCATAAACATCCTGAAACCACACAAGATACCTTCACTTTTTTGTTTGGGAATAAGAACAAATTGTTGCTAGGCAACGTTCAGGAGTGAGATGGGTTTAAGGAGCAGAAAGATGACAACGAAATAATCTGTCCCTAAGTAGACAAATATAAGGCTATATGCAATACTAAGAGACTATGCATTGCAATAATAGGAAAGAACCTCTGTTTTTAATTTTGAAGGGTTGAGTTTGATGGTAAAGACGGCTCTGATGGAGAAGCTCATTGCAGTTCTTTTGGTTCTGAGTAATTGGTGGCTGATGTTTAAAACTATTGAATTCTTTTTTTTGTTTCCTTTGCTGCAACAATTAGTCGACTAATTGACTATTAAAATAGTTGATGAACATTTTAATAGTCGATTAGTCACTATTTTATATCATATGGAGCTGCACTCCGTGTAGTAAAGTTTTAAATTATAATGGCATTTGGACTATTTTGACATTTATTAAGGCTTTATAGGCTAATTTGGAGTTTAGCTAGTTTTTCAGCTGCTATCTATTTTTTAGCTAATTTAGGATTTTCTTAAATGTTTAGGCCAATTTACCATTTAACTAATATTTTAGCCCACTTTCAGCTTCAGGATTTTTAGCTATCAATTTCAGCATCTTCAGCTGTAAGCAGTAGCATCTTAAGCAGCTAAATTCAGCTTTCACACCAGCATTATTGCAGGTAATGCTATAAATCTCATTTTTAGTTAGTTTAAAGCTAAAGATGGTTAGATGTGTGCTTTACATCTAGTTTGCTGATGACCTGATTAGTCGACTAAATGGAAAAAATTAGTCTACTATTAAAATAATCGTTTGTGGCAGCACTATATATATCAGAACTAAAGCGTATAAAGATGCAACATTCTAACCTTTGTTTTTTTTTTTTTTTTTTACTTATTATAAATGAAAATTCGTAACAAGCTTACCCAGCAAAAGCTTCTTCTATCGTCTCAGTTTTCTGTTGGATTGATTAGAGAAAAAAAGATAATTTAATCAAATTGCAACATAAAAAAAAAAACTGAAAATAAAAGTATTATTTAAATTATCCAGTTAAAATTGTCAAACAAAGGCTTGTTTACACCTTTTATTGTGACTCGTGTAAAAATAAAAAATAAAAAAATCACCACTGACAAATATCATAAATTATAACTGTTTGTTTACAAGTGTGGCGTGATGGGTTTATTTTATTGCTGTTTATCTGCCAATGAGAGTTTAAATTAAATAAAATAAAAATAAATAATGATTTAAAAAATAAAAAGAAAGCATCCCAATGCTAGCTAATCTTGTCGGGGATTTGTGAAGGTGCAATTTACCACAACATCTTCAAAGATGCTCTGCAACTGAGACTCCATGGAAAGCGCCATATCGATCATTTAGAGTCAATTCTGACCAAAAATCATGATAAAAAATTAATTCCGCTTTGTTAAAAACAGAGCTGCAAACACACGGAACGCTAATGTGTAACAGGAGAATAAATGAAGCGGGGCTCCGTGTGCAACTGCAAAGTGATCCGGGTAAACACCAGACACACACACAGAAGAGTTCCGCTTCAATGTTGTGTTAATGGAGCGCCATATACAGCGCGTTAGTGTGTCTCTTGATTAAAGTGAAGAGCATTAATCATATAAACAATCTGTTTCAATAAACTGGGATCCTTTTAGCCCACCATATGCTACATAATCTCTCAATAAATAACTAGAAAAGTCGCATTGCCTGCAATAATGCTAGTGTGAATGCTTTTTGCTGAAACTAGTCGCTGAAGATGCTGAAGCTTTTTGGTGAAAATCGTGATGCAATTGATTTTAATTAATGAAGGGATTTGCTGAAATTGCAAAAGCTATTTGCAAAATGTTCAAAGACTGCACATTTCCATAAAGAACTATGAAAGACTGTTGAAGTTGACCTAATTTTTTTCAAAATTTTGTTGTGAAATTACTTACAAATCCCTAATAAAATTACAAATTTGGCAAAAAAAAAAAAAGTTAGTGTGTTGTCTCCATGACATATGAGCTAAACCCCAAATTAGCCCAAAAAGCCAATTACAGCCAAATTAGCCACCAAAAAAAAAAAAAAAAAAAAAAAAAAGATAGCTTGTTGCTTAAATGCTAGTTAAACTAAAAAATAGCCAAAACATTCCTCAGTGAACTAAATTAGTCATTAGTCAGTTAGCCTGTTGCTAAAATATGAACAAAACTATAAATTAGCCTTAAAAAAAACTCTAGTAGATTAAAAAAAAAAAAGTTAGCATATTGCGAATTAGCTAAAAATCCAAGTTAGCCAAAAAGGAAAAATAAATAAATAAATAGACTAAAAAATAGCCTAAAACACATCAGTAAACTAAATTAGTCAAAAGGTTAGCTTGTTGCTAAAACAGAAAGCAATCCAATAAATTAGCCAAAACGTTAGCATGTTCATAAAATAATCGGGGGGAATATATTTGAAACCTTGCTAATCAAGGAGCAGAAGAATCACTAAGCATTTGCACAAAACGTATTTATTAATTAGAAATCTGTGTGGATGGTTCCAAATTTCTCAAACAAGATTGCAATGTGCACACAGTCACACAGATGTGATATAATGTGAATTGTGCAATGTGATATAATTTCCCATAATAAAAAAAAAAAAAAAAAAAAAAAAAAAAAACTGCGCTCGAGAACAGCCCACGCTGATTGCACCTGTTCAGGTGTCATGCGCGCGGACGAGTCCAGCCACATTCCTTTCTCAAACACGGAATTACCGCGTCGCCGAAAGTCACAGGGGGATTTTTCACCGGGCGCTCTCATTCACTGAGGACATTCTTACCTCTAAGCGAACTTCCTTTTATCACTTTTGAGTCTTTTTATTTTTACTTTCTTTGTAGTTGAAGGGTTTTCAGACTTCTTAAATGTGCGTGGAAACACACCGGCCCACGGCAGGTGGGACCGCTCCGCTCGTTTCTCCTTAAAAATAATAATAACAGGTGATCCCCGCGCGCCAAGATGTGGACAGCCCTCGTACTCATGAGCTTCTCGGTCACCTGCACAGGTAAGAATGGGTTGACACTGTTTTTGTATTAAAAGTGTCGCATTATCTTATTGGTTTCCTTTCAGTTCATATTTGATTTGACGCTTTTTTAATTAATAGATTTGCAGAATGATCTTTTCCCCCCTCAAATAGATAGGTTGCTTAAGGCAAGCAGTCATGATGGAGTCTTTGATTTTTAAAATCAACAAGTTTGTAAAATCTGGCTGGGAGTTTATAATTTCTAATGCTTAATCCACAGTGTGGAATAACAAAAGTGGAGTAAACAACTCTATAAACATTTTTTAATAATGTTTACCTTATTGGATCTTTTGCAGTTAATTAATTAATAAAGTCTAACATTAATAACTACATAATAGTCTTGAAAAAGCTGTGTTTACTCTGTTTTTACACGGGATTTATGGCTTTTGTGTCATAAATACTGATTTGAAAAGGTCTTACAGCTCAATTACATGACCTTTTGGACTCTGGACCATGATTTAAGATTGTGGATAATGATCTATGAAAGATTCTTCTGAAACTAAGCTGAAGCGACAAAGCTAATGGTATAAACTCTCGGTTATAACCTCTGAAATTTTATCAGATGAGCTGCAGTATAGTTCTGTCTTTTCAGTTTTTGTGTTCCAGCTTATTTGCAGGCAAAATCCACCTCTGCATGGCCTGTTTACTTCCTTCTATGTCAAGAAGGACTTCTCAAAATAGCTGACAACGTTTTGTTTATGTGCTTTAAAATTCGCCAAGAGTCTTATTGCCGTGTTTTGTGCAACAAAACGTGAAGATAAACTCCAGTGGATAACAAAAGCTGAGTCAAAATAAAAAAAAAAAAAATATTGGTTAGTACAAAAGGAAAAGTATAAATCAGAGGGATGTTTTAAAGATCCACTCCAGTAAAAATTATGTATTTGGTGTTTTTAACATGTTCTTGTTGCTTTTTTCTCATGATGAAGGATATATAAAATTAAAATTAAAACTCAATTTCTGATTTTTTTTTTCAAATTGTTTTGAATCATATCCAGAAGAATAAAATCCATTTTTAAATAATATCCATCCATCACTCCTGTGTGAGTGTGTGTGCGCACACCTGTAAGTATGTGCATGCCTGTGAGTGTGCACATGCCTTTGAGTGTGTGTGCTCGCCTATTAGTTTGTGTGCGCTCCTGTGAGTCTGTGCACACCTGTGAGTTTGTGCACATCTGTATGCGCGTGCACACCTGTGAGTGTTTGTGCGCCTGTGAGTCTGTGCACACCTGTGAGTCCTGTGTTAGTGGGTGTGTGCGCGCCTGTGTGAGTGCTTGAACTTTTTTTTTTTCCAAGGATTTTTTTTTCTTTACTGATGTCTGTGACAGAGATAAAATGCTGTCCACCTTCATCCACCTTTGTCATGGGATGGATAACACATCAATGTAAGGGTGGGGTCATCTTGACCCCATAAGAGAACACAAGGGTTAAACGTCCACTCGAAATCATAATGAAGCCATGTTCTTTTTTGTTCTCAGTTGCCTCCTTCCCTCCAAGCCCCATCAATGTCAGCTTCTCCTCTGTGAATCTGAGAAACGTGCTGCACTGGTTCCCAGGACACGAGACGCCAAATGACGCTCATTTTACAGTCCAGTATGCCATGTAAGTGAAGACCGTGTGGTTTGATTTGACAAAAGGAAAGGGGTCAGAAATCTTCGATGCTTGATTCAACGAGTGTTCTGCTCTGTTTTAGCTACGGTGAAACCGTTGAGGAGGGGAAACAGTTGAATTGGAGGGAGGTGCGGCACTGCACAGCCATCGCACGGACCTGGTGTGATCTGAGCGCACAAACGTCGAATTTGGATGACGGATACTTTGCCAGAGTTCGTTCCGTGGTCAGCAGGACGTCCTCCAAATGGACTGTTTTACGAAGACGATTTGATCCAAGGGAAGAAAGTAAGCCACACACTCTTCTTTTGCATAAAAATTCACTTCAGACATTTTTTATGAAATAGTGCAAACTTTTTTTTTTTTTTTGCGCCTCAACAGCCAGTTTGGGACCTCCATCGGTTTCCATGGAAGTACATAACAACACCGCTACCATCACTCTGAAAGGGCCAACGAGATACCAACCGAACAACCAAACCGCGGCAATTTACATGGCATCACTCTACAAAGACATGACCTACAACCTGTCCGTCCACAATACCCACCTCGACCAGACGGTAAGTCAGAACATTAAAGATCTTGTCCGAAGACTCCTGGAACTGACAGTGAGTGTGTTCTTGTAGAACCATTATGTAGTGCAGAAAGGCCCCTTCAAATATCGCCTGTTGAGTTACAACACAAAATACTGCTTCTCCGCACAATCAAGATTACTCCTCATGGAGATGAAATGCCAGCGGTCGGCGTGGTACTGCATCACCACACCTCAAGGTATACTTGACTTCCAACTTGAACCGGTTTGTTGAACGTTTTTAGACTGGTCAGAAACTCACGGCTGCTTTTCTTCCTCAGACCCTTTGATCGAGCAGCTGCAGAAGGTGGTTGTGGGAATTGTTGTTCCGTTTTTGTTCATTTGTGTAGTCGTGGTGGCCGGCTTCGTGCTCTATCAGTACATGGCTGGAAAAGGACAGAAAAAACCAATTTCACTGGTAAAACAAACTTTTTAAAGTTATACTTTAGGGGAAAAAAATGCACATTATTAATTATTTTAAATTTCTTTCTGTTTTCTCTTTAGGGAACCTCTCTCCACCAATCCCGTCCTTTGTGGTTCAATCTTGACCCGCATATCCCAGTCTGGCCTGTCACCAAAATCATCGGTACTCAAGAGGAGCCCCCTCATTGCCCTAAAGAGCCGCTCGGTTCTCCCCCCAGTTACTCCCCACAGAGGCCTGCAGAGCCCGAAGAACATCCGGATCACTCCTCCGTTGAGTACGGAGATGTTTTTGTTGCCGCCACAGCCAATGACGGAAGAGGGGATCAGACTAAAGAGGCAATTCTGACAGCAGAAGGTCAGAGAAGACCAGGTAGCAACGAGAATGAAGACGACAGAGTTCAGGGTGGTTCGTCATACTGTCCTCAGAATTCAACTAATTTGCGTGGACACTCACAGGAGCGTATGGCGCATTCTCCATATGTTTCTCAAAACCCTCGGAATTTGCCCACATCCCATTCTGATCCGTCAGATTCTTATGGTGTGGTGACACCAGGTAATGTGCAGGACTCAGAGGCAGAACCATTTCTCTCTGAGAGCAGGAGATTTCTGCTTCAATCCATGGAGGAAGGGAACTCGGCCGAAGCGACGTATTTAAATAATGGGAGAGCGGAAAGAGAGACTGGAAATCACCTGGAGCCGTATGTGACTAAAGCTGTGATAAATTTGGAAGACGTGTTCTCCGAGCAGAACTCCGAGATGGATTGGGCTCAGGAAGAGGTGGAGGTGGATGGGTCTGATGATATCTTCGCCAAATGGAATTTGACCATCTCCATGGATAAGGCTTAAAAAAATGTAACTAAAATCATATTAGAAAATTACAGTAGATTTGTTTATTTAGAGTGCAATACAGGATCGTGTTGCTGTTGAAAGACTATTTAAACTATAAGTCGGAGGTTGATTCTGCTTTTGTGGTTAACTAGGGCTGGGTATCGATAATAATTTCCATAAACGATTCATTTCGAGTTTAGACATTTAGACACATTTGTTTAGAAATACATTAATAATCTACTATATTGATTTGGATATATTTATATTAATCTGATCCAGTTCACATACTGTAAAACGTATGAGTAAAATAATGAGATTGTTTATATCATACAGTGATTCTCTAAAGGAAAATTTCTAACAAAAATGTTCAGATTATTAACATTGTAAACATTGTTCTTCTTCTCCTGGAGGAAGTTTCAGTTTGACCACTAGGTGGCGATCGCACTATAGTATTACACCTTTTTCCAGAAGAAGAAGAAGAAGAAAGTGTGAGCAAAAACTGTGTTTTGGACCACACATAGTTACTTTTTAAAGTATTTCCTTAAAGGATTTTGAAATTTAATGCCTGTGAGTTTATAAAGATTTTAATTTAGTCAGCAATTTATGTTTACTTCGACCGAGTGTTAGCATTAGCCATCCTATGAGAAATTTCATTAAACATTAGCATCAAGCTTGCAGACTTGCTTTATGCGCTACATTGATTTATAATTTTATGAATCTGTTATTGATCCGTTAAGCTTCAATCGATTCAAATTGATTAATCAATTTCATCAACCCAGCCCTAGTTAACTTTAGAATAAATTAAAATAAAACCTCTCAAAAGTTGCATTCAGGCAGAAATCTTGGGGTGATCACAGAATCTCAGCGAGGAAAACTTTATCTTTGATTAATTCAGTGCAATGTTGCCATATTTTTTTCCAATGAAAATTGTGCTAGCACTGCTTTAGGTCTCCGCAGTGGATTGTTTACTCTACCTATCCTATTTAAGAAAACTTAACGTTTGGTGTCTTCATATTTATTATGTGAACGTTAGACTTAGGTGTATGGAGCTAAATTGGGACCAATATTATTTGAAACCTAAATAAAACAAAGATTTCGGTGTTTGGCCAAAAAATGTTTTAATTTTTTGAAACTTTTTGCTATTCTAAAATAAACTTAATTATTTTCGGCATAAAATGTTTGTTTTTTTTAGGTTTCAAAACTCAAAATGTCAGCTTTAAACTTTTTTCAGTTTCAAATCTTTTTATTTTTTCATTTTAGAGCCAAACATATTTCAAAATTAAAAACAAAAAAAATGATTTGGAAGTTTTGAAATTTAAATTTTGAGTTTTGACATCTAAAAAATTAATTATTTGAAGCTCAATATAATTTAGTTTATTTTAAAATAGCAAAAAGTTATATATATGTAGATATATATATATATTATATATATATATATATATTTTTTTTTTTTTTTTTTTTTACGGACACCAATATTTTCAATTTGTTATATTTAGGTTTTAAACAAAAATGGCCCCAATTAAGCTCCATATAGGTGTGGTTTGGTTTCATGGCAACACAAGTTAAAGTTAACTAAGTTTATTACTAGTCTGGCCATACTTTGATACCAGTAAAAGCTTGAATGGTTTTCTTTCAGAAGCTTTCTCTTTAGTTTCAGCACACATATTTACAAAATGGCATTTGTTTTCTATAAGGAAACTTTCGATTATTAGACACTTGAGTATTTATCCTATCATGTTTTTTTGCCAACATTTTTAAATCTATGTAAAAGAGTCACAGTTTTTTTTTTTTTTTCGTTGCGTGTTTCCTTGTCAAAACTTACCAAACTTGTTTTTGCTGTCAGTGTTAAGATCTTAATCTGTCGTCGTGTTTAACCAGTTTTACATTGAGTTGTTGTTTCAGGCCGACATTGCTGAGATTATTATGTGTGGAGGAGACGAGTGTGTTTAATGCTGTCTCATTTAAAGCTGGTTGAACCTCATTCTTGTCTGTCAGTTTACAGGCAAGATTAATGGAGAATAATTTTTAAAATGTTTGAGATGAGGAATAGGAATTACTCAAAACTGCTTTTTTTAACAATAGGCTATAAACTATTATCTGAACCATTGGTGACAATGAAGGAAAGTATTGTGTCTTTTATTGTTTTGTTCTGTTTTGTTTTGTGTTCTGCTCTTTAAAAGCCTTTAGAGAGGGCAGATTGTGATTCCTCCAGGCCTCTTCATAAAGATTTATGCATTTGTAAAAAAAAAAATGTTGTAATAGTTCTGTTTTATTGACAATTTTCAAATGCGTTTGTTTCTAAAATCATTATTTTTGGAAACTTGAATTTCATCAAAGAATGTTTTATACCTTCGTTTGTTGGGTTATTTTAAGAGTAAAGTATGCATGGGGTGTTTAAATAGAATCTTCAGTTTCAATATAAGGAGATACTCAAGTAAATGTGGTTAAAACTGCCCTTTGCACTCCATTATGTTAATATTTAACATGTGAAAAATAGTTGAGGGAAATCAAACTGGTTGAAAGGCAGAGACCTCTGCTGGACAAACTGCAAACATTCATTTCCTGAGCTAATCCTGTGTGTCGTTCACCCAGAAGACCACATATTATCCCTGGAGGAGCTGACTCATTGACTGTATGAGAACTGGACTGACCAATTGCTCTCCCCTTTCGTTGCAAACAGGAAGTTGGCTCCAAGAAACCAAAATCCCAAAGACTCAGTCATTCTATTAGTCAGAACAACTAATCTTGTTTTGGTACATTTCTAAAAACGTTTTGCTAATCCTAATTTACTATATTAATTTGTCTCTGAAATGTGGGCGGGACTTTTGCCACAGTATAAGCCTGCCCTCATTTCCCATCATTCCTTTGTTTAAGCTCTCTCCCACTGGTTTACAGCCTCTCACACCCCCAACCTAACAATATCAGAGTTATCCAGCAGAGTTTTGATCCAGATTCCTGCTCAGATGAAAAAAATGAAGACGTACATGGATCTATTTGCAAGTGGATGCATCAGAAAGGAGCTGTGTAGCATACGTCACTGCTACAAGTTTTTCAAACAGCATTTCTTTCCTTTACTCCTGATTCTTAGTGATTGGATTAAGTAAATACCATTTTTAATTGGGTCTTTAAGAAATATAAAAACTAACTCATTACCTGTTTTAAACCTTTTGGTTGCACAGTCACATAATATTTGGGATTTAACATTTTCATTTTATTTTAAATTGATTTTTTTTAACTGATATGTATTTTAAAGCATAACATCGAAGTGTGGTAAGGCAAGATTATTTTTTAGCGCATTTCATGTACAGAGAAAATTCAAAGTGCTTTACATAAAACATTAAAAGAAACGGTCGAAAGAAATAATAAGGGTGTGATCATTAAAATAAACTTAAAACAAGTAAAAAGATTTGAATTTAAAACAAGCAGTGCGGATGTAAACTTTAGAATCCATACTAGTCAAATGCAGCTGAGAACAGGTGAGTCTTTAACCTGTTTCTGCTGATCTAAGGTTTTCTGGAAGTCTGTTCCAGATCTGTGGAGCATAGAAGCTGAATGCAGCTTCTCCGTGTTTAGTTCTGACTCTAGGAACTGATAAAAGACCGGATCCTGGTGACCGGAGACGTCTGACTGGTACATACTGGGTCAAGAGGTCAGTCATGTATTTTGGTGCTAAACCATTCAAAGCTTCATAAACAAGTACCAGAACTTTAAAGCCTATCATCTGGTAGACAGGTAACCAGTGTAAAGATCTCAGAACTGGACTGATGGGGTCTACTTTCTTGGTCCTAATGAGAACCCGAGCAACAGAGTTCTGAATCAGCTGCAGTTTTCTGATTGATTTTTGGTGGTCCTGGAAAAACACTGTTACAGTAATAAAGTCGACTAAAGATGAAAGCATGCACTAGTTTTTCCAGGTCCTGCTTACACATCAGATCTTTAATCCTTGAAATATTTTTGAATTGATAGTAGACAAGTTTTGTGACTGCCTTATTGTGCTTATCAAAATTTAGATCTATGTCCATCACAACACCAAAGTTTCTGGCCTGGTTGGTAGTTTTAGATTGTTTCTCTTTATCCCCAAAGTCGTTTTGTTTTTGTTTAACTGAAGCAAGTTCTGACACATCCAGTCATTAATGTCCTCAATGCATTTACCAAGAGCCTGTACAGGGCCTCGGTCTCCTGGTGTCAGTGTAATATATATCTGTGCGTCATCTGCATAGCTATGGTAACTAATGTTGTGGTTCTTTATAACCTGGGCCAGTGGGAGCATGTGGATGTTAAATAAAAGTGGTACTAGGATGGAGCCTTGGGGAACTCCACATGTAATTTCTATTGGTTCAGATGTGAAGTTACCAATTGACACAAAATATTTCCTGTTTTCTAAGTACGTTTTGAACCAGTTTAATACTGGCCCAGTGAGACCCACCCAGTTTTCCAATCGTCTGAGTAGTATAGCGTGGTCGACTGTATCAAACTGAGATCCAGTGAAACTTGCACTGACATATGTCCACTGTCTGTATCCAAACGAATATCATTAGTCACTTTGGTCAGAGCCAATTCAGTGTTGTGGTTCCGCCTGAAGCTTGACTGGAAGACATCATAGCAGTTTTTTTTTTTTTACTTAAGAATTAATCTAACTGATAGAAAACGGCTTTTTCAGTCATCTTATTTAAAAATGGCAGGTTTGATAACGGTCTGTAGTTGCTCATTTGTGTTGTGCCTAAATTGTTATGTTTTGGGAGAGGTTTGATTACACCTGTTTTCAGTGGTTCTGGGAAAACATTAGATGTTAAAGAAAAATTCACAATCTGGAGCAAGACTGGCTCCAGGATCTTTGAAACTTTTTTGAAAAGCTTGTGGGTAGAATGCCCAGACAGCAGGAGGAGGAGTCCAGTTGACATATGACACACGTGTCAAAGTCAAGGCCCAGGGGCCAGATCTGTCCTGCATAATTATATCCGACCCTCCAGATTTTTTTTATTTTATTGTTAGTAATGGCCTGATGTTATCTTGCACTCATTTCTAACTTGTATACATTTGACAAAATATATTTTTATGGAGAGTAAAATATTGAGAGTTATTTAAGGTTTCTTCTTTTCCTTTCGGCTTTTCCCTTCAGGGGTTGCCACAGCGAATCATCTTCCTCCATCTAAGCCTGTCTTCAGCATCTTCTACTCTAACACCAGCCACCTTCATGTCTTCATTCACTGCATCCATAAACCTCCTCTTTGGTCTTCCTCTAGACCTCTTTCCTGCAGCTCTAAACTCAACATCCTTCTACCAATATATTCCCTGTCTCTCCTCTGAACATGTCCAAACCATCTCAGT
Organism: Oryzias javanicus; assembly: GCA_003999625.1. Classification (NCBI taxonomy): domain Eukaryota; kingdom Metazoa; phylum Chordata; class Actinopteri; order Beloniformes; family Adrianichthyidae; genus Oryzias; species Oryzias javanicus. The sequence continues at coordinate 23,438,089 of CM012460.1, read as the reverse complement.
CTGGCCCCTCTGACTTTATCTCCACAACCTCTAACATGTGCTTTCCCTCTGATGGATTCATTCCTGATCCTATCCATCCTGGTCACTCCCAAAGAGAACCTCATCATCTTCATCTCTGCTACCTCCAGCTCTGCTTCCTGTCTTTTCTTCAGTCCCGGTGTTTCTAGTCTGAACAACATGGCTGCTCTCACCACAGTCTTGTACATCTTTCCTTTCATTTGTGCTGAAACTCTTCTATCACACATCACACCTGACACTTTTCCCCACCCATTCTAACCTGCTTGCACTCATCTCTTCACTTCTTTTCCACACTCTCCATTACTCTGTACTGTTGACCCTGAATACTTAAACTCCTCCCCCTTCTTTATCTCTTCTCCCTGTAACCTCACTCTTCCACTTGGGTTCCTCTCATTCACACACATGTACTCTGTCTTAACCTTCATTCCTCTCCTTTCCAGGGCAAACCTCCACCTCTCTAGCTCCTCCTCCACCTCTCTAGCTCCTCCTCCACCTCTCTAGCTCCTCCTCCACCTGTTCTCTGCTCTCACTACAAATCACAGTATCATCTGCAAACATCATAGTCCATGGTGATTCCTGTCTAACCTCATCAGTCAGTCTGTCCATCACCATTGCAAACAGGAAGGGGCTCAGAGCTGATCCCTGATGTAATCCCACCTCCACCTTGAACTCCTCTGTCACCCCGACAGCACACCTCACCACTGTCTTACAGCCCTCATACATGTCCTGCACTGCTCCAACATACTTCTCTGTCACTCAAGACTTCCTCATACAATACCATAGTTCCTCTCTGGACACTCTGTCATCATCTTTCTCCAGATCTACAAAGACACAGTGGAGCTCTCTCTGACCTTCTCTGTACTTCTCTATCAACATCCTCAAAGCAAATGTTGCATCTGTTGTGCTCTTTCTTGGCATGAAACCATACTGCTGCTCACAAATGTTCCCTTCTGCTCTTAGCCTAGCTTCAACTACTCCTTCCCATACCTTCATTGTATAGCTCATCAGCTTTATTCCTCTGTAGTTACCACAACTCTGCACATCTCCCTTATTCTTAAAAATGGGCACCATCACACTTCTCCTCCATTCCTCAGACATCTTCTCACCACCTAAGATCCTGTTGAACAACCCGGTCAAGAATTCCACGTCCATCTCTCCTAGACACTTCCATACCTCCACAGGTATATCATCAGGACCAAGAGCCTTTCCACTCTTCATCCTCTTCAAAGCCCCTCTCACTTCACCTTTCCTAATCTTTGTTACTTCCTGCTCCACAACTGTCACCTCTTCTATTCTTTTTTCTCTCATTCTCTTCATTCATCAACTCTTCAATGTATTCTTTCCATCTTTCCATTACACCACTGACACATGTCAACACATTACCATCCCTATCCTTGATCACCCTAACCTGCTGCATGTCCTTCCCATCCCGATCTCTCTGCCTTGCTAATCTGTACAGGTCAGTCTCTCCCTCTTTATTACCCAGTCTAGCATACACGTCATCATAAGCCCTTTGTTTGGCCTTTGACACCTCTACCTTCACCTTACGCTGCATCTCCCTGTACTTCTGTCTACTTTCCTCAGTCCTCTCAGTGTCCCACTTCTTCTTAGCTAGCCTCTTACTTTGTATACACTCCTGCACCTCCTCATTCCACCACCAAGTCTCCTTATCAACTTTCTATCCTGATGACACACCAAGTACACTCCTACCTGTCTCCCTGATCACAGTAGCTGTAGTTATCCAATCATCTGGGAATACCTCCTGACTCCCCAGAGCCTGTTTCAACTGTTTCTTAAAAGTTATTTAAGTTATTTAAAAAGTTATTTAAGATTTAAGTTGATTTACTCTGGATAATATTCTGCTTTTTATTTTCATATTTGTTTAAAAGTTACTGTTTTTAGTTTTAAAAATTGGCATTTCGCTAGCTTTTTGCACTATTTTGGCATTTACTAAGATTATGTAAGCTATTTTCGGAGTTTAGCTCATATTTCAGCTACATTCCAGCTGTTTTGGCTAATTAGGCTTTTTTCAGTTTTTTAGGACATTCTGAAGTTTAGCTATGTTTTCAGCTACATGCTAACTGTTTTGGCTAACCTATTTTATTTAATTTTATTTTTTAGGCCAATTTTGCTAATGCTTTAGCTGGCTATCAGCATCAGCGTTTTCAGCTATCAGTATCAGCGTTTTCAGCTATCAATTTCAGCATCATTAGCTATCAGCCCCAGCATCTTTTTAGCGGCCAAACTCAACTTAGAGCATTCACACTAGCATTATCGCATTAATGATATATTCATTATTATGTTAAAAAGTTACGAAAATTAGTTTTAGAATGTTTAATAAATGTTTATCCTGTTCGGCCCGCGTCCTAAGGTGTGTTTTTGGGTTTTGGCCCCTTGTATGATTGAGTTTACACCCCTGATATAGAGGATGTCCTGCAGATCTTTACTTTTTATGAGTTGAAACCATAAACATAATATAAAAAACTGAGTCAAGGGGGGTCATATTGGTTTCAAGTGGATTGTGGTCGAATTTGAATAATTTTGTATTCATTGTTTTAATAAGTTTTATTTAAAATGTATGTTGAAAACAAAAATAAACTGATATTACTTACATTTTCAGCCTGTAGATGGCGCAGTGATATTAAAGTGGATGAGGCTATCCTCATCCAAGATGGCGTCGTTCTGCCCGCCTCCCCCTCGGCTCCAGCATCTCTGGGCGGGTCCTCAGTGGCTTGAGCGGCCAGCCGTGGAGCACTTCCGGCGGGGTCAGGTTTCCTTCAGCCCTGCATTTAAATGGAGCTGCAGGACGTCAGCTGCTGCCTCATTCAGCGCTGAGCTGTGACAGAAGGCGACCTGCAGCGTCTCTTAAACATTCTTCTCTTCCCGTCGACACTGAAAGGAGACCATTACGGATAATTCCTGGACGTTTGGGCTTGTTTTATCAGGAGAGGAGCGGGGAGGCGGAACAATACCGGCCGCGGCTGCTGCTCGGTGCATCATCACCGGGATTCCATCGTATTGAATAGCGGTATCAACCAAGCAGAAGGATTTTAGTTTTTTTTAAAAATATATATATTTTATTGACTAAGCAGGTTCCAGCTTCATGAAAGAAAAGAAACTCACTAAAAACAGTGTTTTGTTGATGTCCAGCTGTAGTGGCCTGGCTAGGGCGGATCAGTGTCAGGATTGATAAACAAATAAAATAGTTCCTTTTTTTTCATCATTAGAACTGGCTAAATCTTAAACATTTTGAAAATAAATGTCATTTTTTTCGACATTTAGACTTTTTTCATTCAAGTTTTACCTAATTAACCAAACATCCAGCTCAAGGAGGCACAATAATAAATAACAACACTGGTATAAAAGCACATTAACCATGTTCAGCTGGCTTGGAACCGATGACAGGAGGAAGAAGGAGCCAGAGGTGTTTCAAACTGTCAGTGATGGACTAAAGAAACTCTACAAAACCAAACTTCTGCCTCTGGAGGAGAGCTACAAGTTCCACGAGTTCCACTCTCCAGCCCTGGAGGATGCTGACTTTGACAACAAGCCCATGGTCCTCCTGGTGGGACAGTACTCCACCGGCAAGACGAGCTTCATACGGTGAGAACCACAAACCCATCCTCAGTATTGAGCCACAGGCCTCAGGGAGGGGTTTATCAAAGCATATGACCTCCAGTATGCCTGGAATTGCTGTGTCATGGTGAGAAACATTAACACTGGGGTGTTTCTGAGCCCCTCCTGAGGATTGTGCTCCCACACGCCAGTGGAAGGCGCTTGCAGGGAGCGCGAGCGCTGCAGGTAATTGGCAGATGAGGCCTTTGAAGATCAGAGAGGATGCGGTTTGCGACTTCCTGCTTCAAGACATGCACACATCCTGTATCTTCCAAATCTTACTTGGGCTTCTTCTCCATCTTTTTCCTTGTCATTGGTAAAAATAATCCCCATCAGCACCTCTACGATCTCTTCTTAGACCCTAATTGAAATGAACTCAGATATAAATGGATCTTTGTTTTTCCTAATAGCATCAAGAACACAGAGAAGCTGATATTTATAACCCAGGAGTCTATAACCTTTAATGCTGAAAGAGCCATTAGCGAGCAAAATCCAACCAACCTCAATGTTAAGAAAAATACACTTTATTTATGTTTTTGTGACCATTTATGTACAAAAGTAAACATTTAAATATTGAATTAAGTGAAGCCTAAGTTTTTTGTGTTTCTATCTATATATATTTTTAAATTATTTTAATTATTTAAAAAAAATACACAGTGCGTCAATTCCTGTTAGAAAGTCGATTCATTTTCTATCATTTTTTGTTGAGATTTCCTCCTTTTTCTCATTTTGATTTTTGCTAACGTGGAGTAGTATGGAGCTATTTTGGGGCCAATATTATTTAAAAACACAAATAAAACATTTTGAAAAAAATATTGGTATTTTTCCAAAAACAAGGAAAAACGTTCAAAATGTTTTCCTATTCTAAACATAATCATTTTCAGCTTCAAATGTTCTGTTTTTTAGGTTTCAAAACTCAAAATTTCAATTTAAAAACTTGTTTTTTTTCAGTTTCAAATCTTTGAAATGAATCGGTAATGAAGTTACCATCCTCATTGATTTTGATTGGTCCTTCGTGTTGGCCCCGCCCTTATTTTTAGAAAAATGTTCAGATTCAAAAATGAAAAAAAAAGTTGAAAAGTGAAAAAAAGATTTTAAACTGAAAAAAGTTTTAAACTTTAAATTTTGAGTTGTGAAGCCTAAGAAACAGAACATATGAAGCTGAAAATAATTAAGTTTATTTTAGAATAGCAAAAAGTTTTGAACATTTGACTTTTTTCTTTTTTTGACTAAACAAAAATATATTTTTTTTCAAAATGTTTTATTTGGGTTTCCAATATTTTTGGCTCCAATTTGGCTCCATAGAATGTAAATTCTAAAAAAATCCAAACATAATGTAAGTTTAGTATGAAGAAATAACAATAAACCACTGATTTAAATCTTTAACCATCATTTTTCTGACATCTGACGTTCAATAGCAAAAATATAAATGACTAAACTAAATTAACAAAAAAAAAATATAGATATTAACTCTTTTTTTATTTACATTTTGTGCATTTTTTTTAAAGCCAGTGGAGGGTTTAAAGAGCTCCGGAGCCTCAGGTTTCAGACCTCTGCTGTAGCCTCATCATATAAAGCTCACATTTGCCTGCAGTGCAGGAAGTTTACGATGGAGTCCAGTGCTTCTGCACTCTGTTATTCATGACTCGGCATCCTGAGTTTGGTCAGACTTTATTGATCTCTTTCCATCGTGGAGCAGAATGCCATCAAATTCAAACTTTCCATCAGGAATCAGCTGGAAACTTTTCAAAGCTAGACAAACATTTTCTAAAAGATGCTTTTCTCCTCCTAAAGCTTTACTTTATCATCAAGCGTGTTGTCCTGAAGGTGTGCGGGTGGATTGCACAACTTGTTGCAAAAAGGATGGCTGACACTGTACAGACACGCTTGTTTGGAGATGGTTCCACCAGGCACTGCTGGCTCCTCCAGAAAGGTGTGGATCCAGAATAAGGGCACTATCTGAACCCATTCAAAATAAAACTCAAAATTATCAATTGTTAAACTTTGGCAGGAGAACCTCTCATTTCATGTAATTTCATGTCATTTAATTTAGTTTACATTTATAAGTTATGAAAAGAGAGAAAATTTGTTTAAAATATGCAGTCTTAGGCATATAAGTAGAAAAATGTCTTATTTGCACCAAAATATTGTGACGTTTTTGAGTTTCAGCCCCAAAATAATCACTTTTTTTGTTTATTACTGGACAATAATTGATAGTAAAGCAAGAAAATCATAGTAATTTATGGGTATAATAATACTACTGTTTATGCTGTCATGAATGTAAAAAGAAAGAGTCATATTTAGAAATTCTCAATTAGTGATTTGCAGGAAAAAAGTCTAAAGCATTTCATGTAAAATAAAAAAAAAAAAAAAAAAAAAAAAAAATGAAACCAAATCCTGTCTGAGTCGTTGTCAACTTTTACTGGGTCATTAATAATAAAAATGTGAAATTCTGTCCTGTTTTCTGAAAAACAAAGATGAGTAACAGATGATCGTCTGCTGTTGCACATCAGTCTGGAAAGAGTTTGAAAGCCGTTTCACAATCCTTTGGAATTCATTCTTCAAGACTGGGAAAAGTGGAGCCCGCCTTTATCCTGAGGGTTTAACTTTAATATTGAGTCAATTTGTCTGATAAAAGTTAAAGTCACTCAAAAAGACTTATTTTCTCCCACTTAAAATTCTTAGCAGAGGAAATCATTTTCATTACAGGACGCTGAAGAAAAAAAAAATTGAGAGGTATTTTTTTTTTTTTATTGAAGATTGAATCCAGTTTGATCAGATCTGATCAATCAGAAAAGCTTTCATTGCTTCTGTTCTAGGTGAATGGTTTATATTAGTCAAGGATTTATAATGTCAAACCAGTGGAAAAATGAATGTCACGAGATTGGAACTTAGAAACAGGCAAAATATGACACAATTTGCAACACAATATTTTATTAATATTTACAAAACTAAAAGTAAATGCATTGAATTGAATAGACCCACTCCAGGGAAGATCTCGTGGCATTTTACTGATGATGGACGACATTTATAGGAAAATTAAAACTAATTTCTTTTGTCTATTGATGAGAGTTTCAAGAATAGGATGGGAAGGGGGGCGGGGTCGCTCTTTGCCACAATGATCTTCTTCATTTAAAGAAAATTCTGTTTTTTTTTTTTTGTTTTTAACATGAATTGGTTGGATTTTTCTTATGAAAGAGAATACATTTAATAAGAAATAAATTTGTTTTACATTTCTGGTTTTTCTTATTTTATATCTGTCAATCAAACTGTCAAAGACAGACTGTTTGAATTTGAATTACGCTAGTGAGACACAGAGCTATCATAATCAGACAGGAAAGGGATCAGGGGCGGAGCTATTCAGCTCAACGTGAGAAAGCCACGCCCCCTCAGAGGAGATTATAGAAACAGAGATTCAGATCAACATGAAAGATTTCTTTTTAAGACTTTTAGGTTATGGGATTTTGGTTAAAAACTTCATATTTATAATTAAAACACTACTGGGAACGTTTTTTTTAAATAAACAAAAAAGTCAAAAGGGAATTTTAAAGAACCCTGGAACGCTAATATCTGATTTTGTTGGGTGAAAGAAGGCTGTTTTCTATAGAAACATGATCCTCTGCAGGTTATTAGAAAGAGTTCTACTTATTCATGTTTTTCTTTCCATCCCCGTCTCAGCTACCTGTTGGAGCAGGATTTTCCTGGCATGCGGATTGGCCCCGAGCCCACCACGGATTCCTTCATCGCAGTGATGCACGGGGACACAGAGGGGGTCATACCCGGCAACGCTTTGGTCGTCGACCCCAAGAAGCCCTTCAGGAAGCTGAACGCCTTTGGAAACGCATTCCTCAACAGGTAGCGGCCCACAAGCGCACGCACCTGCGCCCACGTTCAAAAGGTTGGGGGGGAGGGCGCGCCGCCGACCGACGCCGCGCGGGGAGGCGAAAACAAAAGACGAAGTTAGGGAAGCGGTGGAGGATGGGGGAGTCGGAGCGGAGAGTTTGCCAGCGAGAATCCACACCAGCGCTCCACATTCCTGCGTGATTGAATTTCCCTCCGCTCGCTGCCCCGGCTTTAAACAGAGAGATGGGTCGGTGGAATGGCGGGGTCTAGTAAAAGGAACAATCCCGAAACCTCCAACAACAACAGCAGAAGACATGCGTGTCACCTCTGCTCAGATTTAGCCCCCCCGCAGAGAGCCTGCTGGGATGTTTACCATCGCAGCGTTTCCCACTTCTCCCCCCCCCTCTGTTGCAGGTTCGTGTGTGCACAGCTTCCTAACCCGGTGCTGGAGAGCATCAGCGTGATCGACACCCCGGGGATCCTGTCCGGAGAAAAACAGAGAATCAGCAGAGGTAGGAAACGTGACCCCGACTCTCATTTTTGTGTCAGCAATGATCAAATATTTTCAACCGTCAGTGTGGGGTCAACGAACTCATTCAGCCTCACTATTCAGAAGTAATGTCAAACTGAGCCGGTGTTTCTTGCACCAAATTGGTCACTTTTCTCCTGCGTGTGGAGCTCATTTGTTGCATAACGCGGCAGAACTGCAGCCTCGTCCGATTCCAGGCAGGGTTCTGTTTTAGATTTCTCCTTCTGTCACAAGCTTCCTCGCCTCCGGTCTGCATCTTGACCATCAAATGAAGTACAGATAATTATCAAGAAAAGTAAAGAGCAACATGTGTTTTCGATTAAGAGAGAGAGCAATTTTTGGAGGAAAAGTCATTTCCGAACAGAAAAATAAAAACCTTGAGAGTGAGGCTTCATGTGATTTCCAATAAAAGGTTGTAAAATCCTCAGATTCCTCCATAAAGATGAAAAACGAGGATTGATTTTAAATTTATCGGCAGGAAACATAACATAAAAAATGCTAAAAAATGTGATTCTTTAGTGAGTACGTTCTCCATTGAGATAAAATTGAATTTTTTTGATAAAATTAGTCTGGAAATTGGAGCTCTGAGGTGGGAGTGTGATGGTATGGGCCTGGCTGAAGCAGGGAAAGCTGCTATTTTAGGTCTCAATATGGAGGTAAAATAGACTCACTCCGATTTATGCGTCTGTAAGTCTTTTAATAAATTAAATGCATAAGTAAAATTTAAAAAAAATTTCAAAAAATATGATTTACATATGCACAAATTAAAATTACAACAGCAAATATTTAAAAAAAATTACATACAAATCACTTGTTACGCATAAACAAAACCACATTTACACACATATCTGATGAGACTCTTGTCACGTGTTTAAATGCTGCTAGAATGCTGAGTCATCAGTTTTCTTTTCAGTCTCTTGAACTTAGATTGTAAATAATATCTGGTGAAACTTGAAAGTTTCCCACTTTCTGATCAGATATTCCCAAAAAATAATAAAACAAAGTCTAAATAAGCATTTTTCAAACCCTTTTGAAAATAAAAATATTTTCTGGAACTGATCGATTCCTCTCTGCAGCTCCGCCCCCTGACACGCCTCCAACACGAGGCTCTGTCCCGAGCGCTGATCACGTCACAGGGATAGCAGGCGGACCAGAACTCCGTGCTAGTTCTAGTCTGGTCTCTTAGGACAGAGTGTTGGAGGCGTGTCAGGGGGCGGGGCTGTAGAGTGAAAGCGATCAGTTAGGGGAAATTTATATATTTTTTTAAAGATAATTATTTACTTATTTAGACTTTTTTATATTAGTTATCGGGCATATTTGTTTGGGAAAGTGTGGAAAGTGAGCATTTAAACGCATCACTTACAGATGAATCTCACCACAGAGTTGTGCTTTACTAAGGTTAAAGTGATTTGTGTGTAATTTTTAAAAGTTTGTGAGTGTAATTAGTTTCAATCTGTTGTCATTTTCATTTTTGTATGTGTAAATGGTATTTTTTTAAATTTTATATATTTTTTTACTGATGCACAAAACGTATTATATGAGTTACAAATCAAGAACTACGCACTCACAAATCAGGTTGAGACTTATTTCTCTCCATACCTAATTGGATTCTTTTTAGTACACATCCCTTATGCTAAACTCTCTAAAAGTAACATTTTTTTTTTATTATTTTCTATCTCTTACAGCTGCTTTCAATTCAAATTTCCAAATGAAAGGAGACAGCAAAGAAAACACTTTTTAAGACTCCCCTCAAGCATTTCAGCAGAAAATGTTAAAAAAACAAAACTAAACGGTTGTTAATGAGAGGCCAAAGTAAAGAGCAAGAATCTTTGTCACAAGGGTTGGCTCACATTCCCCAGGTTGGATGATGGCATCACCATGCCAACCACTAACAGAGGATAATTTACTCTTCACAGTGTTCTAATACTTTAGGAAACTACCTAATTCTAATTGAATCGTTTCTGGAAAATATAATCGATAGGCAGCCCAAACTTTAGTGGCCTTTTTATTTTTTAAATAAAAATGTTCCTATTTTACACACAGTTTCTTTGCATTCTGTAGACTTGCTTTTCTCTACACGATTTATGTGTTTTACTTGTGCGACCAACTTTTTGCCAGAATTGGGGGTAAACATCTTGTTTGTCTCATCCCTTTTTTTTTTTTTTTTCCATCTTTCTGACATTTTTAACCGTTCCATTCATGTGTGTGTCCAGATAAGGAGATGTCAGGCTATAGCTGCCTGCATAGATGTCCTTATGGAGGTACTGTAGATTACATAACAGATCTGGGTGTCAGCTCGCTGAAGACCAGCTAAAACAATGATATCTTGATTTCCAAGTATTTATGGGCTGTTGCTTGTTCTTCAGCAGGTTTGTCACATGATGGGGGGTGAATTAGAGTCCGACTGCAACCTCTAGGAGGATTTTTGCTCATAAAAGCTTCATTCATTTGAAAAAGTGTAAATGTTTATTTACTTTTTTTTGCCTATTTTGCTGTTATTCTTTATAAAATATTTAAATAGTTGCTTTTTTAAATAAAGTTGTCCTGAAATGCTTTGAAAAGTCAATTTTTAGTTAAGAAAAATCATTTTTATAGACAAAAAGGCACTATAAAATAGTTTTTATTACTAAATAATCACCAATTTGTTAGTATGAATCTCAGTTTATGCTTAAAAAAGAGATGGTTAAATCGGTTATTGTGCAGCTGAAGGAATACTGCCCTCTTGTGGCATTATGGGAGACTTTTTTTTGCCCCCAACATGTGACAAAGTTCCAGGTGGAACTCAAAGCATCAAGGTATCCGCTGCGTATCTTTCCTAACCATCAATCGTGTCTTTTCCCGCTGTCGTGTCAAGTGTTTGAGCTTCTGTTCACGCCACGGACGGCGAGCGATCGATGCATTTAACCTTTTTTTTTTTCTCTTGTTAATAATTTTTGAAGTTTAAACATTCATAGCGGTTGACTATGAACTCTTTCCCCTCCTGGGAAGAGGCGCAACGCTTAACTTTTCTTAACTCGCTGGCTTCCAGTGTCGGCTCACTAATCCCGTGTTCCACCTTTTGTTTGTTGTTCCCTCCTCATATCCTGTGGAATGCCTCCAGGTAAGCCGGAGCTTTGTCCTTCAGGAGGACAAAGTCAGACCTCCGACTGGGGACAAACCCGGTGACTTATTCATCTGTGATGGAAGCGTTCACTTCCCGGCGTCCCTCTATAAATCCTCACAAAGCCAAACTGTTCGTTTATAAAATAAAGTAAATTCCTACTTAATTTTTTACATTTTATTTTATTTTCAGGAGTAAATTGAAATTCTTTTCTTTCATCTCGTGGCTCATTTCCAGCTCCACCCATCACTCTAGAGAATATTATTTCATTATGACATCCACAATCCTCTTTATCGCTTAAAGTTTTTTTGAAAGTTAGCTGACATCCGGATCAGAACCACACGGCTGGACATTACTGATCCTGATGGACGTTTTTATGTAGCAGCGGTGAAGATTTACGCTAGCGACACAAAGAGCTATCCTAATCAGACAGGGGAAGGGACCTGGGGCGGCGCTACTAATAGCCACGCCCCCTCAGAGGAGATTTTGGAAACTGAGGCTTCGGATCAACATGAAAAATGACATTTAGATTGAAAGATTTTGGTTAAAAACTTCATAATTATAATTAAAACATTACTGGGGATGATTTATTAAAATTCTAAATATTGTCATACAAGGACTTTAAACACCAACACTTTTTTGTAGGATTTTTTTCTGATGATGGAGGACATAAATAAATGAAATTATGTTCAAAATTGCATTAAATTGTTTATTTTGACTAAAAACAGTAGAATTGTAAAAAAAAAAAGATTACTGGAAAGACTTTTAAAATAAATCAAAAGATGATCAGAGTGAGTCTTTTGTTACTTTGAGGAAAAGAAGGAGCCAGCATAAATAATCCATGTAAATATTTAAATGTGTTGACGATTCTTCTCTCCTCTCCTCAGGCTATGACTTCGCTGCCGTCCTGGAGTGGTTTGCGGAGCGCGTGGACAGGATAATTCTGCTGTTCGACGCCCACAAACTGGACATATCTGATGAGTTCTCTGAGGTGATAAAAGCCCTGAAGAACCACGAAGACAAGATCAGGTACCGGCAGGATTTTCTGACTCTAAACCAGGTTTACTTTGTAAAGAAACCACTCTAAATCAATCTTCTTCTTCTTCTTCTCCAGGGTTGTTCTGAACAAAGCAGACCAGATTGAGACCCAGCAGCTGATGAGGGTGTACGGCGCTCTGATGTGGTCATTAGGAAAAATCGTCAACACCCCCGAGGTACTCCAGAGAGGCTAACGCTAACCACCTTTGAGCTTACTGTGAGAAAAACCTGCTGCTTCTGTGGTGGACAGGTGATCCGCGTCTACATCGGGTCCTTCTGGTCCCACCCGCTCCTGATTCCTGACAACAGGAAGCTGTTTGAAGCCGAGGAGCAGGACTTGTTCAAGGACATCCAGTCTTTACCCAGGAATGCGGCGCTGCGGAAACTCAACGATCTGATTAAAAGAGCGAGGCTAGCCAAGGTGAAGCACACGGATGATGCATTCAACCCATTTCTATTGATTTATTGGTCTGCAAAGAAACTTTCCATCCAACCGTAACAGTTGCCTCCATGTTAACAAGCTAGCATCATACGTTTCCTCTTCTGTCGTTTGTATAGCAGTTAGCCTTGACTGTAAAGTCTTATCGCCGTCACATAAACTGTACCGGACAAATGTCATTATTCACCCCCGGGAAAAAAGATTTCCCACTTCCTCCTTTGGACAGGAAGTCAGGTAAGAGAGGTGACAGGGGAGGAAGTACGCGTAACGCACACATCTATTTAGTTGAGGGACGTCTTCCTTTTCCACAGCTGACAGGCTGGATGAATGAATGATTCAAGGACGCCAAGGGGATGAGAAAAAAAAAAAAGGCTTCACTTTTCATGAGGGAAAAATGTAACGAAACAACTGAGCTGTAAACATTACAAAAATTTAATTTATCTTAGAGAGTTTTAAATCATTTTTATTATTATTATTATAGATTCCCTATTCTCAAAAGGAGTTTGTTGATGCTGAATCATCACTTTTCAAATGCATCCTTGGCTAACTTCTGTTGCCCTTTTATTTTTTTTTTTTTGAAAAAGTTTTAAACTCAAAAGTATTAAAATGTTATGATCTATTTATTATAAATTATTATTAATTTATTCATTGTTATTAACATTTGATTCAATAAAAAAAATAAAACAAGTATTCAAATTAAATTTTAAATATATATATATATATATATGTTTTAATTTGAGAAAAGTCTATTTGTACCATTTATTTTAATTCTACAATTTTTTTCTTCATTTTTTAATACATTTGCAATGTGTACTTTTGAGTTTTAAACTGTCTTTATTTTTATTTTCAAATGTACCATACACATTTTCAGAATCTACAATCTATTTTTTGTTCTCTTTAAACCATGTGTCAGAGTCCCAGCCCGGGGGCCAAATCCGGCCCTCTGGTTAATTTTATCCGGCCCTCAAGATCATTTTATGTTTTTGTTATTAACAACCCAATTTTATTTTTTATTTCTAGTCTTTGTTTGTTTTGTTCTCCAGCATGTTCATATTTGTATAACTTTCACTGGATATATTCTTTGGAGATCAAAATCCTTTGCGTTGTTTATAAGTGTCATTTTTCATATAAAATGACATAAAAGTAAAGAAATTTTATTTTATTTTTTAAATGTTTAGTTTGTATAATTTTGACAAAATATATTTTCATAGAGACTAAATTATTGAAAGTTATTTCAAGGTTTAAGTTGATTTATTCTGGAGTAATACTCCTTCCTGTTTTATTCATATTAACGTTAAAAAATTCAATTTTTAAAGGTCTAAAATTTCAGTTTTATTGTATTAAATAAATGTTTATCTTGTTCGTTGGTTTTGGATTTTGGCCCCCTGTGTGATTGAGTTTGACACCCCCGCTTTCATCTGATCCCTTATTGAAAACATTCATAAATCTCTTTACAAAAAACTTATTTTTTCATTTCTTAGTTTCAAAATGGCAGCTTTTCTATGACCTGATCAGAGATTTCAGCGATGCTCTGCTGAAAGCGTCTGTCTTCCTGCACAGGTCCACGCTTACATCATCAGCTCACTGAAGAAAGAAATGCCGTCCGTTTTTGGGAAAGAAAACAAGAAGAAAGAGCTGATTGCTAGTCTGGGAGATATTTATAAACGGATTGAGAGGGAGCATCAGATCTCACCTGGAGATTTCCCCAACCTGAAGAAGATGCAGGTGAGTGAGGAGGACCTCCAGATGTCCAGATTGCTTTAAGGTTCTGAGACAAATGTGTCTTTCAGGACCAGCTGCAAGCTCAGGACCTCACCCGGTTCCAGCCGCTGAAGCCCAAACTCCTGGAGGCCGTAGACGACATGCTCGCCAACGACATCGCTAGTTTAATGGTTCTGGTGCGCCAAGAGGAAACCCAGCGGCCCAACTCGGTGGTGAAAGGCGGCGCCTTCGACGGCACCCTGAACGGCCCGTTTGGACACGGATACGGGGAAGGGGCGGGCGAAGGCATCGACGAGGCCGAGTGGGTCGTCGCCCGGGACAAACCTGCTTACGATGAGATTTTCTACACGCTGTCCCCCGTCAACGGGAAGGTGACGGGCGCCAACGCCAAGAAGGAGATGGTGAAGTCGAAACTTCCCAACACGGTGCTGGGAAAGATCTGGAAGCTGGCCGACATCGATAAGGACGGCATGCTCGACGACGAGGAGTTTGCCTTGGCCAACCACCTGATAAAGGTGAAACTGGAGGGACACGAACTGCCGTCGGACCTGCCCGCACACCTAGTGCCTCCTTCTAAAAGGAAAATAGCAGATTAAGAGTAAAACTACTCCATGAATACTTCAAGTTACACCACAGCATCAGTAGAGTTTCTGCTGTACGGTAAAGCAAAAACGGACAAACCCATTAGTCCTGCTCCGTCTGTCATCTCAGTATCTGTAATCTGTCTTCAGGCATGTAAGCAGAAAAATATCTTTAAATGAAAAGTCAAGAGTAAAGCTCAGAACATTGGCTGGAAACTCAAAATATTAAAAATATTTGCAAAAAGGGACAAAAGGGTTCTATCTTTAAAGGGAAAGTTTTTTTGTTTAAGTAAATTATCCTTCATTTAGAAAAGAATTATTGTGGAACAAACTTAAATAGAAAAGTTGCATTACCTGCGATACTTCTAGTGTGAATGTTCTTTGCTGAAAGTAGTTGCTGAAGCTTTTTGCTGAAAATGTTGACACAATTTACTTTAATTTCTGAAGGGATTTGCTGAAAATACACAAACTATTTGTAAAATGTTAAATTTGCTGCAAGACTTAAGGAACTATGAAAGAGCAATGAAGTTGACAATTGCTGAAAAATCCACAATTCAAAATATTTAGTGTATTACTTAAATATGAGCTAAACTCCAAACTATCCCCCAAGAAATCATAAGTAGATGCCAAATTAGCAAAAAAAAAAAGCTAGCTTGTTGCTTAAATACTAGCTAAACTCCAAAACAGGCTAAAATTCCTCAGCAAACTAAATAAGTCAAAGCAACCTGTTGCTAAAATGGAAGCTAAACTCTAAATTAGCCTTAAAAACACACCAGTTGAAAAAAATTAAACATTAGCATGCTGCTAAAATATTAGATAAACTCCAAATGAGCATAAAAAACCTCAATAGATGCCAAATTAGCTATAAAGGTAGCTCATTACTTAAATACTAGCTTACCTTCAAAATAGCTTAAAGTTCTTCAGTAAACTAAATTAGTCAAAAATGTTAGCATGTTGCTAAAATAGAAGCTAAACTCTAAATTAGCCTAAAAAAAACAAAAACAAAAAAAACCTGGTAGATGAACAATTATCCAGAAACATTAACATGTTGCTAAAATATTAGCTAAACTTTTAATTAGCCTAAAACAACCCCCAGTAGATCTCATAATAGCCCAAAACGCTACATATTTTTTGGAAAATTTCTATAAAAGATGTAAACACAGCCCATGAATATATTTAAAGTCTTGTTGCTAATCAACTTAAAATGTCAAAATTTGAAGATTTTCCTATTAATTATTATTATTCTTCTATTGATTTCAGTTCTTTTACATTACAGATCCAGATTAAACTGCTGTATTTACAGGTGCTTACACGCTTAAGCGTTTTGATTTGTCCATTTAGCAACAAAGACGTCACGGAGGAAGAATAAAAAAAAAAAAAAAAAAAAAGTATTGGAAACAAACTTTTTGAAGATTTTCCAACCTGTTACTGAAAAAGCTGCAACATCTGGATGAAAACTCCGCCTTTAAGAAGTCGAAAGATTCTCGGGAATCTCATTACTGTGATGATTACAACAAACTGTTTTGAAACGGGGTTGTTGAATGTGTCTGTCGTCATGTATGTATTCATTCAAACATCGTTATTAATGTAATTTCTTGTAACCTAAATGTATTAACTTGTAAGCATTGCATATGTATTCATTTGAGAGTTTTTTCATTGATTTCCTGAAGGAAAAATCTGGAATAAACTAACATAAAAGTCCAAAAACTGAATCAACAACTGCGTGTTTCTTTTTGTTGACACTTATTGTTGCTTTTTCTTTTAAAACCAAAATTGTGCAACAGTTTATTAGGATGTGACAACAGAATAGAGAAGATATTTCAAAATGCTGTTGTTTTTGCTCATCGTGATGTTTCTGACTGTAAATTTAATGAGCATTTTAAAGTGTAGATTTGGAAATCCTACACGTTCGTCTGTGCTGCAATTTTTTTTTTTTTTCCCAAATTCGTCAAGCAATTAAAATCTGAAGCAGATGGCTGTTGGATGTAGATTGCAGAAGACGTTTCCACACTGGTTGCAACACAAACGTAGCAGCAAACATTCACTGTGTTTAATGTTTCTAAACAATATTGCATCACTTGCTTTTCTGTCATCATAAAATGCTTAGAAGTGTAATAAAACCCATATATTTCGCTCCTAACTGTTGCTTTTATTGCGCCTAAAAAAAAAAAGTTAAATTAAATCCAGACTTTCACACGCCCAAGCCTTTTGAGCAAGAGAGAAGTTTTGGAAAAAGTAAAAAAAAAGGGTGATTTAAGCACTGCTTTCAACCATAGTAATATTTATTTAGTACAAAAAGTGAGAAAATCACCAAAAGGTAATACTAAGTAGTACTTACTTGCAGTGGGTTAGTTGGTACCTTGGATCAGAGGCGGACTTACCATTAGAGACAGCCTGCAATGCTTAGAGGGCCTCAAACTGAACATATACAAAAAAAAAATGACTAAAATAACTTCCACAGCCGTTAGTATTAGACTCTGTTATGAAAAACCAAAATTACTGAAATGACGGCTCACGTGAAAGTTTTTTTTGTCCTCCCCCGTTCCTGTGTGCCAATGGATTATTCCATCAAAAGCAAGTTTAATTTCTGTCACATTTAAATGTGATTTTACTTATTGAAATTCATATCAAAACATTTGAATTACTGATGATGCCTAAAAGTAACTGGTAAAGAAAGTTTTTGGTGGATGATTTTTTGAAGAAAATATTAATACAGAGGGCTCTGTGTTGTTGTTTGCCTGGGGGAGCACACATAAGAATCTTAATGTATTATTAAAAAAAGGAAAAATAACAAAAAGAAAATCAGATTACATTGTGAGGTAAATGATGTAAGAGTTTATGAATCTTTTACTTTAGAGACGGGATGCCAAAAAGTATTAATGAAAAATTAAATTTATTGCATAAAAAATATTTTTCTGGGTTTCAATATTGTTTATACGCAAAAGGGAATTATGATGCAAATCTAATTCATAAAAAAATATTTACATGTATATATTTATAGTCTTAATGATGAAATGATTTCATCTTAGCAGTGGCGTACCATCAGGGCCAGCAAAATCTCACGTGAAGGTCAAAAATTACATAAAAAGAAGTATCTATTTATGTATACATTTGTCCAAAATGTTTTTTAGAACATTCCAACTCTTTTGTCATCTTCTCTTCAAGCCACGTACCCCATCTGCGCTCCAGTTAGACTGTTTTTTTTTTCGCATTAAAGTTTCTAACCAATCAGATTTTAGCCCTCACTTGTTGCTAGGTTCATGGAAGTCTGCCTTACGCTCACACAGTCACTACTTCCGTCTTCACTTCCAGTTTTGTGCAAGCTTGATTCAACCAATCTGAATTTGAGTTTCTGTAGTTTAATGAGAATAGAAAGTAACACCAATCACCTTTGATTGGATGTTCAAAGCTCACGCTAACAGAAGCTAACCTCTTCTGTACTTTGTTTCAGGTCGTAGGCAGTAGCTGCACTTGATGTTAGTTTAAATTATTCACTGTTTTACATTTAACAATAGAAGAAGGCAGAGAGGTTTAATTTAGTTGTGGATTTCTTGTGGGAATCATTATTAAAATGGATTTTTCTGGAAAAATTGGACATCGTCAAAAATGCTGATTAACTTCGAAGCTGGCAAGCCTGTCTCGACTAGCGCTGGGTTGATAAAAATCAAATCAATCTAAGC
Source organism: Oryzias javanicus (assembly GCA_003999625.1). Lineage (NCBI taxonomy): Eukaryota > Metazoa > Chordata > Actinopteri > Beloniformes > Adrianichthyidae > Oryzias > Oryzias javanicus. The sequence goes on along the minus strand of CM012460.1, from coordinate 23,419,524 downwards.
TTAACAGATCAATACTTGATTCATAATAATATACATCGATTTAGCACATGAAGCTAAAGCCAGCTAGTTTGATGCTAATGTTTAATAAAATCTCCCATAGGATGGCTAATGCTAACACTTGGTCGACCTAAACATACATTGCATCTTTATAATCTCACAGGTATGAATATTCAAAAATCTTTCAAGAAAATATTTTTTAAAGTAACCATTTGTGGTCTAAAACAGTTTTTTTGCTCATACTTTCTTCTTCTTCTGGAATAAGGTGTACTGCTATAGCGCGATCGCCACCTAGTGGCCAAACTGAAACTCCCTCCAGGAGAAACAGAACAATGTTTACAATGTTAATGATCTGAACATTTTTGTTAGAACTTCTCCTTTAGAGAATCCATGTAACACTGTATGACATTAACAATCTCATTATTTCACTAATAGATTATACAGTATGTGAACTGGATCTGATTAATATCAATGGATTTAAAACATAAAGTAGTTTATTAATGTTTCTCTAAACAAATCGATCCAGGCTCTGGTGAATCAAATAGTTTCTGGAAATTATCATTGCCACGTAGCCCTAGTCTCAACAGGAAAAAGCAGAGGAATTTTTTTTTTTTTTTTTTTTTATAGTAAGGGGAAATATTTTGGGTAATTTACTCTTATTTACTCCAAGGTTAAACTTTACTTTAAAATTCAAGAAAAAAAATGGAATTTTTTGCTTTCAAAATAGATTTTATTTTATTCATAACAGTTGCGTATTTTTTGGTTATTGTATAAAAAGGAAAAAAAAAAAAAAAAAAAGATCAAGATTCAAAGATTCAAAGGGGTTTATTGTCATATGTACAGTAAAGAAACTGGTTTCCCTGTACAATGAAATTCTTACTTTGCAGCTCACTCTGAATGCCATAAAGATAAATAAAAAAAAGTTTTTGGATATTTACAGGATGACTGAAAACAAGGTATATATACGAAATAAACAAACTATGCATATGTAAGTCACTAAGATATTTACAAATCAGTTGTGCAATTTACAGCGGTTATTGTGCAAGGAGACTGACAGAACTGGATAGTGGGGGACATGTGCAGTTATTAAGGTGCATTAGTAATGCTGAATAGTCCAGTAATGATATATATATGATAGATAATCCAGATGTGCAAAGGTGCAGTCTGCTGTTGCAGACTCCTGTCAGTTGTTTAGGAGTCTGATGGCAGAGGGAAAGAATGAGTTCATGAGTCTGCTGGTCCTGCATTTCACACTCCTGTACCTCCGGCCCGAGGGGAGGAGAGTGAACAGACCTCGTTGGGGGTGGGTGGGGTCTCCGATGATGGAAGCAGCTCTCCTCAGGACCCTGCGCTTGTAGATGCTCTGCAGTGAGGGCAGAGGAGTCCTGGTGATCTTGGACGCAGCCTTCACCACTCTCTGCAGGCGTTTGCGGTCCGTGACGGTAGAGCTGCCGTACCACACTGTAATGCAGCTGGTTAGGATGGACTCAACAACGCAGCTGTAGAAGTTGCTGAGGATCTTTGATGACATGCCGAACTTCCTCAGCCTCCTCAGGAAGTACAGCCGCTGATGAGCCTTCTTCACCAGCTGCGTGGTGTTTAGTGTCCAGGTGAGGTCCTGGCTGAGGTGGACCCCAAGATATTTGAAGCTGCTCACCCTCTCCACTTCAAGACCCCGGATGAACAGCGGCTGATGAGGGCTCCTCTCTCTCCTCATGTCCACTATCATTTCCTTGGTCTTGTCTGTGTTGAGGGTGAGGTTGTTGTCCTCACACCAAGTCACCAGAGAGGCCACCTCTCTCCTGTATGCTGCCTCGTCCCCGCCAGTGATGCGTCCTATCACTGCGGTGTCGTCCGCAAACTTCAGGATGGTGTTGTCCTGATGAGAGGCTGCACAGTCGTGGGTGAACAGGGTGTAGAGGATGGGACTGAGGACACACCCCTGTGGAGTGCCAACGTTAGTAGTAATGCTGGCTGAGGTCCTGTTCCCTATTCTGACAGACTGAGGCCTGCCAGTCAGAAAGTCCAGGAGCCAGTCACAGATGGTGGGGTGCAGTCCGAGACAGAGTAGTTTGTGCGTGAGCTTGTGGGGGACCACCGTGTGAATGCAGAACTGTAGTCAATAAAGAGCATCCTGATGTAGGAGTCTTTATTCTCCAGATGTGAGAGGGAGATGTGCAGTGCTGCAGCGATGGCGTCTGAGGTGGACCTGTTGGGCCGGTAGGCGTACTGCAGGGGGTCTAGTGTGTCCGGAATGCTGCTCTGAATGTGGGTCAGCACCACTCTCTCAAAACACTTCATAATGATTGGAGTGAGAGCTACTGGCCTGTAGTCATTCAGGCAGGTGGGGGGGCTCTTCTTAGGGAGGGGGACAATGGTGGTGGTTTTGAAGCAGGAGGGGACAGTTCTCTGGCTGAGGGAGAGGTTGAATATGGAGGTGAGAACGTCTGTCAGCTCGTTGGCGCATGCTCTGAGGGCTCGACCAGGAATGTTGTCCGGCCCTGCCGCCTTGCGGGGGTTGATCCTCCTCAGGGCTTTGTTTACCTGGGCTGATGTGACGACTGGTGGGGGTGAGGAGGGAGTGGTGGCTCTTGAGTCGTTGGGCTCCCTCTCTGCATGGGGGGAGGAGGTCTCAAAGCGTGCATAGAAGGTATTGAGGTCGTCCGGCAGGCTGTCTGTAGCCCGAATGGTACTGGAGCCGTTCCTGTAGTCTGTGATGTGCTGCAGGCCCCTCCACATGCGCCCAGAGTCAGCGGTGGAGTAGAAGCCGTCCAGCTTCTCTCTGTACTGCTTCTTAGCTGCTGTGATGGCCTTCCTCAGTCCGTACTTCGCAGCTTTGTACTCAGTCTTATTGCCGGATGTAAAAGCAATGGAACGAGCACGCAGCATGTGACGTACCTGACTGTTTATCCAGGGCTTCTGGTTGGGAAACTTCCTGACTTGGATGGTGGGCACGATGTTCTCCACACAAGTGCTGATGTACCCAGTCACATAGTCAGCATAGTCATCACGCCCACTTTCCATCTTTTGCCATAGCTGCTGCTTAAAGATCCTAAAATATGCATAGAAACGAGTCTAAAACAGCTGCCAGCTCTCCCAGAACTGGACTTTAGTCAACCCCATCTCTTGTGTAACAGTTTGTCCGCGAGCATAAATAAGTAATGAAAGACGGAGTGCTTGACACTGCATGGTATGGAAAATGGAATTCCTCGATGTTATTCTTAAGGGGCTCCTTCTTATCTCGGCTTCAGTTTAGGGAGGTTTTCTTACTGTCACAACAAGGAGGTGATAAAACCGCCATGTTCTGAGTGCATTACACTGTTTTACATGTTTGCACCAAACGTGACACGACAGGAAAGACAGGATGGGATCTCTCCCCGGAGCCGCATGCATTTCTGTATCGTCAAGGGACGTTGTTGTGTGCATGCACAGGAAGTGGAAGCATCCCTCTCCACTGAGACACACACATCCACATGGAGGGAAGATGCAGAGCTCTCTTCTTTCACAGAGGACGTTCTGTTCTTGCCCGCCGTTTCCTGCCGGTCCCACCTTGACCCTTCTGTGAGCGTCTCGTGAAAGCTCGCGCATCCTCTGTCACGGCGTGACGTCAACTTCAATGTACCAGGAGGAGTGACAGCTCGCTCACGCAAGAGGACTGTAGTGGAAACTGGTTGATTCATTTACACACACAACTACCGTGTTTGCACTTTTCAGGATATTGATAACAAAGCTAAAATTAATATCCAAGAAATAACTTTTTTCAGTGCAGAGGGCAAGTATTTTTATACTTGCTGGAAATACACAGAACTGAAAAAAGAGACAGCCGGTCCATGAGAAGAAATTCTATTAAATCAGCGACAGATGAAATATGTTTTGACTTTTTTTCTAGCAGGAAAACACATATTTTGAATTAGTGATAAATGTGTGTGACATCTGTCAAGAGAACATGTGGATGCCCCGCCAGCAAGCCCCATCTGGTTTAAATGTGGGCCCTGATTGGGTTCGTCCGCAGTTTTTGTGGTGGTCCCACCTGTGTTTGCCAACATTGGCTTCAACCTTGTGCTGTCTTATGAGGTCCAGATGACCCAAACCTTAGGTTGACATGTCATTCATCCTATGAGAAATGTGGATGAAGGTGGTCAGGATTTCATGTCTACCACGGACATCAGTGAAGACCAAAAATCATTGGAAAAAAGTTCAGCACGCCGTTCTTCCCAACGTCAACACTCCTAGGATAGGACCATTGACATGAATATAAATGGACCCCCTCACACCCTTTTCTGTGTTCTCAGTAGGAAGGACCCGCAGGTTGAGAGAAGGCCAAAGTCCAATAGATTTCCACTGAGAAACAGTTAATTCTCAGTCATTTTATTTGTCAGAATAATCATTCCTGCTCAGATTCTTCCTTCTTAACGCGTTCTTTCTAAAACTATTTTTTTCTTAAAGATATTCTTTCTTTATCGCCAGTTATTTAAGTTATAAACTGACCAATCAGATGCCTCAGTACAAGCTTTTGAGTCCCACTTGCCCCGCCTCAAACGTTTGACAGATTCCTCCGAGCCGCTTTCACTGAGAGGTGTGTGAGCTTCGAACAAACTCCTTCATGATTGGTTGACAGTACTTCCTCTAAAAACCTGACTCAGACCGATTGAACTATTCGCTGTCGATGGGTTACAATCGTTTGCAATATGGCGGTAGACGTATCAGGGAGTCACGGTTAAGGCTTTGGCCTGATTTTGCCAGGACCAAAGGTAGTGCATCTCTGATAGGTGACTAAGTGGGTTTGCTCACTATGCTAGCAAGCCATCAGCGAAGTGTGCTAGCTGAATCAAATTAGCAAGCTCCAGTGTAGCATGCAACCAAGCGCCTCTGCAGCGATCCGTTCTATCGAGTTACCCGGTTCTGTTGTATTGAGCTAGCGAACTCCGCTGCAGCATGTGGATAGTACCGTTGTATCAAGCTCTGCTGTATCAAGCTAGCGAGCTCCCCTGTAGCGAGCTAGCGAGCTCTGCTATAGCAAACACCCCTGTAGTAAGCTCCGCAGTAGCAAACTAGTGAGCTCTTGTAGAGAGCTGGCGATCTCCCATGTAGCGAGCTAGTGAGCTCCACTATAGCGAGCTCCCCCGTAGTGAGCTACACTGTAGCGAGCTCTGCAGTAGCAAGCTCCCATGTAGCGAGCCAACGAGTTCCGCTATAGCGAGCTCCCATGTAGCGAGCTAGTGAGCTCCTCTGAAGCAAGCTCTGTAACGAACTCCGGTGTGGCAAGCTAGGGAGCTCTGCTGTCCTCTGAGCACCTGGCTAGCGTAACAAGCCTAACCACTGAATCCCCACTTAAGTCAATGTAGACGAACACAGGGTGGGGCCACATTTTCTGCCCTCTTTTGAACCATATGGGGCCCACTTGGCTTTGCTGGCTAGTTGAGGTTGGGCAGGTTTGGGTTTTTTTTTTTCTTTGGTTAGATTGATAAGGAAGTCGTGCAGTCTCATAATAATGGAACTCTAGGAAACACAACACACACGTGACTGAGTGGGATTAAAAAAGCAGCCCAAAGTGAACGCTTTCTATATGATAATGGGAAAAAAAGTTATTTTGTGATAGTTATTTGGGAGATTAAAAAACTACAGAGCCTCAGACACCACAAGCCGTTTTCATTGTGAATCCACTCCAAGGATCATGCAGTAAACCAGCCTCTTTAGAAATCTTTAGTCATTATTCATCACAGGCTCAGTTGGTGGCCTTGTGGTGTCTTCACGTTGCCGCTGTACAAATAGGAAGATCATGCGAAAAGTTGAAGGGAAACCCAGATGTTTGCAGATAGTGAACACATCAAACTGTGAATGTAAAACTCATGACGATAGGAGGAACTGTCAGTGAAACTGTGAAGGAATGAACCAGATTCACTGTTTTTATCAGTTTGCTAAAAAGTTATTTTAACACTTTTTATAGATATGAATAAGATTTCTGAAATAATTTACAAGTAAAACAGTTTGAGAATTGTCATAATTGGCTCAAAAAGATACGATTACTAATATTTATGCTCTAAAAGTTAAAATGTTGTTGCTGAAGACTCACAAGTTTCTTGGAGACTTTGTTGTAAAACTCATTGAAAATCCCATGTTGGTGGTGTATTGGTATCAAAATAAAAGGTTTGACAGAGAAAAAAAAAAAAAAGACTTTTCCCTTTAAGAGATTCAATTGAAGATTCAACCAGGAGGTGTCTTTAAAATGTGCAGTAAAGCACAGTAACACCATCATGTCAGGGGTCTCAAAGACCTTTATATGAAAGTTCAATGTTGGTACAGTCCGCAAGTTTGTATGAATGGCACTTTTACATTGCTTTGTGCGGAGCTGACAAACCAACCAATCACGGTGGGGTATAAAGCTCTTGGAGGCGCGACATTGACTGGACTCAAAGCAGGAAACCTGACACCCCCTCCAGACCCCATTACTTTTCAAATTTTTTTTAAGAAAGTGACCACTTGTACATGATTTTCTGAACACCTGCAGCCAGTGCCGTATGGGGTTCAATTTGTGCCAAAAGTATGTTTTTGCCCCCACTATCTATGTCGACTGAATACGTTTATTGAACATTTTTTAAATTTTTACATTTGCTATTGTCATTGGATCTGGTCAAAAAATGCACCCAGACAGTAAATTATTTGTGTTGCAGTGGTCAATGTAGGCTGTGATATAATTTAAGAGGTATTATAAGCTGCCAGACTAATGTTGGTAAATCACGTCCTGCAACAGTTTAATCAAAAACAGAGGAGAGGATGGTTGGTGGAAGCAGCCCAAATCTTTCATGAACGTGGTTGTGATTTCAGCTTTAAATCACTCTGAAAGACGTAATCAGTCTATAAGATTGGCTGGATCAGCCTCGCACCTGTGGCAGCCTGTTTCCTGCTGTAGATCTAATGCAGTCAGTCTCTGTTAGGGCAGACATCTTGTCCTGATCCGTGGGTCTCCAGCAGTTCAGTAAGCAGGTTCGAAGCAGATGAAAAGGTTGGGGCGGGAACTCTTTTCCTGATTTTGAATTAACACTTAAAGATCAGCCTGAAACCAACCAGCCAGCAAGGCAAAGTGGGCTCCACGTGGTTTAAAAGTGGGCAGAAAATGTAAGTTTGTCAATAGTTTTCGTGGTAACCACCTGTGTTTGCCCACATTGGCTTAAGTGGACACTCACCAAGCGGCTCACCAAGCGAGCCAGCCTCCCAGTGGATGCGTAGCATGCTAGTGATCCATTCTGTAGCAAGCCCTGCTGTATCGATCTAGCGACTTCCACTGTAGCAAGCTCAGCTGCATGGAGCTAGTGAGCTCCACTGTACCGAGCAAGCTCTGTTAGCCACAAAGTGGCTGGCTAGCGTAGCGAGGCTACCCACTTGGTTCCCACTTAACACTGGTGGATCTGTTTACAAACACATTGGATTCCACATTTTCTGCCTCTTTTAAACCATATGAGCCCCTCTTGGCCTCGCTGGCGGGGCAGAAACAGCCCCGTCAGCTGATTTCTTTCCATCTGCCAGGGAGAAGATCTGCTTCCCTGGGAAACTGTGTGGAAAATTCACACTTTGCCTCTGCATCCACACTTGAGCTCCCTAGTCGACCATTAGAGGCCTCTCGTGCTGCTGTGACCTTTCACCTGAAACACTTTTGTTAAGTGGAGCAAAGAAGCAGAGCAGAATCCTCCTACTTTTTAAAAAATTTGCCTACATATGGCTGATATCCAAACAACAATTGTTTTTTTTTTTTTGAGAAAATGTGGAGATTCAATAATTTTTTTTAATGTTTTATTTTGTGATAGATCATAAAACAGTTTTACAAGAAACTAATGAAGATTTTAGCAATATTTTAGTGTTAAATGAAACAGGAAAAGCTTGCAGGTAATGCAAATATGTGTAAAGAATGACATTTTTTATTATTTCAAAGACCAGATAAACTAATTTAAATTTCACTCTCTGTAGGTTTTTTCTGCTTCTGTTTTTTTCCATAAAATTATTCAGGCTTCTATTAACCATCTTGCAGCTTCTCCTGTATCCCCCCTCCATTAGTAAAACCAGATTTAAGGTGCTTTTTCTGGAAAAAAAACAGAACAATAACACATTCTTTCTTCTTTGTTATCATTTATTTGTGCTTAATATTATCTGAATCTGACTTATAACTTCCAGGAAATTCCTCTTGGGAAATCTTGGACAACAAGTCTTTGTTTTTGCATTAATAATGATAAAGTAAGACTGTTTTTCCTCTTCCTTCTTCTTGTTTTCACATCAACAACTCCTTTCTACAGCCGCTTTGAGCTGCACAGATATAGAAAACTATTTGATTGCAGTATCAGTCCGGTATTTTCAGATTTTCCTGCGTGTTGTTCTTGCACGTTTGCAGTTCATGAGGAAAAGCCGTCTTCATGGTTACATAAGAAACGTCAGGATGAGAAACGTTCTCCCGACTTATCAGGGAACATTGTGTTTTTACAGAGAACAGGCACCAGAGCGGCTCAGCTCAGGACAATTAATCCAGGTGTGGACAGAAACCAGTCATCGATGTGATTCTGTCCAGATAAAAATATTCCCACTGGAGTCAATATTTCACTGTCAAAGTCACTCAAAAGAGGAAAAACGATGAAACAATTTAATAGGATTTGATATTTTTAGGTTGACCTTTTGTCCTGTCGTGATGTTCTGGGAACACCTTGATTGTTCTTTTTTAAAGTTCATTTTAAGAACGAACAGAGGTCAAAGTTGAAGCAGCTCGGAACTTAAAATAAACGCCTTTAGGTTTAAAAAAAAACACATTTTCTGTTAAATCAAGCTCCAGAAATGAGATTCACAGAAACAATTATACTTTAATGTCGTTGCTAAATGTATTAATCTTACATGTCAAACTGTGATTATTTTGCGTGAATTGGCCTGATGTATTCAGATTTAGTTGTAAAGATGAAATAGTTGCTTCCACTTCAAACCTGAAAAGGTCAAATGGAAGAAACTGAAAATATTTTTACTTCTTTCCCCTTCATTTTAATATGCTTGGTTTTGTCCAGAACCAAAAAAAAAAAAAAAAAGAGATTTTGTTTCAAAGTAATATCTCACTTTTTTAAAATAAAAATGTACACTTTTGGAGAACAAATTATGGAGAAGAATCTGGGAAATCAGATTTTTTTTTACATTTTTGTTTAAATAATTGTTAATTTCTTTGGTGAAAAGGTGTAAACAAGGAAGATTTGTGGTTCTCACAGACATTTAGCTTCTTCTTTAAAACCAACTTTTTACCTGTATTCCTGCAACCTTTCAGAAAGTGTATTCGTGAAAAATTCAACATAAAACGTTTAAAAATATATGAAGAAAATTGTAAAGAAGGAAGGTAATGTGATATGTAATATTGTTTAAAATCCTTATGACTATTTTTAATGTAAAAAACGTTCCCAGTGGTGTTTAAATTATGATAGTAAAGTTTTTAACCAAAATCACACAACGTAAATGTCATAAAAAGCAATTTTTCATGCTGATCTGAAGCCTGTTTCTGAAGGGGTTTTTAGTAACCACGCCCCTGATTCCCCCCGTCTGATTCTGATAGCTCTGTGTCTTGCTAGCATAAATCTTCCCCCCTGCTACATAAAAACATTTAGCAATATCAGTAATGTTAGAGTTAATTTGGTGTAAACCAAGAAAGCCTTCTCTTGAGTTAAAAAAAGCTTTCTTATTTTTCTAAGAATTTAAGTTGTTTTCAAAAATGTCCAGTTTATAACTTTCTCTTCATATGTTCTCCTGAAAGTGTAATAAAATGATCCAAAACAGGAATCACAGGAGAAAGAAGATACATGTGTAGAATCTACTGCCACCTCCTGGTAGCAGAGAGTACTACAACTAATCAATAGACTTCGGGAAAACACGCTTTTGTACAGAAACATATTCAGAAACATCCTTGTAGCTCATTTCTGAAATCTTTTTTTAAAAAAAAAGCTTTTTCAAGCTCACACAAATGTTCATAAATCTATTTGCTTGACGTTTCCTTAAAGATTTTTAAGAGCAGAACTTAAAGGTTTAAAGTGCATCATTTATTATAAGGCCTCATTCTGTTTCTGAGGATTTTTCCTTTAGGGAAGTTTGTTGTCTCGGAGATCAACTTGACTGGAAACAGCAGGAATGCAGAACGACTGAAGGAACAAACAGACATAAGGGAGAGCAGGAGGACTGAATGTTTGAGCGGACAAAAGTTAAAGCTGACAGCATGAAAACTATTACCGTTCGCATTTTAAACAAAATAAAAAACTCATTTGAAATTATTTTTTAAGTTTAAGAATTTATATGTATATATAGAAAACAGCTGTAAACAATAGATCTGTGCTTCCTTTCAGTTTGAATTATTAAACCTAATTTCCCTTTTTATTTAGAAAAAAAAACTTAATTTAAACTTAATTTAGTTTGAATTCCATAATAAAAACCATAACAGCCATTTGGAGAGAAAAAAGAGAAAACAATAATATGTGAAGAGACTTACGTAAAACACGAGGAAACTGTTTTTTTCATTTATTTTTTTTAGTTACTGACTGATTTTTATCATTGCTGATGCTTAAAACTGTCAGGCGGAAAACTATTTTAAAGAAGCACAACAACAGTTTCTGAAGATACTGAAGGATGTTTAGAAAAAAAAGTCAGTAAGGCTGAAATTAAAACGCTAAAATGTAGAAGAAACTTTCTTGATTGGCTGAAATTAATTAAAGAAAAAAAAATTACTTTGCAAAAACTACTAAACGTGTTCAGATAATTTTTAAATGCTAGTGTAGCAAAAACAAATTAACTAAAGTGTTAAAAATGAAAATATGATAATTAAAATAGTCTGATAAAAAAGGGTTAGAAAAGGACAGATTATGGCCTCAAAAGGATGAGTACAAGTAAAGCGAGGAATCTAACTTACCTGATGTATCTGAACAAAATAAATATGAATAACGATTTAAAAGAACGACTGAAAAAGCCAAAATGGAACAAGCTTTTAAACTTCTGACCTTTCATTAGATTTTCTCGTGGGTCCAATGACACAGAACCAGTAATAGATGCAGAGTATCGACAACCAGGCGCCGAGTGAAGGAACGTCCTCAGTGATGGGTTAGTCAGTTACTTTTTCCTCATCAACCTGATGGAAAGATGGAATTCCTTCAGAGCAGGGGTGTCAAACTCAATCACACAAGGGGCCAAAATCCAAAACACACCTTTGGCTGCGGGCCAAACAGGATAAACATTGTTGAACACATTAAAACTAAGTTTGGAAAACTTTAAAAAATGTAACTTTTAAGTAAATAAATAGCATTACCTGCGTTAATGCTAGTGTGAATGCTGTAAGCTGAATTTGGCCGCTGCAGATGCTGAAATTAATAGCTGAAAATTCTGACTACATTAGCAGAAAAGGCTGAAGTTAATAGTTCAAAACACTGACAATGATAGCCAGCTAAAATATTAGGTAAATATCAAATTAGCCACAAAAAAATATATATATAACTTATAACTTATAAATTAGCCAAAACAGCTAGCATGTAGCTGAAGAATAGCTATTCAAACTAGTCTAAAAAACGAAAAAAAACCTAAATTAACCAAAACAGCTAGCATGTAAATATTAGCCTAACTCCAAAACAGCCTTAAAAAAACTTGAAAAAAGGTTAAATTAGCCAAAACATTTAGCATGTAGCTGAAATATTAGCTAAACTCCGAAATAGCCTAAAAAATCTTAATAAATGCCAAAATTCTTAAAGCTAGCAGAATGCTGATTTTTATAACGTCACTTTTTATATTATTATGAATATTAAAAAGGCAGGCGCAGGCAGTTGTCTGGAGCGTGGGGGCGGGTCTCCCATGGTGGGCCCTGGCTCTGGGGTGCTGGCTGGGTTGGGGCCTGCACTCTCTGTGCTCCTGTGCCTTCCCGCTCTCGGGTGTGGGGGGCCTCTGTGGCGGTCTGGGTGTTTGGCGGGATTGCCTGACGGGCGGATTCTCTCCGCGGTTCCATGGCAGGTGTTGGGGGGTCCTGGCTGCTGCCCCGGCAGGGGGTCTTGGCGTGTTATTTGTATCAGTTTGTATGATAAGTGTGTGTAAGAACTGCAGTTGTGTTGTGTTAATGTAAAGACTATTTTAGCCGACATGTATGTTTGTAACTACTGAGCGTGTGTAGACAGGCCCCGCCCATTCCGGTTTGCTATTTATACCTGGTTGTTTTATGATGCTAACCCTCTGTTGTCATCTTCTACTTCCTCTTTTGGGGAAACTTTTTGACTCGTCGGCCACAAAAGGTTTAAAAGTTTGACAGAATTTCCAGAACATGAGATAGTTTGGTAATCCCCCTCTTAAAAGACAGAAAAAACATGGAAGAAAACATAATTTAATAATTTTGACTGAAAATTAAAATTGATGTGTCTTTAAAAACAAAACATTTATGATTTTAATATTCCAAACTGTGGTTTTTTTGTCCTCATTTTGAAGCTAGTCACACTAATGGGTCGATATCCCTCACGAAAAAATGGAAGTTTAGAGAAATAAAGATTATCAGTAGAATTTATTCCAGTTTGACAGAGTTTTAGCCCCCAGGCCTCCCCTGGTGTAGCATCAGATAAAGAGTTCCACCTCCTTCAACTGTGAGATACGGTTCTTCTGAAGGCTGAAAGCCTCCTCTGCATCCTCACCCGAAGAACCAAGATGATTTATGAAAAGTTAAAGAATGTGTGTTGCTTCTTAGACAATAAAAATATCTAACAACTTTTTTTTTTAAAGATTTTGAATATCTTAAGACACATTACTTTTATATTAAAACTTTAAAGACCCACTTCACTGAAAATTTGTTTTTAGCATGTTTGAGTGCTATTTTTCTGACGACGGAGCGTACATGTAGAGTAAATTAAGCTCAAAAATGCATTTCTGAGGATCTGTTTATTCAAACTGTTGTGAATCAGAAGAAGTCAGAAAATGATATTGGATAAAGAACATAGTTATGTTGAAAAACCGTCGGGTGAGTCAAATTCGGATGCAGATAAATAGATCCGTGTACGTCTTCACTTTCCTCATTTGAGCTCAAATTTGAATCAAAACTAATAGTTGGATAGCTCCAATACTACAAAATTTAATAAAAAAAAATGCATAAAATAGTTCAAAATATGATCTTCAGTGATGATTTTTTAAAACTTTTATTAAAAAATAAACTCTTTTCTGTCTTTTTAGAGAATAAAAGCTGCAAATTAGAGTAAAAAATGACACCCCCCACCCCCCAGACGGCTGATGTTTTAAGTCTTTTTATGTCTTTGAACCGATCTTGTAAAGTGTGAGCATGAAAGCTTAATTTGTAGAAAAACCTTTATCTTCAACGGAAATCTCAGAATGAGGGGCTAAGAAATTTCCATCAAAAACTTTATATCAACTTTAACTCTTTGTTAGAATTTGAACATTAAAAATGTTATAAAATGGAGAAATTGAAAACTTAAGTACCTCATGCACGTACAAACAAATTATTAAATCATGAAAATTGCAGATATTTCAACGAGTGATAAAGTTTAGTGTAAACTGTTTCCTCACTAAAGATGCAACCACAGATTAAAAAACAAACACTGATACTAAGAAAACCCTCAGCCACAAATGCATCTGCACAATGCAATCTGTACTCATGCATTTAGTAATTGAGATAACAGTGTCTCTCCTCCTTTCCACTGCTGAGCTTTTTTCATGCTGGTTGGAGGTTTGTGTGTTTTTTTCAACACAATAAAAGGTTGTAAGATCAGCAGGAAGAGCAATCACTGACACTCCGTTCAACAAGCAGCTCAAAGAATCAACCATGACACAAAAGATGATGAAGGTCTCTGTCGCCATGGTGACCTTCTTCATACTCTTCTCATCTGTCGCCGACCTGACATCTGCAGGTGAGTTGACTGTATTCACATTTCTCTCAGAACATCTGATTAAGAAATTCTGATGAGTTTGGATGAAACATCTTTTGTCTCCATCGTTGGTCTACTACCAGCTATTGGTATCTATCAGCCAAGTACATGCTGCAAAAACTTCAATCCAAATAAGATACCTGCTTATGCGGTGAAGAGCTTCAAATACACAAGCATGGTGTGTGACAAGAGAGGTGTTGTGTAAGTTTTCTTCTATCTCTTCCTTATAAATATAATCTAGAAGTCATCAGATTCCTTCAATTACAACGTTCAAATTCATTAGAAAATTAAAATTACATTTACCAATATTTTCAATTAGATTGTATTAAAAGTTGTCTTAAATGAAACTGAGCAACTTTTTCTTTTACTCTTTCAGTATTACAACGATAAAAAACAAAGACATCTGTGTTGACCCGTCCAAGGAGTGGGTGAAGAAACTTGTGAATGGAGAGAGCCACACCACTTTGTCCCAGAATTCATAGTTACTGGATCTACAAAAATTTAAAGACATGCATGAAGACACAGCTAGATGATTTAAGGGCTGCTTTATTTTTATCTCAGTAAAATGCTCATCAAATGAATTGCAAAATGTCTTCTGCTGCTTAGACACAGTCTGCTTCATCATGAATCTGTTAAAGGCGTAAATAATTAATCAAACCTGCAAACATGCAAAAAAAAAACAAAAAAAACATACTATATTTTCCCTTTTTGTATTCTGTTTTCTCCATACTTGCTTTTAATAAATGGAATTTCAAAACTGACTTGGATTCTGATTGATGAATTACTAAAACATTTGCCACCATAAATGGAACCCTTTGGTAACAAATAATTAAATAAAGATTTTTTGTGTTTCACTTTGGTTTCATGGTGATTTCAAGTCTTTCACATGTAATAAAGATCCCAGCCACCAGGTGTCACTGTTTCTCACTCGAGAAATGATTTTCAAGTTGTTTGAGGAAAACTATGAATAAATAATAATAAAATGTTCATGAATACATTCTGTTCAGCATCAGTTCATGTCATAGAAACCTCATCAGTCCAATTGAAGCATTAAAGTAGGTGAGCTACATTAATGCTGCCTCTGCACGTCTAAATAAACTGACAGATAATATTATTTGAATGAATATTAATGCTCTATAAAAGCATCAGGATAAAACTTTTTTTTTTGCTCTTTTTCAAATATTAAGCACAGACATTCAACAAAATTCTTCATTTTTAGCAGAAATCCAGCTCCCCACAGGTTTCTAACAACTTTTTGTGTCTATAATATTACAGTCGTAGTTTAAATATCAGAACTACTTTAAGGTTCTATTTTTTTTTTAGTTTGCACATCTCATGGGTTCATGTGTCTCATCTCCTTCAATCTGCCAAGAACTTTGTGGTGTCTAGCTTTTTGTTCACCGCAAGATCAAGATAAAGTTTGTCTCAAGCATTGGTAGAATTTGTGCAAAAACAAAAAAAAAATCCACAGAATTCAACAGCAGCTGACAGCATTTACCTATAAAAAACTTGAATTTTGAATACACATTTTATACACTGTGTCCCTCCAGAGAAACTCCAAAAATGTTGTTTAGAACTGTGAGGATCTGGTGTCTGCAGCAACTTCCTGTTTTCAGTCCAACAATAAATCCCATAAAATATAAATATACAGATAAGTGTGTAAATCAGAACTCTGACAGATCAGAGTGAGGATTGAAGACCTTCATTACTTCCAGGAGGAATCAGTTTTCTTTCATGATTTAAGACAAAGTCTTCGTACTGCATCAACTCTGGATCAGTTTGCTGCAAGAAATCTGAGAGAAACTGATCTTCAGATCAGAAATCTTTATGGAAACATACAGTCTTTCCAGAACTACAGCAGCAGAGCCCTGTTCCAGAGAGCAGAGTATGTTACACCCGGGTAAGTTTAAGGGTAAGTTAGTTCATATCCTCCACTTTCTCCTTCCACTGAAGATGGGTCATGACTGGGTCTTCAGACATTCAGTGATTTAGATCTAAAGTCTCCCTCCTCCTTTCCACTGCTGAGCTTTTTTCATGCTGGTTGGAGGTTTGTGTGTTTTCTTCAACACAATAAAAGGTTGTGAGATCAGCAGGAAGAGCAATCACTGACACTCCGTTCAACAAGCAGCTCAAAGAATCAACCATGACACAGAAGATGATGAAGGTCTCTGTTGCCATGGTGACCTTCTTCATACTCTTCTCATCTGTTGCCATCCTGACATCTGCAGGTGAGTCGACTGCATTACATTTCTCTCAAAACAACATTTGATCAAGAAATTCTGATGAGCATGATGTCAACTTTTCTTTTCTCCATTGTTGGTCCAGAGCTCAACCTGCCTCGTCTGTGCTGCACAAGCTTTTACCCACGCAGGATACCTGGTTATGAGGTGAAGAGCTTCAAACACACGAGCATCCGCTGTGCCAAGAGAGGTGTTATGTAAGTTTTTATTCCGTATTTGTATTTACCCAATTTTTTTCAAGTATATTGTATTAAAAGTGACAAACATTAACTGAAATTGAGCAACTTCTTCTTTTACTCTTTCAGTATTACAGCGACAAATAACAAAGACTTCTGTGTTGACCCGTCAGAGGAGTGGGTGAAGAAACTTCTGAATGGTGGACAGTGAGGCACCTTTTCACTTAGGTCAAGAATTCTGCAGTTACAGTGTTGGAATTCCTTAACAAAAATGCATCCCAAAATACAAAAAGTTGTTGAATTCAAAATATAAAAATCATAAAATTCATTTTTAACAACAATAATAACACAATTCAATTTTTTTTTAACATGGACTGGACTTTTCCTAATCCTCCAGCATCCCGGCCCCGGCCGCCAGCCTCCAAGCAGTCAACACCTCCGGTCCTGGCCTCTAGTTTCACGGCCCCACCAGCCAACGCCTCTAGTCCCGGCCTTCAGAGTCCATGGACCCGACACCCAACACCCTTGTTCCGGGCCGCCAGCGTCCGGTCCACGCCGCCATCATCCCCTGTCCCGACAACCAACACCTTCGGCGGTCCACAGCAGAGTACTCGGCAACAGATGACTAGGAAGAGATTGAACGATCTCTTGATTTCATGTCAGGTGAACCGTCAAAGCTAACGTCCAAACAGGAGAAACTGTTTGAACTTCTGGAAGAATTTAAAGGATTGAAGGGAATGCTATTAAAAAAAAGACTAAAAGATTTCTGCCTTAGACAAAGAATTGATTAATTAGAACAATAAACCAAAGAGAAGATCCATCTTGATTAAAGAACAATAGGAGAAGATCTGATAGACAAAGTTACACCAGGGTAACAGCAAGTATGGACTCTTCAGAAGAAGATAAAGAGAAGTTTGAGAAACAAGAACAAGTTTGAACATTTCTGCACAGCAAGAATATTACTATCCAAACTGATGCTAGAGCCAAAAATCAGACATTACCCCAAAAAATTATAAGTACTACTAGTATGTTTTAAAATGAAGAACTATTGAGGCTAAAAATAGATACAAATAAATAAAAAAATAAATGAGTTTCGAAGCAAACAAGACAAAAAAAAAAGATTTCTAAAGCAAATTACAAGAAGAAAACAGAAATGACATCAAAGAAACATGGGGAATAATAAATAGAAATGTAAAGAAGAATAAAACTTGGTCACTAATACCTAAATATTTAATGAGTGGTCAAATTGAAATCTATGAAAAAAAAACAAATAAGGAATTAATTTAACAAATATTTAGTAAATGTTGGACCAAATCTGGCAAATTCTAATGCAAACAAACAAATATAAAGAACAATACAAACACAATGCTATTAGAGCCAGTAACTAGTGAAGATAATAAAAATATTGTAAAAATGAGGAATAATATAACTGATTGTGACGACTTAGATATGATGTTTATAAAAGACTAATTAATAATAATTAATTATATCATATAACCTTTAAGTTACATATGTCGTTTTTCTTTTGTACTGGGAAAGTTGTCATGGTCTTACCACTTCACAAAAATTGAATTAATTGAGGCGATTTTGAAATTTAGCTAGTATTAAGCAACAAGTTCGCTGTGTTTTCTGTTTTACTGATTGAATTTTTGTTAAAAGGGGCAGACGACATGAGGTTTCACACAAGTTTTTTTTTTTTTGAAGTATGATGAATGAAATGTAGCAACAATTATTTTTCATTTTTCTTTCAGTTTTGGGATGAAGACTAACCAAAACGGGAAAAGAAATTCATGAATGTCCTCTGTAAGGAGCCGCTCCACTTTGATCCAAAATTCATAGTTACTGGATTTATAAGCCTTTAAAGATAAGCAGAGAAGATGCAGAAAATAAATAATATTTACAATGCTAATCAAATGTTGCTTATATTAAAAAATATATTCTGCTGCTTAGACACAGTCTGCTTTATTATGAACCTTCCAAAGTGTAAATAGTTAATCAAACCTGAAAACATACAAAAAGCAAAAGTCTTTGTTTTCATTTTGATTTCAATTGTCTTTTATATGTAATAAAGAATACAGCCACCAGGTGTCACTGTTTTCTCACTCCACAAAAGATTTTCAAGATTTTAATATTATAAAATAAATTGTTCATGAAAACATTCTGTTTAGCCTCAATTCATTTCATAATAGTCGCATCAGTTAATGAAAGTATTAAAGTGAGTGAGCTACAGTAAAGCTGCCTCTGCAAGTCAAAATAAACTGTGGGAAGTGAAGTCAGTTAATGTTATAAGAATTCATTTTTATGCTCCATAAAATGATCAGAAACACAGATGGATTAAAAATGTGCTCTTCTTCTAACGCTTTGGAAAGATGTTTCATATTTAGTCAAAAAAAATCTTCTCTCAGAACAGAATAACCATAGAAAACCAGCTCCCCACAGGTTACTGATCACTTTTAATATCTGTAATATCGGAGTTGAAGTTTAAATGTCAGAACTATTTTAAGATTGTTTTTTTTTTTAGGCTGAACACCTCATGGGTTCATGGGTTATATCTCCTTCAATCAGCCAAGAACGTCGTGTTGTGTTGCTTCTTGTTCCCCCACAAGATCAAGATAACATTTTTCTCATGCATTGGTAGAATTTATGCAACACTGAGAATAGAATCTATGAAACTCAACAGAAGCTGAGAGCATTTAAGAACCATTTAAATAAGGAAAACTTGAACTTTGAAAGCACATGTTGAATACATTTAGGACATTATGTTTTCCAGATGTGGGGACTCGAGTCACATGACTTTGACTTGAGTCCGATTTGAGTCATGAATTTGACAACTTTAGACTCGACTTGGACTTCCAAACATCTTACTAATGACTTCACTCTAACCTTGATATAAATAACTTGTGACTTGACTCGGACTTTGGCCCTCTGACTCTGAAAGAATTGCTATTTTTTCCCAAAATCCTAGAATGAAAAAGTTCCGCTCTCTTTGGGGTCCAGATGACTCCAACCACATGTTGTTATGCGATTTCTTCCATGACAAATGTGGACAAAGGTGGACAGGATTTGATGTCTGCCATGGACATTAGTGAAACTCAAAATTAAATTTAAAAAAGTTCAGCGCACTCTCTTGTGGGGTCCAGATGACCCCACTTTTAATGTAAACAAGCCAAGGAGAACGGAAGGGTTATGAAATCCGGCGCCGCGGTCTCTCTGTCTTTGTTTATATTCATCCGTGGAATAGAAGGATTTCAGGGTTTTTTATTTTTTCTTGCTCAATAAGTATTGAACCGTGAGCAAACTGTATCGTTACATTTCTAATAAACATTATAAAATTCTAATTAAATTAATTAATATACACAAGATCTCTGTATTCTGAGTATTTTCTGTTTTCTTTACAGCGTGAAGAAAGTACTATTTTGTGTGAAAATTTGTAATATATATTTATATATAAAATTTTGTGTGAATAGTCACTTTCTAAATATATATACTAACATATATACCACATTTAGTTTGACATTTAACATTTTTTTAATCCTATTTTTCTGTCTTGAACACAGAATTTCTCCTGTTAACTTACTGCAAAGTGTTTTGACAGTAAGCTGACAGAAATTTTGTATTGAAGAAAAAACAGACGTATGCAAAACAACAAAAATGTAAATCGTAAAACTAAAAGTACTATTATTATATTTTTTGTTTTGTTTTTTTGGAGTGAAACTAAACCACTATGTATTTTATATTCTTACTCAGTCCAATATGTATCTGCTTTGTTTATAAAAAGATGCAGATATGAAACAGAATCAGTAGTTGGTAGACTCTAGAGCAAGGGTCTCAAACTCAATTCAGCCGGGGGCCGCTGGAGGCAGTGTCTGGGTGAGGCCGGGCCGCATCAGGATTTCCACAAGAAAATCGCTGATAAAACATTCCAATGTTCTCAAATATCTTTATTTTTAACACAAAATAATGAATTAATTAATTAATTTTTAAAAAATGAATTAGAAAATCAATCATTAATGATTAAAATAATAACAATGACCATACAGCAGACACAGACAACTGAAACCACATATTGACTGACTGACTATAGCAGTGTTTCTCAAATGGTGGGGCGCGCCCCCCTGGGGGGAATGCGAATAAAAACATGTTTACAGTGATGAATATTGTGCATAATCCTACATAGTAAATTAAATAAAGCAAAAACAACCTAAAAATCTATTTGGTAGCAGAAAGAGCCGCTGTTTACAGTGAACCAATGCAAAAGAAACGAATCTCTGAGAAAAGACAGAATTCCATCACTACTGTGGAGGGAAACAAGGAAAGACTTGTTTTTACTTTGTCTGGAAGTTTTGGAAGTATTCTAAAAAAAGAACGAGAACAATTAATAAAACAGATTATTTAGAAGTTTTTTTTACTTATAATTCTTTAATGATAATAAAATTATGATATTTTCGAGGAAATATACGTTTAACTTGAGCAAATTAATATACTAATTATGTTTGCAGCTGAAAGTTGTGTGTATGTGTGTGGGGGGGGGGTGTCTAAGAGAAAATACCTGAGAGACACTGGACAAGAGAAAACTATTTTTATTCAGTATCAAACGTCTGTATTTACAGAACCTCCTTCATTTCTGAGCTGAGAGCAGCGCGCTCACTGAAAGGTCAACGCAAACGCCGCACACCAGAACTCCTGGCCTCCGCGTCTGGAGCGCGCGTTGCTACGCTAGTTTTTAAATCTGGTCTCAAGCTCTACGCACAAATCGTGCACGCACTGAGGCCCTGTCCACACGTAGCCAGGTATCTGCTAAAACGTATGTATTTTTATCCGTTTCGGCCTATTGTCCACACGTAACCGAAGGTTTAAGTCACTGAAAACGGAGCTTTTGGAAAACTCCGGCTAAAGTGAAGATTTTGGAAAACTCTGTTTTCGCGTCTGCGTGTGGACATGCGTAACCGGAGATCTACGTTTTTAAACGTCACTCTTTGCGACAATTAGTGCATACACATCATAGATGCGCCGCTGTTTACAGTCAGCGTGGACCCGAGGAGTGTGTTAATTATTACGCTGGTACAGATACTTCATACTTGCTTTTTTTTACAAACACAATTACTGCTTCTTGTCGAGGAACAAAGGAGAATAAGCGCTTTGCAGTCGGCTATTTTACAACAAATATCGCTTCCTCCTGCTCGGAGATTTTCACAGACTTTTAGGAAAACACTGCCAACTACTGTTCTGGCATGCTCATTACATCGCCCAGCAGCGCAAGTATGTGGGGACGTGTGGACGGAGTTATTTTGAAAACGATCACGTGTGGACGCAACCGTTTTTATAAAACGGAGGTCGGCAAATATGCGTTTGTAGAAATACCCGGCTACGTGTGAACATGAGTCTTCAACCCGGTTCAATATTTCATGCACAGTCGCAGCAGCGCTAATGAACGGTAAAAACACCATAGAAGAAGAATCTCCTCTCTGCTACCACGTGCGTGACCGCGCTGCTCCGGTGTGGATACCACCTGCTGAGCGTGCGTTCATAAACAGACATGCGGCCGGTGTGGAAGCACCTTTGAAGATTCTGCTCGCTCGCGGGCATCACTCACGCACGCGGAAGTAGTCAGACTCTCTCGCGAGGACTTTCTCTGCTCGTGGAGGAGGAAAAAGCGCTCGCGAGGGTCTGATTTGTCCGCGCGGAATATTTGATGCGTGCGCGGTATAGTCGCGCGGCGTCAGGAACACGCTTTTTGACAAGCGGCAGGCTGTGTATCACGTGTTGTCACGTGGCGAAAGAGAAGCGGGGCCCGTGAATCACGTTCAGTGAGAAAGCACTTCCAGCAGCTTCATGGCTCCTCCTCCGTCCAGCTAACTGGAGGATTGAATTAAAGAGTGAGGAGGCTCTGGACAGCCCGCCGATGTCCCGCCCTCCAGAGCCATATACCTTACCGTGATTGGTTCGTTCAGATCTGCACACAAAAACTGTCATTCATATCAGGCTTGCGGGCCGCACTAACAGTAATCTTTCATATGAAGACGAGGGCTGCAAATTATCATCCCGCAGATTGCCCGCGGGCCGCGAGTTTGAGACCCCTGATCTAGAGTGACTTCATGAGATGGCCAGGGGGAGGCGGGGCCTCAGGAATTGAGTAGGTTTACTTCCAGGTGGGGAAAAAAAAATAGCAAAATGACTACCAGTAATACTGTATGAAAAACAATTTGTTTTTCAGTGGAACACTTTCTTTATTGGGCCTGTTATGATTTGAATTAAACTGTCTGATAATATTCTTGTTGGTTAAGCAGCTGAGGGCCTCGTTCATCAATTTCAGCTGTATTGGTGTTGATGGAATTAACAACAGGTGCACTTCAGTGGCAACAATTAGAAACCCTCCAAACAGGACTGCTGTTACATGTGGAGGTCATTTCAAGTTTCTCTCTCTTAATCTTTTTTGGCTGGTTTTCCACTCGTGCTGATTTTGTCTTGTGTAATTCTCTCTACTGGCAGTATGAGGAGATTCCTTAACCCAACAGAAGTTGTACAGGTTGTCCAACTTCTCCAGGATGGAACATCCACACGTGCTGCAGCAAGAAGGTTTAATATGTCTCCCAGCACAATCTCCAGAACATGGAGGAGATTTCAGGAGACTGCTGGTTATTCTGGGAGAGCTGGACAGGGTCGTAGAAGGTCCTCAACCCCTCAGCAGGACCCATACCTGCTCCTTTGTGCAAGGAGGAACAGGCTGAGCACTGCTCGTGCCCTACAGAATGACCTCCAGAGGGCCACTGGTGTGAATGTCTCTACCCAAACAATCAGGAACAGACTTCATGAAGGTGGTCTGAGGGCCCCACGTCCTGCAGTGGGCCCTGTGCTCACTGCCCAGCACCATGGAGCTCCACTGGCATTTGCTCAAGAACACCAGAATTGGCAAGTCCTCCACTGGCGCCCTGTACTTTTCACAGACCAGAGCAGGTTCACCCTGAACACCTGTGAAAGACGTGAAAGAGTCTGGAGAAGACCAGGAGAACGTTCTGCTGCCTGCAACGTGGTTCAACATGACAGGTTTGGTGGTGGTTCAGTGATGGTCTGGGGAGGCATATCCATGGAGGGACACACAGACCTCTACTGCCTAGGAAATGGTGCTCTCACTGCCATAAGGTATCCAGATGAAATCCTTCAACCATTGTCAGACCCTACGCTGGTGCAGTAGGTCCTGGTTTCCTCTAATGCACACAATGCCGGCTCACGTGGCAAGAGTCTGCAGGCAGTACCTGGAGGATGAAGGAATTGAAACACTTGAATGACCTTCACCATCCCCTGACTTAAACCCAATAGAACATCTCTGGGACATTATGTTTGGGTCCATTAGGCGCCGTCAGGTTGCTCCTCAGACTGTACAACAGCTCAGGGATGCCCTCACACAGATCTGGGAGGAAATGCCACAAGACACCATTCATCGTCTCATTAGGAGCATGCCACGACGTTGTCAAGCATGCATACAAGCTCGTGGGGGTCACACAAGATACTGAAAAGAATTTTGAGTTGCAGAAATGAAGTTTTGGAGAAAATGGACTAGCCTGCCACATCTTCATTTCACTCTGATTTTATAGTGTCGACACAATTGAGCCTCTGTAGACTGAAAACCTTTATTTCCATTAAAACAGTGGTCCTCAACCACGCAGACCAGTACCTATCCGTGGACCCCTTGCCACTGGGCCGCGGAAGATTTTTTTTTTCTCTTTTTTTTGAAACGGAAATCTTTTATTTTGAAAATCAACAGCAAATAAAAGCAGTTTTTAACCACCCTTGACATGAGAGGCCGTGGTAAAAACCTCATAAAGTGACCGGTCCGAAGCCACAAAAAGGTTGGGGACCACTTCATTAAAAGACTTGGATCCTTTTGTTCTTAGACACTGCCCTGTTGTTATTTGTATAGATATCCAACTTCATATTGAGATCTGATGGATCTAATGTGTTTCTTTAAAGTGCTCCTTTCATTTTTGTGAGCAGTATATTTGACTCTGAAAGGTTTAAGAAAATTATAGTATGGCCCCTTTAATATCCAGACTACCCTGGTTCTCTGCTATCTCCAGCTCATTACATTTGAAATGTGTAAACTGGGTTTTTGTTATAGAGAAATCCTTTTGGATTATTGAAGTGGAGATGAATGACCTCAGAGGAAATTTAGCAAATATGTTTGTAAAATACAGTTCCTTAAAGCACACAGGATCTGTGGAATTAATATTACTTTGTCTTTTAAATGACTTGACAGGACTTGAAACACTGATAGTAGGACTTGTGACTCAACTTGTGACTTGTTGATATTGTTGAGTTTTACTTTGGTGTTCTTTGAACTGACATCACTTCCTGTTTGGGAGGAGCAACATTTGTGCAGGTGTTCTCTATCTCACAAATAAATTGCCACCTCATGCTCCTGCATGAGGGATGCTGGCCAAACGACAAGTGAGACTCTGTCTGCTCATTTTTTCCTCCATTATGCAGTTTCATTGGTGATTTCTCAGCCTTTGAACAATGGCAGCGCAACAGGTTATGGGCCCAGAAAAGTTTTTGGAAGCCGATGGAACCGTTTGTGCTTTGACAGAGATGAAAGAATTACGAGCTATGGGAACAAAGTTCCTGGCACACTGCGACTGCTTGACCTGAAGAGTGTCATAGTTGGTGACCCACCTGATGAGGAAGATGAAGGAGCAGAAGAGGATGCCAAGAAAAATGAAGAAGCTTATGCAGAACTGATACAGCTGTTGGATGACAAGAGTCTGTCTCTGGTGATGAGAGATGCTGCAGATGATGGCAGAAAAGCAATGCAAATCCTGAGAGAACACTATGCTGGTAAAGGAAAACCAAGGGTGATATGTTTGTACACAGAGCTGACATCTCTACAGAAAAATGTGAATGAGACTGTTACAGACTATATAATCCGGGCAGAGACTGCAATCACAGCCCTGAGAAATGCAGGAGAAACTCTCAGTGATGGACTGCTGACTGCAATGATTCTGAAGGGCCTGCCTGACACATTCAAGCCATTCTCTGTTCATGTGACGCAAAGTGATGAGAAGTTGACCTTTGCTGAGTTCAAAACCAAATTGAGGAGCTTTGAAAGCACAGAAAAGTTTGCTGCTGCTGGTGTTGTTGATGACAGTGTGATGAAAGTGAGAGGAAGACGAACATGGACCACAAAACTCACATGTTACAACTGCAACCAGAAAGGCCACAAAGCCCAAGAGTGCACCTCCAACCCCAATGAAGGCCGAGAACAGAAACAGTGGTGCAGCTTGTGCAAGAGTCCCACACACAGATGAAAACTGCAGGCGGCGACGGCGAGACAAAGTCAAGAAAGCGGTGGATGAAGATCATACATTTGCATTTAAGGTGGACCAGCTGGACGACGCCCACATGAGTGGAGTAAAGAGGAAAGGCCTCATGGTCGACTCTGGAGCAACAAGGCACATCATCACCGACTTAAGCAAGTTCAAAGACTTCGACACAAGTTTCCAACCACAGAGCCATACTCTGGAGCTGGCTGATGGTGTGAGAGCTTGTGGGATCGCTCAGAAGAGAGGAACTGTGAAAATTCATCTGAGAGACCGCAACGGCCGACCAGTGGACGTCCTGTTAAAGGACGCACTGTACATCCCATCATTTCCACAGGACATCTTCTCAGTCAACGCTGCAACAGCTCAAGGAGCAACGATTGTCTTCAAAGAAGGTCAGAGCAAAGTCATTCACAAGAATGGAACAATCTTTGACATTCACTGTTATGATAGACTATTTTTCCTGAACACTCTAACAGATGAAGTTGATGAATGTAATGTTTGTTATGATGTTCAAACATGGCATAAAATCCTAGGTCACTGTAATTATGAAGATGTACTGAAGTTAGAAAGTGTTACAGACGGAATGAAAGTCAAAGATAAAACTGAAAAGCCTAACATGACATGTGAAGTGTGCATACAAGGTAAATTTGCTCAAAGCAGAAATAGAGAGGCTGATGTAAAAGCTACTAAAGCTCTTGAACTTGTACATGTTGACTTGGCTGGACCTATAGAACCAGCTGCAAAAGATGGATTTAGATATGCATTAGCTTTCACTGATGATTATTCAGGAGCTGTCTTTACTTATTTCCTAAAAGCTAAAAGTGATACTGTTAAAGGAACAGAAAAGTTTTTTGCTGATGTTGCACCGTTTGGGAAGATCAAGTGCATCAGATCAGACAATGGAAAAGAGTTTACATCTAATGAGTTTGAGTCTCTTTTAAGTAAAAATGTCATTAGACATGAAACTTCAGCACCGTATTCGCCCCATCAAAATGGGACAGCAGAAAGAAACTGGAGAACTTTATTTGAAATGGCAAGATGCATGCTAATGGAGAGTAAATTGCCAAAAGAGCTGTGGACATATGCTGTTCAGACTGCTATGATCATACGCAATAGATGTTACAACAGACATACAGGGCAAACTCCATATTACATGTTAACTGGAAAGAAACCTGATCTTTCAAGAATGCAAATATTTGGTTCAGACTGTTACGCATACAAGTATGATAAGAAAAAGTTGGATTCACGATGTGAAAAGGGGATTTTTGTTGGATATGACAAAAACAGTCCTGCTTATCTTGTTTTCTATCCTGAAACAGGGAAAGTTATCAGAAACAGATTGGTCAAATTTTTCACAAAAGGAGTAAATGAAAGTTGCACTCAGACAGAAGATGAGATGTTTGAGCATATTCAGAATAGAAAAACGGCAACAAACCAAAACCCTGAAGTAGTGACAGAAACAGTTACACATGAAATAAAAACAGAACCATCTGACACTGAACCTAATGTTGATGAAAATGAGAGTGGTTCGAGTTCACGATATCCTAAAAGAGAAAGAAGAGCACCTCAGTATTATGGATATGAAGCTAACTGTAAAGATAATGACCAAACTCTAACCAGTATTGACTATTGTTACAGAGCCTCATGTGATGTACCACAGACACTGAGGGAGGCCATGAGCTCATCAAACTCAGAGTTATGGGAAAAAGCTATGAAAGAGGAGATGGATTCTTTAAAAGAGAACAAAACCTTTACGCTAACGACTTTACCTGAAGGTAAACATGCAGTGGGGGGTAGATGGGTATACACCATTAAAGAAAGTCCTACTGAAACCATATATAAAGCCAGATATGTCGCTAAAGGTTACAATCAAGTCCAAGGTATTGATTACACAGATACATTTTCTCCAACTGCTGATATGACATCTGTTCGTTGTCTAATGCAGATTGCTGCCCAATATGATTTGGAGTTACATCAGATGGATATCAAGACTGCATATTTACATGCACCAATTGATTGTGAAGTGTATATGGAACAACCTGAAGGATTTGAAGTAAAATCAGAAACTAGTCAAAAATTAGTTTGCAAGCTTAACAAATCTCTGTATGGTCTGAAACAATCGGGACGAAACTGGAATAAAATGCTTCATGATTTTCTCATTGAAAACAATTTTGTTCAAAATCCGGCAGATTATTGTGTTTATAGCAAACAAACAGAAAATGACAAAGTGATACTGATAATCTGGGTTGACGATCTTCTTATTGGCGCAAGTCAAAGTCAGACACTAAAAACTGTGAAAGACATGTTGGGGAAGAAATTTAAAATTAAAGATCTTGGAAAACTTTCAACTTTTCTTGGGATTGACTTCTCACAGAAAGATGGTAAAATTAAAATGAGCCAGAAAAGGTATACATTAAAGATTCTGGAAAGGTTTGACATGACATTTTGCAGGCCAAGAGCAACTCCATGTGAAAATAAAATCAAGTTTGACAATCAAGGTGAATCTGTTGACCCAAAGCAGTACAGAGTATTAATTGGGAGTTTAATCTATTTGATGTCTTGTACTAGACCAGATCTAAGCTTTATTGTCAGTAAACTGTCTCAGTACTTGAACGATCCAAAGCAGCAACACTGGGTAGCTGCAAAGCATGTGTTGAGATATTTAAAGGGTACCGTAAACCAGGAAATGTGTTTCAAGAAAAATGATGTTGTACTTAAGCTTGTTGCATATTGTGATGCAGATTGGGCAGAAGATCAGAATGACAGGCGAAGTATGACTGGTTATTGTTTTAGCTTGTCTGAAACTGGACCTCTTATTTCCTGGAAGTCAAAGAAACAACCAACAGTTGCTTTATCAACTTGTGAGGCAGAATACATGGCTTTAGCAGTCACTACACAGGAAAGCCTGTATCTGAAGAATTTACTCACAGGAATGGACACTGGATCAAACTATTTGCCCGTGACTATTTTTGAGGACAATCAAGGTGCAATCGCTCTTGCTAAAAATCCTATTTCACGTCAAAGATGCAAACACATTGACATTAGATACCACTTTGTAAGATCTGCATTGTGTGAAGGAAAAATAACCATATGTTATTGTCCTACAGTTGACATGGTGGCAGATATTTTCACCAAGCCGGTAACTAGGGTCAAAATTAATAGATTTCTGCATTATATTTGTGGAGTGTAAGTGATTATGGACTCATTGTGCTGTTTGAATGTTTGTCATTATTTGTATTGTCAGTGCAAGAACAAGTGGGGGTGTTGAGTTTTACTTTGGTGTTCTTTGAACTGACATCACTTCCTGTTTGGGAGGAGCAACATTTGTGCAGGTGTTCCCTTTCTCACAAATAAATTGCCACCTCATGCTCCTGCATGAGGGATGCTGGCCAAACGACAAGTGAGACTCTGTCTGCTCATTTTTTCCTCCATTATGCAGTTTCATTGGTGATTTCCAGCCTTTGAACAATGGCAGCGCCAACAGATATTGATTTGAGACTCGACTTGAGACTTCTTCATTACTTCCAGTAGGAATCAGTTTTCTTTCATGATTTAAGACAAACTCTTCGTACAGCATCAGCTCTGGATCAGTTTGCTGTAAGAAAACTGAGAGAAACTGATCTTCAGATCAGAAATCCTTATGGAAACATACAGTCTTTCCAGAACTACAGCAGCAGAGCCCTGTTCCAGAGAGCAGAGTATGTTACACCCGGGTAAGTTTAAGGGTAAGTTAGTTCATATCCTCCACTTTCTCCTTCCACTGAAGATGGGTCATGGCTGGGTCTTCAAACATTCAGTGATTTAGATCTAAAGTGTCCCTCCTCCTTTCCACTGCTGAGCTTCGGGCATGCTGGTTGGAGGTTCATCATGCTGGTGTGTGTTTCTTCAAACACGCATAGGGGTTACAACACAATAAAAGGTTGTGAGATCAGCAGGAAGAGCAATCACTGACACTCTGTTGAACAACAAGCAGCTCAAAGAATCAACTATGACACAGAAGATGATGAAGGTCTCGGTCGCCATGGTGACCTTCTTCATACTCTTCTCATCTGTCGCCGACCCGACATCTGCAGGTGAGTCGACTGTATTCACATTTCTCTCAGAACATCTGATTAGGAAATTCTGATGAGTTTGGATGAAAAATCTTTTGTCTCCATCTTTGGTCTAGCTAACTATCAGCCAAGAACATGCTGCAGAAACTTCAATCCACATAAGATACCTGCTTATGCGGTGAAGAGCTTCAAATACACAAGCATGGTGTGTGACAAGAGAGGTGTTGTGTAAGTTTTCTTCTATCTCTTCCTTATAAATATAATCTAGAAGTCATCAGATTCCTTCAATTACAACGTTAAAATTCATTAGAAATTAAAATTACATTTACCAATATTTTCAATTAGATTGTATTAAAAGTTGTCTTAAATGAAACTGAGCAACTTTTTCTTTTACTCTTTCAGTATTACAACGACAAGAAACCGAGACATCTGTGTTGACCCGTCAGAGGAGTGGGTGAAGAAACTTGTGAATGGAGGGAGCCACACCACTTTGTCCCAGAATTCATAGTTACTGGATCTACAAAGATTTAAAGATATGCAAGAAGACACAGCTAGATGATTTAAGGGCTGCTTTATTTTTTTATCTCAGTAAAATGCTCATCAAATGAATTGTAAAATGTCTTCTGCTGCTTAGACACAGTCTGCTTTATCATAAATCTGTTAAAGGCGTAAATAGTTAATCAAACCTGCAAACATGCAAAAAAAAACAAAAAACATACTACCGTATATTTTCCCTTTTTGTATTCTGTTTTCTCCATACTTGCTTTTAATAAATGGAATTTCAAAACTGACTTGGATTCTGATCAATGAATTACTAAAACATTTGCCACCATAAATGGAACCCTTTGGTAACAAATAATTAAATAAAGATTTTTTGTGTTTCACTTTGGTTTCATGGTGATTTCAAGTCTTTCACATGTAATAAAGATCCCAGCCACCAGGTGTCACTGTTTCTCACTCTAGAAATGATTTTCAAGTCGTTTGAGGAAAACTATGAATAAATAATAATAAAATGTTCATGAATACATTCTGTTCAGCATCAGTTCATGTCATAGAAACCACATCAGTCCAATTGAAGCATTAAAGTAGGTGAGCTACATTAATGCTGCCTCTGCACGTCTAAATAAACTGTGAGAGATAATATTATTTGAATGAATATTAATGCTCTATAAAAGCATCAGGATAAAACATTTTTTTGCTCTTTTTCAAATATTAAGCACAGACATTCAACAAAATTCTTCACTTTTAGCAGAAATCCAGCTCCCCACAGGTTTCTAACAACTTTTTGTATCTATAATATTACAGTCGTAGTTTAAATATCAGAACTACTTTAAGGTTCTATTTTTTTTTATTTTTTTTAGTTTGCACATCTCATGGGTTCATGTGTCTCATCTCCTTCAATCTGCCAAGAACTTTGTGGTGTCTAGCTTTTTGTTCACCACAAGATCAAGATAAAGTTTACCGCAAGCATTGGTAGAATTTGTGCAACACGAAAAAAAAATCCACAGAATTCAACAACAGCTGACAGCATTTACCTATAAAAAACTATGATTTTAAAATACACATTTTATACACTGTGTCCCTCCAGAGAAACTCCATAAATGTTGTTTAGAACTGTGAGGATCTGGTGTCTGCAGCAACTTCCTGTTTTCAGTCCAACAATAAATCCCATAAGTGTGTATTGAATTTGACGACTTTAGACTCGACTTGGACTTCCAAACATCTTACTTGTGACTTGACTCTGACCTTGATATAAATAGCTTGTGACTTGACTCTGACTTTGATATAAATAACTTGTGACTTGACTCTGACTTTGGCCCTCTGACTCTGAAAGAATTGCTATTTTTTCCCAAAATCCTAGAATTAAAAAGTTCCGCTCTCTTTGGGGTCCAGATGACTCCAACCACATGTTGTTATGCGATTTCTTCCATGACAAATGTGGACAAAGGTGGACAGGATTTGATGTCTGCCATGGACATTAGTGAAACTCAAAATTAAATTTTAAAAAATGCAGCGCACTCTCTTGTGGGGTCCAGATGACCCCACTTTTAATGTAAACAAGCCAAGAAGAGCGGAAGGATTATGAAATCCGGCGCTGCGGTCTCTCTGTCTTTGTTTATATTCATCCGTGGAATAGAAGGATTTCAGGGTTTTTTATTTTTTCTTGCTCAATAAGTATCGAACCGTGAGCAAACTGTATCGTTACATTATAAAATTCTAATTAAATTAATTATTATACAAAAGATCTCTTTATTCTGAGTATTTCCTGTTTTCTTTACAGCGTGAAGAAAGTACTATTTTGTGTGAAAATTTGCAATATATATTTATATATAAAATTTTGTGTGAATAGTCACTTTCTAAATATATATACTAACATATATACCACATTTAGTTTGACATTTAACATTTTCTTTAATCCTAATGTTCTATCTTGAACACAGAATTTCTCCTGTTAACTTACTGCAAAGTGCTTCGACAGTAAGCTGACAGAAATTTTGTATTGAAGAAAAAAAACAAACGTTGTATCCAAAACAACAAAAATGTTCATCGTAAAACTAGATGTACTATTATTATATTTTGTTTTGTTTTTTTGGAGTGAAACTTAACCACTATGCATTTATTTCTGCTTTGTTTATAAAAAGATGATATGAAACAGAATCAGTAGTTGGTAGGCTCTAGGGTGACTTCATGATATGGCCAGGGGGAGGCGGGGCCTCAGGAAACGAGTAGGTTTACTTCCAGGTGGGAAAAAAAAATTGCAAAATGACTACCAGTAATACTGCATGAAAACCAATTTGTTTTTCAGTGAAACACTTTTTTATTGGGCCTGTTATGATTTGAATTAAACTGCCCGATAATATTCTTGTTGGTTCAGCAGCTGAGGGCCTCGTTCATCAATTTCATCTGTATTAATTAACAACAGGTGCACTTCAGTGGCAACAATTAGA
This sequence comes from Oryzias javanicus, assembly GCA_003999625.1. Lineage (NCBI taxonomy): Eukaryota > Metazoa > Chordata > Actinopteri > Beloniformes > Adrianichthyidae > Oryzias > Oryzias javanicus. The sequence goes on along the minus strand of CM012460.1, from coordinate 23,386,893 downwards.
AAACCCTCAAAACAGGACTGGTGTTCCATGTGGAGGTCATTTCAAGTTTCTCCCTCTTGATCTTTTTTGGCTGGTTTTCCACTCGTGCTGATTTTGTCTTGTGTAATTCTCTCTACTGGCAGTATGAGGAGATTCCTTAACCCAACAGAAGTTGTACAGGTTGTCCAACTTCTCCAGGATGGCACATCCACACGTGCTGCAGCAAGAAGGTTTAATGTGTCTCCCAGCACAATCTCCAGAACATGGAGGAGATTTCAGGAGACTGCTGGTTATTCTGGGAGAGCTGGACAGGGCCGTAGAAGGTCCTCAACCCCTCAGCAGGACCCATACCTGCTCCTTTGTGCAAGGAGGAACAGGCTGAGCACTGCTCGTGCCCTACAGAATGACCTCCAGAGGGCCACTGGTGTGAATGTCTCTACCCAAACAATCAGGAACAGACTTCATGAAAGTTTAGAACTGTGAGGATCTGGTGTCTGCAGCAACTTCCTGTTTTCAGGTTTTTTCATAATCGCAAAGAACGCAGATAATAAAAAGAAATAGCAAACAGAACACCGACGATTTGACCATTTTCGTTACAGGAAGCCAGCCACGGACTCGTTTTGAAAAAAAACTATTTTTATTTTACAAGATGAAATCCGCGAGTACTTCATTTCTTTGATTGCGAGTCGGAACCACGCTCCTTCCTGGAACGACCAAAGTGGCCGTAACATCATGGGTAAAATCAATGCTATTAGATCTAGTCTTTCACCTGTGCAACACTCTGGCTGTAACGGATCACCAGCATTGGTTTTACCCGAGGAAACACTGGGGAGTTTTGTCCTGGTTGATGCAGAGAGGCTTGGTCGAGTTTTATCCCAGGTAAACACCACAACCTGCCTTTTAGATCCCATTCCCACTTCGCTTTTTAAAACATGTTATGGATTCTTTGAGTCGGAGCTTTTAAATATAGTGAACTGCTCTCTTCAGACGGGTGTCTTTCCCTCTGCCTGTAAAACAGCAGTGGTGAGGCCCCTTCTGAAGAAGAGCAGTTTAGATCCTAAAACTATGGATAACTACAGACCTGTATCCAACTTACCGTTTTTAAGTAAAATTATAGAAAAAAGTGTCACTACTCAACTTCATGAGTATTTAAAAAAGAAAAACATTTTAGAAAAATATCAATCTGGTTTTAGAGTGAACCACAGTACAGAGACGGCTCTTTTAAAGATTGTTAATGATCTCAGAATTAACTTAGACTTAGACTCTTTCTGTTCTGGTGCTGCTGGATCTTAGTGCCGCTTTTGATACAGTAGAGCACCAGATTTTATTAGATAAGACTTAAGAGTTTACTAGGCTTCTCTGGAAATGTTCTTAAGAGGTTTTATTCTTACCTTACAGATCGACACTTTTATGTAAGTTTGGATGCTCCTCAAGAATCCATGAAATAAGTTTTGGTGTTCCCCAAGGGTCAATTTTAGGTCCCATACTTTTTAACTTGTACATGTTGCCTCTTGGGGAAGTCATCAGGAGACACGGCGTTGACTTTCACAGCTATGCTGATGATACTCAGCTTTACATCGCCGTGTCTCCTGATGACCTTGAACCTTCGAACACTATTTTAAATTGTATTTTAGATATTAAGTCATGGATGGCAGAAAACGTCCTTCAGCTCAACCAGGACAAAACAGAAGTTTTAATCGTCAGTCCTGAAGGCAAGAGAGAGAGAGGATTTTATCACATCTTCAGAATTTTAACCCTTCTCACTGCGTGAGAAACCTGGGCGTTCTTTTTGACTCTGAGCTAAATTTTATCCCTCACATTAAAAATGTCGTTAAGACAGGATTTTATCATCTTAAAAACATTGCCAGACTCCGCCCATTCCTTCCCAGCACAGAGGTGGTGATGAATGCTTTTGTTTTTAGTCATTTAGATTATTGTAATGCCCTGCTCTCTGGTTTACCTCAAAAGTATCTTTCAAATTTATAATTATTACAGAACTCAGCGGCACGAGTTCTGATGAGGACCAGGGGGCGGGAACACATTACACCAGTTTTAAAATCGCTGCAGTGGCTCCCTGTGTGATTCAGGATTGATTTCAAAATTCTCTTAATGGTTTATAAATGTTTTTTCTTGGGCCTTATTATTTAAGCGATTTGCTTTTAGAATATGAACCCTCGCGGACCCTGAGGTCCTCTGGTACTGGACTGTTAGTTGTTCCTAAGGTGAGGACCAAAACACATGGTGAGGCTTCGTTCTCTCACTACGGTCCTCGCCTGTGGAACAGCCTACAGGAGAACCTCAGGGCCGCAGAGACCGTAGATGTTTTTAAGAAAAGCTCCAGACTCACCTTTTTAACATGGCTTTTACATAATCTAAAGGAATTTCTATTTATCTATTGTTTATAAAGTTTTATTTCTTTTCTTTTTTTTAATCATTGTCTAGTTTTATTTTATGCTTATAATTACATTTTTCTTTTATGTTTTTACATACATTTTATGTATGATATTTTATTCGTTTACAGTTTTATGCCCCAGCGTTTCCCATTGGGGATCCTTTGTGCCAGGGGTCACCTGTTTGGGAACGTTGCCACAGTCGTCGCCCTTCGGGGACGGTCGGGGTCTGACTTTGCATCATGTAGAGTGACCCCATTGCTGTCCTGTTGGGGTGGGTGCTGTGGCGATGTTCCTGGTATGAATAGATCCCCCAAATACTGTTTCTTCACAACAGAGCTAAGTCTGGGTTTTTTTTATTTTTTTTTATTTATTTTTATCAGTATTCATTGTTTGTGGGATTATGTCTGTGTGTGTATGGAGGGAGGGGGGTGGGTTCAGGGTAGATTGGGTTTCTCTTTTTATTGATTGATTTATTTGCGTGTTTCTGTTTTTAATTGTACAGCGCTTCGAGCTGCACAAACATGAGAAGCGCTCTTTTATAAATAAAGTTTGATTGATTGAAATAGTAAAAACTAAATATCATATTTACTGATATTTTCTAGTATTTTGTTTTAAAAATGAAGTGTACGTTAACTGAAATTGAGCAACTTTTTCTTTTACTCTTTCAGCATTACAACGACAGATAACAGAGACGTCTGTGTTGACCCGTCAGAGGAGTGGGTGAAGAAACTCGGGAATGGCGACCAGTAAGGCACCTCTCCACTTTGATCCAGAATTCTGCAGTTACTGTGTTTGAATTCATTAAAAAAATGCATCCCAAAATACAAAAAGTTGTTGAATTCGAAATATAAAAAATTATCAAAATAATTGTTAACAATAATAATAACACAATTCATTTTCTTTAAACATTAAACTGGACTTTTCCTAATCCTCCAGCGATCCCGACCCTGGCAGTCAACACCGCCAGCCCCGGGCGAATGAGGGGCTAAGAAATTTCCATCAAAAACCTCATATTGACTTTAACTCTTTGTTAGAATCTGAACATTAAAAATGTTATAAATTGGAGAAATTGAAAACATAAGTACCTCATGCACGTACAAACAAATTATTAAGTCATGAAAAGTTGCAGATATTTAAACGAGTAATAAAGTTTTAGTGTAAACTGTTTGCACATTTAAGATGCAACCACAGATAAAAAACAAACACTGATACTAAGAAAACCCTCAGCCACAAATGCATCTGCACAATGCAATCTGTACTCATGCATTTAGTAATTGAGATAAAAGTGTCCCTCCTCCTTTCCACTGCTGAGTTTTTTTCATTCTGGTTGGAGGTTTGTGTGTTTTTTTCAACACAATAAAAGGTTGTGAGATCAGCAGGAAGAGCAATCACTGACACTCCGTTCAACAAGCAGCTCAAAGAATCAACCATGACACAGAAGATGATGAAGGTCTCTGTCGCCATGGTGACCTTCTTCATACTCTTCTCATCTGTCGCTGACCTGACATCTGCACGTGAGTCGACTGTATTCACATTTCTCTCAGAACATCTGATTAGGAAATTCTGATGAGTTTGGATGAAACATCTTTTGTCTCCATCGTTGGTCTAGTTGCCTATCAGCCAAGTACATGCTGCAGAAGCTTCAATCCAAATAAGATACCTGCTCATGTGGTGAAGAGCTTCAGAGAAACAAGCATGACGTGTCCCAAGAGAGCTGTTGTGTAAGTTTTCTTCTGTCTCTTCCTTATAAATATAATCTAGAAGTCATCAGATTCCTTCAATTAAAACACTCAAATTCATTAGAAAATTAAAATTACATTTACCAATATTTTCAATTAGATTGTATTAAAAATTGTCTTAAATGAAACTGAGCAACTTTTTCTTTTACTCTTTCAGGATTACAACAAAAAGAAACCTAGAAGTCTGTGTTGACCCGTCCAAGGAGTGGGTGAAGAAACTTGTGAATGGAGGGAACCACACCACTTTGTCCGAGAATTCATAGTTAGTGGATCTACAAAAATTTAAAGATATGCAAGAAGACACAGCTAGATGATTTAAGGGCTGCTTTCATTTCATTTTCATTTTCATTTATTCATTTATAAAGCACCTTTCACCACCAGCCAAGGAGGCCCAAAGTGCTGTACACAAGAAAATACCATACATGAGAATCATAAAAACAATTTAAAAAATAAATAAGTAAAAACCTACAGTATTTAAAAATAAATTAAAATTTACATGATAAAAAGCAGCTAGGCAGATACAATAGCGCGATAGTGGAGGAACAGTTGAGCTTTAAAACTCTCCAAAAGCGTGACTTCTCTAATAGCTTGTGGCAACTGGTTCCACAATTTAGGAGCCAGCACAGAAAAGGAACGATCTCCGCGGAACTTGCATTTAGTTATCGGAACCAGTAACAGACACTGGTCTGCAGAACGCAAAGACTTGGAGGGAGAATATTTTAAAATCAAATCAGAAAGGTAAGATGGTGCCGTGCCAGCCAGTGATTTAAAAGCAAAAACAAGATTTTCATGCAGATCAAATATTGCCACTGGCAGCCAGTTCAAAGAGACCAGAACAGGGGTTATGTGATCAGACTTTTTAGACCACATATAAATCTGGCGCGCTGCATTTTGCACCAGCTGCAGTCTGGCTATTGAGGCGTTGGGTTACCCGGCATATAAGGAGCTACAGTAATTCAGCCTGGACAACACAAAAGCGTGGGTCACTATTTCAAGGTTTGACTTGGAAATGAAGGACTTTATCCTGGCCAAACGTTTTAACTGGAAAAAGCAGGACCTGGTTACTGCATTAGCAGGACCTGGTTACTGCTTTATTTTTCTATCTCAGTAAAATGCTCATCAAATTAATTGCAAAATGTCTTCTGCTGCTTAGACACAGTCTGCTTCATCATCAATCAATTACAACGTTCAAATTCATTAGAAAATTAAGGTTACATTTACCAATATTTTCAATTAAATTGTATTAGATTGTCTTAAATGAAACTAAGCAACTTTTTCTTTTATTCTTTCAGTATTAAGATGACAAATAACAGAGACATCTGTGTTGACCCGTCCCAGGAGTGGGTGAAGAAACTCACTAAAGTCGACTAGTAAAGCCTCCGTCCTTTGATTCAGAATTCATAGTAATAGTAACTGGATCTATAAGCAAGAAGACACAGCTAGAAAATTTAAGGGTTGCTTTATTTTTACACCTGAAAAAAACACTCATCAAATATTGGTAATATTGCAAAATACATTCTGCTGCTTGCACACAGTCTGCTGTATCATGAATCTGTTAAAGGCGTAAATAGTGAATCAAACCTGCAAACATGCAAAAAGTAATAACACATTCATTTTCTTTAAACATTAAACTGGATTTTTCCTAATCCTCCAGCGATCTCGACCCTGGCAGTCAACACCCCCGGCCTCGGCCGCCAGCGTCCCGGCCTCGGCCGCCAGCGTCCCGGCCTCGGCCGCCAGCGTCCCAGCCTCGGCCGCCAGCGTCCCAGCCTCGGCCGCCAGCGTCCCAGCCTCGGCCGCCAGCGTCCCGGCCTCGGCCACCAGCGTCCCAGCAGTCAACACCTCCGGTCCTGGCCTCTAGTTACACGGCCCCAGCAGCCAACGCCTCTAGTCCCGGCCTTCAGAGTTCATGGACCCGACACCCAACACCCTTGTTCCGGGCCGCCAGCGTCCGGTCCACGCCGCCATCATCCCCTGTCCCGACAAACAACACCTTCGGCGGTCCACAGCAGAGTACTCGGCAACAGATGACTAGGAATAGACCGAACGATCTCTTGATTTCATGTCAGGTGAGCCGTCAAAGCTAACATCCCAACAGGAGAAACTGTTTGAGCTTCTGGAGGAATTTAAAGGATGAAAATGCTACATTAACAAAGAACAACAGATTTCTGCCTCAAGACAAAAGAATTGATTAATTAGAACAATAAACCAAAGAGAAGATCTGAAACTAGACATTCAAGTTACGCCAGGGTAACAGCAAGTATGGACTCTTCAGAAGAAGATAAAGAGAAGTTTGAGAAACAAGAACAAGTTTGGACATTTCTGTACAGCAAAAATATTACTATCCAAAATAAATATATTTAAATATTTATTAAATGGTCAAATTGAAATCTATGAAAAAACAAAAAAATAAGGAATTAATTTAACAAATATTTAGTAAATGTTGGACCAAATCTGGCAAATTTGATTACAAACAAACTGACTAAAAGTCTGGTTGATTGTTTTAGTGATCACTGAGTCAGAATTCTGGATCAAGCGGCTCCTGTCAAATCTAACTTATCACAGAAAAAAGTGCATCACTGGATTAATGAAACTATTCAAAATTTAAAGAGACAGCGTCGTCAAACTGAGCGTCTGCTGAAATCCACCAATCTCATGGTCCACAGGCTACACCTGAGGGATCTTGTGTCCTCATACAATGAGATGGGGAAAGAAGCCAGATCTGACTACTTTTGCCAACTAATATCCCTAAAAGTTTTGTTTGACACCATAAATTCCATTGTTTGTCCTGAAGCTCCAGTAACCTCTGTGTCCTGCAAAGCTGACAGCAATGAATTTCTTGAGTTTTTTGCAAACAAGACCAAGAGGATCAAAGCCCAACTCCCATCTCTTTGTTGTGATGATTTTGTTGCAGTGGAGCCTGTTTCAGAAACATGGTCAACTTTTCATCAGTTTTGTTGACTAAGATGAAACCCTCTTCTTGTCCATCTGATGTGATTCCCTCTAAGCTGTTCTCTAAAGTGTTTGATGTTATTGGTCAAAGTGTCACTGAAATGATCAACCTTTCCCTCTCCACTGGTGTGTTTCCAAATCCATTTAAACATGCCATAGTGCAGCTTTTGCTGAGAAAAGTCTAATTTGGACCCATCATATGTCCAAAACTATCGACCTATCTCAAAGCCTTCATTTCTTTCAAAAGTTCTTGAGAAAGTGGTCTCTGAGCAATTGTCAGAGTTCCTTGACAAAAGGAATATCTATGATACCTTTCAGTCAGGTTTTCGGAAACATCACTCAACAGAGACAGCCCTGCTGAAAGTGTCCAGTGACATCTTGATGTCAGCTGATTGGGCAAACACACTGTTCTAGTTTTACTGGATCTGTCATCAGCATTTCACACGGTTGACCATCAGATCCTGTTGAAGAGGTTGAGGGACCTGATCGGTCTGTCAGGGTCAGTTCTCCACTGGTTTTCATCTTACTTGTCTGGTCGGAGTTTTAGTGTCATGGCAAATCAGATAATGTCTGAATCAGCAGGCTTACTGTGCGATGTTCCTCAGGGCTCTGTTCTGGGTCCTGTCCTGTTCCTATTGTACGTGATCCCCCTTGGAAAGATCATCCAGGAGTTCAGTGACGTCTCATATCACTTTTTTGCTGATGACATCCAGCTGTATTGCTCATTTAAGCCCTCTGAGACACACAAACTGGACTCTCTGATGAACTGCCTGATTCAGATCAAACAATGGCTCAGTAAAAATTCTTTGCAGCTAAATCCAGATAAAACAGAGACACCAGTCATTGCCCCTGATGATGTCATACCAGGGATTAAACAGCATTTGGGTTTTCTTGGACAGTCAAACCCAGCCTTAGAAACTTGGGAGTTCTTTTTGACAAAGACATGTCACTGGAGCAGCACTCCAAACAGCTGGTGAAGAACTGTTGAGGAACATTTCTAAACTCAGGAAAACTGTGTCGCATACAGATCTAGAACTTGTTATACATGCCTTTGTGTCTACGCGACTAGACTACTGCAACAGTCTGTTTTCTTGTTTCAATAAGAAGGAGCTGTCTCATCTGCAGTTAATGCAAAACTCTGCTGCGAGGATCTTGACCCGCACTAGCAGAAGAGCTCACATCTCCCCAATCCTCAAAGCTCTTCATTGGCTCCCGGTTGCATACCGGATCCAATTTAAACTTAGTGCTGACTTTTAGAGCCCTTCACGGTCAAGCTCCCTCATATGTCTGCGATTTGATCACTCCCTACAGACCATCTCGTGCACGCAGGTCTGTAGATCAGAACCTATTGACGGTCCCTCGCACACGCTTTCGGACCAGAGGAGACAGATCTTTCCAGGCTGTTGCTCCCAAACTCTGGAATGAGCTCCCTCTTTCCCTGCGTTCCCTGGATTCTGTTCACTCTTTTAAAAGTCATCTTAAAACCTTTTATTTTGCCCAGCATTTTAACTGAATCTGTTTTTAAATTGGGCTTTTAATGATTGTCTTATGTGGTGCTTGCTCTTGTCTTTTTTTTAAGCTTTGACTTTTATGTTTTTTATCTTTTAAGAATTTATTTTTATGATTTCAACTTGTGAAGCATCTTGTGACAATATTTGTCCGTGAAAGGTGCTATAGAAATAAAGATTCTTCTTCTTCTAAAATATGAGTTCAAATATAAAAAACAATACAAACACAATGCTATTAGAGCCAGTAACTAGTGAAGATAATAAAAACAGTAAAAATTAGGAATATTATAACTAATAATGATAACTTAAATAGGGTGTTAATAAAAGACATAATTAATTATATCACACATCCTTTAAGTTACATTATGTTGTTTTTCTTTTGTACTGGGAGTTTTTTTCCGAACAGAATGAAAATTGTTAAGGTTTTACCACTTGACAAAAATGGAATTAATTCAGGCAATTTTGGAGTTTAGTTAGTATTTAAGCAACAAGCTAGCATTCTGTGTTTTCTGTTTTATTGATTGATTTTTTTGTTAAAAGGGGCAGACGTTTAAATCATTTTTGAAGTATGATAAATGAAATGTAGCAACAATTATTTTTCATTTTTCTTTCAGTTTTGGGTTGAAGACTAACCAGAACATCTGTGTTGAGCCGTCCTCAGAGCGGGTGAAGAAACTCGTGAATGTCCTCCGTAAGGAGCCGCTCCACTTTGATCCAAAATTCATAGTTACTGGATTTATAAGCCTTTAAAGATAAGCAGAGAAGATGCAGCAAAAAAAAATAATATTTACAATGCTAATCAAATGTTGCCTATATTAAAAAATATATTCTGCTGCTTAGACACAATCTGCTTTATTATGAACCTTCCAAAGTGTAAATGGTTAATCAAACCTGAAAAAATGTTTGTTTTCATTTTGATTTCAATTGTCTTTTATATGTAATAAAGAATACAGCCACCATATATCACTATTTTCTCACTCCACAAAAGATTTTCAGGTTGTTTTGAATATTATAAAAATAAATTGTTCATGAAAACATTCTGTTTAGCCTCAGTTCATTTCATAATAATCACATCAGTTAATGAAAGCATTAAAGTAAGTGAGCTACAGTAAAGCTGCCTCTGCAAGTCAAAATAAACTGTGGGAAGTGAAGTCAGTTAATGTTGTAAGAATTCATTTTTATGCTCTATAAAATGATTTTAAAGTCCCCATATGGCAATTGTTACTTTTATTTAAAAGAAAAACGTTCTCAGGAGTGTTTTATTTATGTTTGTGTTGTTTTTAACCGAAATCCCAGACCCTTAATGTCTTAAAAAGTAATTTTTAAGGTCTGTGAAAACTCCTCTGTGGGGGCGTGGCTTCTGGAGCTGAGCGAAGCTGACCTGCTACGACTTGTCTTGGACCCTCCCCTGTCTGATTATGGTGGCTCTGAGTCTTCACCGCTGCACCACAAAAATGTCTAGCAGTTTTGTTTTGAGCTGGACATCAGTTCGGACAAGGAAGAACTTCATGGACCGAACTTTCACAGATCTTTTACAGCTGCGGTCAAATGAGCCGCCGTTCACATTTCCGTGGTCACATCAAGAAGCTCCGTGGAGTCTGGTGGAGATTTTCCAGAGTTCTCAGCCCTGCTACCGTAAGTATTGGATGAAACTCACACAAAAAAATCCAGTGATGCTGATTGGACCACAGAAATGTGAACGGCGGCTCATTTGACTGCAGTCAATGTGAAGATAGCATCTTTTCTTCTCCAGAACCTGAACTAGACACGCTAGCCGGACCAGAAGAGAGTTTAGTGCATGTGCAGCAGAGCTGTTATGATGGAAAGATCATCATTCATTCACACAGAGTCTGTCTGTGACAGTTTGATTAACAGAGATTAAAAGGAAATGCAAAAACAAAATGATTACATTTGTTCTCTTTCAGAAGAAGAATGACACACAGGCATGTTAAAAACTCAAAAAATAGTTTTTCTTTTTTTTGGAAGGGGACTTTAAACAGATCATATTGTCAGTTGTCCAGATTGAAGAATAATCTGGCAACATAGGAAATTCATCTGTGATTGATGGACCTGGTGTCTCAATGGCATTTTCCATTCAACTTCCATCTCTCCTTTTCTCTTCTTCATCCTCTCCTTTAGAAGATTTGTTCTGCACATCGTCATCCTCACTTTTGGATCTTCCTCTTAAAAATCTGATTCACTTTTCTCTGCATCTTTTTTGTTTACTTTTTCATTTAAATAATTTAATTCTTTATTTCACGTCACAATTCACTTTTTCAATCTTTAAATAAATGTGCATTGAATTTAGACAGAACAATGACGATATTAATGAGAAGTTTGTGAATCATTTATTGTTGTTCTTGTAGGATGCACATTAATGCTCAAGTGACCGTGAATGTATTGATTGCTCCCAAACGAAAAATAAAACACCCCATTACACGCATATAACACGCGTCGACCCCCCCCGAACTCCTGGGTATCATCAGCTGCAGTTCTCTGGTGCGCCTGCTGTTCAGAAAGTCGGGGGTCCACAGCGCTCGAGACGCAGACAGACTTAGCGCACGCAAGAGAGCGCAGACCAGGAGAGAGAGAGAGAGAGAGATGGGTTTCATCAACTTTCTGATGAGCCACAAAAACAATGTAAACATCCAAATAAAGCGCTGCCTGCTCTCAGTTCGAATGTCAATTTTTTTTTATTTTTCTTCCATAAGAGCGACCGCGGCTTCATGTGTTATATAGTGAAAACTGGCCGCACAGCTGATCTCTCCAGCCGGAGCGGCGTTCCGTCTTCAAATCATTTACCGGAACGCCGCTCCGGACCGTTTCGGCTTACTTTCACCCCTGCTTTTAATATCTGTAATATCTGAGTTGTAGTTTAAATGTCAGAACTATTTTAAGATTGTTTTTTTTTTTAGGCTGAACACCTCATGGGTTCATGGGTTATATCTCCTTCAATCAGCCAAGAACGTCGTGTCGTGTTGCTTCTTGTTCCCCCACAAGATCAAGATAACATTTTTCTCATGCATTGGTAGAATTTATGCAACACTGAGAATAGAATCTATGGAACTCAACAGAAGCTGAGAGCATTTAAGAACTAACTGGGAAAGAACTTGAACTTTGAAAGCACCTGTTGAATACTTTTAGGACATTATGTTTCCAGAGGTGGGGACTCGAGTCATGTGACTTTGACTTGAGTCAGATTTGAGTCATGAATTTGACGACTTTAGACTCGACTTGGAGGTAGGGCTGGGCGATATGGCAAAAAAAGAAAATCACGATTTTTTCAATTTCATTTCACGATTTCGATTTTATCACGATTTTTTTTTTTAATAAATTCACATTGACAAAAATTGAATTATGATTTTAGTTGAAAGAAGTAAACACATTTTGAACAAATATTTAGATTTTTTCCAAATTTAATTTCAAATGCATTGCAAGCATTGATATATATTTCTGGATTGGCCCTTGCCTACATGCCTATAGACAGAGACGTGCGCGCTCAGGCGCCATCATCATGAATTGATTCATGGCAGCAGAACACAGCTGTTTCAATGGAGGACAGGCAGACATCAATCGCAAAAATCGGGCTAGCTCCTTCGTTTCTCAACTGATTTTTTAAAAATATGGCTCAAATTAAAGCTTAGAAAATAATAGATTTTTTGGTATATTTAAATATTTATTATCTATTAAGATCAAGCTGTAAATAGAGCAAGAATTGTGCATTCTACTGCTACAGAAAAGGCATTGATGTCAAATGAACAGCTTCTTAATACTCATGATTTTTTATTTTGCCTCTGTGTTAAAATACATAAAACAGATTGTAAATGCTTTTCACTCAAGACCTGAAATGAGGGAGATTGAAGAAGTTTAATAGCATGAATGACTGATACAGTTTAGTAAAAACACCATTTACCACATTTTCAAATGAAACTACAACTTTTATTATTTTTGTATTACATATATGGTAAATAAATCTCTATTGCTTCAGGATTTACCTTCAAATAGACGATTTCATTGTACTTTGAGAAAAAGGCTCCAGCTAGCATCTTTAACTGATACAAATAATAATAATAATAATAACTTTGATCATAAAATCAAATACATCTGCCAAACTGTTCAGATTCCAAACACAGTGATGATAGCAGTAAACGCTGTTTCAGGTTAAAGTTTACGGTCTCAGCTCCTTCCCTAACATCTTCTCTCTGCTGTTTAAGTCACTGAGCAGAAAGCTAGCATTAGCATTAGCGCTGTATCTTCCGGCCGAGCTTTCTCTGGTCTGTTGACCAAGAAAAAGATCAATCGTGACGGCACGGATTAAAAAATTATGTGCGAACTCACTTATACTTCTTACAAAGACAAAACAAAGAAAGTGAGACTGACAATAAGATGTAGCCTCCTAAAGTAGCTAGCTACGAGCTAGCAAAACAATGCAGCAGCGTTCATTTTGACCGCATATTTTACGTGTTTCCAACATGAATTTCCATCCGTTTTTGTGCAGGTTGAACGTAAATACGAGCGATTAACATCCGCCATGTTTTAAAACATGAAACATTAATAAAAAACATACGTCGAAGAACCAAGCTAACATGCTATCTCTGAGTTGCAAGCTCCCACTTTAGCACACAGTTCAGCCTAATTTCTCTCTACTAAAATGTGATTGCTGTCATGTGATGATTCCTCTCCATCGGATTATTTTGTTTTCGAGGTTTTTGAAGTCGATTGCAAAACACCGTTGCCTTTTGTGCTTCTTTTCGTATTCCATGTATTTACTCTAGAAGACTCAACGCAAACTGACGCCGGCGCCGCACGTCTGTCACGCTGTATGTCACGTGACTTACAAGAAAAAACACGGGGGAGGAGGAGGAAGAGCTCGGATTAAAAGTCACAGGCAGTCAACAAGCTGTTGCCGTCTCGCTCTTGCAACTTTCGTAGAAGATCGCGATATAACGATCTCTCAAAAATGACAGATCGTCAGCTTTGGAGATCATATCGCGGTTTTATATCGTCATATCGCCCACCCCTACTTGGAGGTATGCAGGCAGTACCTGGAGGATGAAGGAATTGAAACAATTGAATGGCCTTCACCATCCCCTGACTTAAACCCAATAGAACATCTCTGGGACATTATGTTTGGGTCCATTAGGCGCCGCCAGGTTGCTCCTCAGACTGTACAACAGCTCAGGGATGCCCTCACACAGATCTGGGAGGAAATGCCACAAGACACCATTTGTCGTCTCATTAGGAGCATGCCGCCACGTTGTCAAGCATACAAGCTCGTGGGGGGCACACAAGATACTGAAAAGAATTTTGAGTTGCAGAAATGAAGTTTTGGAGAAAATGGACTAGCCTGCCACATCTTCATTTCACTCTGATTTTATAGTGTCGACACAATTGAGCCTCTGTAGACTGAAAACCTTTATTTCCATTAAAACAGTGGTCCTCAACCACTCAGACCAGTACCTGTCCGTGGAGCCCTTGCCACTGGGCCGCGGAAGATTTTTTTTTCTCTTTTTGAAACGGAAATCTTTTATTTTGAAAATCAACCGGAAATTAAAGCAGTTTTTAACCACCCTTGACATGAGAGGCCGTGGTAAAAACCTCAAAGACTGACCGGTCCGAAGCCACAAAAAGGTTGGAGACCACTTCATTAAAAGACTTTGCATCCTTTTCTTCTTAGACACTGCCCTGTGGTTATTTGTATAGATATCCAACTTCATATTGAGATCTGATGGATCTAATGTGTTTCTTTAAAGTGCTCCTTTCATTTTTGTGAGCAGTATATTTGACTCTGAAAGGTTTAAGAAAATTATAGTGTGGCCCCTTTAATATCCAGACTACCCTGGTTCTCTGCTATCTCCAGCTCATTACATTTCAAATGTGTAAACTGGGTTTTTGTTATAGAGAAATCCTTTTGGATTATTGAAGTGGAGATGAATGACCTCAGAGGAAATTTAGCAAATATGTTTGTAAAATACAGTTCCTAAAAGCACACAGGATCTGTGGAATTAATATTACTTTGTTTTTGAAATTACTTGACAGAACTTGAAACACTGATAGTAGGACGTGTGACTCAACTTGTGACTTGTTGATATTGATTTGAGACTCGACTTGAGACTTCTTCATTACTTTCAGGAGGAATCAGTTTTCTTTCATGATTTAAGACAAAGTCTTCGTACAGCATCAGCTCTGGATCAGTTTGCTGCAAGAAAACTGAGAGAAACTGATCTTCAGATCAGAAATCTTTATGGAAACATACAGTCTTTCCAGAACTACAGCAGCAGAGCCCTGTTCCAGAGAGCAGAGTATGTTACACCCGGGTAAGTTTAAGGGTAAGTTAGTTCATATCCTCCACTTTCTCCTTCCACTGAAGATGGGTCATGGCTGGGTCTTCAAACATTCAGTGATTTAGATCTTAAGTGTCCCTCCTCCTTTCCACTGCTGAGCTTCAGGCATGCTGGTTGGAGGTTCATCATGCTGGTGTGTGTTTTTTCAAACATTCATAGGGGTTACAACACAATAAAAGGTTGTGAGATCAGCAGGAAGAGCAATCACTGACACTCCGTTCACCAGCAAGCAGCTCAAAGAATCAACCATGACACAGATGATGATGAAGGTCTCTGTCGCCATGGTGACCTTCTTCCTTCTCTTCTCATTTGACGCCGTCCCAGCATCTGCAGGTGAGTCGACTGCATTCACATTTCTCTCAGAACAACATTTGATTAAGAAATTGATGAGTTTGAATTTTTTTTTCCTCCATTGTGGGTCCAGAGGTCAGCCTGTGCTGCACAAGCTTTTACCCACGCAGGATACCTGATAATAAGGTGAAGAGCTTCAAATCCACGAGCACACTCTGTCACAAGAGAGGTGTTATGTAAGTCTTTATTCTGTATTTGTATTTACCCATTTTTTTTCAAGTATATTGTATTAAAAGTGACATACATTAACTGAAATTGAGCAACTTTTTCTTTTACTCTTTCAGTATTACAACGACAAATAACCGAAACATCTGTCTTGACCCATCAGAGGAGTGGGTGAAGAAACTCGTGAAGGTCTTACCAGTGAGGCACCTCTCCACTTTGACCCAGAATTCATAGTTACTGGATCTATAAGCCTTTAAAAATAAGCAGAGAAGACACAGCTAGATCATTTAAGGGCTGCTTTATATTTACAGCTAAAGAAAACACTCATCAAATGTTGCCTATATTGCAAAATACATTCTGCTGCTTAGAATATATATATTCTCCTTTGTTTGTATTCTTGGGAATATCCTTTCTTCATATCTGCTTTTAATGAACCATGTTTCAAAACTGCTTTGGATTCTGATCTGTTTGATAGCAAAAAATAAAAAAATAAATAAAAAATAAAGATTTGTTGCGTATTCATTTTGGTTCCATCTTTATTTCAACTGTCTTTTACATGTAATAAATAACTCAGCCACTAATTTTCACTGTTTCTCACACTAGAAATTGTGTTTCAGATTCATTTGAAGAAAACTATAACTAATAAACTGTTCATGAATTCTCTTCTCTCTGTTTAGCATCAGTTCATGTCATGAGAGCATCATTTTTTTTGTTGGCCACACAAATTTAAAATTACACGTAAAGTTAAAGTCCCATTAACTGTCACGCTCCAAAATGTGTGAAATGTGCTCTCCACATTTGACCCGTCCCCTGGTAGAGCCGTGAGCTGCAGAGACAGCCGCACCGTAACCCAAACTGTAACCATAATCTTAACCTTAACACTTTCCCCTGGGTCTGTGCGACTAGGAAAAAAGTTTCCTAATATTATTTTAATAAATATTTGTGCTCCATAAAATGATCAGGAAACCCAGTAAAACAAGTGCTATGCACAAAAATCCAACAAAATTATTCATATTTAGTAAAAAAAAAAAAAAAAAAAAAAAAAAAAAAGGCTTCTTTTACAACAGAATTATCATTAACAGCCAGCTCCCCACAGGTTTCTAATCCCTTTTTGTAGTTCCAACACGTCATGGGTTCATGTGCCTTATCTCCTTTATTCTACCAAGAAATTTGTGTCGTGTTGTCTCTTGTTCAAGATAAAATCTTTTTCATGCATCGGAAGAATTAGTGCAAAGTGCAAAATAAGATCCAGCAGAGCCCTGTTCCAGAGAGCAGAGTATGTTCCATACCCGAGTAAGTTTAAGGGTAAGTTAGTTAATATCCTCCACTTTCTCCTTCCACTGAAGAACTGGGTCTTCTAACATTTAATAATTGAGATGAAAAGTGTCCCTCCTCCTTTCCACTGCTGAGCTTTTTTCATGCTGGTTTGTGGTTCGTGTGTTTTTTTCAACACAATATGAGATCAGCAGGAAGAGCAATCACTGACAAGCAAGCAGCTCAAAGAATCAACCATGACACAGATGATGAAGAAAGCCTCTGTCGCCATGGTGACCTTCTTCCTACTCTTCCCATCTGTCGCCGTCCTGACATCTGCACGTGAGTCGACCGCATCTCTAAACCAGGGGTCCCCAAACTTTTTCTCGCGAGGGCCAAATAACTCTTTTCTTCTCTGACAGAGGGGCCGGGTTCAGTTTGTAGGGTCACAGAAGAGGCGTAAAAACCACAGGGTGTGTCTAAATGTGTTTCAAAAAGATAGTTTTTAAAAAAAAAAAGTTCTTTAGACAAATTTAGAATTTAGCTATTTATTTTAGCATTTTGCTAGCAGTGTTGTCAAAATTAGACTTTGTTTTTTAAAGATTATTTTTATGTCAAAGTGACTAGAGACATTACCCCTTCCGCAGTTGGAAGACCCCTGCTCTAAAAAACATCTGATTAGGAAATTCTGATGAGTTCAGATGCAACTTTCTTTTTTCTCAGTCGCGGATAAAATTGACTATCAGCCACATATCTGCTGCACAAGCCTCTACTCGGATAAGATACCTGAAAATATGGTGATGGGCTTTAAATCCACGAGCCTGCAGTGTTCCAAGAGAGGTGTTATGTAAGTTTTTATTCCGTCTCCTCCTTCCAAATGTAATCTAGAATTCATCAGATTCCTTCTATTACATGTTTTAATTAGAAAATGCATCACAAAACACAAAAACACTTGAATTTGAAATCGTAAAAACCAAAAAGTCTTAATCTAAATATTTTCAAGTACTGTATTTTCTGCACTATAGGGTATTACAAGGCACAGTTTTAATTAGGGGTCTATTTCTGTACTTAATCCATACATAAGGCGCACCGTATTATAAGGCGCACCAAAAAAGGTGAAAGAAGTAAAACTGTGAGTTTAGTTAAACTTTGTCCACTATTTAAAAAATAATTAGAGTGGTTTGTTAATCAATCTCCTCCCACAAAACATCTTTATTGTTTGAAATAAACAGCGGTTTATTAAACATGCCGGTCAGGTTAATATGACACCCAGTCAGACATTTTAAAGGAGAATCGTGAAAACAAAAAAGCTGCAGGTAAATCTGGGGATTTTCAACCACTTTAGTGTTTAGCTCCGAGGTTCTCTCTATTGCAGGTGGTCGAGTGTCAATATTGAACAGGAAATATACAAGAGAAAAAGATTCTTCTCCTTGCCGCTACGTGCGTGTGTATACCACCTGCTGAGCTCACGTTCATAAACCCGCACAGAGCCGTTCTTGAACGCCACATGTGCACGTGTCCCTCAAAATGCGCACAGCGTGATCATCTGTGCGCTCGCCGCTCCTGTGAGAAATGGTCGGACAGTCAATCCAGCAGAGACTTCCCAAAGTTGCACAAGAACATTTCACTGATTTTCTGAACTTGGTGCACATAGAAGGCGCATTGGATTATAGGCTACACAGTTGATTTTTGAAAAAAGTTCAGGCTTTTATGTGCACCTTATAGTGCGGAAAATACGGTTTCTTATGCTAAAATTAAAGCACTTCAAACAGAATTGAGCAACTTTTTCTTTTTATTCTTTCAGTTTTAAGAGGAATTCTGGCCCAGACATCTGTGTTGACCCGTCCTTGGAGTGGGTGAAGAAAATCCTTACTGGCTTCCAGTAAGGCGCCTCTACAATTCATCAGATTCTCTCAGTTACAGTGTTTGAATTTATTAGAAATTTAAATATACAAATTAGGGCTGGGTGATATGGCAAAAAAAAAATCACGATTTTTTTTTTTCAATTTTATTTCACGATTTCGATTTTATCATGATTTTTTTTTTAAATATTCACATTGACAAAAATTGAATTATAATGATTTTAGTTGAAAGAAGTAAACACATTTTGAACAAATATTTATTCAAGTTTTACTTTCAAATGTATTACAAGTATTGATATGTATTACTGGATTGGCCCTTGCCTATATGCCTATAGCCAGAGACGTGCGCGCTCAGGCGCCATCGTCATGCATTGATTCATGGCAGCAGAATGCAGCTGTTTCAATGGAGGACAGGCATGACACCAACCGCAAAAATCAGGCTAGCTCCTTCGCTTCTCAACTGATTTTTAAAAAATATGGCTCTAATTAAAGCTTAGAAAATAATTGATCTTTTGGTATATTTAAATATTTATTATCTATTAAGATCAAGCTGTAAATAGAGCAAGAATTGTGCATTCTACTGCTACAGAAAAGCCATTCTTAATACTTATGATTTTTTATTTTGCCTTTGTGCTAAAATCCATAAAACAGAGCTTGAAAATGTTTTACAACCAAGGACAGAAATGAGGGAGACTGATGAAGTTTAATAACATGAAGGACTGATACAGTTTAGTAAAGTCCTTTCCCTATTAAAAACATCTCAAAGTGCCTTAACCACATTTTCAAATTAAACTACAACTTTTATTATTTTTGGATGACATACACGGTAAATAAATCTCAATTGCTTCAGGATTTACCTTCAAATAGACGATTTCATTGTACTTTGAGAAAAAGGCTCCAGCTAGCATCTTTAACTGATACAAAAAAAAAATTATAATAACTTTATCAAATACAGTGATAATATCAGTAAATGGTGTTTCAGGTTAAACTTGAAGTTTACGGCCATAGCTCATTCCATAACATCTGCTCTCTGCTGTGTTTATGTCACTCAACAGAAAGCTAGCGTTAGCGCTGCATCTTCTAGCCGGGCTTTCTCCGGTCTGTGCGACCAAGAACGCTCAACAGTGACGGCACAGATTAAGAAAATTATGTGTGAACTCACTTACCCTTCTTACAAAGATAAAACAAAGAAAGTGCGACCGTCAATAAGATATAGACTCTTAAAGTAGCTAGTTACGAGCTAGCAAAACAATGCAGCAACGTACATCTTGACATCTTTTACGTGTTTCCAACATGAATTTCCATCAGTTTGTGTGCATGTTGAACATAAATACGAGCGATTAACACCCGCCATTTTTTAAACCATGAAACATTAATAAAAACATACATCGAAGAAGCAAGCTAGCATGCTATCTGTGAGTTGCTAGCACCCACTTTAGCACACAGTTCACGGTTCCCAGCCTAATTTCTCTCTATTAAAATGCGATTCCTGTCCTGTGATGATTCCTCTCCATCGGATTATTTTGCTCTCGAGATTTTTGAAGTTGATTGCAAAACACTGCGTCTCCTTTTGTGCTTCTTTTTGTAATTTTTTTGGACCTCCGCCATTCATTACTCGAGAAAACTTAATGCATAGTGTCTGTCATGCCATATGTCACGTGACTTACAAGAAAAAACACCAGGGAGGAGGAGGAGCAGCTCGGATTTAAAGTCACAGGCAGTCAACAAGCTTTTGCCGTCTCGCTCTTGCAGCTTTTCATAGAATATCGTGATAAAACAATCTCTCAAAAATGACAGATCGTCAGCTTTGGAGATCGTATCATGATTTTATATCGTCATATCGCCCACCCCTAATACAAATAGTTAAATTAGAAATGGTAAACAATCAAAATTCTTCTTTATTAAATTTTTTTCCAAATACAAATCCTTATTTTAACATTAAACACAACTTTTCCCAACGATGCCTGAGACCAGGGGTACACATTCTGGCAGTTGGAACGTATCTTAGCACAACACCGGCCCCGGCAGCAAACGCCATCAGTCCCGGCCACCAGAGTACCCGGCCCCAACAAGAAACTCCTCGGGTCTGGGATGCCAGCCGCCATGGCCCCGGCCATAATAATGGTTCGCACATTTTCCAGCCAAATGTGTGCTGCAAAAGCTACTTGAAAAAGATACCTGCACATGTGGTGCAGAGCTTCAGATCCACGAGCATCCACTGTTCCAAGAGAGGTGTTATGTAAGTTTTTATTCCGTCTCTTCCTTTGAATTCATCAGATTCCCTCAATTACAATGCTCAAATTCATAAAATAAGTTTGAAATAGTAAAAACTGAAAATTATATTTACCCATTTTTTTTTCAAGTATATTGTATTAAAAGTGACAAACGTTAACTGAAATAGAGCAACTTTTTCTTTTACTCTTTCAGTATTACAACGATAAAGAACCGAGACATCTGTGTTGACCCGTCCTCTGAGTGGGTGAAGAAACTCGGGAATGGCTACCAGTGAGGCACCTCTCTACTTTGACCCAGAATTCATAGTTACTGGATCTATAAGCCTTTACAGTTAAGCAGAGAAGACACAGCTAGATCATTTAAGGGCTGCTTTATGTTTACAGCTAAAGAAAACGCTCATCAAATGTTGCTTGAAAATTGCTTCGGATTGTTGTTAAAAAAAAAAGCTAAATGTTAATATACAGAAAAACTGAAACTTACAAAAAAAGGTTTTTTTTTTATTTAGCTTTCAATATGATTTAAATTGTGTTTTATATGTAATAAATAATACCACCACCAAGTGTCACTGTTTCTCAATCCAGAAATGATTCTTAGATTCATTTGAAGAAAAGTTTAAATGGACGGCAGGGTTTAAGCTCTGGCGAGGGCTCCCTCTGGTGGTCAGAGGCAGTAGCTGACGCCCTCCAACCAATATCTACACTCACTCTGTGGCTGTGTCCAAATTCGGGTTCTGCATCCTCCCGAGGCCGTGGCCTTCGCGATCTCCGATGGCCAGATCCTTCGGAAGCGGGTAGACCGGATGTTAAATGCAGTGAATTTGGACGGTCTAGCCTTGTTGGGTTTTTTTTTTTTTTTTTTAATAACTTTATTGGAACAACAAAACAACAAAGTTGCTAGCTACTTTCCTGTAGCCTGGCCACCGTGACTTGAACGTGTTGTGAACGTGAACTATTAAGCTCCAAATGATTCGTTTTTTTTTTTTTTTTTTTTTTAACTTTTGCTTTTGGAGGAGTTGGAGCAGATCCATCGCCGTCGCGGGCACTTGGTATTTTTCCGGCGGAGACAAAACGATCTGCAGGTACTGTATACAAACGCTTAAAAAATCATCTACAAGCTCTTTTACATATTAGCTTTAGCTAGTTTAATGGAAATATTTATTTAGCCACACTATTACAGGTTTTAAAATATACAAATACTGAATTTTTGGGTTTGTCGATTATTCAAGTTTTGTTTATTTCACAAGTTATTGCAGTAAATGTAACCTACTAAGTACCTACACTTTTCTGAGAATAAAAAAACAAGTACAAAATAACTACAAAGTGTTTTTATTTTATTAATCATACTACAATAGTGTTAAATGTTAATTTTATCTTCAGACTTTTATTGCAGAAATTAATTTGAACAAATTCCCCCTAGTTTTATTTGAAATCAGTCAAAGTAGTATTTAATTACTCTCATGGTCACATAAGTATAATGATGTTTTATAGTTTAATAACAAATTACTTAAAACCACTTTTTTTTTTTTTTTTTTTAAATATAAATGTGTTTGTGTATTTCCTTTAAACTAGACTAGACTACTGCAATGCACAACCAGTCTCCCAATCCTGGAGTGGTTTTCCAACAGTGAAGATCCAAGACCAGACTTCAGAAAACTGGAACTCTCCTGCATCTTCCTGAATCTCCTTGACCAGGATTGGTGACATCGGCATCCTCCTGCAAGTTCTGGAGGTGCATCACACCTTTGTACCTCATGTAAGTGAACACATTACAGCTCTTCAATATTCTTTGGAATACATTTATACTTTACATTATATACTTTACATTTTTTACAAAGCCTGTACATGTATTATATCATATTTATGGATCATTTTTGGTCATGCAGCATCCGTCCACAGCCAGCCCTGCAAACTCTGAAGATGGACGATGCAGTCTACAGTGAAGATGCATCCCAAAACTCTGCAGACCACCCTGCAAGATGTTCCAATCACCACCAAGAAAGTTCCAGCCCCGGGACTCAGTCGATCCCCATCCATGTCGACCATCTTTGTAAATAGTTGGAAATTAAAGTGTTACAATAAATTCATGACAATCACTGTGTTTGATTTATATCTTTATTTAAATTAACAAAACATAAACAAACACTTCTAATATATCAAATAAAACTTCATTTATTTATTCTCAGAAATCTAAGGATTTTAATAGCAATTTCTTTCCAGCAGACAATAAAGTTGGCCCTTCTCTCTCATGCGCTCTGCTCTCCTGCCTCTTGTCCTCTCTGTTTAGGTCTAGAAGCTCATCACTGTTTCTTCTTTCAGCCGGTGGCTCACTCCTTTCTTTTCTTTCTTCACTCTCCTCTTTCACCCACTGCTGTACCTCTCCCACAGATCCATTTCCTCCAAGATTGTCCTGAAAAACACAGAAAACAAAGAGGAAGATAAAACTGGTTTAATCCCTCTCAAAAATGTTTTAAATTCAAACATGAGACACTAAATTCTACAGTAGCGGTCACCAACTCTGTTCTCACTGAGCTCCTGCCCTGTTTGTTTGGCAGCTAACCCTGTTTAAGCTACTTCTGCTCACCTGGATCAGGTGTGTTCAATCAGAAACTGAGCTCATCCAATCCAGCTAAACAAGAATTACTGAAGCAGGGCAGTGGAGCTCTCGATGAACAGGGTCGGTGAGGCCGGTTCTTTTATGATGAAGACGTATATAAATGTACGATTTGCTAAAGCAGATGAAAAAAAATCTGGCGCCAGTAAAAAGATAATCACTTTCACCCCGGAGCTTTATAATTACTGCGGTCCGTGCTTTGCTCCCTAAAAAGATATTAAATTAGGTTTTTAATTTTTTTCGTTTTCGTCAAGAAAGAACAAAAGCGAACAACCGAAAAAAAAAGCATCAGGATCTAGCATTCCAGTCGAGACCGCTATATAAGCACTTCTATTGTAACATTTCAGATCAAAATAACGTTAAAATGTTTTATGTTAATCATTAAAACCATAAACTTATCAGATTACAGCTTTTACTTACATTTAAAAGTGAAATTTTCCCAGACTCCGCTTCCCGCATCAACGTCCGCCATTGTTGCCAGAAAAAATTCTTCGGGGCCGACCGCAATGCATCTTGGGATACGAGCAGCATTGAAGGATACACCAGAACGATCCTTCAAAATCGGAAGAGTAAGGCCGCGTTCGTCGGCCGAGTTTGAAGCAGACCCTGAATTTGGACAGCACTTGTCGCGACGCTGTGACGTCACCGGCCGACAAACCCGGCCTCGGGAGGTCGCAGAACCTGAATTTGGACACAGCCTGTGAGGGTCTCCTTCATGGTAACTCATGATCCCCCACATCATAATTCCACTTTGGTTCGGTGAGTTTCTGGGAGAAATACGTGCATGGGTTCATATTGGGAGATTGACCGTGACGTTGTGAGAGAATGGCCCAGACGCTGGTGTTTGCTACTTCCAGTGGATTGGACTTTGGGATTTGGATATTGCAAAATCGAAAAAGTGTTTAAAGGTTTGAAACGCCGTGGTCCTTTCTGGAGTCCAACGGAGATGTTTAGTAGCACCTTTCAGAAGGGACCTAAAGCCCCCTTTATGAAGCACCGGTAGAAAACATTGGAACTTCTTTACTGTGGTTGTGGCCACTGCAAAATGGCGTCAACCTTGCCCCGATTAATAGCAAGCCAATAATGTTACCCAGAAATGACCCAGATGTGGTCTGGAATTGGCACTCCTCACCCTTGACGTACAATTTATTCTTGATGAGACGTTGGAGAGCCTGGTGAATATGGGAAATGTGTTCCTCCAAGGTGGTGGAGTAGATCAGAATGTTGTCTATGCACATGATGAAGAGGCATTGTAACAAGTATCGGAAGATGTCCACAAAGGCCTGAATAAACACAGAAGAACACACCATGATTTCATTAAGGTTTTGGTATATGCAGGGCTAAAGACCACCATCTTTTTTTTTTTTGACAAAAAAGGATCCCTGCAGAGGCAGGTGATGTAGAAGGCCGGATGAAACCCTTCTGGAGCTCCTGAACATGGAGATCTGAGGCTTAATCTGCTGATTTTTCCCAAGGAAAATAGACAGTTTGATGTAAGGGGCAAAAATAAAAAATAGTTGGCTTCAAAATACCTTATATTCAATGTGTTGGGGGAAAAAAAAAATAAATAAATAAATCAAAATCGTGACTTTAAACTGTGAATCAAATCCAATCGTAGCTTGACTGAACCGTTACATCCCTATTGACCAACACTAAAAATCCTTCATACTAATTTTACTTAATTTTTTTTCCCTCTCTCTTTGACATTGCAGAAGCAATCTTTATGACTCTGGATTAGTACCGTGCTGAGCCATTTTATGTTTTTTTTTAATGCAAAATATGTTGAAAAGGCAATAAAAAGAATAGCAAAAAAAAAAAAAAAAAACCTTAATACAAGCTACTTCAAACATTTGTACTGACACCGTAGCTAAAGGTTATAATATTGATAACAATGACACAGTTTCAGGTACATATTCTGATCCTTGCTGTTATTTTCCTCTTCTTTGTTTAGTAAAAAACTCAAATTAATACTTCTTTGGATTCTGGTTGATAAAATGATAACTTTTATTACAAATAAAAATCAAATATTTGCATTTTTATTTGGTTTCATCGCGATTTTGATTGTCTTCTACATGCAATAAAGAACATAGCCACCAGATGTCACTGTTTTCTCACTCCAGAAATGATTTCCCGGTTGATTCAAATAAGAACTGTTTTATTTATTCACTCACTGTTCAGCGTCAGTTTATGTCCCTCAAAAGCTTTAAAGTAGGTGAGCTACATTAATGCTCATTTGACAAATCAAAATAAACTGACCTCAAAATCTTCTGGCCCTTCTTTAGCCCCCCTACCCCTGCACTGCACTTAAAATAGCATCAGACCCATATTTCATGATGGACTCCTTCACATCAGAGACGTTTCTATGATTTTGCAGTATGCAGAAACGCTCATGAAAGAGGCTCTGTTGCATGTGGCTGGAGAAGCAGCTCTGATTAGACTGTGGAGGACCTGCTGCATATGATGTAATTAGTGTGAAAGAAGGACAGAGCTGGAGAGGCTCGACAGCGTCTGTGTTGCAAACTGTGGTGGTTTTCAAAACACAGGAAACTAAGAGGAAGCAAAAAGAAAAAAAGAGAGTTTATGAATCTTTGATTGCAGCCATAGATCATTGTGTTTTGTCATATTGTGGTGAAGAAACTCTCAAAACATAACAAGTCTACCTATTACATTTTTTCAGTCAGTTTTGAATATTTATGCTGTATAAAATGATCAGGAACACTGATGGAAATAACTGCTATGTCTAGTGCTATAACTAAAAGGAAAGTTTCAGAAAAACATTAGCACTCATGCAGAAGCATTTAATTATACTGTTGCTAATGGAGCCACTACTTGACCCGTGTGACACCGTTTCATAGTCTGTCAAAACTAAAAAACACTCCAATCGAGTGCCTGGAACTTGATAAATAAAACTCCAAGGTCACAGTTTTTCAGATTTCATTTATTTTCAATTTAGAAAAGAAAAATTTTAAAGGGTTATTTAGGGGCTTTTTTTTAATTCTTAAGCAATGGGTCTCAAGACATTAACATCTTTAATCATGTTGATGCACAAAAAATCCAATAGAATGTTTCTTTTTTAGACAAACAACTTTCAGAATAGAAATAATAAACAGCCAGCTCCCCACAAGTTTCTAATCACTTTTTGTATCTTTAATATTAGAGCTATAGCTTTTTTTTTTTTTTTAGTTTGCATACCTCGTAGGTTTTATCTCCTTCAATCAACCAAGAGTTTTGTGGTTTGTAGCTTCTTGTTCAGCACAGGAGCAGAATGTGTGCAAAGTGCAGAATAAAATGATAACGGAACCATTAAAATAGCCAAAAACTAACTTTAAAAGTACATTTTGCAGACTTTTTGTCCACCGTGTTTCCTGACATCCCAAACGCGTCAATCACAGAAGGAGCTCCTCACTCTTCATGACTGACTGTCTCCCTCCAGAGAAACGCCAAAAATGTCGCAGCGACTGTTATTTGGAAGCAGACAGGTGCATCTTGGCTTCATCGGCGTTTCTGACAGAAATGTGGATGAGTGATCTTGTTGCTTTCAGAATGTTCTGGCAGTGTGCATGAGTTATTGTGAGGTGTGATTACTGTCAGGCTGTGTAGGCAGATCATTCTTGTGAGTCAGTGAGTCAGTGGTGGGTGCTCCTCCTTCAGACAATGTTGCCACTGACGCAAACTTAGAAAAAAAATGGTCAGAAAAGGCCTCATGGCTGTTTAAAGCTCTCATTAAATTAAATTATGTACCACAAGCTAAATAAGCAAAAACACTGTTCAACACACATAATTTAATTATTGACCAAACACGGCTATCAGGTTCTAATTTTTTAACTTTATAAATGTACAAAACAAAGCTAATTCTGTGGATTTCTCAGAAACCTAAAACTAAAAAAGCTTTACCTTGAAATAAACAAAAAAGAATCAGCTTATTAATTAAATTCTGATGTTTAGAATCATTTGCAACATGAAAATTGAAAAGTTAAATATTGTCAATGAAAATACACAGATTCTGTGTTAATGCTTTGACTCTTAAAATTTGATTAAAAAACAAAACAAAATCTCTCTACCAATCAGTGATTACAATTTTTTGTGTTACAATAATGATATTTTATTTACAAATTTCCCTTTAACTAAGACCTTTTCTTTAAAAAAAAAAAAAAAAGTTGTTTTTTAAATATGCGTGTTAGTTGGTTAAAACGTGCTCAAAATGATAATAAAAAGACTTAAATGTTATTTTTTTTAAAGTAGAACTTCATGTAAACTCAATTCCTTAGAAGTAAAACAAAAAAAAAATCAATTTGTGAGCTAAAGTCTGTGAACTTTCACTAAAAGTGGTTTGACTAATTAAATCTATACATAATGGTTTCAAATAAAATACAAAGAATGTAAAATTTTGAGGGAAAATAAAGTTCGTAACCCTTCCGCTTGTTTGCATAAAACTGGGGTCATCTGGACCCCACCAGACAGTGCACTGAACTTTTTATCTCAATGATTGTCAATCTTTACTGGTGTCCAATGACAGACATGAAGTCGTGTCCACCTTTGTCATGGAAGGGCCAACACCTCAATGTAAGGGTGGGGTCATCTGGACCCCATAAGAGAGCGCGAGGGTTGAACCGGCATTGATGACGTTGTTGAAGAAAACAAGCAATAAAATAAACTGTGTTAGAAAACTCATTAGATCTATAGTATTAGTCATGGATATCGTGTCTTCATATGACTATGGGGCTATTTTGACCCAAACACAACAAAGAATGTGTATTTCAGTGAGATAGAAATATGGAACAAATCTATTAAGATTTTTTCTTAGTTACTTTATTTACAAGTGTAGCATTAATACACTTTTTTTTTTTTTTAAATTTAGACCTGCCTATGAAATGTAATTGTGTAACCGTTATATTCTGTTGGGTTAAAACTGACCCGTTTTTTTAAATGTGAAAACGAGGGTCACTCTGAGCCGAACACAATTGATGGGTTAATTATGACTACTGGCTAAATTCACAGATGTAGCATCTATGGAGATTTTTTTGTTTTCTTTTGGTACGGGTCATTTAGACCCACCTATGAAACCTTAGGGGAACAGACAGAATTTAGTTGATGGCATTTGTGTTAAATATTGTGTTCAGGTCAGAATTGACCTGTTTTTCTAAGTGTAAAAATGAGGGTCAATTTGACCCAAACACAATTGAAGTTACAAATGTAGCACAAATGGAGTTTTCCTTTTTTTTAACCGATCATTTAGACCCACTTTTGAAACGTTTGGGGAACAGGCAGAATTTAATATATGGCATTTACGTTAACCTTCATATTGTGTGCGGGCAAATTTGACCAGTTTTTAAAGAGCAAAAACGAGGGTCATTTTTGACCCAAACACAATTGAAGGGTTAAATATGACTTCAAAAGATTTAACGGTACAGTCTCATTTCACTGACTGGTCCTCGACAATTCTTGAGTTTAGTTGTGGAGACAGTTTTTGCATTTTGGTGCCCATGCTCCCATTTGTGTTCCGTTTATAACTCCAAATCCCTGCAGGCCGTGTTTTTGCTGCAGCTCGGAATGTCCTGCCCAAAATAATGAGCCATTTTGTGGGTAATTGTTAAAATAACATTTCAATAGAGGCTTAAACTCATGTTGACAAATGGAGTCAAAGACCTTAGAGAGACAAAGCTGCAGGGCTGATGATTCCAAACACAATCTTTAATAAAAGTTCCCGCTGCACCATGGAAGAGTGTTTGCACATTAAAAGCTGAATGAGAATCAATCTGCTGTTAGTGTGCTTGAAGAAAAAGAGGCGGCAGATGAAAGCCAGCGTGAATCAGTCAAGAGATGGAGGTTGAAAGGAAGGAAAGAGTCAGTTTCAGCTTCGGTCACCGTGGTGATCGGGTGCACAACAGGAGCACACACACGGGGACGCACAAATGTCAGCTTTCACCGACAGATGGGATCTACCTAAACTATGTAGATGTGTGTACTTTCAGGAGTAGAGAGGACTCAAACACAGAGAGGGATTCACAATTAGGTATTATTATGATTACTGTGTAATTAGACTGTAAATCACTGCTCCAATAGCAGTTACTAATCATTACACAACCAGGCACATTCCCAAATTCCTTGTATAACTCCCCCAAGCCAATCTAAATTAGTGTATTCCGCTCCACAAGGCGTTGTCATGGTAACGGGATGATGCCTAACGTCCAGTTCACCGCTCCAATGAAGATGGGGCCGTCCACACTGTCTGTTGCATTTCAGAGATGACAGGAAATTAAAAGAAGACGGGAAATAATGAGGAGACACTGGGAGAGAGAGAACAGAAAAAGCTTAAAAACAAGAGATCAATATCTTCAGTATAATTACCTACTGCTTCCTGGGTTGCTAAGAGACCAAACAAAGATGAGAAGGAGCCCAAGAAGATGAAACGGACACAGAGAGGATGAGATTAATTTCAGGCTGCCTCTTTGCCACTAAGAAGACGACAGATTGGGATGAAGAAATAAAAGAAAAAGACAGAGAGCGGAGAAAAAGACAGTGTCTGCATGAATAATTAGTGACGCTTTCTTTTCTCTCTTTATCCCTTATCAGCCCACATTCATTCACTTCCCTTTGCATTTGCATCCATTAAATTCTGTTTTTATCTCCATTATTAAAAACAATCTCCGGTTTGTGTTGGAGTGCACTAAAGAGACACTAACGCGCAGCTTTTAGATGCAGAGGACATATGGTCAGTGCATTAACTTGATAGAATTTCTCTGTTTGTTTTAGTGCGCTCCAAATAGCCGCTTGTTGAATGTCACCTCGCTAAAGTGTAACATTACACCGAGATGCTGCTCCTTTAAATGGAAACTAGGAGAGGGAGAGGAGAGGGAGGGATGAAGATGTAGTAGAGGAAGGGGGATTGTAGCCGCTCTGCACGTCTGGAGTAAGCCGAGCTTTTAGGGAGGCAGAAACAGTTCAAGTTGACATATAGGGAGGGGAATTTTTAGGATTTTTCCACATTTTCTGTAGCAATATGTTGGATGTGGAATCAACAGGCAGAAATCCCTGACCTCTGATGAAGAAGAAGCTTTGTGTTTACATCTAAGGACCTAATGGGACTGGTGTGACCGGACTTATCTTGATTTTTTTTTTTTGGTGCTTTTCTTTACTCTCAAAACTTCAGATTTATCATCATTTCTCACTTTTCCAAGTTGTTTTCCCGACTATGAACCATTCCGGGACCTGTGAGCATGCTGCCACAACTGCTCTACGATCATAGCTAATTTTGTCTGAATGTTGACACTTTTTTTTTTGCCTCCACTCACTCCAGAATAATTCGCCTGCTTCTCAGCAGCTGCCTGTATTTCTAAGACACACAGGTGACAGGAAAGAAAGAGAAGGAGCAGATGGCGCAGACGGAAGGACTAACGATGCTGGGGAACGCTAAAACTAAAGATAATTTGGGGGCAAAAGCCATGGCGGGGTGCCCTACAGCCGGGGGCGGAGTGGTGGTGGAGGTCAGGGAGAAGAAAGGACCTTTGAGGGCTGCCATACCCACGATGCCTTTTCCTCTGGCTGTCATCTGTCTTTTCCTAAATACCTTCATACCTGGACTTGGTAAGAAGTTTTTCCTTCTCAAATACAGTGATTTTACATAATTAACTTGTCTAAAAGGCAGTTTTGAGATCAGTGTAGTTAGTTGCTAGTTTTGTTACAGTTTTGGGGGAATCCATGAACGTTTTCTAAATGAAAATGACCTTAGAGGAAGATGCTCAACCTTGTCCTTTGATCAGGGGTCCCCAAAATACGTATCCGGTCCACCTCCACATTTGGCCTGGCCCCTGAACAACATCAGAGACGCCCGATCTGGCTTTGAGATGGAGACCCCCAAAAAACGTGACATTTTATTTCCCTCTTCTGCAGACTGTGTCCCTATCTTAATCCCCACAGTCAAAATGAGCAGAATACATGGTCCCCTTTCTACATCACAATTCACCTCTCGCGGTCTCTAGAAGAAAATTCTAGAATGGCTGCCAACAGTTAAAAGCTCAGTTAAGTAAACTGAGGCAAGGCCACGAAAAGCTTTCAAAAACCAAATTAACAGGAAGCCAGTGAAGTATTTATTTCCTGATTTTAACGGGGAATATCCCAGAAAGGTTTATTAAAGTTTGGTTATGTGTGGCTTTCTGGAAAACTATAAATGATTACGTTCAGAAACACCCTGCGATTGATGCAACAATCAAAGACAGAACTACTAACAGAAAAAACTTTTAGAAACAATCGTAGACAGAAGTGCGTAACCCTTCCGCTCTCCTGGGCTGGTTTACATTAAAAGTGGGGTCATCTGGACCCCACAGAAAAGTGTGCTGAACTTTTTTTTTCCCCCATATATTTTTGAGTTTCACTAATGTCCATGGCAGACATGAAATCCCGTCCCCCTTTGTCCACATTTGTCATGGAAGGAATCACATATCAATAAGGGGTTGGAGTCATCTGGACCCCAAAGGGAGCAGAAGGTTTTCAGTTAGCTTAAAAACTGACCCCGGACCCCCATAAGTTAAAAAAAAAAAAAAAAAAAAAAAAAGAAGTTACCCTTACAAGAAAAAGTTTGGGGACACCTGCCTTAGATCATGCTTTCCTACATTTTCTGGGAGCTTTCTCATTTCAATCCAGAATCTAATTCTTGTATTAGAGTGAAAGTATGTATCATAACCATCTTAAAAACAATTGCTAAAGCAAATTTCTACTGAACATTACTTAGAACTGTTAGGATCTGATGTCTGGCAGCAACTTCCTGTTTTCCAGACCAACAATATATCACAGGAAAATATAAATTTAGCAATAGGAGTGTAAATCTGCAGCCTCAGGCAGAACATGACAGATGAGAGCGAGGATGGAAAACCTTCATTACTTCCAGAGGAAATCAGTTGCTTTCATGATTTAAAAGAAAACTTTTGCACAGCAATCGGTTCTGTAGTAAGTTCTAAATTAGAGTACTAAAAGTACAAAAATTATTAAGATATTAGCCTCCATGTTTCCATTGGATAATGTGTTGTTTCGCCATTTTTAATAAAGGAAATGATCTGTGGGACAGTGTATAATCCTATTAGAGACAGTACTTGTTATACTGTAGTTATAGTCAGCATAAAATTGTGACACTATATTGTTTGTAATCAGTTATAGTTTATTTTCCCATAGGTTTTCATGTTATTTTCATTTTAAAACTAAGTTTTTGCCAATTTAATTAGTGCACACATGATACAGCAAGGCTGGCCCTCATTAAGACTCATCTATTGATCTGTTTTAAGTTTTTTAATTATGATTTTTGCTGTTTTTAGCCAAATTCAAAAGACCTGTGTCATTTTCTAGAAAACAGTTTCTGCAGAGCTGCAGGAGTCCATTAGAAATTCAACTCTGAGTTGTAGGTTGGACTGTTGACGCAGAGTGAACCCACCCCCATTTATCATAATCCACCTGTTTTACACCCTCTCCTGCTAGCTTACAGCCCCTCACACCTCCAACCTAACATTAGCGGTATGGGTCCACACCGACGCGTTGGCTCACGTGTGGAACTCATTGAATGAAACTCTGTGTTGGAGCGCGTTTCGCTTTAGGAAAAGTCACGTGATCGATACAGTTACTGTGTCGGTGAGTCAACGAGGCACCAAACTGTTTGCGACAATAATGTAACAAATAAGTAAGACTGGGTTGAAAAAAATTGATTAATCAATTTGAATCAATTTAAGCTTAATAGATCAATAATCGATTCACAAAATATATATATCAATTTAGCCAACGTTCAACAGAATTTCCCATAGGACGGCTAACACTCGGTTGACCAAAATAAAATACACTGCCGACTAAATAAACATCTTTATTTACTCACAGGCATCCATTTTCCAAACTCTATTAAGGGAATAATTTTTAAAGTAACTGTTTGTAGTCTGAAGCTTCATTTTTTCCCCTCACACTGTCGTCTTCTTCTCAGGTAAGATATACTTCTATAGCGCGATCGCCACCTAGTGGTCAAACTGAAACGCCCTCCAGGAGAGGCAGAATAATGTTTACAATGTTAAAGATCTGAACACTTTTGTTAGAAATTTTCCTTTTAAGAAACTTTGTATGATATTAAATTCTCATTTCCCTAATGAATTTTACAATATGTGAAATGTATCTGATGAATATTAATATATTCAAATGACAGTATATTTTTAAAGTATTTCTAAAAAAAATTGTATAAATATAATGCAATTTTATTCTAAATGTTCTTTTTTTTTAAATGCCGCAAGAACAAGTTAGAAACGCCAATTTCATTGAAGTGGGTCTTTTATTCCAAAGTGATGTTTCTTACCCCTTAAAGGAAATGTAGGTCAAGTTTCTGGCCCAATGACGCTACGATTGATTTGGAAAAAAAAGAAAAAAAAGAAAACGTACTCTAAAAACTAATTGGCAGGAAGCAAATACATCACTTCTTTTTTTCAAGTAAAATGGCTTCTTGTTAAAATGCCAACCTTTATGATCATTTATTATAATCAACCCAGAGCTTATTAAAGCCAGACTTTCTGAAACTACTGTTTTTAGTGAAATTGTCAACCAATTGTGAACCTAAGACCGTTCTCTTTGACCTTTTCTGTTTTGTGGATCTAACTTAAAACACAGAGTGTGGCCATCCAAATACCCAAACACCCACAACAGTTATCTTAGTGTGGAATAGATGCCATTTCCCGTGTCTGTTAAGCTTGTAATGAAATTGTATTTATGCACTTAGTTATTTATTACTGACACATTTACTCGTGTTTTTTGCAATGCCTTCTGTTCCACATTTTTCGTCAGCTTCCTCGTATTTGATTCTCCATTCTCACAGATGTGTCACACTGACATCTGGTACAGACTCCTCAACAAACCTCACTGTGCAACAATTATTAGCATTACTTTTTCTGAATTCTGTATATAAAGGCTGCAGGACAAAAATAATTTTTATTTTAACCTGCATGAATAAATGATTTCTGTTGATTCTCATAGTATAAGAAACGAGATGTGTGCCTTTGCAACATTCACTTCTGACCGACTCTTCCACTGAGCAAATATTTGCTTTTCCTCTGCAGCGTTATTTTTATAAAAGTCCCACATGAGTGCTTCTCCTTTTCTCATTCTTCACATTGTTTCCATTCTTTTTTCTCCTCTGTCACTCACAGCTTACTTTTGTTTACCCAGACTTCTGTACATTAAACACTGGGTCACTGGGAGCATAAAAATGTCAACGACCATAAAAAAGGATCAGCAAATACCTTTTTTCCCCCTCAGCTTCTGACAGGAATACTGGCTTCAGGTGTTTCCACAGATCGTGTCCCCCAACACGGATTGAAGACATCAAGGCAACACGTCACCTCAGAGTGTCTGAGCGCGTTAAGCGTCGCCTGGATGCCTTGACATTTTATTGAATAGCTGTGGCCGGTTGCCATGACTACGATGGCAGACGTGTGTGTGCATGTGAGTGTCACAGCCATTTGGTTGTAATTGACTGAGACTGAAAACAGCTTGTTGTTTCATTTAGCCTGGAGCTAAATAATAAAATTGAAAAATGTAATTGAATTTGGACCGAAAACACTAATGTACAGGTGGAACAGATTAAGGGAAGAGGGTCTGCAGCATCTCAGGAAACACAACAAGCTGCTATTAAAGCAAAACTTGCTTTTTTTTATTTTGCTGCAACTTCCATAAAAAGAGCGGAAATGGTCATGAAAATGAATAAAAGCGAAACCATCAATCACTTATGCAGCTCAATTTAAAAAGTAAAGTTTTCATAATTCACAAAACTGAGACTTATCAGACAAAATCAGAGTCAGAATATAAAAGAATTTCATGGAGAAAAGCAATTTCTGACTAATAAATACAAGAAGAAAAAAAAATGGTACATTGAAATCTATTTGTGGGCTAAATTGGTGCATATTTAACTGTTATTTTTCCTTAAAATGCTGCAATTGATTTTGTGCAGAAACATTCCTCTGGAGATTATCTGCATAACAGCTGGGGAAGTCTTAGTGGACAGATAGTTATTTGCTGCACTGAGTAGGTGATAGATAACAGCACCTCCGTGCTTTTGTGATTTAAACATCATTTCACATAAATAAACCCCAAGCTCCAGAGAGTCAGGAGGACATATTGTCAACTCCAGGATCTCCCTTATGGAGCTTGGAAAACAGAGGATGCATGACAGCCCTGGAGAACAGATATACTGCTAAAAGGAGGGGGAGAGGCAGGTCTGCATAAAGCACAAACATAGAAGCTGACAGGTCAGGTGGTAACACTCAAGGTCGATCAGGAAAGGCTGGATCCAAAATAAAACAAGAAGAAAAAAGTCTGAGTCTGTCAACTCTCAAAGTTTATGAAGCAGAACGACGATTTCAGCAAAATATAACCAGGAACTACATGATTTTCCATTTCTTGTGTGGTCCTCTTGAGGTTAAAGATGCAGACGAATCGAAGGCCTGTCGGCTGCTCGTACATCTGATGCAAACCAGAAAGGTGGCTTTGGCTGCACCGGCTTAAACTCTGCAAGTGTCAGCTCAGGCTGTGCGGGCTTTAAGACACAGAAGCTTTAGAACATCTGTACCTTTTTGAGTCATCTTACACAATGCCTCCTCCTTCCAGAGCTTTCATCCTCTGCTCTTTTGTCCTCCATTGTGGCTCCTCTTTCTGTCTTTGACACTTTTACACTCCGTTGTTAACCTCCCACGCTGACAGTGGGTGCCTTGTTGGAGCCTTCTGTGTAATTATAGTAATAAGTCTGGCTAATATCTAGGTGCACACATATAAACACATACACACACACACAAGTGCACACATTCACGACGTCCCACATACAACAAAAGATACAAAAAGCTTTTCTCTTGCATGAGAGCTTCTTGGAAGAGGATTCTTTGGAAGAAAATTGATTTTGTAAAACTGCACATTCAAATATATTTAAAACAGGAGGACTTGATTTGTAAAAATGTCAACTAATTTAAAAAAAAATGAACATTTTGGTTTTGTAAATAGCTTTTCTAAAGTCCTGAAATAAAACTACAGAGATTCAATTTCACAAGAGTCTATTTCTGCAATCAGATAGCATCAAAATGCAATTATTTTATGCATAATTCATGATTGTAAGGAAATGTCTTAAAAATGTTCAAAATTTGAAATATTTTTTTCCAAATTTGATCTTTATGGCACACGTCCTGTTTATGTTTTTACATGTAGCCCATAAATAGAACAAAAATGTATCAAAAATAACAAAATAACTCGAACAGTTGCATTACCAGCGATAATACTATAGTGTGAATGCTTTTTGCTGAAAGTAGTCGCTGAAGATGCTGAAGCCTTTTGCTGGAAATGGGGACGCAATTTACTTTACTTGCTGAAAATGCTAAATGTATTTTCCAAATGTTAAATTTTCTAAAACGCAAGAAATCTGTTAAATAACTATGAAAGAGCGCTGAAGTTGACTGAAATTTCTGAAAAATTTATAGTAGAATTGCTTAAAATTCACTAAAACATGCCAATTTGGAGAAAATATTAAGAGTGTTGCTTAAATATGAGCTAAACTCAAAATTAATCTAAAAAACTTCAGTAGATTCCAAATTAGCCAAAAAAAAAGCTGGCTAGTTGCTTAAATACTAACTAAATTCCAAAATAGCCCCAAATTCCTCAATAAACTAGTTAAAAATGTTAGCCTGTTGCTAAAATAGAGACTAAACTCTAGATTAGCCTAAAAAAAACCCAGTAAATAATAAATTAGTCAAAAACGTTAGCATGTTGCTAAAATATTAGCCAAACTCTAAATTAGCCTAAAAAAATCCCAGTAAATAACAAATAAGCTTAAAACGTTAGCGTGTTGCTAAAATATTAGCTAAATTTTAAATTAGCATTAAAAAACCCCAGTAGATAACAGTTAGCCAAAAACATTAGCATGTTGCTAAAATATTAGCTGAACTCTAAATTAGCCTAAAAAACCCCAGTAGATAACAAATTAGCCAAAAACATTAGCACGCTGCTAAAATAATAGCTGAACTCTAAAGTAGTATTAAAAACCCTAGTAGATAAAAAGTAGCCAAAAACATTAGCATGTTGCTAAAATATTAGGGAAACTCCAATTTTTTTTAAATTACTATAAAAGATTAACACATAGCCCATGAATATATTTAAAGAATTGTTGCTAATCTACTTCAAATTTTGAAATTCCCATTTCCTATGGAGCATATTTTGCTCGAAGTTTCAAAAAGTTTATAAAAACCTAAAATACAAGCTGTAATGTCCTTAACAAGCTGAATGTTTTGCTAGAAAGATTGCTGAAATCGCCGAAAGTGTGATTGAGTTTTTACGTCTCGAAAAACATCCGTATAGTAGAAGGAGAATCCCTATAGTTAGTGTGAATGGTTACTAAGCATTCATACACTGAAAGAAATAAAAGGAAATGTAGTTAAATATCTATTAAGAACCCTTAGTTTAAGCCACAGATTGCAGATCGGAGAATATTTGTCAAACGGTTTGATTCCATGTGCTGCATATTGCCCAAACAGTCAATTTGGATGTCTGGCTTTCCCCCCAATGTACAAGTGTATGCGGTGTGTGCTAATAGGCACCAACTGCTCCATCAAATGTTCAGTGAAGGCAACACATGGGACACACGTACCTGACGGAGTAATCACACAAGAAGGAATAGACGGCAAAAACCCTGTGTTGGCTGCCAGAACTCCCGTAGAGGTCACGCGTCTCCATTTAGTTTGCCGTCATTCAAGGCTCACGTCTGGAGGTGGGTGGCTCCACCAAAAGCCAGAGCATCTGCTGGTGGGCGTGGCCTCCGTGACCTCCAAGAAAGCGCCTCATTTGGATGAAATCGTGTCAAAATAGCAGTTTGGACCTTTGATGGTCTTTTTTTTTGTGAAAACTTTAGAGGTCAGTATCTAGGAAAAGTGTGATTTATGCATCATTTGTTTGTCCTTATGAATGTATAAAGTGAAAAGGAGATTTTTGGACGGGAAGCTGCACATGAGGTTGTTTTGGCCTTTTCTTCCTCCTGAAAAAGAAGCTACAGCTTGCAGTCTAGTCGTTCCAGCTCCTCTCTTTGCTTCCACCTGCTCAGCCTGCTAGGTTTTTTCCTCCAATGTGACAAGAAATGTAGCTAACAGAAAGGGAAAAGGCCAAGGTTATGATGCACTCAACGCCCACCAGGCATTTCATGTGTCGCAGTCAGTCCTCACTCACACTATTCAGCTTCTAAAGGGAACAAAAAGCCTGTAGAGAGAACATCAACCTGAGAGGACTGACTGCAGGGATAATCATTGAATTTGTTGAAATGAGAACATTTCTCGGATAAGACCAGAATAAAAAAAACAAATATAAAAATAGGGTACTGTAATCCACAACTTGAGATAAAATGAAAATCCCTTCAGCCTGTTTATCCTCAAAACAATCAGAACTTGGTCGTCACAGAAATACCACTCCGATGTTCTTGTGGCATTTTTCTCATGGAGGACATTAAGAAAATTAAGTTCTAAATTGCATTTTTGAACAGCTCGTTTTTCAAATCATTTAGGAGCAGACGAAATTAAAAAAAGAGCTCATTTGTGACAAAGAAAATACGCTGGGAAGGCCACAAGCTCCCAAGTTCTCAGAAACGGGGAGATAAAAGGGGGGGCGGGATTGCTCAGTGCCCTCAACAGTTCCGCCCGCAAATCAAATGTGAATTTCTAATGAACTAATCTCTTTCTGTGGAAAATATGTCCTAGGAAACAACAGAGACACATTTTGCTTCAGGATTTTCAATTGTCCGGCCACTTTAGTGGTTTAAACTTAGATTAGAGGGCAGCGCTAAAATGATCTGTCCATTCAATTTGAGCTGTAACGCCAAAATGACACTTTAGCGTACATGTCTGTGTTTTTCTTACTTGTGGTGTATTCACACCAAACAAGTAGGCATGTCAAATTCTCATCTGCAGTCTCTCTTTTGACATTTGTCAAATTTACCGCTCAGTTCCTAGACGCGTCTGCTGCGGAGCAACCGCCGAAGTTGTTCTACAATTCATTTGTTGCCACAACATGTAAAAAAAAAAGACATGGATGATGTTGAGCGCGTAGCTCAGGTTTTTGGTGTTTTGGAGAGCTCTACAGAGGCCCCGGCAGGCACATACAGATCTTTCAGAGTCTCTCTGGATTCTATGTACTTCACTCTTTCAGCGAGAGCTGGACCTGAGGGGTGTTTCAAATGTTACTTCCGTCTGTCTGTGGTCCAGTTTGGGGTTAAACCCAAGAGGGGGGAAATAAAAGTAAAACTAGGGGATCTTTTTATAATTGTCTTGATGAAAATAAGAAAAATATCATCAGTCCATGAAGCTAGAGCGATACAGCGCGCAAAAACGGTACTCACGGCGGATCTCTGGGCTGCTAACCACCGGCAGGCACGTAGAGCGGGCTTCGCTGCCCAGGGACCTACACCCTTGTTGGTCGACCTCGCTAGATCTGCGGGGCGCCTGGACAGCAGCGATCTCTATTAGCTCTGATTGAGCCTGGGGAGCGGAGCACGATAGCTTGCTAAGCTATCCACCGGGTGGCTGGGTAGCGTAGCCGTCCATCCAGCTAACTGAGCTCTGTGACAGGTCGACAACCTATTCAGGGTGTATCCCGCCTTCACCCAACAGTAACTGGGACAGTTACCGGGTACCTAGCGGCACCAATGGATGGAAGTTCATGGCGAAATTCCTCGCATCGGCGGCCATCTTGAATGTTCATTTCTACCCCTTTGATCCAGTCACTGAAAATGTTGAGGCAGGTTGACGCAGTTGCCACGGCCACTGTCCAAATCACGCAGCGTCTTACCGCGTCTTTACATTGACTTAATATTGAAACTTAACTTAACTGCCGTGCCTGCAGCGTTCGGTGTGAATGCATCATAAAAAGGTGGTTTTCCTGATGTTTGAACCACATAACTCCATTTGAATCCGGCTTGAACACAAAAATGTTAGAAATTAAGGCAATAAAACAAATCACCACTTGACGCAGAAAAACAAACACCTTTGGCCTGATCTTTAAAAACTTCACATAAGGTCAAGATAACAGGGAAGTAAAAAAAAAAAAACTTTCCATACAGTCTACAAATATAGTATTTTGGTCACTTTGGGCTCTGCAGGGAACAAGAATGTAGGGAAAGTGAAGCTTAATGGAAAAAGCACTCAAAATGAGTTGAGAGCGCATTCTGTCAAGCTGTCAAAGCAACAAAGTGATGCAATAAAACCTCAATTGCTCCCCGGAGCTGTAATGTTGGAAACCACAAGAATTGTGACAAAAACATTAGCAAATTGTTATTTCTATTTAAGATAAGTGACCTTTTATTAACTCTAACACCAGAGCTCCAGTGTTTATGTTCTCTGATTTACTTGAACTTTTCAACCGTTAACATGATCAACATAATTCCAGTAGATTCTGAAGGAGAAAAAAGAGTAAATACTGTAATGAAGGCTTTACGATATTTTACTGTAAACACCAATGAATTGTCTCCAGTGACAACCTTTGTTGAGTTTGTTTATTCAGTCTGTGCATCTGTTCATCCCATTCAAGTAGAGTTGAAACTGTTCAGTGATGTAAAATAAAGGTTTGTATACCTCTGTCTGGTGTTGCATTGATCCAAGAACTCAATCAGGCGGAATGGGCCTTAGCTAAAAGAAGACTAGTTGCAGTGAAATAAGAAGAGGTGAAAATGCTGGAGAAGTTGCTACACTCTGCTTTTCTCCTTCAGAATCTACTTGAAATATGTTGATCATATTAATGGTTGAAAAGTTACAGAATGTTAAAGATTTTGGGTTTAAGTGTCACCGACAACGCCTCAGGTGTTAAGTTACATCCACATCCACTGCAGTGCCACTTCCATCTGTGTCAATAGAACAAAACTATCAAAGCTAACAAATATGAGCTGTAGAAGTCTTTTTTTTCACAAAGACAATATAAAAACCTTTTAAATAAAATTATCAAATTTAAAGATCCTCTCTGATCATCTGTTAAATTTTGGTATTTTTTTTTATTACAATTTAACTCTGATTTGTGGACCATTGCGAGCACGGGGCAACTCTGCCAAATTCAATCTTAATTATCTTTAAATACTTCCTCCATGAGAAAAACAAAATCCCACAAGAACATGTTAAAAACAGGATTTTTATCAGAGTGAGTTCACCTGAAGTAACTCAGACAAAGCCAGCTACGACTCAGAAGAGATGGAGCCGTCTCAAGAACTCCAACCATTGTTACTCATCCTGGAGAAGCATTCAATTGAGACTTTATCCAGACTCTAATGGGCTCTTTTCACGGTGACTCATGTCTAATACACTCACAGAAAATGTGTTGTTCAAGAGGCTGGGGAGGACTCCAGGTAACCCAAGGAGCTCTGACTCACTTACTGATGGATGTGGAAAGCAGGATCTCAAGTAGCTCTGGTTATGCTACAGGCTCTCTCTTTGGGTTGAGTCTGAACAGTTTTCCCTTTAATTTCAAACTACAGAGCTTCCTGAAATTATTCATGACTCAGAGGTATGAATACATTTGGGGAGCCTTTTTTTTTTTTATATCAGGTTTTTCCGGCAGATCATTTCTGTTTTTTCTGTTTTTTTTTTTTTGGAGGGGTGGGGGGTTGGTCCACATAGTTATTTATGTTAAGAACAATCATTTGTTTTATATGCAGTGAAAAAGCAGATTTCACTGAGTCAATAAAAAAAAAAAATAATAATAAACTGACACTGATGGATGAAAGAAATGTTTCCAGAAGCTTCCATAAAGTGATGAGCACTCTGTAGTGCCTCTTTTTAATGTGTTTCACAGCCTTTTCAGATCACTCGTGATTTCCGGTTTATAATGAATAAAATACTTCTCAGTAGATTGGACTGTGATCTATTTTTTAGTAGTAATACATTATGTTGGAATATTATTCCAAAAAGCTGATCTGTATTAATATAATCTGCTTAGTGAATGAAAATTTACTAGAAAAATTTGGTTTAAATTTGAAAACGTATTGCTTGTAACAATGTAATGCTACCTTGAGATTATTTGGTATTATATGTACTCTTTAAAGTGGGTGATTTACCAGGATTTCAACCAAAATGTGTGGGCTCTGATTGGTAGATTGGTAAAATACCTATATGGGTTTTTTTTCATGTAATGAACAGTATAATACATTTAAACGATTAAAACGTTTATTTTAATGGTATGGCCCATTTAAGAAGGAGCGCAGGAGTACACAAACGGGAAAAGAGCATTTTGACCAATTTTGAGAAATGCTGATGAGTATTTAAAGCCTTAAATTCAATTGTTTTCTTTTATTTTGTATGAGTGTTTGGTATGATTCAATTGTGAATTTGAATTTCCAGTCTCAGGGCAGACACTCTACCATGAGGCCAATGAATTGTTCAGTGGTGAACTCTATTCAAATGCTTAGTTGTAGAAGCTAATTTTTCTTTACCAGTTCTGGTATCGCCTGTCCGTCCTGGGATAGGATCTCTCCCTCATGTGGGCATCCATAAGGTTTCTTTATTTTTCCTGACTCAGGTTTTTTAGGAGTTTTTCCTTACCCAGAGGGAGGGTCTAAGGGCAGGGATGACCAGTTTATTAAGTCTGTTTAGTCTTTAGCCATTTTTTCATGTTTCATGTCTAATTTCTGAATCTGTAAAATTACCTGCATGAAGCCCAATGAGGAAAATTTCTTTGTGATTTTGGGCTATATAAATAAAATCATCAGTAAATCATTAACTTTCAAACTTTTGGTTGTCACGATTGGACATTTGTTGAGAAAGTAAAATGTTGTTCTTGGGATGGAAAAGGAAGTCTCAGTTTTTATAGATGATGATTTTATAGTCATCTGCGATGCATAAAATTGTCTAATTTGTGCACTCCTGTGCGCATCAGAAATGTAGAAGCGTTTTTACAAACCTTTTACCTCTAATCACAGATGAAAACAACATCGCAACTGATTTCTGTAAACTGGGCAGCATTACTGCAACTTCAGCAGCAAAATACTATACAAGGACTTTACGGTATCTTACTGTAAACGATGAATTGTCTCCAGTGACAACCTTTGTTTGTTGAGTTGTTGAGTATACTTTCATTCAAGTACACTTGAAACTGTTCAGTGATATAAATTAAAGGATTGTGTGCCTCTGTCTAGTGTTGCATTGATCTAAGAACTCAATCGGGGTGAACACGGCCTTGGCTAAAACAGCTGGAATAGTAGAGGTGAAAATAAACTTCACGCAAAACAGTTGGAGAAGTTGCCATAAGTGAACCAAAATACATTCTTATTTACCATATTTTTCACATTAAATAAACTGGCAATTAAAATATAGTAATATCGTAAAAGGAACATTTATTGTATGAACATTTATCGTAACTACTGGCAGCTGCATGCTAGTAACTACTGTACTGTATGTATTACAGAGTAATACAACTATAAAATGAAATACAGTAAAGTATCTATGTACTATGGTTCATCTTACAGCTTTATTACTGTAAAATGACATACAGGACTCAGAAATTCTACTTTATTTCATTTTAAAGTAATAAAGCTGTGAAAAGCTTTAAAATAATTACTGCCATCCAGCAGCCAGTAAGTTACTGTGAAATCTACAGCAGCTATTTTACAGTGACGGTTTTCAGATTTTTGATTTGGTTATTGAGCAACACGCCCCTAGTGGCAATTTGGTGAAGTCTATCTTACCCCTTTTGTGGGATGTGCTTCAATCAAGAAGTTAAAGTAACTTAAGAGTTGAAGCTTAGAATAGAATCTTAGAAATGTTACTGAGATAAACTACAAAATACCAGGATTATTTTACATATTGGCAATTTGTGTTTATATATTATATTCCAAAAGTTATGCTAAAAATGTCCTTCAATTTCAAGAGAATATTATATAAATAAAAAAATAACGTAAAAAAGACTTGGGAATTTTGGTCCAAAAAGTTAAGAAAAAAACCAAACACATTTACCACTTTTTAAAAAAAAAACTATTTTC
Source organism: Oryzias javanicus (assembly GCA_003999625.1). Taxonomy (NCBI): domain Eukaryota; kingdom Metazoa; phylum Chordata; class Actinopteri; order Beloniformes; family Adrianichthyidae; genus Oryzias; species Oryzias javanicus. Next base: position 23,342,509 of record CM012460.1, on the reverse strand, counting down.
AGTGAATATTTACACTCCTGAGAATATTATCATGTAAAACAAACAAACATATCTCCTGTTTATTTCCCTGGTCGGGGTATTTTGGGTTGAAAATACTTCAAAGACCTTTTATCGCTGCTGAACTCTAAACATTATAAAACCGAGCTAAAGAGAGATAAACAGTGGTGGTTTACATTCCATGGCATTTCCTGATATGAATGTTTGTTCTTGTTGTCCTGCAGGTACTTTCATCTCTGCGTTCACAGTCCTGTGTGGGGCTCGCAGTGAGCTGATCTCAGAGCGAGGGGTTTGCTGCGTGTTCTGGCTCAACGTGGCTGCAGCCCTCATCCAGATAGTGACGGCTGTGATCATGGTGGGATGGATTATGAGCATATTCTGGGGAATGGATATGGTCATCCTGGCAAGTCAGTATAAGCCTATTTATTGCTTTTCCAAACATTTGTTTCTTTTTACTTAAAAATTGCAGTTTTTCTACAGGATAATTACTGTTATTATTATATGTGTTACACGTGTGTTATCTCAGTTAGTAGTAGTACTGGGAATCACTGGCTACCTCACGATATGATGCAATACATGATAACAAAAATCGATAATATCGCAAAACTGCAATAGTTGATAAAAAATTATTTACAATATATAGAAGCACACATTTTTTTTTTAGGAAAATATATCATTTAATTTAATTAATTTAATAAATACTTTTGTGCAACATTGCTGAAATCAGTAATAATATGTCTTTGACAAGCATTGACACCAATTGAATCATCGTTAAAATTCAGTGTTAACAATAGTAAACATGAACAATAATGCCACTACTAAGTGCAAAATTGTTGTAAACATCAGAACAAAAATTAAATAATTCAAGTAGCTGCCAGATACATTGGTGCAACGAACATCTATCTACCTGGAACCTCTCAAAGGATGACAAATATTAAAAAAAAGATCAATACTTGGTGAGAAGAACCCATCGAGAATCAATAGAAGGACTAAATATCTAAATATCAAAATATTGATATTTTGGCGCATCCCTAGTTAGTAATAGTGACTCAGTTTTCCACAGCACACACTGTGCACTGCAGTCTGTTATCCACCAAAAAGAAGAAAAAAAAATCATCACATAAAAAAATTCACCTAAATGCAATTTTGCTTAAAAATTAGGAGCCGCTAACATCTTTCCCAGAACGCTTCCTCTTATACGAGTGCCTGAATTGGAAAGAACATGTTGACTGGGTGACCAGAAAAATAAATAAATCTCTAGGTATTATAAGAAGACTCAATGAACTATTGAATTCAAAATCTAGACTTAATTTATATTACAGTTTAATCTACCCTTATCTTTCATATAGTAATATTGTGTGGGCGAACACCTTCCCATCTACTTTGAACAAAATACTGATTGTGCAAAAAGTCTTTCTTGAATTGCAACTCATTCAAAGCCCTCCCTCTGATCATTTATGTCTCAGGCTTAATGTTCTCAAAATTTATAACATTAAAATGTACCAGGTTCTTATTTTTATGTGTAAAATTGTGTTTAATAGAAATGCTATCCCTGAACATTTTATTTGCTATTTTGGAACTAATGCTGAGATCCATCAACATAACACTCGTCAAAAAGGTCATTTTCATGTTCCTAAATGTGTCACATCAAGGTCACAATTTAGAGGCTGTAAAATTTGGAATCAATTTTCCCATCTGGCCACAGATGGCATTTCAGACACTTCTTTAAAAAAAGTTTAAGCGATCCTTGATGATAACTTGATTGTATTATGAAATCTAAATGTTTTTGTTGTATTTTTTAAGATGTGTAAAGTCTATAATTGTGAATGTATAAAATTGTATTATTGTAGTTTATGTTAAAGTTTTATTAGGTAAAGACTTTAATACAAGCCCACATGGCCTTTTTGCCTCCTCCTGCACCTACTTTTTAATGTATTTTTTATACCTGTTTTTTTTTTTTGTAATATCTTGAATATGTGCAAATAAATAAATATTAAACATTTTTAGATTTTTTGGGAAAATCTTAAAGGGGCTCTACCAATGCATTTTACTGTTCATTCCTCACTATAGAGAACCCCAAAGACGTATTTTGATCAGTTTATGTATTTAAGAATAATTCTCTAAAAACCTGCTCTATCTGCAGCAGCCCCTCCCATACTCACGAAAACGAGCGGTTGGAAACGTGCTGATGTAAGACAATTGCCAATAGAACCATCCAGGAAGAGTCTGTGCTGCAAGCTCCGCCCCCAGACTACAACAAAAACAAACCCATCTACTCTGCGGAGCTGTGGGGCCAAGACAGTTCTCCCCTGCCGCCAGAATGTGTCTCCTGGCAGGAGATAACGACTTTCCTGTATCAGGAACCGCTCTCTGATCCATCTTTCAAGATGGTCTCTGTTCGTTTTCAATTGGACCGAACTTCGGTTCCCGCTGAGATTCCTCAGTCTGAATATGAAATGAACCAAGAGCAGAACAACTGAACCAAAACGGCCATCGTACCCGACAGCCACATACACAATATTATGTATAATAAACGATATTTAAACATATTTAATATATAACATTTATTTAAAAAAAGTATCTCCAAAGAAATGAAACAACCAAAAAACTAAATGTAAATGTGACGGAGAGTTTAGCTAATTTTACCAGCAGAGTTTTTCTCTGGGGACGAGCAACAGGAACTGCCAACACAAACACTGTTCCCCCAATTTGCCAGGGTTTTCTCTGAGTTATCACCGCCCCGTCTCCTTTGTGAATATGATTAATGTGCATATATGTGTGTGGGGAAAAAAAAAGAAAGAATACCTGCCAGTGTGGAACCAAAGTGTGTCAACTCCTAACCGCCTGTAACGCAGAGCCCGTTTGTTGTGTGTGTGTGTGTGCGGTGAGGTGATTGTGTGTGGAGGAGCCGCACACCCCTGGTGTGTTTTTGTTCGCTTCCCCTCCTGCCGTTCCCCAGGCTTCTCGACTTATTCAGCTGCTGAAATCTAGTTTATTTGCTGCAGCGACATGATGAATATTTGTATTTTTAAACCTTCCTGTTCTCAGTCTGCATGTATCCAGCTATGAGGAATGATCATTATTCATCTGCATGGCTTTGGGAGTTTGTGTTTCTTGGCAGCTGCTCTCTCTTTCTCACAAAAAAAAAAAAAAAAAAAATGTTCAATGTTTCATCGGCTTTCCACTCCGAAACCTTTTCCACCCATAACTTGATTAGCACAAACAGGCCTCTTTCTCCATAATGATGGTGGTGTACATCTCCCTCCAGCTGATCAGCCTCCTCCTGCCTCTTCCTCCAGCTAATGATTGTTACCGTTTGATTCTTATATTATTCCTCCTACTCCCTGCTTGCTTGGAAAGAAATCAAGACAGTCACCCTCTGGCTTGTATCACCTTCCCTCCTTCCTGTCTCCTGCTCCTTTCCCATTGATCCAAAAGATGAGCCGTTGTCTTACTATCGTGTTTATTCGATCATGTAATGCATCCGTAGCAAATAATCCAATCAAACCTTGTTTTCTTTCATGCAGTCAACTCCTGAAATTGTGGCTAACTTTTTTTCTTGTCTCTTTTTTCCCCTCTCTGCTGCTCTTCAAAGTTTCAGATGGTAAGTGTTTGGTTGAACTTATTTTTGTAGAAAACTAATTTACAGAGCATCGAATGTTTTGTTTAACCATGAATGGGTGGCATTCAAATAAAGGCTGATTGAGGCTTTAAGGCTGCATGCATCTAAACTAATTTATAGACTCATGACTCATCGTGAGTCAAATGTCAGACCTCCTCACATGACTTTTTGTTGTGCACCACACTTTCTTATTCTCTTCAGTTTTCTTCTTTAACAAGGCAGAACAAAGTTTAAGACAATCTTAAGACCAACTTACTCAGTTGCAAATTTGTTCTGGTTGAAGATTCACATCTAAAAACAACCCACTTTGGTTCCCTGTATTCTTTTAATAATAGTTATGCAGCTTTTAGCCAAAAACCGGAGTCATTTTCTAGAACCTCAAGATCCACACGTGGCTCTTCTATCTCTCCTGGGAAGCTCCTAAGACAAACATAAAATAGGTCATAGAGACTCCTTACCCAGACATGTCGACCGTCAGAGTCAGCAGCTTCCTGCTAACGGCTGCCTAATCAAAACTACCTAAAGAAAACAAATAAACAAAGCCCGCAAACTAAGACTACCAAGGTCTAATCCCAAACTAAAATAACAAAACCCAGCAGTGTTAAGACTGCTGAGGGGAAGGAGGGAAAAAAAACAAATTTTAAAGTAAGGATTACTTAATTAGCATTTATTTCATTTAGATTAATTAAATGTATAAATTGATGGCTGAGGTGCACATAGATGATAAACTATGTAGGTTTTTACATCTCTGTTGACTAGGGCTGTAACGGGTATCCGGGTGCTCGGGTATTCGCGATCTGCTCCCAAAACTTCGAATACGAATATCCGCGACGTCCAAGATTGCTGATTCGCAATCTTTATCAATATAGTAAATTGTGGTAAAATATTGTCAAAATTTGATCTGGTGACGATGTATTTTTACTCTGAAATGCAGATTAATGTTGTATTTTAAGTTTACGAACTAAAACAAAGCCGAAAAAGCAGCGGTACCGCTACGGGAAGTAAACATCTTCGTGACGGTGAACTTCCGGTTTTCAAAGTAAAACTAGCGAGAGCTTTTTTCCGTTCAGAAACTGAGACTGAACTGTAACTGACTGGTTTAGTGACATAACTTCTGAAAAAAATGATTAGCTTTAACAGCAGAGCTTTAGCTCCAATGTTTACGTTCTTTTGGTTAAGGTAACTTTTCAACAGTTGACGCAATTAACGAAACTCCATCTTATTCTGAAGAAACGCGGCTGAAAGGCGGATGTAAACAACGTGAATAAGAAGATTCTGCTGCGAAAAAAAATAGGGCCTCTGCACCGATATGTAAAGCTTAGAATGTAAAATATTGAAGAACTTTGTGGATAGAAAACTGTGGAGAGAATTTTCAGGTTTTGCTTTTAAATGATCCAAAACAGTGATTTTTATCCTTTTTATGTTACTGCAAACTTAAACAGCAGATTGTCAAAAGAAAAAAAAGTTTAAAATGACATAAAGCATTTCTTTCTATCTGAATCTTTGTGTTTTTTTTTAATCGGTTTTGTTTATTTTGCTCTCCTGTTTTAAATAAAGGTATAAATAGTGATTAAATACAAATAATTTTAATTTTCATCCATCCAGTAAACAGACATCCACATAGCAATAAACATTAAATTATAAAGTAAGAATCGTGGTTCGATTCGTGAATCGTTGAGCTTGATTCGCGAATCGAATCGGATCGCCACCTGAGCAACAATCCACAGCCCTACTGTTGACGTCTTGTTTGTTCAACGCTACCTCCAGAATGAACAGATTTTATATGCACAGCAAAACTTTGGTAAAAAAAGTTTGATCTTTAATGAATTAAAAGCACATCTTGTGCTGCACAAAATGTGTTACTAGCTGCCCAGAGCTGCACTGAGATGATCATGTTGGGCACAGATCATCTTCTGTTTAATTAAAAAAAAAAAAAAAAAAAAAAAAACAACTTTGAGAGATGCTAGTCTCTTTTAGATATTTGCTTTTGTTCGTGTCAAAGAAGTAGACAGGATTCATATTTATTGTTAAAAAAAAAAAAAGAAGGTCATGAGACCTCGGAGCAGGGAGCTTGTAGCCCGCTCACTTTCTGCATCACAAAAACTGTATTTTCCGCGTTACAAGGCACCCCGCAGCCCCGTCCCTGGGTGGCGTGGCGCCCTTGGCGAACCATGATTTCTGGCCCCACCCCACACTCACAAACATCACTGTATGCAAAAAACAAACCCTGTAGCTGCCTGGAATTTTAAAACAAGTATTTGTTTTATTTAATTCTCAAAAATTAATATTTATTTTAACACTAACACTTTACCCTAGTCAGGATGCAAGACGCTACACTGAGTAAAGGGGGAGTTTTGTTGGGTCCATTCAGAAACCTTTTCCTCAACAAGCCATGAAATGATGAAGCTCTCTTTTTTTGGTCCCTCCACAGGTTGTAAAGATCAGAGCACTCCTCAAGACGTCTGAGAGAAACCCTCCTGTTCACCGATGGATCCATGAACTGTTTGATCTAGCCACATGAAGGAAACTTTAACTTTCACATTGTTTCACAGCTAAATGACGGGAGAAAAGGCAGAATTGAGAAAGCTAAACATGAATCACAAGGCTGCACTTTAAGAAATGTTGTTCAGGCTGCTGCTTCCTGAGCTGTAAATATTTGTTTTTTTATGTTTTGCTTTATTGTGTGGATTTGTGGGAATAATACTTATCCAAGTCAAGTTCAAATTTTTATAAAAACTTTTGTCTTTTGCAGGTATTTTTTCCAGTTTTGTGACTTAAACAAGATTTTTATCATCATTAAACTTAAATGTGTTCGAAGCCATTATGATCACTGTAGATGTTTGCCTTCCTCTAGACTAAAGATAGTGTAGTATTGAAATGACATGAACCTAATATGTTATAGTGGGAAATTTCCTTCGATATTTGTTTTACTGACTATGGTATTTCTCTTGCACTGTATAGAGGCCATACCATGATTTTCTTTAGAAATTCAGCGTAAACTATATCCATACATATGATCATATATTACCTTCGAAACACTAAAAAACACAAACTATTTATGAAATTTAACTTATTTTTGCGAACTCTTTTTCATATCCAGAAGTAAAACGACGACCTCTGAGGCTCCGCCTTTCGCTCCTTGAGGGTGCCGCCCACTTCATGACATCATCCTACGGCCGGCCTCGTCAGTGTGTCACCCACAAGTAAAAGCTAATTAAAAAGAAAAGAAAAAGTGTCGCCTGGGCGTACACCCCCAAAATTTGACACAGACAGAATGGTGACGACAAATGGGTTCATTTGCGGTGAAATTTAGTCAAAAAAATATAGACAAAACCAGATGAACATTTCTATCCTTTAACTACGTCAAATGTTAAAATGATGAGAACGTTGTTCTGATTAGCACAGGCTGTGAACGTTTCTGTTCTCTTTGAAGCATCATTAATTTCCGTATCAAAAATCCTTTTTCGCTTTAATGGGGATCATTTTCCTGGAGACACAGACCTTTTTGTCTATACCCAATAATCCACGTTTAAACAACTCCCAATTTGTCACTTGCATTTTCCACCAGGAAATGGTCTGCTCACTCTCTCCACCAGGAAGTAGTCCGTTCCCCTTTTCCAGAGGGAAATGGTATGCTCCATTTCTCCACAAGGAAGTAGTCTGATCCATCTATCCTGCCATCTTCCCAATATACCCCGTCCGCTTGCACCATTGTCTGATATGTTCAAGATCCATCTCAACATAACCTTCTGGAAAATAATGTCTCATAGTTCCGATGTCACGTTTGTTTGATGACGTCACCAACACTCGCTGGTCCGCTAGCGCTATCGCGGAGCCTTTAGTGCTTGAATATACACAACATTGGTTTTATAATTTTAGAAAGGTCATGCTACAACAAAAAGTAATTACTTACATTTAAATGCAAACTTTTTGTGGTTCAGAGAGCACCCATGTAAAGAAAAGCACTTCTCAGCGCGATGCGGTTGACCCTAGTGACTAAGGACTTTGCATTCATCCGCTTGGAGGGTGAAATGAAAAAAATAAATTTCCCGGACATGACTTGCACTTAGACTCCCCCTTCAAACGGAGGGGAAGGGACAAGAGGAAGGGAGAAGGGAAGAATTCAGATTGGACCATAGTCTGCTCCTCGTCTCCAACAGGAAGTAGTCTGCTCCCTTTCTCCTGCCATCTTCCCAATATCACAGTCTGCTCACGCCATTCTAGGATATGTTCAGGATCCATCCCAACAAGTCTAGCAGATTCCCCACCAGAATGTTCTTTGGTGGATGCCTCTACACAAAGTTTGAACGCCAAGTCGAATGAGCATTTCTTTGTCATCGATACACTGGATCACAACAAAGATAGCCGGCGCCTTCTCTCGTCCACCGGGGGTGGGGGGCTTGCAAAGCTAGCTAATCACCACGTGGTGAAAGTGTTTGTGTTACCAGACTCTTCCTGGAGGGGGCGGTTCTCAATTTGTGATGTAAGCAGGTGTGGACTTGCTCGTTTTTGTGAATATGGGAGGGGCTGCTGTTGAGAGCATGAACAGATCAAAATGCCGCTTTGGGGTTGTTTATAATGAGGAACGAACACTTACAAGCACAAAAATAGTTTTTTCATGGTATGGCCCCTTTAAAGTATCTATTATTTTATTGCTGAAAGTTCTCATACAAAGTGTACGAGTGTTTTATATGAAGATTTGCATTAAATAAGTCAGCTAGTGTTCACTAAAACATATTTCTTTTGTGTAAACTTTTTTTTTTCTTGACAACAAATTCTTCCCAAAACAATGAGTCATGCGAGCAGAGAGTTCTTTTTTAACTAAATCTTCTAAACGGTTTAAATAGGAGCTAAAAGGACATCACAGTTTTGAAGTTTCAAATCTAATTAACGGGTCTAAAAATATCATCTCGCTCGGTTTGGCAGAGCGGTCACAACCCTGTCTGCCAGACTGAAGGCAAAAAGTGGAGACATGGATGAGTTGTTCCAGTCTGCAACCGAAAACTGCAGCTTAAATTAAAAAGAGCTTTTTGGTATTTCAAATGGATCTCTATGTGTGTGTCAGGACGACGAAAGACTAAAAATAGTAGTTAAAGACATTAGTGTTGAAATGAGGAGAAATGCAAACATCTACTGGAAGGGCTTTTTCATGATTCCCAATCCTAGCTTCTCGTGCACTCCATTGACTTCTTTGAAAAATATCATCAAGTATGAATTATAAAAAGTAGGAAGATTTTGCAGATTTCAATAAAGTCTGGATGCTAATATGAAGAATTTACAATAAAAGTATTTGCTTTTCTGCGCGCTGGTTTGTATCAAAGTACAACTTTACAGCTAAAGTAACTGTACTAGAGCTTTCATGAACTTGTAGTAAATACTTTCATTTAGGTGGTAAAAGCTCATTTTGTTGGCTGCAAAACTCAAATCCAAACGTTTTAATATGAAGGTTAATTACTCCAGAGAAAAATGGCTGTGCCTTTATTGAAATCATTTGTTAATACTTCAGTGATGTCACCATCTTTGGTGGTACTGTTGGTTTTACTAATTAGTCTTCATATTTTTATTGGAAAACATTTTCAGCAAAACTTCTCTATTAAAGGAAAGCAAAACCTAATTTTTACCGTTTCTGTGTATAACCTGTACAGTGTTTGAGAAAGAAAATTAATATGTCTGTAATGTTGTGATTTTTATTGTAATATAATAAACAGTGCAGTGGTTTTACCCTTAGAGACTCCCAAAAGTAAACAATAAAATTATCAAAAAGACAGAAAAGTGATTCTTTTCATGCTAACCTCCTATTGGAAGTCAGTCAGATTTGTGTCTGTTTGTTTTAAGCTGTTGTAGTTTTAATTTGTGCATGTGTAAATTGAATTTGATATTTTTTTTAATTTTATAATTTTTGTACTTATGAAAAAACTATATTGTATGAGTTACAAATCGAGATTTACGCATGTATAAATCCAAAGTTACACACAAAACCGGAATTACTCACACACAAATCAGGGTCATCCTATTTTCTCTCCATATCCTTCACCATATAAGGATTTTTTTTGCCGCACTCTAACCAAATAACTCAGCCCACTCCACCCTCCCAGCCTCCCACCGTCATCCCAGACATGTAAACACTTGGGTCTGTAAACACTCTGTAACCACTCTTAATGTATACGCCATTAAGTTACGGCGGGAAAGTGAAGCGTGGGTAAGGAAGCAGGTTGGTTTGGAAATCTGCAAGGTCACCATTCAGGGCAGCTTTGAAGCATAAGGATGCCGTGATGGAGGACAGGATCTGCCTGGTTCAGCTGGTTCAGGTTGGTGTATGTGTCAGATGTGGTAGATGGCCTCGTTGTCAACAAAGAAGGAAGTCAGCGTGCTCTATGGTAGTGTGGTTAAGACAGAGTTACAGGACTTCACCACAGCCGCCAAAACGCCATTACCCCGCAGGAACGTACACACATAGGGTCCTAGAGGTGACTGAGCACCTGCCCTTTTTGCCTTGTATTAAAAAGTGCCCTGTTTTTTGTTCATTTTTTGTATTTATGTTAATGAACTCTTGTTATATCATGGTCCGGGTGAATACTCGACTCTGATTGGATGCTGGGAGTGGTGATGAACCACGGTGATAATGCACACCTAAAAAAGAAGTTCCGGTCAACCAGCCCAAACGTTCTGTATCACTGCGCAGGCTTCTTTAAAACATATTTTTTCTTCATCATCTGGACAAAAACAAGCAGCAAGAGGTGAACCTTCTCTCTGAACTACTCATAAGACACAGTACTCTGCGTGAATGGTGTTGTCTTCTGTCTGACCACAAGAGGAAGTTTCTGTATTTTGAGCAGCTCAGAAGAGCGGAGTCTACGCTGACACTGCAGTAAAATGAAACACTGAGACTGGAAGCTGATTCTGTTATGCGTTTGTGTTATAGCTGCTTACTAAAGGCTAAACTTCAAGAAAAGAAAATGTCACAGTGGCAAGTGTATCAATTTCAAATAGTTCACTTTTTGTTAAAAAGTGATCTAAACCAAAGAAAGAATGAAGTACTAAATAGTGACTGAATATTAATTTCTTTTGTAAAGGACCATGGTATAACTGCACTGGTATAACTACACGTCTTCGGGTATTATCCCTTACTTACCCAACCAGCAAGGCCAAGTGGGCCCCATTTGGGTTTGCCCACATTAGCTTAGGTGGGCACTCTGTGGGTTAGCTCGCTACGCTAACCACCCTCCTGGTGGACGACTTGGTATTCTAGGGCCATGTCCACACGTATCCGGGTATTTCTACAAACGCATATTTGCCGACCTCCGTTTTATAAAAACGGTTGCGTCCACACGTGATCGTTTTTCAAAATAATTCCATCCACAGTACGTCCCGCATACTTGCGCTGTTGGGGATGTAATGAGCATGCCAGAACAGTAGTTGGCAGTGTTTTCCTAAAAGTCAGTGAAAATCTCCGACGGCGTTTTTCACGAGTGGCATGTCTTCGAGGAGCAGGAGGAAGCGATATTTGTTGTAAAACAGCCGACTGCAAAGTGCTAATTCTCCTTTGTTCCTCGACAAGAAGTAATTGTGTTTGTAAAAAAAAGCAAGTATGAAGCATCTGTACCAGCGTAATAATTAACCACACTCCTCGGGTCCATGCTGAGCATTGTAAACAGCGGCGCATCTATGACGTGTATGCACTAATTGTCGCAAAGAGTGACGTTTAAAAACGTAGATCTCCGGTTCTGCATGTCCACACGCAGACGCGAAAACGGAGTTTTCCAAAATCTTCACTTTAGCCAGAGTTTTCCAAAAGCTCCGTTTTCAGTGACTTAAATCTTCGGTTACGTGTGGACGATAGGCCGAAACAGATATAAATATATGCGTTTTAGCAGATACCCGGTTACGTGTGGACAGGGCCTTAGAAGCAGTGAAGTGAGGTTCATGGCTGGTGAGGCACTGACATTAGTCAGATTTACAAACTTACAAAAGGGCTGGAAAGCTCTGACACTATCTGGCAACACACTGCCTACAGAGCAGCTTATTAACCATTTGACTGACAACAAACAAAGTGTGTTCACGGGATCGGAAATCTGGGGCGATTATGTGGTTGATGACTCGATCAGGATTGGACTTTGTTGCCCGATCAGTATCGGATATTTCATTTATTCTTATTATGATCAGAGCTTTATATTTCAATCTTATTATTCCGGATTAATACTCCACTACACGTCTGCATGTCATGAAAAGATCACAAAATGTTGCTGTTGTTGCTTGTTTATGTTTTAAATGTGTTACAAAAGTATCGGATCGGGACTCGGTATCGGCAGATACGCAAAATGGAATGACTCAGAATTGGATCGGGCCCAAAAACATCTGATCAGGACATCCCTATTTGAATAATCTGTTTGAAGAAGTCTTCCTTTTCTTTCTCCTGCGTTAAAAGTCTCTCTATCTCAGTGGAGATCACTACCAGTGACCTTTTTCTTGAGTTTAGGGGTTTAAAAATAAAATCTTCCATTTGGAAATTAATGCTAAACAATATTAAAGAGTAACTGGACGGCTGCACTTGTTTGCTACTACTAAATGTATTATTCTTCAATGTCGGTGTCACATACATTCTCTGGGTTCACCAGCGCCCTCTGCCTTGTGGCATGCATACTGCAGTGCGACAGGCAGACTGTCTGCCTCATCTAGAGTGTTTTTAAAGCGCATTTTTAGTGGATAAAAAGACTAAATGAGTCACAAACTAGCATTAGTGTAATCAGACAGTAGGTGATGAATATTGACAGACCGAAACAATACAGGCATGTGTCAGCTGTAGTTCCAGTCAGTGTGTGCGGGGCTGGGGAGGCTATCTCACCCAGCACTGTCTGGCAAATTTGAATAGGAAACTTGTAAATTTGCTGCTTTTTTACTGAAGAAACGTTGAAAACCCTCGCAAGGTAGTCATAGAAAAACATGTAAAAAAAAAAAATAATAATTTGTTTTTAATTTTGTATTATTCAGGTTATTATGGACCTGCCTCCCCTGACTGCACGTTACTTCTAAGGAGCGCCACTGTACCGAGCTACCAAGCTCCGCTGTAGCGAGCTGTGCTGCATGGAGGTAGTGAGCTCTACTATAGCGAACTCTGCTGGTGCTAGCTAGTGAGCTCCGGTGTATTAACCCTGCAAGCTCCAGTGTAGCTAGCTCCACTTTATCAAGCTAGCAAGCTCTGCTGTAGCAAACTAGTGAGCTCTGATGTCCACTGGGTCGCTGGCTAGCGTAACAACCCAACCGAAAGAGTTCGCAGTTAAGCCAATGTCGGCAAACGCAGGTGGGGCCACCACAGAAACTGCAGACAATCCCATTTGGGGCCAACATTTAAACCAAATGGGACCATCCTACTCTTGATGGCTGGGTAGTGATATATAAAAAGAAAAATACCTTGCTGCAAGATCCCCCAGTGTTCTGTCATACTACATGGACTCCACTGGACTCAAGAGAAAGAGAGAAACTTCTGCTGCACCTCTGGGAAACTAAAGACACGAGACAGTGACAGAACTTAAACCTGTAAATTCTGGTCTAACTAGTCACTGTTTGATTCAATGACCTTAAATGTGGTTAATATTTCAGAGAAATGTCTATATTAGACAAAGAGTCTATTTTTACTTTAGCTAGACGACTGCGCGGCGCATCAACTCAGCAAAAAGATCGTTTAAGGACAGAAAGTTGGAAAATAAGTACAAAATAAAACAGGGGAGATTTTCAAAATAAAAGAACCATATTTATGACTACAGGTCTGAAACTAAATTAATCAGTTTAATTTTATATTTTCTGATTAGAATTGCCTTCTTTAGATTGCTTTACATAATCGTTTGTAGTAAAAGATGAAATAACGAAATCAGATTTTTAAAGAATAGGATGCAAAAGATAGTTTAGCCGGCTGTGAACATAGAACAAGAGTCACTTTAGGTTCAACTATCAAAACCAGGAAACTGGACATTTAACATATAAACTAAAACAGGACCAAAACCCATGGAGAAATAAAGAGGAAAAGCAAATGACCTGACAATGTAGAACTGAAAAGCAGATATCTTATACACAATCAACAGAAATGAAAACAGCTGTGAGTGATTAACATGAACCTGAAGTGACTGACAGACAGAACATGACTGAAGAGAAATGAGGAATACACTTTCCTCTAGAGGGGAGCTGTAAAGATTAAATGGATCAATAACTGCTCAATCTGACTTTATCATAAAGTTGATTAAAAATGTTAAGACTTGAGTTGATGGCTTTTATTTTGGGAGAGCAGCTCTTGATTTTTGTTAAAAAAAATCCCTCCTTAGTGAAGAATGTTGTCATTTTTTCCAAAACAGGCCACACATTGTTACAAATGAGCAAGTCCACAGTCCCTCCAAATGGAGCTTTTAGATGTGCAGGTTGATTTACTGTTAAGAGACTGATGTGAATCTTCTGATCCTGACATGTTTTGTACCAAATGAGAAGTTTCCTTCTCTCATCAAAGTGGCATTGTACATATTAACAATGTTTGGTTCTACCTACAGCTCACCAGTGAGCATGTGCACGTATGCCTCAGAATGTCTTCGACTCCTTTCCACACAGATTTAAGAGCTTGGCTGCCAGTACTCATGCACATTTCTTAAACTGAGATGAGTCTATTTTAAAGTTTACCTTTATGTTCATAAAGTTTTTTGCACTTATCAAAGTTATTACTTAAATGTTCAATATGTAGTATTATTAACAACCTACTGTTAAGGGTTATAAAAACAGAAAGTTAACTTTTGCACAATTATGAATCATAATTATGAATGCTTTTTGAGGTGCATTCATGTTACCTGTTGCACTTTAAGTGAAATACAGCAGAATCTTAAAGTTTGTGAAAGCACACATATTGCACTTACAAGGAAGCAAGTTTATGTGCAATATGTTTTTCACTTTTCAACGTCATTATGTATATGGAAGTATTTTTCTACAAAAATGAATGACAGAAATACTTTTTGAAACAATAAACTAAAAATATCTTTGCTAATTTAACTACACATTGTAACTAAATAAAAGAACAGAGAAGTAAATCATTGAATGTTTTTGCATGTTCAGACCCCGGTCTACCAAGCTGACAGAGTTACTGGACCTCTCGCCAAAATTGGTTGGGGAGCCCTGACATCAATGTTTATGACGGATGCCACATGAAATGACGTTTTCACTGTGTGTAAATACAACTACTCGTTTGTTCCGGATCAGATTGTGGGTCAAGAGTGTTGAGGCTCTATAATATGCATATTCGTCTTTAAAAAAAGTTACAAGCGCGAACCGCAGGCACGCTGAGGAGGCTGATTGTCAGTCTACTGGCAGGCTCAAAGGCGGGACCGACAAGGAGCGACAGGCGGTACCTCAGAGATCCAGTTGTAAGGTCGTACGGTAGACAAAATAAAGGGTTTATGCCCCGCTAGGGCACACGACAAAAATGTGATCACTGAGATTCTGCTAGTGAGCAAGCATCACTTGTGCCCGAGAGAGCAGCTCATGCACGCAGAAGTAGATAGTCTCAGGCGCGCGAGGAATGTTTGAAACATGTATTGAGATGCCTTATTTCTGCGTGGAGTTTTGACGTAGACGCCATAGAGTCTTTTTACTTTCAGGTAAAGACCCTTTTCACCTTCCGGTGTCTATGGTTCAGAACGGTGAAGCTGACAGCTGAACGTTGTTTAAAGCAATTTTATCTAAATAACAAAAGGTAACCCTACCAACTGTAACCAAAATTTGTGTAATATTTATTTTAGACATATCCTACCTGGATGTATTCTTTTTTCTCTCTTAGATCGTTCACAAATCAAAGTACAAATGTAACTAATCCTGTCTGCAGTCAGAACGCAGCAGCACAGCTGCTTCCCCAAATTCCTATGGATGATATTAAACGAGTCGTGGATCGTTTCTCTCTGGCAACCCGGTAAA
This sequence comes from Oryzias javanicus, assembly GCA_003999625.1. Taxonomy (NCBI): domain Eukaryota; kingdom Metazoa; phylum Chordata; class Actinopteri; order Beloniformes; family Adrianichthyidae; genus Oryzias; species Oryzias javanicus. The sequence continues at coordinate 23,326,950 of CM012460.1, read as the reverse complement.
AGTTAGACAAAGGTTACAGGTACTTCATTGAAGGCTGCTTTTTTTATTATGAAGGCAATTTTAATTTTATTCTTTGCTAATGCTAGCAATAGCTATGAGGATGAGACATGAAGCTGCAGAAGATCTTTTCTGACCCGTTAAAAGTTGCCTGAATTTCCGTGCTCACATAACCCTTGTAAACAGAGCAAAGGTCAGACAGTTTCATTGCGTCTGACATTAAACTACAACTTATTAGTGTTTTAATGTTTTCTACTGCGGTCACTAGCTGCGTTTACATGGACACAAGTAATCAGAATAAATAACTGATTAGAATAAAAATGCAAAATGTAAAACACGCCATTTGGAATACTCGGATCCCAATTTCCTTCCTTTGTAGGTTATACCGATTACTTGCACCACGATCGGATCAACAGACACACATTCCGATCCTGTGTCATTACTGCGCTGGATTTTACGTCATCCACAGAGGGTACGGCAGTCTTTGGAGAGCGAACAGAACCGATTGGCTGCTCTCCGCAAGAAAACCAGGGAGAACCGTGTCTCCAGGGAGAACTATCTTTCCGAGCCACCTAAGAATGGTATTAGTCACCGAGGGCGGATTCTGAATGCGTAAATGCCGCACTGAAAAGTCATGAGAAACCATGCAAAAAGAAAAAAAAAAGTTTCCAATCACTTCCAGACAGAATAAAGGCTGAAGGTATTCCCACTTATTTGCGTGAAGCCAACATGCACAAATTTAGAAAATTATGAGCGAGCAGTCACTTAAAAATATTATCCATCGTAAGAATGAAAGCACGTTCACAGTATCATTTCGCTCTTTACAGCATCTTTATTTGTGTGCACAGTTTTATTCTAATCTGATCTTTGATCCAATCGAGGTAATTTTGCACATGTAAACTCAGCTAGTTGTAGTTAGGGCAGTTGTGTAGGAACTGATGTGGTGGTGAACAGCCAGAACGGGGACACTTTAAGAGGACGCACTTATAGGTGGCCGGATGTAATGAGCTAATGTTATGTGTAAATAAAGCTACAGTTAAAGAGCAACAAGAGACTCCTGAATCCTTGCTCAGACATGACACTAGACTAGTGAGCCCCTGTTGACTCAGGTGTGGTTCAAACGTTGTTCCCTTTTGCTTTTACTCAAAACTGTGTCCGATCTGTGAGAAAATAAAGGCAAATGAATGAATTGAAACTGTTGCCAAAAACTTAAAAGCGACCATTTCCACATAATGTTATAAAAAACATTCACCCAAAAATGATTTTTTTTTTCCGGACGCTCTTATTTTAAAAGCTGAAAATACGTGGCTTGACACTTGCTCTTAACATTTTTGCTTAGCCAAACCATTCCTGTTTTTACAATTATTCCCTAAAATATTCAGTAGAACAACAAGTAAATTTATCTTGGGAAATGTGTACGGGCCATGCAGCAATGTGCGTCTTTGCTGAAGGTATTAAATGTGGCCGACATGAATTTCCATCCGCTTCTGTGCTTGATCGAACTTAAAATATGTGCGAATAACATCAAGCAAAACGGAACCTGTTGAAATAATATCTGCTCAAATGAAATGTTAGTATTTTCAACAGAAACTCAAATATTGGACGATTATTCAAATTTGTAATTTGATTTGTGAACGATGTAAGATGGGAAATTAAAACACAGTTCAGCATAATTCATAAAATAAATATTGTACATTTTTCTGTTGAAACTGGTAATGCAACCTTTCGTCATTTATGTAAAATTGTGTTTAACCGTTCAATTCTTTGGTTTGCCGGTCTAAATCCATTTACCAGATGTTGCGTATCAAAATGTCACCATGAAAAGGTTTTATTTAAAAAGTACACAAAAGTAACTCAAATTTCGTTTTAAAAAATAAAGTGTTTTTTTGTGTTCCAAAGGTAATATATGATAATAAATATAGATGTAATTTACTCTGAAAGGCTTAAGAAAATCATGGTATTGCCTCTTTAAAGGATTCAAAATCAGCTAATAAATTAGTGGATAAATTAAAAACACAACCAAATCATTCTGGAAACAAGTAAAGTATAAAAAGATAATAAAGTTCATCAAAACATGAGGGAGAAAAGAGGATACGAGTGTAAACACTTACAGTAACGTTTCTTTCCTCCCAAAACTGTTCCAGACAGTTGGGCCTGAATGACCACATAAGTTTCTAAAAACCCAATTTACACTAACAGTTGAGAATATTAAAAAAAATAATAATAAAAAAAAAAAAAAGTTAAAGATAATTCAAAACCGCTCACATCCAATCCAGTGTTCGCACTCCAGCCTGTCCCGGGAGGTTGGGGCTGGCGACAGAACAACCAATCCTGAGACAAAGAAATAAAAACAGGTCATCTTTAAAATGCTACACAAGCTAAACAGGATTAGCTTTGGATTGTGGTGACAGAGTTTATGGTATCTTACGTTCAACACACGGCTGGATTCCAGAGAGGCTCAATAAACAGCATTTGACCGGCCGGACACACGAAGCACGACGGCGGCGTTTGTACGGAGCGCGGCTGCGCATTACGTCACTGAACAGCGTCACTCATCAAAGCAAGGAACCGCACACCTGGTGCGAAGCCATTTTCTGGGTCCTAGTGCCCTACAGGTTACAACCGCTTCCCGGTCGCGTACACGTGACGTCATTTGACGTCACCAGAAAAAAGGTATAAAAGCAGGTGCACACTTCAAAACCTGCAGACGCTTTCGAAGCTCTTCTGAGTCAAGACGTCAAGCAAGCCTTCTGTGAAGACACAACGCACTTTGTTTACAAAGAAGATATTTACTGTGTTAATTTTATTTTCACACGATATCTTCAACGTAAAACTATCGTCATTATGTCTCATAGTTCGTTTGAAGTTTATGAAGACTCCCTCCTTCATGGCAGCAGAGGCCATTATTATGTCGAAAAGTTTCTTGGTGAAGGAACTTTTGGAAAAGTTGCAAAATGCAGGGATATGATTACCCGTAAATATGTGGCCATTAAAATCATCAAAAATGATTTTTTAGATGCAGGGGAGGATGAGATTAAAGCCCTGATTGAAGTTACCAAGATCGACGCCGATAAATACAACTTGGTCAAGTTTGTGGAGTGGTTTCAGCACAATAACCACGTTTGCATCGTCTTTGAAATGTTGGACCAAAGTCTTTTTGATTACATGAAAAAGCGTAAATTCCGTCCTCTGTCTGTGGTGGAAATCAGAGTCATTGCTTGGCAACTGTTAGTTGCCCTGAAAGGTCTGAAGAAGATCAACATGGTCCACTGTGATATTAAACTAGATAATATTATGCTGGTGGACCAAATTTTAAAGCCTTTCAAGCTCAAACTCATTGATTTTGGGTTGGCTGAAAGAGCTGAAGACCTGAAGATGGGATCTAGAATCCAGAACATTTGTTTCAGGGCACCAGAAGTCATGCTGGGTCTGCCCTTAAATGAAAGTCTGGATATGTGGACAGTCGGGTACGTTCTCTCCTCGCTGTACACAGGCTTCTACATCCATCCAGATGACTCTGAATATAACATCCTCAGAGCCTTGGTGAAGATGCATGGAATGCCTGATAATGAACTTCTGGACTGGGGGTTGTACACCAAACAATTTTTCACCTGGACTGAAGAGAACTCCACGTCCAACTGGAAGCTGGACACACCTGAACAGCAGTCCAAAAAAACTGGGCAACCGGTTGAAGACGAATTTGACTGCTGGTCATTTGACGAACTCAAAAGTTTGTATTCTGACAAGACAAAGGCCAAAGAAGTGGAAGAATTTATGGATCTTGTAAAGCGGATGCTGGAAGTGGATCCAAACAAACGGATCTCTCCAAATGACGCTTTACGACATCCATTTTTTAAGTTGGAGAAGAAGCAGCCTAAGACCACCAAAACCCTGCAGCAGAAGTCCAGCTCCTTCTAGAAAGAGAAGACACATCGAGACCAACAGAGCCAGGAGCCTGAAAACCCATGGCACACCAGCATCACAGGTCCACCAACAGGCACAAGCGCCTCCAGCTCTCTCTAGAAAGAGAAAACGAAGTGACCAACAGAGCCAGGAGCCCGAAACCAAGGCACCAGCATCACAGGTCCACCCCCAGTCAGAAGCGACTCCAGCTCTTCTAGAAAAGAGAAGACGCATCGACAAAATCCAGAAGCCAGGACCTGAAACCAAGAGGCACAGCAGCAACAGGTCCACCAACAGGCACAAGCGGGCTCCTGCTCTCTCTAGAAAGAGAAAACGCATCGACCAACAGAGCCAGGAGCCCGAAACCAAGGCACCAGCTCAAAAGAGAAAGAGATCTTAAAAAAATCTTTTTTTCTTTAGTGTCTGGAATTAAACTGTAAAATGCCTGGACATTGAATGCTATGGACTAAAACATGAAAAGTGGCAGAGGCTTCTGCCAACTTAGTTTTTATTTAAAATTGTATTATTTTGCATTGCTGTATATATTTTGTTTTACCTGTGTGAAATAAATAAAAAAAAAAATAAAAAAAACATCAGGAAAGTCTTAAAAATCCTGATTACCCCCTCCCCCACTGTTCGCTTACATATTGTAAAATCCCTCAAAATTTTCAATAACAATTCGGCCAGAGACTGCCAGGTCTGTACCTCCAATCCCACAAGTTCATCTACACTCTGTGGAAACAAACTTTCCCCAAATGAGCCTAAAAAACAGGGGCAGCACGTTGTTCTGTCGGTTAACATGGTTGGCTGACAGAACCGCGTCTGCGTGGGTTTTCTCCGAGCGCTTCGGTTCCCCCCCACTTTTCATAATGTATTAGTATCAGGGCGGCCGTGGTGCAGTGGTAGGGCAGTCGTCTCACGATCGGAAGATAATGAGTTTGATTCCTTGCCCACCCATGTGTCGAAGTGTCCTTGGGCAAGACACTGAACTCCAAATTGCCTCTGGTGGGGGGTTGGCGCAAGTGTTCAGCAGCGGAGCCACCACCAGTATATGAATGGATGATTGGTTCTGTGACTGTGCAGCGCTTTGAGCCTTCGAAGGAAGGTAGAAAGTGCTGTACAAGTACACACCCTTTACCATTTTTAGTAAATATTTAGCGACCTTTATGTGACCAAAAAACTAATTGGACCACTTTCAGTTTTTAAATATTGCTATGAAGTATATAAAGCAAAGAGGTACAGTTCAAATTACCCCCCCCCCCCAAAAAAAAAAATTAATATATGTAAAAAAAAAAAAAAAAAAAAAAAATTAAATATAAAAAAAAACAAACAAAGGATTAAATGTAAAAAAAATAAATAAATAAAAGTTAAATATATATATATATAAAAAAAAACATCAGTCACCAAAATTAATAGGCCAATAACTCAAACAAATCCTGGCAGTCCTGTGGGTTTTCTCCGAGTACTTCGGTTTCCCCACAATAAAAAAAAAATCCCCTTCCTGAATCGCCACCTTAACGTGGTGAAGGGGTTTGCGTGCCCAAATGATCCCAGGAGTTGTGTTGCCAGAAGCATTTTGCTTCTAGCAACACGACTCCTGAAGGATGGGCCAGACTAAGAGCGATTCAGACAAAAATAATCATAACTGAATACACCCATCCAGCAAGGCCAAGTGGGCTCCATATAGTTTAAAAGAAGGCAGAAAACGTGGACCCCAAATAAATTTGTCCACAGTTTCTGTTGTGGCCCCACTTGTGTTTGCCCACATTAGCTTAAGAGAGCACTCAATGAGTTGGCTCACTACACTAGCAAGCCTGTAGCATGCTAGCAAGCTCCACTGCGAGCTAGGTTGTATTTTACGACGGAGAATTAGAGCCATGAAAAAAAAAAAGTAATATTACGAGTTTTTGTCTCGTAAATTTACGACTTTTAATCTAATAAATTTATGAGTTTTAATCTCGTAGATTTACAACTTTTTTCAACCAAAAATGTATTAAAGTCGAGGAGAGCCTACAGTCCAGCGAATTTATGCCGTAAGCTGAAGCAGACCGACCAAACTGTGAAAAGCGTCATGGATTTCATCAGGTAAACTGAATGTTTAAAATATTTCAAATGGTTGGAAGTTTCTTCATTTGATTTACAGTTTATTAATGTTTTATTCGTTGATGGTGGCTTGCAGGATCTCTGCAGATCCCGTTGATGAAGCGGTCCTATCCTCCAGCTGTCCACTTTCAGTCATTTCTTCCTCCGTGACAGGCCAGGTCTCCTACAACTCTGTGATGCTTCCGTCTGAAGAGGACTAGTTTTTGGAATTTTCCATGTTCTTGTGCTAACGTAACAGACTATTGTAATTTCTCAATGTTGTTTTGTGTTGAGACGGGATGTTTCATTTGGAGAAGGAGGCATCCGGAGTTCTGTTTACATTCTCTTTTGGTTTCTGGTTTCTGCGCATGACAGAGACATGACGTAAGGTGGCGAAATTGCTTCTGGGAAATGAAATTCATAATAAAGTGACGGCCCTGATGAACATGTATCTCTGAGCTCTTTATTTTACATATGAAACTCCGCACTACAGACATTGAACGCGGAAATAATTTTATTTTGAATCGCCAAAAAGTTAATGATTTATTTGTTTTTAACACCGATTTGGACATAAACTTTCACAAGATACTCCACGTCTTTCACCTTCTGATGAACAGACAACTTTGGCTATTACCCTGCTAGCAAGCTCTACTTTACTAAGCTCCATTGAGCTTCGCTGTATTAAGTTAACAAGTTATCGAGTTCCGCTGTCCACCAGGTGACTGGCTAGCTCACGGAGCCCACCCACTGAGTTCCCACTTAAGCCAATGCGGGCAAACACAGGTGGGGCCACGACGGAAACTGTGAGCAAACCCATTTGGGGCCCAGATTTTTCTGCCCACTTTTAAAGCTATATGGGACATCTTCACCAAGGCCACACCCTGGAGCCTGAACTGGTTTTGTATTGTTTGTTTCTTCCTCCATGTTTTCTGTTCAGCTTAGTCCAAATGAGCTCCCTGTTCTCACTTTTGATTCTGTTTATAACTTTTATGCAGAACTGCTTTAACAAACACAGAGGTTTGACTTCAGCAGCCTTAGAATGGCATCTAGAGCCTATGCAGCTTTCTAAAACACTTCTGTTTGAATCTTCACAGTTTCAGTCTAGACTCAGTCAGGAAGACCTGCTGAACTCTGGATCCAGTGAAGTGAAAGTGTCAGGGTCAGGAATGGTGGTGAAGGCGGGGAGGAAGAGGAGGGTGGCAGAGACAGTCCAGTAAGCTGAAACGTGGCTGAGGTACAAAGCTGTCCTAAGATCCTTTCATGTTTGATCAAACAATGAAGAGACTGATAATGGTATGCCTGCTTTAGCAGGTTAGGGTTCGATTCCCTATGGTGTTCTGCAAAATACTTTGACTTTTATACATGAAAAGATGAGCCAAGCAACCATAAAGCTGGATCAATGCTTATGTCCACATTAGGACCAGAGATGGGAATGAGTGGAAGACAGCTTTTGACATTTTGAAAGCTTGGTTCTTCCATTCAGTTAAACTAACTTTCAGCCTTTCAAGTCACGGTGAATGTGAAGGTTTTTGTATATCTTGATTTACTTTAGGAACCAGTCCATCTACGTTCATTATGTCCATTTGATTTTGGAGCGTTTGCTGGAGAACCTTTTGTATATTAAAGCAGAAAAATGTGAGTTTCACTCTTCCTTTAGTCATCTTTCTTGGGTACATTTTGACCTCTTTCAAAAACAAGTTCTCTTCTGCACCAATTCTGACCCTGAAAAGCCATTTGTTCTAGAAGTCGAGTCATTAGACCCTGCTGTGGGTTCTGTACTCATAATTTTCTGACTCAGATAAAATTCACGTTCCTCTCCAGCAAACTGACCTCATTTGTAAAAACTACAACATAAAAGAAAAAGAGCTAATAGCTCAGGGGTGGGGAATTTTTTTGAGTCATGGGCTACAAAGGGTTCTAAAATTTGAATGTAGTGCTGGACGCATTATCCACCTCATAAAATCGTAAATGGGTATACTTGTATGATGCTTTTCTACCTTCTTTGAAGGCCCAAAGAATTTTACAGACACAGACCCACACACATTCACACGCTGATGGTATAAGATGTAATCTGGACAAAAATGGTTTCATCTTGGTTGAAAATGAAAAGATATTTTTAAAACAGAACATTTTGGAGATTTTATTTCAAATCTGTAACTTTTGTTAAGCAGATCAATTATCACTGTTCAGAAACAATGTGCTGATTATTTTTCATTAGAAAAAAAAGAATTAATATAAATCATTTATCAAACATTAACAAAAATAAATATATGTATGCAGATTATTTTCGATTAGAGGGGTCATAAATCATACATCGTAATTGGATAACAAGTACATATGATTTTCATTAGAAAAGTCAGTAACATAAGTCAAATAAAAAAAATCTAAATTTGTGCAGATTACTTTCAATTGAAAAGTCATTAATATGAATTGAAAAGCAAGAATGAAAAACACAAAAGTGATCGAAAGTTTGGGCACCAAAACAGTTGTCTAGTTCACTGAAACTGGAAATAGCTGAAGCTCACAAAGCAGAAGAAGGCTATATGATGATAGCAAAGTGTTTTTAGATGCCAGTATCTTCTGTTCGCAATGTAACAAAACACCCAGCCAGCAAGGCTAGGTGGGCCCCATATAGTTTAAAAGTGGGCAGAAAATTTGGGCTCCGAATGGGTTTGTCCTCTTTTTTCGAGGTGGCCCCACCTGTGTTTGCCCACATTTGCTTAAGTGGACACTCAATAGGTTGGCTCACTATGCTAGCCAGCATGTGGACTGCGCAGCATGTTAGCGAGCTCCACTGTAGTGAGTTTGCGAGTTTTGCTTTGTCGAGCTGGTGATAAATTTGTACCAGAATTCTAATAGAAATATAAAATTTAAAAATCATGATGATTATGAAGAAAAAGAAAACACAGTTTGGAGAATTGCTTTTCATTTTATTTAAGACAATGCAGTTTCATTGTGAAAATGAGAAAACAATTATGTTAATCATTTTAACTTTCAAATTTTATATTTCTAACTTAATTATGGCACAGATTTGACAAATAACTTTTTGAAAAAAAGTCAGATGCCATTTTTTTATGATTTTAATTATGTCAGAAAGAGCGATGTTGAAGGATAAAAGGAAAAAGCCATTTGGTGAATTGTTTAATCATTTCATTTAAGAGACAAGTAATACAGTTACATTGTGAAAATGAAAAAGAATTTCCAGTATTTACTTTCATTTTGAATAATGAGTCGCAAACACTTTCATAGTGTTTGCCTTAAAGCACACGGCACCTGTGGATTGTCAAACTGGCGTTAGTTGCGTTGCCCTGCAACAGGGATCCCACCCAGGCTCTATTAGAAGGACTCTGGCACCCGAGTGACACCGGGCAGGCGGTGTTCCATATGTCACGTCTCTGTCTGCCTGCCGGAAAAGAATTTGGCCCTGGGCTCTCCTTGCTACTAAGGAAATCAGGGTTAGTTTCTTTTGCTCTGCTTAGTAATCTGCTTACCAGTAGAATATCTGGTCTGCACTGAGGTCAAACACACTTACAAATACCATGGTCCTGCCTGAAAACGTGGAAACAGTGCAAAGTCTAATGCTGCCACATTCACTTTTGAGAGTAAATTTACTCAGATCTTGCTAAATGTTGTTTTTTTATTAGTTTTCCTTTATCAGCTGACATTAATAATTTATTATTAAAAATCACAATTTTGTTTTTCCAGCTCTGTTTGTGCTATAGTAGCACGCAGAGCAGGTCCTGGGCATGGGCTGCCATCTGCTGGAAGGGGTGCCAAATTTCAGCGACTTATTTTTTTTTCTTGAAAGTTTATCACGCCACTCATTTCCTGTGAAAATGTTTTCAAAAAGGTGATAATTAAAATCATAAATAAAATGACATAAAAGTTTTAGATAATCAATACATTTTTTAAGTCACGTGTCAAAGTCAAGGCCCGGGGGCTGGATGAATATATCCAACCCTCCAGATCATTATGTTTTATTGTAATTAATGGCCCGATGTCATCTTGCGCTTATTTCTAAGTTTCTATAGTTTTGACAATATTTTTTATGGAGAGTAAAATCTTATACGTTGTTTAAGGTTTAAATAGGTCACCTGTCATCTTCCTAACCTGCTGCTATCATGAGACATAAAGCCAACTGACAATAAAATAAATGTATGCACAACCTGTTCTAAAAATGTTTGATTCAAATAATTTTTATCCTGAAAATTGCTGTGTTTTTCATATTTCTTGTTTCATTTCAGTGAGGCTAAAAGTTTACACAATCACCTTTCAGGCAGATGCGTCCCAGCTCTGCTGCTAATGAAGCATTGAAGCTTCGATAAGCATCATGAAGACGACCAACTTCCACATTGTTGGATGGCTGCTTGTGTTTTGTCAGGCTGTAACCAGGTTTGTATCATTACTGACTCGTACCTGATTTGTGGCCCAACGCAGCAGCGCCACATGCTGGACAAAAAAGTACAAAGACAGAAATACTAAAGCACATCTTGCAAGTCATGATTTTCATTCACATGATATTTTATTCCAACTTTCAGTTAATAGAAAGTCAACATTTCTACTCAAAACTCTCAGCTGGAAACAATAGGCACATTTTTTTGTTTTTTTAAGTTTCTTCTCCCACATTTTACACCAAACGGCAGGTAAAAGAGTCTTGAGAACTTTAGAGTTGCACACCGACCAGGAGGCAGGCTGTGGAGGGGAAGTTATAAGGACAGAAACGGCGTGGGAGCGCGAGGTAAATCCACAAGCCGATCTTGTGCGTTGAGTTTTTTCATTCCCTGAAGTATGTGTTGAAAATGATGTGTTGATGTGACATGGACCATTATGGATCAAAGTATTATATTTACTCAGAACTACAAAAACATAGAAATCTTCTGACTTCATCCTTTTGTTTTACTGGAACTCAATATTTATGTGGTCCATGATAGCTTAAAGGGTTATTTCCATAACCCTAAATTGGAAATTAACTTATCTGGTGAAACAAACTGAGTGAATTGATGCTTTTACCCAGAAATCTTTGAGGATTTACCCAACTAAAGTAACAGTTTGAAACAAAAACGACAGAAACGAAAGATAAAATTAATTAACAGCTATTGATCAATCTGTACACTCATTATCTAAAATAACGCAGAAGTCTATAATCTACATTTACACATTAGGAGTCAGACTTCCGCAGCAAAAATAAGAATTCCCATCAGCCCGTTTGTTCAACACGAGGTGATTCGATCGCCTCCATTGTGATTCAGACACGTTGGTCCTGGTTTATACCGAGACGCGCACTTCCCTCAAACTGTTTACGCTCATAAACTCTTCATTTTAAAAAATAAAAAGTAGCTTGGACAGTTTAGCTAAAGAGTTAAAACAGCAAAGCGATCCAAACAGGAAATGACACAAAAAAAAAATTGCATATCGTCTTGAAATGATCAGAAAAATACAACCTCTTTACATTCATGTTTTTCTTCTGGAGCCATGTGTTCCTGTGCGTTTAGCTGAAAACAATGCAGATGACATGTTTCCTCTTGATAAAAAAAAAAAAAAAAAAACTATTCCTCTGAATATTATATGCTTTAAACCTCACACGTATTTGTCCATAACAGTAAAGACCAGTGTTCAATATCTCAGACAAACATGGCTTCCACTCTTCCCCCCAGTACTAGTCCATCAGTTGGCTTGATTTCATTAGGGGGTGGGCTTGCGGCCTTCCCAGTACTTCCGATAGGCGTCTTCAAACATATCCTTGCAGCTCAGCTTTGCATTCAAGCGGGAGCAGATGAGGAAGGAGCCGCCCATCTTGCGGTGCAGAGAGTACGTCTCCTCCGGCGGAGGCGTGAGCCGGTGTTTGAGCATGACTGGAATGAGGTTGTGGATCCTCTCGGTGGTGGACTGAGAGCCGAAGTCGAAGATCTCGGCGGAGGCAAAGGCCTCGCCGAGGATCATCACGGCGTCGACATGGGCGTTCGTCATGGCCTGGGCGAAGAAATGTTCATATATTAGTGGGGATTTTAGTTTACTGTTGTAAACTGTGATCTATTCATTTTTGTAATGGATAAAAATATCTTGAGAATGAAAAAGAAAAAGAGAAGTTTTGCTATAAAGCTATGTTTCACACTGGACGCGAAAGCCCTGCAGAAGTCCCTCAGAAGCCCCACGGAATCCCTGCGGAAGCCCCTTAGAACCCCTGCGGAAGCCCCTTACGCCCCATTTACACTGCGGAACGGAGTCCGGTTCCATTCGGCGCCCTTGTTATCCTATGGCGTCGTTCACACAAGGCGCGGAGCGGCGCGGAGGGCCCGCGCGGTGCAGCGGATCGTTTCCGCGTCTGACCTATTTTGTGCGCGAGCCGCGAGCGTTCCGCGTCATTTCTGGCCGGAAGTTGCAACAAGATACATGAGAAAATCCGGTTTCTTTTCAAAATATAACCAGTTTTTCACAATAAAATGCCTCAATTGACAAATGTGATCATGTTTTTGTATCTAAACAGGCGGTAGACACGGATATAAACATACAATCACAACATAAACGTGCGCGCGCGAGCACAGAGACACACAAAACAGACAGACACGCACACTTTTTTTCTTCTTTTTTCACAGACACGTACACACGCAGATCAAAGTGGATAGACTCCGGTGCGGGGTGAGGAGTTTCGGGAGTTAATAAAACGAAAACAGAGAGACAGAGAGCAGCTCATCTTAGCAGAAACAGGGGGTAATATTTATAAAACACACACAACACAGACAGACACGAGCGCGCACAGATCAACGAAGTGAGCAGACTCCGGAGCGAGTGAGCGGGGCTGCGGGATTTTGGGAGAGAAAAAAGAGATGCAGAGAGCTGCTCCTCTTAGCAGAAATATTGGTTAATAATTGTAGTTAAAGCCCCTGTCACACTAGGCTGCGATTCTACGGAGTTCACACGGCGAAATTTCTCAGAACGCCGTAGAAACGCAGGAAAATGAAGCGAAAATTGTTTCAATTTTCGCAAGATGGAGATGTCTCCGCGCTTTCACGGCGATTATGGCGTTCCTACGGCGCATCCGTGGCGTGCTACTGCGTTCCCACAGAGTTTTACTTGGCGTTTCACTGCGTTGTCACGGCGTTTCACTGCGTTGTCACGGCGTGCTGACGGAGTTCACACGGCGCGCCAAGAGTTGTCACTGCGTGCCCATGGCGCGTGCACGGCGCAGTTGCCAGATCGTCCCTATGACGTCACAGCAGCGTGTATATAGTCAGTCAAACCCGCACTGTTCCTGCCTGTTCCCCAAAGCATCATGACAGGAAAAAAAAGTCGAGAGAGGGCTACGAAAAAGCAGCCCCCCAACCCCACTGCACCACCGTCTCCTCAACATGCGGAAGTGGAGCTGCTTCCGCCTGACTCTCCATCCCCATCAAGGTCAAGCAGCCCTTCCATCCAGGCACAAAAGACGATGACGGACCTGACTCCTGCTGAGGAGGACGATATGGCTATCTCTATATGATATCTCCGTGCAAGCGCCCCTGTCTACAGCTGCGTCCTTGTGGCGATTATGTGCGTCCTGAGTGCGCGCCTACAGCGCTGCTGTGGCGCTCTCGGCGTTCTCAGTGCGCTGCTACGGTGCTGCCACGGCGCGCACATCAGAACGCCATGAACACGCCGAGCCACGGCGCGCACTTTGTGCAAAGTGCACGCCGTGGCATGGCGTCCATGGAGACACCACGGCGTCCACTGGAGATGTCACAGCGATGCTACGGCGATCATGGCGACCTTACTGCGTTCACCTCAGCGTTCTGCATTTTTTGATGGACGCCGCGCGATCGCAGCGAGAACGCTGCCCTGGTTTGACAGGGGTTTAAGTTAATAACCTAAAAATATTACACCATGTTCCTGCTAAGAAGTAAGTAGTTAGTAGGCCTTTACTTCAATTTAACAGTTGTTGAGACACACGTAGAGAAGTGTGTGTGTTGTTATTGTATGTTTGTTTTCATCTCTACAGTCGCTTTAGATACACAAACATTATCCCATTTGTCAATCGCTGGGTTTTATTGTGAAAAATTGGTTATATTTTGAAAATAAACCAGATTTTCTCATGTATCTTGATGTCACTTCCTGCCAGAGTTGACGCGGCTCCAGTGTGAACCAGACGTTTGGCTACATTCATACATTGGCAATGCACGTTCAAGTGCTCAAGTTTAAGTGGCAGCTACATGTCCCTGTTCTCTGTTGTGGTAAATTAAAAAAGTAAAATCAGACTATTAAATCTGAATTCTTAACTGAAAACATGAGAGATTAAGAACCACACTGTCTTTAACATGAAGTAGGCCTTCAATTATAGACTACTTCTTTGTAAAATCACATCATTTACATAAAATAAAACAAAGCTAAATAATAATCAGAAAAACTGATTCTTTGAGTGTTTATCAATCAGATTATCACTGTACATGTCTGAGTAATCATAATTGCCTTCACTGACTCTTCATTGAACCACATATCAATTGTTCTCTCTTTATTTTATGTGTTATGGTTTGTTTTTCCATTAAAGCCTCAAAAAGGTTTTTTTTTAAAATACTTTTCCACTTTTTTCATCAAATTGTGTCATTCTTTAGGAATAATAGCTTGGTCTTCAAGATTTTTTTCTCCTTGCTGCTGTGGCTAACTTTCAAAATAAAACTTCCTGTTTTAGATACTTTAATATTTCCCTTTTCAACATATGCCAGAAAAAAAAAGTTCTCAATATTGTTCATTTCATAGTAATTATTGACAACCTGAAAATAATAATTATAACAAAAATAAAGTCTATTATAAAACGTGTACATATAATGTAATGACTTTGATAAAAGTCAGTAAATCTGCTTCAAATAACAACTAAATCTCAGTTACTTCTGAAAGCACAGAAATGTTTTATTACCTTGGACTCATATCCAGTGAGGAACTTCATGTCGATAGATTTCTTCAGAACTCCTTCTCTGTTGCCCTGAGCAGCTGAACTGATAATCTGTAAACACAGAGACTTTTCATGCAGTTTTTCTTCCTTAAAATTGAAATTTTTGTAAATATTTTTACGCTCCTTTATACCAAGGTCATCTTAAAGTAAGAATATTTATTTCAGCAAAAATAAATAAAAAAAAATTTTAAACCCTTTTGCAGCTTGTTTTCAGCTTTAAATATTTTTTTTAAATGTGTGACTTTCATGGAGTGTTTTTTTTTTTTTTTGTCCAGACTACAAATAGCCATTTTTGATTTTCCGATTGTTCACTTTAAAATGGAAATGAGCTCACTTTGTTTGGCATATTTTTCTTTTACAGCACAACCTCTCCTGTGCAACTTTTTTTTTTGACATTTTGTCATATTAATCCAAACTAATCTTTTTTACTTAAATGAGAACGAATGGGGAAACTTTGAAAAGATATGTAGACATTTTGCAAACACAAAGTTAAATGCAAGCTTTTACTTTGAAAAGCTGCCAAAGTCTGGTGTTTAGAATCATTATACCTAAAATGACTTACAAAATAAGATCAATTATGTTTCTTCCAACACACATGATCACATCACAGATTCTTTAAACTCAATTTCCCTTGGGACCACTGAAAGCAGAGTTGACCAAGGCTGGGCCGTACGGAGTTCAATTTGTGCCGAAAATATGTTTTTGCGGCCACTGTCTATATCTTTTGTCAATCGTCTACGTCAACTGAACAAGTTTATTGAACATTTGTTTATGTCTTTTTACTACTAAGGACTAATTTTTGCTAAGGACTTTTCTGAGATCCAACGACAATAGCAAAGGCAAAGTTTTAAGCATAAAGAAAATCTATCATCAAAGATGTGTAGTCATGCAGGAGATTTTGATTTGTAGACATTGAACTTTCATATTAAGGCGGGGGCCGCAAAATATCAACTTGAGGGCCACAAATGGCCCGCGGGCCGCCAGTTTGAAGAAAACAAAGCTGTACACAACTTGTAACATAAAAATGTAAGAACATTTCAACTTTTACAACTATTTCTAGAATCCAACACAAATGATTTATGATTTGTTCCACTGCAAAAAGAAATTTGTGTCCAGCTGTACTCTTAGGGCCACATTCCTGATTTTGTCCACCAGAGAGCAGCTTTTAGTCAGTCTTTGTTGAGGACAGTTAGCTCAGGTCCTCCTGTCCTCGTCCACATCACAGAGCTGACACTCCGTCTCCACCATCAAAGTGTCAGAAGCTGCACCTGCTTGGCTCTGCTCATCTTACACCATCTCATTGTTCAATCCAAACATATCTTGAATGGCTCCAAAACTTTTCACCGCTACTGTTCATCTGGATCATCTGTCAATTCCTCAGAGCTGAAGGTGACCGGACTTACCTCGATGTAGATGTCGGTGAAACTTTGATCAAAACCTCTTGTGGCTCCAAAGTCCAGCAGCGCCACCTGTAGAGTCAAAATGTTAGGATCTTTCATGTTTCTGGTGACTCTTTTTTTCTCAGACTCTTAACTCACCCGGTGAGTCTGAGGATCGTAGAAGAAGTTGGACCAGTTCGGGTCGGTCTGCATGTATCTGAACTCAAAGAGCTCTCTAAGGCACAACAGCAGGATGTTCTGGCAGATCTGAAACAACCAGCAGAACCGATTATGTTTGCCACACTTAAATAAGTAAAATTAACCTAAAAAAAATAAAAAAGTAGTTTTGTCAAAGTATTTTTTTTTTTTTTTTTTTACATTTTATAGAAAATAATCCATACATGACCCAAAATATTGTGCTTTGAGCTTTGTAATTCGCTGGTGTCAAAAAACACAAACAAGTTGACTTTTGTCTCATCAGTATCTTCCCAAAAGTCTTGACGTTTGTTCTGGTGAGCAGAAGTTTCTGGATGTTTTTCTTCTGGTGAAGCCATGAACTTTGACCTTGGCTGAGGCGAGGGATGCCTGCAGTTCTTTGGATGTTGGAGCGGCTCACTTGAAAGCTCGCAGCAGAGTCAGTTGGGGTTATTTTTGGTGGGACGGTCACTCATGGGAAGGTTCACCACTGTACCATTGTTTAATATTAGCAATACTAGCTCTCATAGGGGTAAACCCAAAGCTTTAGAAATTAATTTCATTCTTTTGTTTCTATTTTTTTATCCTAAATTTCAATGTTAAGTTTTTTTGTAAGTTTTTTTCTCAACTTTTCTGTCAGGCAATAAGTATTCAGTGATCTGGAACAGCTTTTTTTTTTCCAAGGAGTCATGCCGATTTAAAATAATATTCCTTATTAGTCCACATTTTCATTTAAAATATTATTTTACTCTTTTTGTTGTATTTAGTTTGATAGGAAGCGATGTAAAGTATCCAAGAGTGACATAAAATCCTAACTGGAATGATCTTAACTTGGCCTGGGTTTGCTTTGTCAGCTTTACCTCGTTCTTCAGCTCCTGTGAGAGGCTCTCTGCTTTGTCCAAGGGAAACCCGGGAACAAGCTCTGTAGTTAGGACATGTGTGCTGCTCAGATCGTCGATCACTTCCGGCACGAAGAAGAAGGGATCGTCCTTCAGCAGCTCTCTGAGTCAGAAACAAACCGGTTACAGAAGCAACTTTAAATCTAAATAAATGACAAACAGTCTGATAGAAAAGAAATGTGTGAGAGAATAAAGAACAAAATAAACGTTTTATTCTGCTTTTGTTTGACATTTTGATAAAGAAACTCCTGACTGTTACAAATTCTGAATACCTGAACTTCTTTGCACACTGGGCTTCTCGAATATAGTCGCACTCCAGCGCCAGCTCTTTCCTCATGACATCAATCAGATGTTCAGGAAACAGACCTAAAGACAAAAACGTTTAAAGTACTTTTACTTTCATGACCAAACATACTCATAAAAGCAGAAAATCTATCAAAACAATGATTTTTCCCTTTTAACTAATGATTACAGCAAAACCAAATTTAGGACAAAACACTTCATCTTACAAAAAAAATTGAGAGATAGCAATATATACAGTATATATAGTATTTGTAAACTCCTGGAGCATGTGAAGCATTTGCAGAGTGTCATTGTGGTTCTTTTTGCACCTTCAGGCAGAGCATTGCTCATATTCAGCACGGTCATCAGGTTGTTGACGTCACTGTTGATACTCTGAGCCACACCAGGATACTGTGGAGACAAATCGAGACTAAATTTTAGTATTTTAATGTCAGTTTTTTTTTCTTTCCTTCACAAATGTGTTCTGTTCAAGTGTAGCTGGGAAATAAACAACACAACTACCGTATTTTCCGCACCATAGGGCGAAACGTGTTATAAGGCGCAAAAAAAAGGTAAAACAGTGAGTTTAGTTTAACTTTATTCAACAATTTAACAAATCACTTTTTATTTGTATTTAATAGTGAGAAAAATACAGTTCATATTTAGTTTAATTTGACATACTTTCTTGTAATTCTCCAGTTTTTAATGCAACACTGGGCAACTTAAGTCTGTGATTTTAATCCAAACCTGTATTTTCATGGCCACCTCTCTGCCGTCCTTCATCCTCGCCAGGTGAACCTGCCCAATGGAAGCCGCTGCAAACGGACGCTCCTCGAAACTCTCCAGCTTGTCTCTCCAGTTTGGACCCAAGTCACTGTTTAGAGCTTTCTGCATAACAAATATTATACAGGATGTCGTTTTAATTTAATTTTCATTTCAATTCTTTTCTCCTTTGATCAACAAAAAAGTTGGTTTCTGGGCAAAAAATAAAAAGACAAAAGTCTTACTGTCATTTGTTTGATTGGCATGAAGTCAGCGCTCTGCCGGACGCGCTCGAAAATCTTAGACAAGTGAGGATTAATGAAGGCATCATCTGGAAAAAAAACATTACAAACATAAGTCAAACTAGAAAAGTTGCATTACCTGTGGTATGCTAGTGTGAATGCTTTTTGCTGAAAGTAGTCGCATAAAATGCTGAAACTTTTTGCTGAAAATGGTGATGAAATTTACTTTAATTGCTGAAGAATATTGCAGAAAATATGAAAGCTGTATGCAAACTGTTAAATTTCCAAAAAGACTGGAAATTTCATTAAAGAACTATGAAAGAGCGCTGAAGTTGACCTTAAATAAAAAAAAATTGTAGTAAACTTGTTTAAAAATCCCTAACACATGCCAATTTTGCAAACATATTAAGTGTGTTGCTTAAATATGAGCTAAACTCTAAATTAGACCAAAAATCTTAGTGGATGCCAAATTAGCCAAAAAAAGCTATCTTATTGCTTAAATACTTGCCAAATTCCAAAAAAGCCTAAAATTTCTCAGTAAACTAAATTAGTAAAAAAATTAGCCTGCTGCTAAAATAGAAGCTAAACTCTGAATAGCTTTAAAAAACCCCAGTAGATAATAAATTATCCAATAATGTTAACATGTTGCTAAAATATTAGCTTAACTTCACATTAGCATATAAAAACCCCAGTAGAAAAGAAAGAAAGAAAGAAAGAAAGAAGCTAGCACATTGCTTACTTACTAGCTAAATTCCAATATAGCCTAAAATTTCTCAGTGAACTAAATTAGCCAAAAACGTTAGCATGTTGCTAAAATAAAGGCTAAACTCTATTTTTTTTTTTAATTACTGAAAACAATTTAACAGCCCATGAATATATTTAAAGGCTTGTTGCTAATCTATTTAAAATATTGAAACTTGAAGACTTTCTTATTCGTGTCCTATAGGGCATATTTTGCTCAATTTTCAAAAACTTTACAGTTTATGAATGCCAAAAATAGAAGCAGTAATATCCTGAACGACCTGAACGTTTTGATACTAAGATTGCTGAAATCACTGAAAGTGAGACTGAGTTTCATCCATAAATCTCCATTTAAATGTTACCTTTCAGCAAATATAATTAAGCATTACTTAAACAATGAAGAGGTGTTCCGTGTAATCTGTTATTTTAAGAAATCCATACACAATCAGACGGGATTAAAATAATCCTCCAGGCTTTATGAATATTACAACAAAAATGGATGCATCTTAGCAGCAGCTAAGGATGGCTCAGCTCGCAGCTGCCGGTACCAACAATCGCTTCTAGGAATAGTTTAGACATCTCAAGGTTAGCCCTTTTTTAGACCTGAAGGTAAACAATCCCCAGCTAGAAACTGCATCCATGCAATAGCAGATAAATGCCAGCAGGGGGACAAAAGGCCACAGAGGACGTTTCCATTTCGTTGTCCAGATGTACTCGTGTCACGACTGTTTCTGAAACTACATGAAGGAGAGTTCTGAGCGTGTCCACCCACAGGAGCTGCTGTGACCTCTTTACTCATGATTTAGGAATTGACTTGTCATCATGTAAAGCGATAGCCGAAGCATTTTGGACCGAGAAGCTCGCATGTGCAGGGTGTGCATAGCAGTTCCCTGACTACTGTGCTTCTTGACTTCACTGAGCTCCAATGCAGGGCTTGCAATGTGTTTAGAACACCAATCCCGATTTAAATGTGCTCACCGGGCAAGGTCAGGGAGTGGGGCAATACAGCGAAAACACAACTGTTGTGATGTGTTTACTGCAGCTACCTGAGCCAGATTCATAACCCTTCAAGCTCGGGTGTTTACTGCCATGAGCCCGCTTTATCTGTGGTTCTGCAGTAAACCCATATGCAGCTTAGCTTTATTAACTTTGCCTTTTACTTAATCTAAATCAGTGTACACACCTGTGCATGCATAGTTACTGTGAGTATTTTTTGTGCATCATAGTTACTTTACGTTTTTATGTTCATATTACTTCTTCTTCTACAAATATGAAATGTACATACGAAACTGGCAGGATGGCCACCTAGTGGTAATTTCTCTCTTTCCAGTTTGAGATTGTTAATATCATGTTTGTTCCATGGGTTCTGAGAAATTCTAGGAATTACGAGATTATAGGACTTTAAACATTGAGAAGCTGGAGAGTTTGACCACTAGGTGGCCATCGTGCCATAGAATTACACCATATTCCAGAAGAAGAAGAAAGTATGAACAAAAAACTCTATTTTAGACCACAAATGGTTACTTTTTTGCCTGTGAGTTTATAAATGCTCATTTACTCAGGAATCTATGTTTACGTCGACCGAGCGTTAGCATTAGCTGTCCTATGTGGAATTCCATTAAACGTTAGCATCAAGCTAGCGGATTTTAGCTTTATGTGCTAAATCGATCTATATTATCATTAATTTGTTATTGATCTGTTAAACTTAAATCGATTCAAATCGATGAATTAATTTTTTCAACCCAGCCATAAAATGAAGCCTGTAATCTGGTGCATGAGAATAGACCCACTCATTGGTACTGCAACTTGTGGTCTGAAAAATCTGCAAATTTAATTGTTCTTAACTACAGATTTTAAGAAACTTATTTTTGTGTGTACAAAATGCATGTATTTAACTTCTTTGAGTGGTATCAGAGAAAACCTGGTTGCTCACCTTGGATGCTGAGCATCTGTCCGAGCTTCAGCGCGGCTCCCCTGACTTTGCACAGCGTTCGGACGATGCGTTCGGCATTGGCCTCGGACAGGAAAGGGCTCGAATCCAGAACTGCTTTCTTATTTTCCCCTTAAAAAAAATTTAAAAAAGAGAAAAAATATGAACAGATTTAAGTTAATCATTCTGGATTATTTTTATAGGTCAGTCCCAGTCAAACAGAAAAAAGCATAAAGGTCAGTTTATCAGCTATTTCCTGCAGGACCCGTTACGGCCTGAAGCTTCATATCAAAAGGTAAGATCAAAGTGTACACAAGGTGACAAAGTCTTCTACGGGGCGGGCCTGCATCATGTCAGTGGGCCATCGGTTTGTTTTGATGCTTTTCCAGCTGCCTTGAGAGGCTTTCAATGAGATAGAGCGGGTCCAAACTGACCCAGTCTGCTCCAGGCGTTCCTGCTGGGATTAAAGCGCAAATGAAGCTTTAAAAAAAGAAAAAAAAAGATTTAAACAGATGCACGAAGGCTACAGATTTACGTCTGCGCTCTCCATCTCAGCTCAGCCTGCGCTTCAGGATTAGTAGGTCATCGTAGCAGGACAGGAATGCTTTGTTGAGAGGAAAACTGGTTAAGGAAGTATGTGCGCAACATGAGGCAACATGCACGAGACGGCAGGGGAGCAGACGCTTAAACCGACATCTGTCTTGAATGGGGACATTTTTTCAGATGAAAACAAGAAACAAAAATGTGTTGTTTTTTTTTTTTTTTTTGCTTTACTGTGTGTGTTACCTGAGGCTCCGTTGAGTCCAATCGACTTTTTGGCCACTTCTGCGAGCGCGCCAATGCCCAAACCCACAGCTAACCCTGCAGACAAACACAGATCTGTTTAATCATCAAACAAAACCCAATCAATATATTTATCAAACAAAATGTCGGTAAACTTCTCCTGAGTGATAAATCTATTCAAATATGGGCTGTCTCCTAAAAACGTGTCAGGAAGCGGCATCGCTCTGTAAACAGAACACGGAGCCACTTTTAGCCATATCTTGCATGAAAGTGTTATGACATGCAGGTGAGACAAATAAACGCAAACCAACACAAACTCAAGCCTGTTTCGCCACGCCGAGCTCTGCCTTGCATAATCTGTTGCATAATCCGCGATGAAGCAATAAATCTGAGATGACTAGATTTGCAACTCTCCAAACGGTTGCTTTGAGTATCATGCAAATCTCATACGATTGCTTCGGACATGCGCAAAATTGATGCAGCAAATTTACTTAACAAAACTGGGTGCAGAATTTAGAAGGAAGTTTGTACTGAGGGACACGTGTGCCTGCAAGGCGGGCTGGGATTTCTTGCTGCAACTTGGAGGGACGTGTATTTTTCCACACCGAGCACAAGCGGCTGTCAATCATTTGTCCCGCAGAGGCAGCCACGTGCTCAGAAAAAAAAAAAAAAAAAAAAAACGACTTGCTTATTTTGGGTGTGGACACTCAAACTAGTAAAACCTTTGAAAGCGGCGGTGGCGGCGTGCACGGCTGCAGCCGCAGAACACGTTCCTCACGACTGTCTCCAGACACAAAGATTCACGGTTTTATTTTAGTACCTCTACGCGTCAAATCTGCACTCGCCGCTATGCGGTGATTAAGAAACTTGTGTAACTTATTATCAAACATTGCAGGAGGGTGAAGAGCAGGTTGAGGCCACATTTCTCCTAAAAAGAGCCCCCCCTCAATACCATTTCAACACCTTCTAAATGTGACCGCGTCCGTGCTGAATCATCTGAGCTCCACTGTAACCTCTGCAGCACGCCTCGCGGTTGGCAGGCGGCTCTGGTTGGTTTATGTTTGTCCTCTCCGTGTTTGCTTTTACAATAACCTCTTAGACTGCAACGTAACTTTGTGTCGTTTGGTTTATTTTTTTTGTTTTTGGGCTGCTTATGTTTACCCTAACCAAAAATAACTATACTTCAGTATGTGTTTTAAGGTAGACTTAAGTATAGATAAATACATTTCCTGGGAGTTTACTAACAAGTATACTTCTTGGGACTAAATTGGCTCACTTTTAGTTTATAAAAAGTATATTTGGAAGAACACTTAAAGTAACCTTTTGGGTATACATAGTTTACAGGCAATAAACTTTGCTCTAAATTTATGAAAGTACACATTGAAGTATATCTAATGTTTCTTTTAAGCTTTGCTTTTAGTTTAGAAGTTATAAAATTCAACTGATTACTGCATAAAAATACATTTTTGTTAAACTGTAAATATCCCAAGAGTACATCTACTCCAAGTTTAATGCTGTCTAACAAAATGTTTTAGGACAGTGACAAACATAGACTAAATATATTTAGAGTATAATCCAAGTATATTTAACAATTTATTCATTTGTTCAGTTTATCTCTAATAAGTACCTAAAAAGTAAACTATTTGAATTTTGGTTTACAAAAAAAAAAAAGAAGCATACTTCAAGTATAAGTTTTAAAGTATACTTAAGTATAGACCAGTATATTTCACCAAGTAAAATATACTGGCTAACAAGTATACTTCTTGGGACTAATTGGCCCACTTTTAGTTTATAAAAAGTACATTTAGAAGTATACTTAGAATAACTTTTTGGGTATAGTATTACTTTACTGGCAATAAACTTTAAGTTTATGAAAGTATACATCTCCACTTTTAATGCTGTGTACAAAAATGTTTAAAAAACAAATATAGACTAAATATATTTAGAGTATAATCCAAATATACTTAACATTAAGTTATTAACTTGTATAGTTTATCTCTAATAAGTATCTATAAAGTAAACAAATAATATATATATCTTTATTTTAGTGTTAAAAAAGTACACTTAAAACAAACTTAAGTATACTTATTTTGGTAAGGATATCTACAGTATAAAAATTAAAATTAATCATGTCAGGAAATACTTTTCTTTAGTTTAAAACTTCTGTTCAGGTTCAAAAATCACTTGTGAAAATGGTGTTTTGTTGTTTGCAACTTCCCTTTTAAAGTTAATCGGAAAAGAGGAAGGAAAGAATGGTGAGTGGAAGTGGGAGCATTTTGAAGAAGGATTGAGGGGATCCATGTCGTTTACATAATCAGCAAGACGTCTTTATCTGTAGGACGGGGCCATTTTTTCACATTTTAAATTAAACAAAATAACTCATTTTTAAATTATCTTACAGTTTATAATTTAAGTAGCAGAGCAGGATAGTGAAACCAGGAATTCCATCCTGATTTGGGTAAAAAATTTCATAAAACGTGTTTAAGTAACATAGGAGGCAATAGTGTGGAGGGAAGTAAAGGAATTTAGTAGTATGGACTGTCGTTGGAAGAGTTGCTGGTTCCAATTCTTTCCATATCCATTTTCCTCTTCCTATGACGCGTTCAGACCCGTACATCAACGTGCGTTCAAGCACCCACCACCAATGACTACAGATGTAACGATTCAGTCAAGCCATGATTCGATCCACAGTTTTAAAGTTGGCGTTTTTGATTTTTTTTTTTTCAACACAATAAATTAAAGGAATTTTAAGGACAAGTGTTTTTTTCTTTTTCCACCTTACATCAAAATGTTTTTCAGTTCTACATATTATTGAAACTATCACAAATCATTTCATACGTGGTTCATGTTGTGCTCCATGGGACGGTCCACACTCGCTTTATATATATTTATTCATGGGCAATGTTTTAATCTTTTATAATAATTAAAAAAAACAAACAAACTGGAGTTTATCTAATATTTTAGCAACATGCTAACTTTTTTGGCTAATTTGTGATCTACTGAGGTTTTTATAGTCTAAAATTAAGAGATAAGCTTCTATTTTAGCAACAGGCTAACATTTCTGACTAGTTTAGTTTAGTGAGGACTTTTAAGCTTTTTTGGAGTTTAGCTAGTATTTAAGCATCGTGCTAGCTTTTTTGGGGGACTAATTTGGCATCAACTGGGATTTTTTAAGGCTAATTTTGATTTTAGCTAATATTTTAGCAACATGCAAACGTTTCTGGCTAATTTGTGATCTACTGTTTTCATAGGCTAAATTAAGAGATAGATAAGCTTCTATTTTTGCCACAGGCTAAATGTTTTACGAATTTCGTTTACTGAGGAATTTTGGGCTATTTAGGAATTTAGCTAGTATTTAAGAAACAAGCCAGCTTTTTTTTTTTTTTTTTTTTTTTTTTTTTTAATAAATTTGACATCTACTAACGTTTTTTTGGGCTGATTTGGAGTTTAGCTCTTATCTAAGCAACACACTAGATATTTTTTGCAATATTGGCATGTATTAGGCATTTTAAGCAAATTCACTACTATTTTTTTTTTTTATAAATTTAGGTCTACTTCAGCACTCTTTCATAGTTCTTTAATACATCTTCCAGTCTTTTAGCAAATTAAAAAATTTGCAAATAGCTTTTCCAGCAAATTGCTTCAGCAATCATAGTATCGCGTAGTATTGCGTCACCATCTTCAGTAAAAAATCTTCAGCATCTTTAGCAACTACTGTCAGCAAAAAGCATTCACACTAGCGTTATCACTGTTAAATAAGAGTTATTCTTAGGCATGTACCTTTAAACATTTTGCAGCTACTTTTACAGTAATTCTATTACAGAGCAATGAACTATTCCACCTTAAGAAGTCAGTGTGCACTAAAAGCAAGCTTAAAAAACTCACAGGGTTTGGTCACATGACCAGCCAACGCTATGCTTTGAGCAAAGGCAATACCAGGTTTAGATGGGGCCATATTGTTGGATCAAGCTTGCAGTTGTTTTAAATGAGTTGTTGATGGTATTCTCCACTAAAAATGAAGTCAAATATCTCAATCGGTGAAGTAGGGTTGTGGTCACACCAACAAGCGGAGTCACACGCTGCGGCGGGGGGCAGGCGTATTAATAATGAATCACCCCAGCAGCCAGACACGGCATCAGAGTCACGATTTACCTCCGAAGTTAGCCAGTCTGCTGAGCCGGGTCACCGGAACTTTCCTCTCTCTGGCTCTCTCGCTCAGCTGAGGAAAACAAAAGGAACCGTTCAGCCGAAACAGCACGAGGAACGCCAGGAACTCCAGAAAAAGAATAACAATTACCATCTGTTTGTGAGGCTTCGAGTCCCCTCTTTTGCTCTGGCTGGTTTTCGCTATGTCTTCGGCTGTCAGCCCCCCCACTGAAGGCGGGTCCTGATGATAGCTCCTGAGCTGGCCCGGCTGACAGTAGACCTTCTGCCAGATGCGCCGGTTCAGCTCGTGGTTGTAGAGAGGGTGGCCGAAGAAATGCCTGAACACAAAAAGCCAGGTGAGGATTTTTGTTTGGAGCGTAAAGGTGACAAACGGGTTCATCAACTAGAGACCTGGCGTCTTGGTGGTACGACCTGGTGTGACCACCAAACTGCTTGCTGGGATCCTTGTACCCCTCAAACACCGAATGTGTCCCGCCAACACCTGCCGCTTCCTCTGCGCCGCTTCTTGAGTGATCTGATGACGAGTCGACACCTTCCTCGCCGAACTCTGAGGCTGTGAATGAAGCATCGTCCTGAGGAAAGTCAAACTCCGACTCTGATGAGGTTTTCTGTTGACCTGACAACTCCTGGAATGACAAAGACGCTCTTGACATCATACAAAAAAAGATGTTCAATTGAAATGCAGTTATTAATAGGGATGTCCCGATCCGATCACGTCCAGAATCAGCCCAATCTCATAGTTTCAGACTGTAATTAGATGTTCTATCCCAATCAGGGACCTGACTGTTTTATTCCATTTTGATATTATTATCAGTTGTATATATTTAAAGCTTATTACAGATAAATACTCCATTTTATTACATTTTATTGCTATAAAGCAGGGGTCCCCAAACTGCTGCCCGCTACGTTTGGCCCAGCCCACCAAACACTATCAGAGAGGCATGATTTTTTTTTATTTTTCTCAATCTGGCCGATCAAATACCTGACTTTATAATCCACCCTGAACGATGATGGGAGAGGATAAACAATTTTTTGGCTCAATTTTTAACATATTTTTAAAAATATTATAGTTTATCGTTATATTTAGTGGGTTTTTTTCCATTAAGATGACAGAAATTAATTATTTAGAATTTGGCTATGGGTGGCTTTCTGGAAAACCATAAATGTTTACGTTTAGGCTTTGATTGTTAAACTTTTCCTGTTAGCCTACAAACCGACCCCGGCCCACATCAGAGAACAAAAACAGCAAAAAGCCTCGGGACCGCTGCTATAAAGTGCAGCAGAATGCAGCATTTTACGCAGGAGACGTACAACAACAACAGCAGTTAGCAAGATATTCACAAATTCAGACTTCAGGACTCAAAATATCTTCAAAAAAACATTTAAATTGAGCACAAGCGTATCTATTGGGTTGCATTAAGGCAAACAACGACCTAAAAATACATTTCAAAAGAAAAAAGATTGGCTTTTTTTTATGAGATTTAAACAGATAGCTGTTAAGGGACCGTCTACAAAGTGCAAGCGGCAGAAAAAAGTAAAAAAATCTTTCCCTCTCACACGAGTCCATACACATCTTGATCCATGAATCAATACATAAAAGATTCAACTCTCTTTTTGGTGATGTGATTCAGTCCGATTCTTTTACGAAAAATGCTAAAATTGAGATATCTCTTATTTATTTGGCAATAAATAATAATAAATGGCATTTGACACAGAAATGTATTCTGGTAGTGACTTGAAAGAAGCAAGCTTTTGATTGGATGTCTTTTTGTTTGCTTCACAACTACATAAAAAGACAAAAGACGGTAGAAAAAAAAAACAAAAACTGCAGTTTGTCAGAAATCCATGATTTACTTCTTGATTGATTTTATACCTCTTAACCAACATAATTTTGTTCATGTGTGGTTTTTACACGATACTGCAGTTGGTCTCTCAATTTTTGATACATATCTATTTTTTACATCCCTAACCGATACTACTGTTACTCCCACTGCCTGATCAATTTTTACACATTTATCTAATTTCTTTTTCATCCCTAGAAAAAAGTAATCAAAAAAATTTCCCACGATCTCTTAAAAACAGCTGAAACGTTGGTACAGTATAGGAAAGTCATGAATACTCATCGTCATATTCAACAGTTTTGGAAGAAAGTATTTTTTTAACTTTTAATGCAGATTTGAATCAAATTTAAAAATGTTCAATAATTCTAAAGCTATTGTCACCAAAATTTCCCACATGACTAATTATTAACTAGTTTTACCAGTCAGTAGAGTCTTCTAGTTTATAGTTTGACTGTTTTTACCTGATTGTTCAAGCTACGTCATAGAATTTCATATTAAATAAGGTTACTAGAACAGAAATGGGGGACGGCCTGCATCTGTATCACAAAAGGAACTCTGTGTCGGTACGTTCTCTAAATCAAATGTGTTCATTGTTTAATTCATTTCCTTAAATTAGGACAACAGGCTTCACCATAGATTTACCAGAATTAGCACATGAGCTAATTTACATCTGTAGTCTAATTTGGAATTGGATCAAAACCTGATCGGGACACCTCTAGTTATTCGATTATTTACTCCAGCCCAAACAAACCTGCATTTTCATCATAGCAGCAGACAGGCCTTGCTCTGCAGCTGCCTGCACACTTTCCACCGCAGTGCCGACTCCTTGAACCGCTGGAATAGCAAATGTGACCCTGGTTAGTACTGCCTAGTCCCGACCTTCTCCATACTTACTCCATACTTAGCATTTGTTCTTTTGTTTCTTTAAAACACCTTGGAAACCAAACAAACACTGGGAGATCTGTTTAGACGTTCTAATCCACTCCTGAAATAAACATTTTGGCAGAGCAATAGTTTCTAATCAGCATGCAACATCTTATACTGGAACATGACAGACTTTTATGAGATGTTATACTTGTTTTCTTCCTTTGACAAAAGGCTTAACGGAGTGTAAAGTGCATCTTAACTGAGATTCCACCTCTGGTTTTACCGGTTAACTTATAGCACTAAATTTCTGCCAAAAGTCCTACACGAGCATATATCAATCTCCATGAACACAAGAATTTATCTGTTTCTCTTTAATATACTGCTCACAAAAATTAAAGGAGCACTTCAAAGAAACACATTAGATCCATCAGATCTCAATATGAAGTTGGATATCTATACAAGTAACGACAGGGCAGTGTCTTAGGAACAAAAGGATGCCATGTCTTTTAATGGAAATAAAAGTTTTCAGCCTACAGAGGCTCAATCGGGTAGACACCATCAAATCAGAGTGAAATGAAGATGTGGCAGGCTGGTGCATTTTCTCCAAAACTTCATTTCTGCAACTCAAAATGCTTTTC
Source organism: Oryzias javanicus (assembly GCA_003999625.1). Classification (NCBI taxonomy): domain Eukaryota; kingdom Metazoa; phylum Chordata; class Actinopteri; order Beloniformes; family Adrianichthyidae; genus Oryzias; species Oryzias javanicus. The sequence goes on along the minus strand of CM012460.1, from coordinate 23,297,322 downwards.
AGTATCTCGTGTGCCCCCCACGAGCTTGTATGCATGCTTGACAACGTCGCGGCATGCTCCTAATGAGACGACGAATGGTGTCTTGTGGCATTTCCTCCCAGATCTGTGTGAGGACATCCCTGAGCTGTTGTACAGTCTGAGGAGCAACCTGGCAGCGCCTAATGGACCCAAACATAATGTCCCAGAGATGTTCTATTGGGTTTAAATCAGCCAAGATCCAGCTCTCCCAGAATAACCAGTAGTCTCCTGAAATCTCCTCCATGTTCTGGAGATTGTGCTGAGAGACACATTAAACCTTCTTGCTGCAGCACGTGTGGATGTTCCATCCTGGAGAAGTTGGACAACCTGTGCAACTTCTGTAGGGTTAAGGAATCTCCTCATACTGCCAGTAGAGAGAATTACACAAGACAAAATCAGCACGAGTGGAAAACCAGCCAAAAAAGATCAAGAGGGAGAAACTTGAAATGACCTCCACATGTAACACCAGTCCTGTTTGGAGGGTTTTCTAATTGTTGCCACTGAAGTGCACCTGTTAACGAGGCCCTCAGCTGCTTAACCAACAAGAAAATTATCAGACAGATTTAATTCATTTCATGCCAGAACCAGTAAAAAAAAGTGTTCCTTTAATTTTTGTGAGCAGTGTAGTTTACCACAGGAGTGCCCATGAAGGCAGAATTGTGCCTGTGGAACGTTCATTGTGGAGTTTGAGAAACGCTTGTAGGAGACATTTGGCAGAAATTTAACGCCATATTTACTTCAGTTACGTTAGCAAAAGTCATTTCCACACTGACCATACTTATCCCCTATCTTGTGTTGGAATCAAAATTGACCTGTTTCCAAGAGTGAAAATGGGTCAATTTGACCCAAACACATTAGGTTAAACTGGCTTATAGCTGATGAAATGTTTATACTAAGACTGACAACTTAATGACAACAAATGATTTAAATCTAGAAAACATACCTGTTCCGTTCCGTAGTGCGTTGGTCTGAGTCTCCACCACTGCCTGGCTCAGCTTAGCCAAGCCTCGCATCAGTAAAACCATATCACTCGCCATGACGGCTAAATGGATGAGGACAACTTCTGCTGACCCCCAAAAAATAAAGCACAAAAAAATAAACAGTCAATGTTGACTATAAATAGGTAAATTGGATAAAGAAACGTGTCGAGAAAAAGTCAAAGTCCAAAGAAGTTGAGAGGAAATCAAACCATCAAGCGTCCCTTTGCTGCCAGCAGAAACATCAACACACACACAGCTGCCATGACTTTAATACTTTACCTAAAAATACCCATGACCTCCAGTTCCCGTTTGGACGGGCACATGTGTGGCTCTTTTGGGGGATTTTCCACAGACAAAAACGATTTTAAACTGAAACTAGGGTTACACTTAAGAAGATCATCATTTGTTGTTTTATTGTGTGAATGCTTAGTAAGCAATCACACTTTCAGAAATATCAGCAATCTTAGTATCAAAACGTTTATCTCGTTCAGGACATTACTGCTTGTACTTTAGGTATTCATAAACTTTATAGTTTTTAAAAAAATACAGAGCAAAATATTCCCTTATTGAAAATGAATTTAAAAAAGTCTTCAGATTCAGTATTTTTACTTAGATTAGCAACAAGCCTTTCTATGTACTCTTGGGCTATGTTTTCATCTTTTACAGTAAAAAAATGTGGCATTGAGTCGTTATCTTAGCATTATGCTAGCTCATTTGGGTAATTTGACATGTACTGAGGTTTTTTTTTTTTTTTTTTTTTTTTAGGATACATTATAATTTAGCTTCTATTTTAGTAGCATGCTAACATTTTTGGTTCATTTATTATCTACCGGAGGTTTTCAGGCTAATTTAGAGTTTAGCTTCTATTTTAGCACGTTTTAAACTAATTTATTTTACTGAGGAATTTTAGGCTACTTTGATGTTTAGCTAGTAATAAGCAACATGCTAGCTTTTTTGGCCCTTTTGGAGTTTAGCTAGTATTTAAGCAATGTGCTAGGTTTTTGGCTAATTTGTCATCTACTAAGGTTTTTTTAGGCTAATTTAAAGTTTAGCTTCAATTTTAGCAACAGTATAAAATTTTTGAACAATTTTGTTTAATGAAAAATTTTAGGCGATTTTGGAGTCTAGCTGCTAATAAGCTACATACTAGCTTTTTTGGCTAATTTAGAGCTTATATTTAAGCAACACGCTAAATATTTATGCAAAATTGTCATGGATTGAAGTTTTTTTTTTAGCTATTTCACTACAATTTTTTGTTTAATTTATCTCAACTTCAGTGCTCTTTCGTAGTTCTTTAGTAAAATTTCTTGTCTTTTGGCAAATTTAACAATTTGCGAATAGCTTTTGCCTTTTCAGAAAATCTTTTCGGCAATTAAAGTAAATTGTGTCACAGTTTTCAGCAAAAAGCTTCAGCATCTTCAACCCCTACTTTCAGCAAAAAGCATTCACACTAGCATTATCGCAGGTAATGCAACTCTTCTAGTTTGTATTTTTATTTATTTTAAGTCAGTAAACGAGGTGATCTTTCCTCACACTGCGGCCCCTCCTGAATGAGCTGAGAAGGTTCGATCCAGGAAGAGGGCCAAGAAAATGTCGCCGCAAACGAAACCGGAGCAGTGCGAGAGATCAGTGTTTCGGCTATTTCAGTGTATGAGCCGACATGAATGCATGTGCCGGGTTCATGTTCAAGGTCCACCGCCGCCGTCGCACTCCACCCCCCACCCCCCGCTTCTTTTTCAGCTCAGAGACTGCTTTCTATTAAAGCTTATCTTTAAAGCCCTGACACTAAATGTGACCCACGACAAACAAAGATTTATATCTTATCTAAACCACAGCAGTTAACCAAACTCCTGACATAAAGGCAGCAGAGGATGCTGGGAACAGGAGAAAACAGTGACAAAATTGTCATTTCCTCCCTCCTAAAGACGCAAACCTACCCTCATTAGTGTCAGATTCTTTCTTTGAGCGATAATTAAAACAAAAAATAGCTATTTGTGCTCTAATCTTGAAAGAAAAAGAAAAAAAAGAGCTACCCAGAAGAGGATCAAAGGATTTTTTGACAGACTCCAGGTTGCGGGATCAGCTTAATGCTGTAAGGAAGCTGGTGAGGAACATTCCTGACCTAATCACAGCCCTGTTTGCTTCGAAAACCTTTTAACAGGAAGCTAACAGATGATGTTTGTGTAGGAATGATTGCTTTTACTCACTCTCATGTGTTTGTTTGAGTATATCATTCACCTGAAAGCATTAAATAAAAAAATGTATATGTAAACATTTTTTAAACAACTATAATAATCTGTGTTCACTTTATTGTAGAGGAGAGCATCATAATACTAGAGTGATGGAATTAAACTTTTTACTTAGAAGTAAAACACAGGTAAACACACAACAAGAAGTATTTTTATTTTATTTTTAATATGATTTTTTTAACCTAGTAATTTTTCAATTTTACTTTTTTAATAACTTTTAAATAGTTTAACTAACTGTCTGTGGGTAACAAAATAAAAAAAAATAACATTTATGTTTTTAATTGTTTATTTCCTACTTTTTAACTATCATAAAGGGTTTGCTTACACTTAGGTAAATTAAATTGTCTTACCTTTTCAAACTGAAACAAGTAGACAGGTGTATTTATGGGAAGTAAAAGTTAATTTAGAAAAAGTAAAACAAAACCACAATGTTTTATTTTTTGACTTTGATGGAAATTAAATATTTATTTTTAAGTTAATAATGTATGGAAGATTTTCTATTACATCAATTCTGAATTTTTTTTTAAACTTTAAATGTTTTTTCCAAAATTCAAAGGTTTAAAAAATTCAGAGTTAATGGAACAGAAAAACGTCCATAAACAAATATATACATTTTTTTATTCAAATTCTTTTTGTGAATTTTTTTATTAAAACTTACATACACTGTTAAAGCTGTTATTATAAGTCAATGGAAGCAAAATCCTGATCACTTATTTAATACATTTAAGTGTAAAGCAAAAAAGAAATAAACAAATTTGGTTTTTTTTCTTTTTTTAGCAATTTTATGTTTATTAAAAGCACAGTTGGCCAGAAACCCCCATCTATTGTAGAGGAAAACCACAGATATGTTTTATTTTTATTTTCCTATAACTGCATTGTAACATGGTATTATTTGTGGAACCCAGAATCCACAGACATACAAACATCTAAGCCTCAGCTGTCATCTGCTGCACGGGCTGCTGTCACGCTGCTATTATGGGAACGGCGATGCGGCTTTAGCCAGTGTGTGATAGAAGTACACCTCACGGCTCCCTGACAGCATAGCATCACTGGCCTTTACAGACTGTGAGCCAAATGTGGGAAACGTTTCCTGTTACTGTGGAGCGGTTAGCCACAGCGACAGCAGCGTCACCATCAACCAGGCAGGAAATGTGAAGGAAATCACGTTCCTCAACAGGAAAAGGAAAACTTGATCCTGCAAAGCTATTTTAGAAAAACATGATTAAAATAACTTCTGGTATAAAATAATAAGACAGTATTAGTTCACTGTTACACAGGTAGCAATTTAAACAAGTTTTTTTCCATCCAGTTCTGCACTTATGAAAAATTCAGACCTGTGAGTAAATAAAGATGTTGATTTGGTTAGCAATGTATGTTCATGTCAACATTAGTGTAAAATTAAGCATCACTGTTGTGAATAAATAGAAAAATTGCATATTGTTAGCAATGTCTTCAATAATATAAAAAATTAGCATTATTTTATATAAAAAATTCAATTAATAGCTATTAATCTATTGTGAATTCAATTTTTATATGATTTATATAATTAATCTATTAAGCTTTAATTGATTCAAATGGATTAATCATTTTTTTAACCCAGCCTTGCTAAAATCACTTAAATAAATAATAGCAGTATATATATATGTATATTAGTAATTTTTATTTTGCCAAAATATGTTTTTTTTTAATCAACCTTTAAATCAAAATCATCAACAGTAATATATTTTCTTTCCAAATAAAAGCCACAACAAACATGTAGCAATGCACAAAAAAGTTATAAGGCTACAAGAGCACTTAATAATGAATTAATAATATTGTGCACTTTATCAATTTGATTTTATTTACCTATATATTGTATCGACTCAAGTTGGTATCGGATTGATACTAGGCAGATATTGATATTTTCACTCTAGTTTTAAACTTTTATATATCTGCAAAAAGGAACCGGCAGCTAAATAAACTATTTTCTATTTATTAAAAACATTGTCTTAATTCTGTTTTAATCAAGTTTTTTTTTTTTTTTTTAAAGGCAAACTAATAAAAAACATCAATTTTTTTTTTTAATATCGATATTGGTATCGATATCGGAAATATTGACTAGTATCGGATATGCTCGATACCCAAATGCTCAGTTTCGCCCAGGCCTAATATCCATAAATATTAAAAAAAAAAAAAAAAAAAAAAAAAACTGTTCTTGTTCAAGATTTCGCGGATAGCCCGAATGCTGCACGTTTATGCCTCCCGCTACAGGAACTAGCCCAATCAAAATCCAAAATAAAAGGCTTATTATGCAGTTACGTATATTCTAACGATTTTGTGCTGTGGTCTCTCCATAAGTTTTGCACAAGTACAGGCAGCCTGAGAGCCGCCATTAATGAGGCACGTCAGCACGCTGACCAATGGTTTCTGCGTGGAGCCAATGTGGAAAATAAAGCCATACTTTTACTTTGTAACGCAACTAAGTGGAAATAAATGCATCTATTTTGCATTGTGTAACAATGCACGCTTTAAAATCGTTGAAAAGAACTCACCAGCAGTTGTCGAAGGGTCTCTGCTGCTGCTCTCTCCGAGGCAATCGGAGGTAGGACGATCCTGGTGACTCGAATCAAACGTACCCCCCCTGAGTTATGTAACACAGATATTAGGAGGGTGGTCGTTCGTTTTTAACGTGGAAGGGCCTTTTAAATAGCAGGTAACTGTGAGCAGTCCTTAGCCTGCAGCAGGCGCTGCGGCTGGCAGAACCTTAATCCAGTTTGTCTGACACCACGAGGTCAACCCCTTATTTACCAACTTCACGCAGCTGCCAGAGCCCTTTACTGACGCAACCTACTCCATTACCGAGCCAGCAAAACATACATAAAAACGCAAAAAAATGCTTCACACATCGGAAGTATTTATCACACCTTATAACTATGTAATATTTGCTGTTCTAAGGAAATAACAACTCCCTATTTCAGGTTGTAGGCAGGGATAAACGCGTCGCGGATTGGTTCAACCTTGATTGTAAACGGCTCTGGTTCGCTTCTTTGGGACGTTCTTCTTCTGTTTACAAGAGGAGGAGCTAAACCCTCGGAGAGGCGGGGCCATGCTCCTTCACGAGATAAACAAAGCTATTTATCGGACTCTAGAAAGCTGACCGGAGTTTTCAGGACTTGAAACCAAAATGAAATTGACACGTTTTGGTCAATTATGAATACATTTCGAAAAATAAACACCAGAAAGAACTAAATAATTTCATGACCTTGGAAGAGCTTCAGAGAAAGCCCTCTGCTGCCATCTGCTGGCAGCAAGACGACAGTGCATCAATATTGACTTGTTTTTGTCTTTTCCCCGCCAAACCTGAACTAGAAATGTTGCTGAAATCTTTCTTTTTGACGTTTGTCAGCAAGAAATGATCATTCGCTTTCTGTGAACCTGTGATGCTAAAAAAAAGGCTAACAATAATTATGATCAGATGTATATTTTATAATCTAATTCAACTCTGAATCTTAGGCTGCAGTTCTTCCCAATATATATATATATATATATATATATATATATATATATATATATATATATATATTATATATATATAATATATATAATATTATATATATATATATATTATATATATATTATATTAAAATCAATATTACAATTTCCTTAAAGCAAATACTATACAACATGTTTACAACTTTATGAGTTGGATAATAAAGTTTTAAAGCGTTTGTATGCAGTGGCTGTTTTGTGCCAGTAGAGGGCGCCAAAGCCACATATTTTCTCATGCTGGGATGGAAAAATATTCACTATTTAGTTGTTTACAGAAGTAATTATGTTCTGTGTTAATAAATTGAGGTATAAATATATAATAAATAAAATCTACGATATTTGACTGTCACAAAAACACCAAATTAATCAGGTTTTAAGGGAAAATCAAATATACTTTAGATATAAAAGTAAAAAAAAAAACTTTTTTGTGTTAAATGCATTTGTTTGCCTAAAAGAGGGAGATGGAGTCTTAAATGGTTCCTATACAGATCTGATTTTGACTTCTTCGTCTGGCCAGCACTCCTCATGAATCACGTCCTTTCTTTTCAACCAGCTCCGGATACTGCTGCTGTTGTGGATAGGTGTGATTTGAATAGCAAATAACCCTCATGCAAACATGGCAATTATTGTGGGAAAGGAATAGAACCAGCATCAACGAGGGTCACCACGGCGATGAAAATCAATTTGATACACAGCATATAAAGGTAGACAAGAACTTGACCATGAGTATTTCACAAAATTCTTATTTTTTTATAGGATCAATCCAAATAAATATACAGACTAGCAAACCTTTGACTGTAAAGAACTGTACATGCACATAGGTGAGCAGAAGGTCTCATTAAGATGGGTGATCTTAAAGGGTTACTAAGCACATCTCGTACTTTTACACAATGAAGCAACGTTTCCCGATTTGACCATTTCTTCTAAAAGTTCAGCAGTTCATCCTACTGACTTTCACAGCAAACCTCAACTAAAACCTAAAGCTTGTATTTTATTTTGAAATTCTTACCGGTTTAGGTTTTTGTTGCTCAAAACCCTGCTATGTTAGAGATTCTTACGGTGGCCTTGAAGGGTCACAGCAAAACACTTTAAGGTCTTAACTTTGTGTTTTGTGTTGTGACCTTAATGTGTTGTGACCTTATAGTTTTGTTTTGTGACACTTCAGGGCCACCGTAAATTCTTGCCCAATATGTTACCTTGAACTGAACAATTATTTACTATAATTATTCTTTAGACAAATTCAAATACGTTGTTTCCTTTGTCTGTCTTTTAAGCTTTAGAGGAAAAGAGAAAAAAAAATCTAAAACCTTTAAAATCTCCAACAAACTGAAAAAAAAAAACACCAGACAAAGCGGTTTAAATAAAGCAAACTACAACTTATTAATAAAGCATAAAAACATGCACCCATTTTAAACCAAAACCACCCACATTAGACACCGTAAGAAAAACACTTAGTAACATTTGATAGGTAATTTTTTTGAAGGTTTTCTGACTTGGCTCTGTATCGTCAAGGCACTGGATAGCTTAAATAAGATTGTTCATGGCTGTAAGTGTTTCACTAAAATATGGTTGCAAAAACAAACAAAATAACCAGCAAGATAAATGTAGAGAAACATTGTGAGAAGTCTGGAAAAAGTGAGTAAAGATGTTAAGTGTTTGGCAACAGAAGCAAAAAAAAAATACATAAAATATAATCTTCTCTAACGGCTGTGACAGATTGTTTTTTTATTTTTTGCATCATTAAGGTGCCAGATTGCGGTGATTCATACACGAGAATGATCTGCACTCTATAGATTTGGGTTCGAGTGGTCAAACAAAAGCGTTACAACAAACTTACTACTTTATTTTCACACACTATAAGCTTGTGGTTTAACTAAATAAGTCGACTTCTGCTTGAATTAGATTCAAATTTGGGTACAAACATATTTTAATTATTTTATAAAAATTTTAATGTCATTTAAATAAAAAACTTTTTTAGAAGCTTTCTCAAATTTCATATATTTGTTTTTTGAAAACCATTAAAATGTCTCTGTTAGTTATAATTTAATATATAAATAAATCTATTTAATTTAAAACTAGTATTTTTAGGAACACATAATCTACAATTTATGTGGTTTATTAAAATTGGAATAATATTAGCTTTAATTCTGCTTTTTTTTTAATATTGCTTTGCAAAAAAGAAGGGTTTTCTTAAAATTTGTCATTTCATTGTCACAAAAACTCCATTTATTGTTCCAAGTTTTTTCAGTGAAGACTCATGGGTCAGGCATGCTTTGATGCTTTCGGGGAGAAGAGTTCAAGTGTTTGAGAAGGAGTCCCTCAGGAAGTGCAACATATTCCCTAAAGGAATGAAGAATGACAGGAAGTGGTTGTGTCCAAGTGTTCACTCATATTTCAAATCAAACAAACAAAGAGAAAGACTTCAAGTCTCAGCGTTTTCCATGTTCTCCAGGATGTCCACCAAACTATCAAGTCCAAAAAGGTAGCCATCCTCTCTGTTCCCCTCGACCCACGCGGCTCGGTGGGTTAGCTCCCTTCCTTCAAGAAGGGGCGTGGTTTTCCCAAAGTCGATCATCCAAACTTTGGCCCGTCCTTTGTTGTCGTGAACAAATAACAAGGAGCTGCCGATGACCTGCACAACAGGATGAGAAGTCAAACACAAAAGGATGACGAAGACGCACTGTAGTCTGTTTTTAGCTCCATTCTGCTGTGTTTTTTTTTTTTGGTTTTATATGTCTTTCACCACCGATTGTAGTTAGCGGTTTCTGTGTCTCACTTCTCGTTTTGAGATGTTTGACTGTTGGCGCTCGAATGTGAAACTGAAGGACGTTTGGTCAGGACTTTTAAGTACAATTTCCATAATGATAGCTGCTGTTTTTGCAAGCTAAACTCCAAAACAGAAATTTATAACTTGAAGCATAAAACTCTAATAATTATCTGTTTTGGCTTCATTTAGTTTATATTTTATTGTACTTTCCAAAAAAAAAAAAAAAAAAAAACTCCAGCACACAGAGAACAAACAATACAGTTAAACAAAAAACAGTTTAATGACATTTTTATTAAAACCATGAAAAGATTTTCTCACCTCATGAGTTTTAAAGAAGGGGGAAACTTCCAGAGTCGCTCGAATTTCTTTTAGCCTGCTCAGATACAGTTTCTGAAAACAAACAACAATCAAATCAATCAAAAAACCAAAAGACAAAAAAAATATTTTTTTTAAAGAATTTTCCAGTCACCGTGGATGGTGAACAACTTTGTGCATGTGTCAAAACTGAACTACAGAATTCAGTTTCATCTTAAATTGTCTTAATTTAGTCTCAAATATAAAAAATTGTGCTTGAGAATTAGGAAAAGAGTTTTACAATGTCTAGAGAAATAAATGTGTAGAGAAGTAAACAGCTGTCACATATCTTCACTAAACCTCAGTTTTTAATGATATTTTTCTATAGTTTAAGTTATAAACTGGCTAAGGATGCAACGATTCTTCATGAATCGGTAAAAATGTAAAAAATGCAGAGCTGATGACATTTCTTCATGGAGGCTTGCTGCGAGTGCGTGCACGCCTGTGAATGTGCGTGCCTGTAAGTGTGGAGGTGCACCTGTTAGGTTGCAAGCGCACCTGTATATGTGGAGGACACACCTCTGTGGGTGTGTGCGGGTCTGTGTGCGCGCACCTGTGAGTGTGTGCGTGCCTCTGAATGTGTGTGCGTGCCTGTGAGTATTTTGGGGCCATCTGTGAGTTTGTGTGTATTCACGTCTGTGAGTTTGCTCACCTGTGAGTGTGCACACACCTATGAGTGTGCGTGGGCACCTGTGAGTTTGCACTCCTGTGTGTGTTCACACCTGTGAGTCTGTGCACGCCTGTGAATGTGTGCGCCTGCAAGTGTGGAGGTGCGCCCGTCAGGTTGCAAGAGTGCCTGGAAGGTTGCAAGCGCGCCTGTGACTGTGCAGGACACACCTCTGTGGGTGTGTGCGGGTCTGTGTGTGCGCACCTGTGAGTATTTTGGGGCCATCTGTGAATTTGCGTTTGTGAGTGTGTGTTCACGCCTGTGAGTTTGCACTCCTGTGTGTGTTCACACCTGTGTCTGTGCACGCCTGTGTGTTTGCGGGCGTCCCTGTGAGTGTGTGTGCACACCTATGATTGTGCAGGCGTGCCTGTGAGTGTATCTGAGATTTGTCGTACACCCTGTTATGTGACATTTTCATTGCAATTTTATGTGTCGTGGATGATGATGCAGCTTCACAGCTGTTTCCAATCTAACTCCTTCCCAGGAGCCGTGCTCTGTTTTACTAACTCTCTTCTTGTGAGCGTGGGCGAGTGTGCGCTGAGTGGCGGGGGGTGGGGGGCTGCGCTTATCGAGCACAACATGAACCGAGTATGAAAGGATTTGTGATCATTTTAATATTGTGTATAATTTTTTATTTGTATTAAATCTTTTCTATTAGTAGGAACACAGACAGTTTGATGTAAACATACCTGAAATACCTTTAATTCATTGTGTTGACAAAAAAAATCGTAAAAAATCGAAATCATGACTTTAAAACTTTGAATCAAATCGTGGCTTGAGTGAATTGTTACATCCCTAAAACTGGTCAATCAGATGTCGGTGGTCTCACGATGAACGTTAGATTAACAGATTTCATGTAGTCCACTTTGGAAATGGTAGGGGTGTGGCCTTCCAACAAAGCTCACTTCTGATTGGTGAGAGTGGTTGCCATAGAAATGTTGACTCAGACTGACTCGGACCAATCATTGATGTCCTCTGACTCGGAAATCGTGATGTCCGTGTCACCAAAAAAAAAAAATGGTGACTAAATTGACCTCATATGGTTGGAGCCAAAAGTAAGAGTGATGTCACAATCACTCCGTCCAGTGTATACAGTCAATGAATGACACCTATTTAAGAGTTACTGTTCCTTCTGTGTACTTCCTGTAAATGTGCTCCAGAGTTAAGGTGAACCTCCAGACTTTCAATTCCACTTTTCATTTGACACAAACTCTCGGTAAACTAAGAAAAAAAAACTCACCACAATGTCCTTGTTTCCCTTCACGAAGTCACGGAAAGCTGTGGTCACCTGCTCTCTCGTTTTTGTCTTCTTGAAGTCTCTGTTGACCGTCCCGTCCTCTTTCTGCAGAACCAACCGAACCGTCAAACATAGATTCAGAGTTTCATTCAAAGACGTGAATCTGTTTTCATGTTTCAGGCTTCAGCGTCTAATAGAAGAGAAAGGCCAAAAAAAATAAGATGGAGGAGCAGTAGAGCAGCGTGGAAAGCAAGGAGGGGGAGGAGGCATTTTTAGCTATAAGCTAAAAGAGGAACAGCCTAAAAATCTATTAAAAACCTCAAAAGTTTCCATTCATTCATAAACTTTTTATCTTATTTCGCTGATCGAATATCTGCTATGTTTATAGAATTTAGGCTGCAGACTATTATAGGTTGGAGCGTCCACTCGTTGGAAAATGGACTTGTTTCTGGGGGATAACCCTTGGCGTCATGGCAACCAAGCACCGGGAGGTTGTGAATGCCCTTATATAGCCGAAAAGGACAAAGAGTTTAGTGAGTGTGTGTCAGTGCCATATGCCAAGGCCCATACAGCTGCTGCTGGCAGGCCTTGTGTACAGTAAAGCAACAGAGAGTGGAAGTTTCCAGGCGAAACAGGAAGTTCAATCATGTCCCTGAAAGATCTCTGTGGAAAAGCAGGAAAGGAACGCACACAAACAAACCCACACTTTTCTCTTGGTGTTTGCCTCACCTTGACTCCCTCTATCCTGAATCCCAGAGTGGCTGTGGAGCTTAACGTCTCTCTCCACTGCATGTACCTCGGCTTGGTGACGGTTTTCTTCTCGTTCTCCTCTGACGTGGGCGCTCCGGGGTCCACCTCCACCATTTTCTGATACATGTCCGGCCTCGGGGAAGGCTTCTTACGCGCTTTGGTAAGCTCTTCTTCAAGGTATGTCCTTAAGGGAAACACAGTAGGGAACAAATATATTTCTAGTTGAAATTAAACAAAAATAAAGGCAAAGTCATACACACAAAGCATTGAGAAGATTGCAGGCAGTGAAGAAGGTGCTTTTTTTGTCTTAATGACCTTCTGCCAATCGGTTGCTCAGACCTAACATTTTTCTATGAGCCTATAACTGAAGGGGGCTAAAAAAAATAGTACCGTTCGGTCCAGGTTTTTTGTAATGGAAACCCACAAAGTGAATTTCTGATGGACTAGTCCCAATCTACGGAAACTATGTCCTAGACTAGAGGTCCCCAAATTTTTTCGTGAGGGTCAGTTTTGAAGACTAAAAGAAAAGTGTTTTTTGATCGTTCTGTGTACTTGTGACAAAGACGCGGAGGCGAGTTGATCCATGTGCAAGCAGGTAGGTTTTTAATAAGCATCCAAAACAGACAGGGCAAAAACAGAGACGAGGTCAAGGCCAGGCAGAGGTCAAGGACGAGGCAAGGGTCGAAAAACGAGTGGGCAAAACAGGACTCAGAATCGCTCAGAAATTGCTATGTAAACCACAATGCAATACTTCGCAAAGAAGAGGTAACAACTGAACCTATAAATATGGTCAGTCTGATAAGGGAAATTAGGTACAGCTGGTGAAGATGATCAATATTCAGGAGAGTGCTCCCTCTGATGGTTGGGAGGGAAACTGGAAGTTGGAGTCCTGACACTACTATTGATGCTAACAGTGTTTTCTGTTAGCCTTTCTTTGATTGATGCTAACAGTTTTTTCTGTTAGCAATTCTGGTGATTGATGCTAACAATGTTTTCTGTTAGCCGTTCTGTGATTGATGCTAGCAGTGTTTTCTGTTAGCCGTTCTGTGATTGATGCTAGCAGTGTTTTCTGTTAGCCGTTCTGGTGATTGGTGCTAATAGAGTTTTCTGTTAACATCAATCGCAGGGGGTGTCTGAACCTAAAGAATTGTGGTTTTCCAGAAATCCACACATAACCAAACATTAAAAACCCTTTCTGAGATATTCACAGACAAAGTCAGGAAATAAATACTTCAGTGGATCCCTGTTAATTTGGTTTTTAAAGCTTTTCTTGCCCAGGTTACTTAACTTAGCTTTTAACTGTTCCCAGCCATTCCAGAGTTTTTTTCTCTAGAGACAGCGAGAGATGAATTTTGATGTAGAGAGGGGCACTTTTTGCTCTTTTTGACTGTGTAGATTAAGATAGGGACACAGACTGGAGTATAGGGTGTTACGGGGCACACGTGGCTCAAGTCTAAGAGGGAAGAAAACAAAAATGGGACCACCCACCGTAGTTACTAGAATGTGGCACAGGCTTTTTGATTTAGGCAAGAATGGCATAACCATAATTATAAAAAACCACTAGAAACACTTTAAAAAAAGATCAAAAGATGATTGGAGCGGGACTTTAAGCTGAAAGATGACAGCAGACACACTTTCCTCACCTTACTCCCATCTTGCAGTCCATCACACATGGGAAATCAAACTCAGCCAGCAGATCTTCCATCTGGTTGTACTTCTGTCCATCCTTCTCCACGTCTCCATGGTAACCGGGGACATATGGACGGAGCACGTCCCTCATCAGCAGGGACAAACAGCGCTGCTCGCATTCACAGTGTTTCTGTAAGAAAACAGAAGCGTCTTACACTTCTGGCTCAAGTCAAAGCAAAACATTTCAGGTCTTACTTTTAATATGCGTCCGTTTGCTCCCGCTTTGAAACTCCCTGCAAAAAAAGACAAAGATTTGATGTGTAGCAGCTGCAGGAAGTATCTTTTTACCATTAATTTTATGCATTGCTGCAAGAATATTATCGATCTTAAATGAAAAATAAGTGTATTGCAACACATTAGGACAGTATGAATCCACGTGTGCAAACGTACCTGCATGTCCTGCCAGTTGAATCCAGGGGTATTTCTTCTTGAAGGACATCACAAAGGGCGACCAATGAACCATGTTCTTTATTTTTTTCCAAGACTTGTGCTACAAAACACACAAAGACACAAACCAGTTACCCATGAACTCTTTTTACTGTAGTTTGAAAAACTAATTTTAGTTGCCCAGAATTAGGTAAACCGTGTTTTTTTTTTTAATTATTTGCTATTTTTCATTAATGGAAAACGTAGAGGGAAAAGTAAACCTCGATCAGATAACTTTAACAATAACCACAGAAGAAGAAAACCTCCGTGAGAGAGTAATAGTTTGTTTATGTTCGTCACTGTGAAGTTTGGCTTCACAAAAAGAAAAACATACAGTTTAAAGTCAAAGCTTCATTTTGAACTCTTTTAAGGCGGTGTTTTCAGTTCATCCGGGAGACGTTTTGGTTTTATCCCTCTCCGAGAGCTTCCTTTAAAGGATAAAACTCTGTAGTGCATGGCAGGAACTCAAACATGCAGATATATGTGCTTCCAGACAACAACATGGTAGCAGGGACACTTTGCTTTATGATAAGAACATCACAGCATTAAAGTGTCGTTACCTTTCATTTGAGGTGTGAGTGACTGAATTTAACCCTCTATGAAAACAGCAGTTAAAGTTACCTTCAGAGCGTATTTCACTGGGATCAACAGCTGAGCTCTCCCTCACTTAAAAAGGTTGAACTTCCCAGTAAATTTTACAAATAAAGTAAACATTCTTTAAAAGTTCCATGAACTGGCGTGAAATGCAATACCAGTTATACTCAATAAACCCAGTTTAAAAAAAAAATGCAATACCAGTGATGGCCACTAGGTGGTCACAACAAGAGCAAACAGTGAAACAGAAATTACAATATTTTCAGGGATTACAAAGGACTAAAAATATCTTCAGAGAATCCAGTTTGCCACTCTACATCGCATACTTATGTTTCAATAACACACTTTTTCTCTCTAAAAGAAGCTGTAAGCCCAACATTTTTAAAGAGTAACCAAACCCTAAATAAACATTTTTTGGCTGTTGACTTCCATAAATGGGGCTTCAAAAGTGCTGTTTGCTGCCAATTTTTGGACAAATTAAAATAAACTTGCTTAATTCTTGAAAATATAGTCAAAAACAGTCTGTGTGATGCCCCCTACAGGTTGAATTAAGGTATTACAGTTGAATTTTGTGATTTCTAAATTCAGAAGTCCCACGTCATGATCTGCAGCTCAAGTAATGATAACAGTCCTGTTCCGCAGCCCCACTCCTCTGACTGGATTTTCACATTTCAGCTGTGGGCGGAGTCAACCTGAAACTTTCCTGTTTGGTTACCCTTTAAAAGCCACTCTGATCAACTTTTGATTTATTTTAAAGTGCTATAAGTGTTTTTAAATTACAAATATGCCATTTCTGTCCAATTTTTTTAACAATGAAACTGTTGTGTTCTAAGACAGTTTCTGCAGAGCAGAGGAAGTTAATTAAAAAATCACCTCTGAGTTGTGGGTGGGTAAGCCCGCCCCTACTTCCTGTCATCCATCTGTTTATACCCTCGAGCTATCTTACAGCCCCAAACACACCCCAAATCTGACATTACAACAAAAATGTTAAACAATATTGGAGATATCTATACAGTTTTGATCCAGACACCAGCTCGGACGAGGAAAGCAAAGACGTTCATGGATCTACTTGTCCTCAAGTGGATGCATTAGAATGGAGCAGACCAGGGAGGTAAAACAGACAAACTTCTGATTTGAACCCGTGTTTCCTCCTTGTCCTTTTTTCGTCCTTAAAGTTTTAAAGACGCACTAACGATGGCAACACCACACACCCCTCTCCTCCCCGCAACCCAGCTTAGAAGGCAGCAACAGGACTGCAGAGTTACTCATTACATTAAACTTTTAAGTCATTCTAATTATGTTTTTTAATTACAACTTTTTTATTTCTACATGAAATGAGTGTTGCGTCAAACTTTTTAACCAAAAAAAAACTAAAATTAGCCTCCAGCAGATGGCGCCCTAGGCGGTCGCCTTTGCCCAGGGTCAGCCCTGAAAACACGTTAAAAAAACAATTTTTTTTTTACAGTTAAAATTGACTTCCAAAACATTAGTTAAATCATAAAAAATTACAGAAAGAATGAAAAATGAAGTTAAACTTATGATAATTATGCATTCATTTTACCTAATGTATAAATAGCTTTGCTCAAAATCGACTTTTGCTCCAAAAATTAAGCCAAAAAATCTTTTTGTACTGCAGATTTTTTTTCCAAAAATATGAAAAAAGTCTATTCTAAAGTTGATAGTGTTGTTTTTTTGTTTATTTAACTTTGTTTTAAGAGTAAACATTTATAGAAATGCACAAGGACACAAACCCATGCAGCCGTTGTTTGATTTATGTCAAATGAAACTGAGGCAAACACTTTCAAACACTGGTTTATTAACACTGATAGTTAATAAAAGCAATTCATGATGTGAGTTATTAGAGATGATTTAATTATCGCAATATCACAATATCATCGCGTATTGTGAGGTATCCAGTGATTCCCAGCCCTTTTTTCCAAGTTAACCTTCTTCTCAGAACCTTTTAGCCGCAGGAGATAAACCTCTTCAAAACAGATCGGTGTGGACACAAACACACGCACACACACAGAGCCGGGAATCCCTGACTTAGTGGAACAGCCTTGTTTTTTGTTAACATTTAAACTAAAGGTTCGGAGCAGTGAGTTGGGGGTTGCCCCTGGTAACACACACATGTGTAGACACAGCACTCAGCAAAAGCTCTCCCTGTCCCGGGCAAGGACACACTGCACTGTGGGAGTCCTGCCACACACAGACACTCATTCACAAAGGGAGGCACGCTCTGCGTTTCTGTTTCCACGTGTGCATGTTTCCCTCCGAGTCAAGTCCAGTAACCTCATTTCCAGCTCTTCCACTTCATAAGACTTTCTTTGAACAAATACACTTCTAACTGTAAAGGACTTCAATAGATCCTGGTGAAGGAGTGTAAATAATTTTTGATGGAGATTTAAACACTTTTTTTTCCAAATGAAAACAGTCTTGTTGAATCGTGCTTTAGACGAAACTGAAGAACCTGCAAGAGCTCCAGCAGATACTATGGAGAAGAGATTACAGTTCCAGGCTGCGCTCTATGCCAGCAGCATTACATCACATGGAAAAATTCCTTACTTGGTTGAAACAATGCTTGGCTGTGCAACTTAGGGCCAGAAAAGCCTGCGAACCACTAATCGTCCGCGAAAAAACGAAACCTTTCAGATATCGAGAAACTGAAACTTTGTGTTGTGATCTCCGTGATCTCATCAGTCGAAAATGTCTTTTTGTCCGTCAGGAATAATATTATGCCTGAAAACAACTAGAGATGAGAAGAGGAGTTGCTGCAGGAGGAGAAGGAGATAGGACCATAGAAGGAGACTTATTACCCAGGTCACATCATCTGGACCTGACAGAAGTTCATCAGCTGATAGCATGTCTATCTTTGGTTAGATTAAGACAGAGAAGAGTCACATGAGAGGGTTTTTTTTTGCTCAGATCTGAAGGAAAACAAGACCTTTAACCCTTTAACACCAGACCTCCAGTGTTTATGTTCTTTGAATTACTGTAATTGTTTAACTTTTAACGCGATCAATGGAAATCCAGTAGATTATGAAGGAGAAAAGCGGCGTGACAAAGTTACTGTATGTTAAAGATTTTGGGTTCAAGGGTTAAAAAGATGGAAACTAATCAAACGTAGTCCTCACAAAGTAAAAAAA
The DNA here is from genome assembly GCA_003999625.1 of Oryzias javanicus. Classification (NCBI taxonomy): domain Eukaryota; kingdom Metazoa; phylum Chordata; class Actinopteri; order Beloniformes; family Adrianichthyidae; genus Oryzias; species Oryzias javanicus. The sequence goes on along the minus strand of CM012460.1, from coordinate 23,278,917 downwards.
ACGCATCTTTTTGGAGATTAATTCTGCAAGTTAATTTGCATCTGGTTACATAAAACGCATAATTTCTTTGTAAATTCAGAAAAAAACCTCCATAAAATGAAATAGCGCTGGTCACTTGTAAAAAAGTGTTTTTTTACAAGTTAGCTTGAAACTAAAACAAGCTTAGGCTTCAACCCTTTGTTTTCCTGAAATGCCATCTGTCACCAGTGTTGCAATGACACTATAAAACATAAGCATGCACGCTCTTAAGTGGAAGCAGTTAAAGAAACTGTCGCAGCTTGTAAAGGTGAGGTTTCATGGGAAAAGACAAAAGGTCTTCAATTATCGCACTCATTTTCCTTCTAATATATAAAAAGGTCAATTAAATACGAAGTGAAACTATCAAACAGGAACTGCAGCTACATGGAAAAACGACTCAAATGACGGTACCTTGGGCCGATTGTTGAGGCGATGGATGATAGTAAGGAGGAAGATAGCTCCGACTGAAACGACAATGCTCCATATTGAACACAGCCAGGTGTACCACATCGTGCCGGACAAACCACCACGATCCGTCCAGTCTGTCCCTGACTACGCTTAAAAAACCAAACCCTTCAGGCTTCTCTTCCTATCCTTCCCTTGATTTACTCCACTGCGCTTGTAAGCATGGATGGATGGTTAAAAAAAAAAACAATTGTGGGACATTTGATTGGCAAAACAGTGGGTAAACTATCTGGACATGCAAATTTTCCCCTCGGGTCCTGGGCTTTGGAACTTTGCGTGAGTTGGGGAGAAACTGAGTAAATAACAACCTGACAAACAAATAAAGCAACATCTTTTTATGAAGTTGGAAAAAGAAATGCTAATAAAAGTAGTAGCTAACTAGATATTAAGCATTACCTGCAATAATGCTAGTGTGAATGCTATAAGCTGAATGTGGCAGCTGAAAATGGTAAAACTCATAACTAGCTAATAATGCTAAAGCTGATAGTTGAAAATGCTGAAGCTGAAAGTTTGCCAAATTGTAAATTTAAAAACTAAATTAGCCTAAAACTGGAAAAATGTCTATTTTGCCAAAACAACGAGCATAATAAGAAAATTTTAGCTGAACTCAAAATTAGCCTAAAAAAACAGAAAAAAATTCTAATTAGCCAAAAAGCACTAAGCACTATAAAAGCAAGAAGCACTATATTGCTAAAATATTAGCTAAACTCCACATTAGCCTAAAAAATTGAAAAATTTCTAGTATTAGCCAAAACAGCACGCATAATGCTAAAATATTAGTAGAACTTGAAATTTGCCTAAAAAAACTAGGGAAAATTTCTAGTATTGGCCAAAACCGCAAGTGTAATGCTAAAATATTAGCTGAACTCCAAATTAGCCTAAAAACACTGACATTTTTTTTTTAATTAGCCAAACAGATCGCATAATGCTAAAATATTAGTTCAACTCCAAATTAGCCTAAAAAAAAAAAAATAAATAAAGTGCCAAAACAGCTAGCACATTGCAAAAATATTAGCTTAATTCAACATTAGCCTAAAAAAATTGAAAAATTTCTAGTATTAGTCAAAACAGCTCGCATAATTCTAAAATATTAGCTGAACTCTGAATTAGCCTAAAAAACAAAAAATAATCTAAATTAGCCAAAACAACTAGCATATTGCTTAAATATTAGCTAAAATCTACATTAGCATAAAAAATTGAAATATTTCTAGATTAGCCAAATCAACCAGCATGATGCTAAAATATTAGCTAAACTCCAAATTGGCTTAAAAAATGTTTTTGACTAATTTAATATTGGACTTTAGCTATTATTTAAGCAACAAGCTAGTTTTTTGTGGCTTATTTGGAGTTAGCACATATTTAAGCAACACATTAAATATTTTTGCAAAATTGACATTTATTAGGGATAATTTTCAGAAACTTTGGTTAACTTCAGTGCTTTCTTCATAGTTCCTCAACAACATTTTGTAAATAGCGTTTCCATTTTCAGAATATCCCTTCAAGGATAAAAGAAAAATGCGTCACCATTTTCAGCTAAAAGCTTCAGCATTTTCAGCGACCACTTTCAGCGAAAAGCACTCACACTAGCATTATCGCAGGTAATGCAACTTTTCTAGTTACATTTGTTCTCTTTCATAGGAAAAGGCCACACATAACATGTTGAAAACTTAAAAAACATGATTTTCATTGGAGGGGGAGCAGCTTATTCCATTTTTTTCCTTTTTTTTTGACATCCTTCCCTATCTCTATTCCCAGACCGGCTGGGTGACACGAGGAAAGCAGGGGAAACAGTAAAGTTTCCATTGAGACAGAAAGAGAGGAAATAGTAAGTGAAGGAACTTCTTGTAGACAGGAAGTGGGGGGGGGGTGCCGCTTGCCTCAGCGACAGTATTTTCCACATCCGCCACTGACTACAAACAAAGAAAAGGGCCTTGCCCTCTGTAAACAACACATAGAGCACATAGTTTACCAAAAGAGGCCAAAGTGCAGAATCGATAAGTGTCCTTCAAATAACCATCTGTGCAAATATGTTTGTTTTTCTCCTTTTCAAATTCAAAAAAATCCACAAGTAATATGTAAGTGATGTCATAGGTCCACAAATATCTTTGCTTTATGTGCTGATTGTTGGGTAAAATATTTCAAAATAAAACTCAGGGCAGAGTAACTAAAAGAGGGGGAAACACTCATGCTTTTGGAGGAGAAGCACCGAGGAAACAACACGCCTGCTATCGCTCACCACAAGGTCTCCTTGCAGATACAAATAGTGCAACCATCTAAGTCTGCAAAGTTTAGAGGCAACACCACAATCAGTCAACAGAAGTTAAATTAGACTGCGGAGAAGGTGATGCAAGCAAAACAACCTTCTTAGGTAAGCGCGCCGAATCTCCTAGCAACCAGATGGCCAATGGAAACTTAAAAAAAAAAAAAGGGGAGATCTGAAAGTAAAAGGGTTGCATAGTTGTGGCTTTTTGTTTGAGTGATTTGTATCTACTGTTAGATAAGGAGACTTTTTCCAAATTGAGGTCAGTATGGAACACTGAGAGCGTATCTGCCTTTCGATCTAGACTTGACTCTGCCACACTGCTTTGGGAGGTTTCGCTGCATGCTGATCAGCTCATAGAAGTGTGTCCACTTGCTATCAGAGCAAGAGCGACCCTTCATCCATCGCGTGCATCCGCCGACTGAGCGTGAGACGCAACTGAAGTCCGGTTTTCGTCAGGGTTTCCCCCCCAAAAGCTTGCAGGTCCTAAACGGAGATCTGGAGTGACCTGACCCTCCCCCCTGATTCTGGGGGAAACACAAACAGCTTCACACAAATACTGCAAAAAAAAAAAACTGCTGCAGCTGCTGCAGGCCGCACTCACACACGGGCTAGACCCACACTCAGAAACTTGCAGCACACATGTACAGCTGTGAGAGGGAAACTCTGGCTGACGTCACGGGGTTGCTTAGCAACTTGCCGCCGCGGTGGTAAAGATTTTCCACTGCAGTAAAAAAAAAAAAAAAAAAAAGTGTGTGTTTGTGTGTGCGGATATTTCAAGCTGAGTTACAAAGTTTTTAATCTTTTCTCTGCTTCCATCCAACCCTGAAATCTTCGCTTCGCTTTTGGAGATCAGATCAGGTGGATGGTGAACACAGACAGATCATTGCCAGGTCAGCGCAGGGCCACATTTGCAAGAAACAGATAAAGAATGTAGGATTCAAAGTAATGGGATGCATGCTTTCATGTTTGCACACGGTGCATGATTCAGCTAGCTAAAGTTTATATTGATGTGTGCAGAGGGAGTGGCTCTGAAGTCACAGTTGACATTGACGGCAGCGTGGGCGTAATCCTTTTTCCCAAAAGTTTGCAGTGTTTGTTTATAGAAGTGATTTGATTATGTCTTAAGTGCCTCATCCCGGTTAAAGCGTGTTTTCCTTTTTTATTTATTTTTTCATTCGCAGCCGCTGCAGAAAGCATTGCTGTCACCAAAAGTGCGACTTTCAAAAGTCTTGCCTCACTTCCCTTTTTTGCCGCCGCTTCTGTTCAAACTCAGTGGAAAATAAAAGCTGAAACATGATGCGGGCGTTTTTGAAGATGACTTAGCACGACTTAGAAAAGTTGTCGAAACGTTTAAGTTTTGCAAAGCCTAGAGATGAGGGATTCTGTCAAGATGTGCTTGAGTTGTCAGCAGGTGTTAGTACGAATATGTTACTGCAAAGAGAACTTTGCAGACTCGCTCCAACATCTCTTTAAACTCGTCTTTCTTCAGCGCAGACGGACGTGCAGCTTGGAAACACAAAAGTGTTCCCTCACCAAATGCATTTTTTTTCCCCCAGATTTCCCCAGAATTTTCTTTTTCTACATCCAACCATTCTCACTCCTTTGGGCTTGCTATCCCTGAGATCCGCGCTCTACACCTGTTCTCCAGCATTTTGCATTTGAGGGAATATCTCAGGTTTCATTTCAGGCTAAAATTCACAAAATAGAAAAAAAAGACAAAAAATACAATGTATTCAGAAGCAGTCACTATTTCATATTCCACAGAACGCAACTGAAATCGTATTTAATAGAAACAGTAGTGATGCTCTTGACTGACAGCAACAAGAAACCAGCATGAAAACGTGTAAGATTTTCCTTTGTGCAGCCACAGAAAAAACTAGTATATTAAAAAAAAAAGAGATACTTTTGCTCACTTCTGTGAATAATTGATTTATTTACAACATTCGGTTCCTGCTAGACATGAAAAATAATAGGTATATTTCAGTGCCAGAGTCACACTTTTTTCTTTTTAAAAAGAAATCAAAAGACCCTCAATGATGGAAATTGTGTTTTTAACACATTCTTGTGGCATTTTGATGGAAAATGCTTGAAGAAATTGATTCTAAAATTGCAGCTTTTATTTGCAGACGAAAAGAAAACGCTTTAAAAAAAAAATCCAATTTATGACGTAGAAAATTCCATTCCGATGCATCCACTTACAGACAAATAGTCTCTGCCTTTTAATTTACTTAAAGCTGTACAGAGAGCTCTCAGCTATGGGTGATGGGGAGAGGGGACGGGGTTGCTCTTGACCTGGGGAACCTGTGGCTCGGGAGCAGTTTGTTGCTCTTTATAGTGGCTCTTTGGCTTAAGAAAAATAAAATAATAATATTCTTTTAATTTAGATTAGATAATTCAATTTAGATTCTTTTATTAGTTTAAAGCACATATTAATTCATGCTGTCCAAAGCAGCACTGGGATGATCCAGTTTGGCAAAAGGCGACTTTTATTTTGAAAGGAAATAGTAATAATTTCACGTTAACAAAATGCTAGTTTCTTTTCATATTTCTGTGTTTATACGTGCCAGAAAAGAAACATAATGATATTTATTATTAAAAAATAAATAGTAATGAATGTACAGTAGTATCAAAATAAGACTTTGCGGCTCCTACTAAGTTTTGATCAGTAGAAAACAAACCCAGATGGTTCTTTTACTGTGAAAGGTTGCAGACCCCTGCTCTGGACCAACAGAGGTGAACTCCTGCCACTCTGCAGGAACTATGTCCTGGAAAACCACGGCATAATCATAAATAAAAGACCACTGGGAACACGTTTACAATAAAAAAAAAAAAAAGACTAAGTGGGGCTTCAAAATAAAATCTCCTGTAGCATTTTGCTGATTTTAGAAGATGATTTATTGTCATTCACGCAGCGTCGTCTTCTCGGCTTCTTCTGCCAGTTTACCTCCTTCTGTCTTACTTTCACAGCATCACTCCTCCTCCTCACTCTCCCTATCCTCCCTCCTACATGCCTCCCACACAAGCCAGCGTGCGTTCTGCGTTTCTGCATGTCTGCCTTCGGTACACACACATCCAGTTTGCTTATGGCGCTGATCAGGACGAGTGCTTTGCTACAGAGCAGAAAATAAATACATGTTTGACAACTTCTTTGCCGCAATGATGCAATACCTGCTTCTAATAACAACTAGCAAGAACAGTCAAGTCACTTGTACACTGAAAGCATACAAGTCTTTTCCTTTGAACAGATGATAGAAAAACAAACAAATACCGAATAAATAATAAGTGGAAGCATGCAAAGAGCAGTTCAGGCACTATTCAAATTCATCAGCCAGAGGCAAATATCTTTCAATCTGTGCCACCAGAAGGGCCCGGGATGTTGGTTTTGGGGAGTGTAATTTGATAACTCATACTTTCCTTTAGGTCAGTTGGAGAAGTTTTGAGAAAAAAAAGGGTTTATGCAATCTTCATAAAGCTGTATTTCAAAGCAGAAGTTAAATGGCCTTATGAACTTTTTTCTGACTACAAGCGCCTTCCACCCACTCACCTACATGCACGAGCATGTACACATGCACACGCTCTGCACAACCAAACAGGCCTCAGCTCTGAACTGCCTCATGTAAACGGATTTGCCATAGAACGGCAAATTCTACTGCTTTTCTTTCTAATACCCACACAAAAATGACTTCAAAAGTTAAATTATCTGCGATAAGGCTAGTGTGAATGCTTTTTGCTAAATCTGGTTGCTGAAAACGCAATTTACTCTTAATTGCTGAAGGGATTTGCAAAAATGCAAAAGTTGCAAAAAGACTTAAAACTTAAGTGGCCTAAATTTCAGGAAAATTGTTTGTAAGTTTGGTTGAAAATCCAATACATGCCAATTTTGCAAAAACATGTAGCGTGTTGCTTAAATATGAGCTAATCTCTAAATGACCCCCCCAAAACACCTTTATTAGCCTAAAAAGCTTTGTTTTGCTAAAAAAATACTAGCTCAGAATAGGCTTTGGGCTCAAAACAGCCTAAAAATTCTCAGTAAAATTAGTCAAAAATGTAAAGCTGTTTCTAAAATATAAGATAAACTCAAAAGTAGCCCAAAAAACCTTACAGATAACAAATTAACCAAAAAATGTATGCATGTTGGCAAAATTTTAGATAAAATTAGCATTTAAAAAATCTCAGTAGATGCCAAATTAGCCCAAAAAGCTAGAACACTGATAAAATTCTAGCTCAACTTCAAAATAACCTAAAAATCCTCAGTAAAATTAGTCAAAAACATTAGGCTGTTTCCAAAATATGAGCTAAACTCAAAAGTAGCCTAACAAACCTCAATAGATAACAAATTAGCCAGAAACGTTAGCCTGTTCCTATAACTAAACTCAATAGGATCCTAACAACCTAAGTAGATAACACATTAACCAAAAATGTTAGCATGTTGCTAAGATTTGAGATAAAATTACGGTAGCATTTAAAAAATCTCAGTAGATGCCAAATTAGCTTAAAAAGCTAGCACATTGATAAAATACTAGCTCAACTCCAAAATAGCCTAACAATCCCATTAAAAATAGACATAAACATTAGCCTGTTTCTAAAATATAAGCAAAGCTCAAAAGTAGCCTAACACGCCTCAGTGGATAACAAATTTGTCAAAAACATTAGCCTGTTCCTAGTTAAACTTAAAGGTAGCCTAACAACGTTATAGATAACAAATTAGCCAAAAAAAACGTCACTATGTTGCTAAAATACGAGATAAAATTAGCATAAAAAACTCTCAGTAGATGTTAAATTAGCCTAAAAAGCTAGCACATCGCTAAAATACTAGTACACTGATAAAATACTAGCTCAACTTCAAAATAGTCTAAAAATCCTCATTGAAATTAATCAAAAATATTAGCCTAAGCTAGCATAGAAGTAGCCTAACAAACCTCAGTGCACAAATTAAGCAAAAAAAAAAACATTTTGATAAAACATTATCCCGTTCCTAACTAAACTCAAAAGTAGCCCAACAAACCTCAGTAGATAAAAAATTAGCCAAAAAAAACTAAGCATGTTGCAAAAATATTAGATTAAATTAGCCCAAAAAAACTTCAGTAGATGCCAAATAATCAAAAAGAGCATAGTGCCAGTGCAACAGGTTTTTGACAACTTATTTATAATTACTGTAAATAATCGTCCCAAAGTGAAAAACGTTTTTTAGGAATTTGAAAAATATCTCATTCGCTTACTATGGGGCATATTTTGCTCATTATTTAAAAAATTATAAAGTTTATAAATACCCAAAGTATGTAAAGGAGCGGGAGAATTAGTGTAGTGTGAATGCTTTGAAGCATTCACACACTTACACATATTTCGATAGGCGTTCCATTAAGGGTTTGCTCAAGTCAAAAAGTTCTTAGCCTGGAGTCTGACCTGTTTGACACAGCAGCTTGCGGAAACATGCACAGACACATTCATATACAAAAACGAAGAGCTCAAAAAGCGCTGCTGTATTTTCCACAAGCATATCTTGGTATTCTCACACCTTAATGAAACACTTCTATCCTCACAAAAGGATCAGCCATTAATAATTGAACGTAGGTGGTCTGGTGGGATTTGTTGTTTCCTGTCAAAAACGGATTTCAGTGAAAAGATAAAGGCACAAGCGAAAACAATTTATAAAGGAGGTTTAAATTTGGTACAAGATTAAAAATATATATATTTTATATTTTTTAAATTTACAAAATTAAAAAAAATGTAATAATTTTATTTTTAAACTAATGTTTTTTCCTTTTCCCAGCAAATTTGACAAGATTCACCAACTCAAACTAACAAATACAGGGGCGGAGCTACACGCTGACAAGGGGTGGCAGCTGCTCCCCCATATCTTTGAATCAGTATTATTAACAAACATTAAGAAATCATCAATACAAGCTTCTTTAAGCAATATTTGTAAATTAAATAACAACAATAATAATGAAACTGTTATAAATATGTATTTTTTTTACTCTCATTTGAAACAGCCTTCCACTCTGCTGTTTTCATGTGCCACCCGTCCAAAGTCTTCAATCCCCTTCCTGCCCCCCCTTGTTCTAGGCTCCGCCCCTGAACAAGAATATAGATTGTAGACAACACTGGCTTAAACGAAAGATCCCTTTAAGACCTAAAGGCAAACTATAACTTAAAGTTTAGGTTATAATAAGCTGGGATTTTCACCAAAAAAAAAAAAAATTTTAACATACTGTAACTTTTTCGCGTTAACAAATTAAAAATTACAGTAAATGAAACAACATAAACACTGGAGTTCCAGTGTTAAAGGGTTAACACCACAGCATGTGTGCAGCAGATCCGAGAGTGTATTTTGTGAAACCTTCACAATGAACGCTGGAATGTGGGTCTACTTACTGCTTTCTGAGAACTAAGGAGTGCAGGGTTGAGAAGGCGCTCTCCTTTCTCCGTATCACTGGAAATATCTTCCTCAGACTCCTCCCAAGAAGAAGAAAAACCAGCTGACGAAGCAGAAGAGGAAGACAGCTTCCTGAGCGAGCGCATGGAAGTGTTTGGAACGGGGCTGGGGGAGCGGGACGATGGTTGGTCGGAGCCCGGGCTTCCCGTGGCGTGAGGCAGGCTCTCCAAACCGTGGTCAGTTATTATCACAGCGGGGATGGAGGAAAGCATGGCCGAGAAGTGGTTGGAGGAGCTGTCGTGCAAGCTGGGGCAGCTGTCTACGATGTGGACGTGAGGCGAAGCGGTGCCACAAGGGTCGGCCTCCGACGGCTCTTTGGGGCAAAATCTGTCCTGTTTTCCATCGTTCACTTCTCCATCTGTCCGTTCTCTTTCATCTCCTGACATGAACTTGTTTTCAACCTCCCACTTGTCTTTTACTTCTTGAAGGACTTCTCCCACTTTTATCCCTCCATCTGCGATTTCATCTTTTTCTGATGCGTTCAGGGACGCTGGGAGTCCTTCCGCAGAAAGAGTTTGTACTGCTGAGTCTGAACAGAAGTTGTATTGATCCATGGGTGTTTTGTTTTCAGTTTCCTTCCCGCCTTCGTCCTTTGCTCCTTCCTCCATTTGTTGTCCATTTGGAATGACGGAATGAGCGTTAGCCTCTTGCAGGTGGGTCACCGGGCATTCTGGACCTGTGTTACCCTGGTCGGGGTCTGAGGGGAACAGGCTTCGTCTTGGAGACCGAGGGCTGCGTTGGAGCTCACCTTTGAGTACCTGGGCACGAATTCCAGAAATGTGGGCCTCAAATATGCCCACTTTCCCTCTGACCTGGAGGAGACAGAGAGGGTCTGATTACAGCTAAAGAAGATTTAGAATAGAAATATAAAGTAGGTAACAAGAAAGGCAAAAATCTAATTTAGAAATGTGGATAAATGTTTGTTTTTAGGTTATAACTGGAAAAATGTCTAAATTAGCCAAAACAGCTAGCATAATGCTAAAATATTAGCTAAACTCTAAATTATTTTAAAAAATGTGAAAAAATGTCTAATTTTGCCAAAAAGGCTATCATAACGCTAAAATATTAGCTAAATTCCATATTACTCTAAAAATGAAAAAATGTTTAATTTTGCTAGAACAGCTAGCATAATGCTAAAATATTAGCTAAATTCAAGTTTACCCTAAAAAAATAGAAAAATGTCTAAATGAGCCAAAAAAGCTGGCATAATCCTAAAATATTATCTAAACTCTAAATTATTCTAAAAAAAATGAAAAAAAGTCTAATTTTGCCAAAACAGCTGTTAAATGCTAAAATTTTAGCTAAACTCCAATTTATCGTAAAAAAAAAAGAAAAATGTCTAAATTAGCAAAAAACAACGAGCATAATGCTAGAATATTAGTTAAACTTCAAATTAGCCTCAAAAACAGAAAAATGCCTAATTTTACCAAAACAGCTAACATAAAATGAACTTATTAGCTTAACTCAAAATTTTTCTAAAAAAAACTGGGAACAGTTTTCTAATTTTTTCAAAACAGCTAGCATAACGCTAAAATATTTGCTAAATTCCAATTTACCTTAAAAGACTCGAAAAATGTGATAATTAGCCAAAAACATCTAAACATCATGTTAAAATATTAGCTAAACTTTAATTTAGCCTAAAAAAACAAAAAAAATTCAAATTTTACAAACAGCTAGCAAAATGCTAAAATATTGGCTAAACTCCAAGTTATTCAAAAAAAAAAGGAAACACTTTCTAATTTTGCCAAAACAGCTAGCATAATGTTACAACATCCAGTTATAAAATCCAGTTTATCATTAAAAAACTTGAAAAATGTCCAACTACAGGTAGCATGTGGCTAAAATAAAAGCTAAATTCCAAAGAAATTACAATAAAATCTCCAGTAGTTGCTGAACTTCTTCAAGTTTGAATGTTTTTATGAATAGCTGGAAATATTTACAGAAATTCACAAGTTTTTTAAGGATTTGAGCAACTTCTCATTTATTTCCAATGGGTCATATTTTCTCAATATTTCAAAAACTATAAAGTTTCTAAATACCTAAAGTTCAAGCGGTAATGTCCTGAACGAGCTGCACTTTTTGATACCAATATTGCTGAAATCATTAAAAGTGTGATTGAGTTTTTCTCTGCCAAAAAATGTACAGAAAGGTGCAGCAGAGTAATGATAAATGATAAATCAAAATAATAATCACCTCGACGTTCTGTAGCTCCTTGTGGATCTGCTCCAACTGTGCCTGCCGTCTAATGTCCTCTCGCTTCTCTTCTCTCCTCGCCTCCCCCCCGCTCTCCTCCTCCCCGCCCCCTTCCCCTGGATTTTCGCCGCTCAGGCATCGGACTCGCTGGCCCACGTAGGCTCCAAGGCGGTCCGGGCTGCGCGGTGAGGGGGAGCGGGCCCTCGGGGAGGGGGAGAGATAGGAGGGGGGAGGAAAAACGAAGGCGTGGCCAAGGGATCGGGGGCTTGTCTGGGATCAAAAAAGGTAATATATGATCATTTACATGAATATAGTTTACTCTGAAAGACTCTTTAAAATGACAACATATGATCACTCTACATTTCCTAATATGATTTTTTTTTTACTGTAATTTCCTTTTATGTTTTTCCCTGTGTCTCTGTTCTTGTTTTATTAACTAATTTGTAGAAAAACAGCCCCAACGGACCAAATTTTTGAACGCTACAAACCTTTGGCATCCGCTGAGCACATGTGCTGACGTAAGTCTTACCTTGGGGCTTGTCGGCGAATAGAGACCACCCCCCAGAAACTGGCAATAGGTGCCCCGATCCGGAACCGGGAGCACAGGTCGGGCTACGGGGCTGGTTCTGGCTCGAGAGGCGGCGCTAGAGGAGCCTGACGGAGCCTGAAACTGATTACTGCTGTACGGAAGAGAAGAATATGGGCTGTTACGGAGTAATGTGAGGTTTCTTATATGAACAGCCACATAAAAGAAGCAGAGCTAATGATGAAAAATAGATAAAAGAAGACAACTCTTAAATTACATTACATTTAATTTATTATTTGTGGGGAGAAGTACACAAACTCTTGGTTAAACAATCAGAAAAAGAATTTGGTAACTAACGAAGCGCTTCGAGCTGCACAAAAGTATGAGGAGCATTTTTATAAATAAAGTTTGATTTGATTTAATAAGACAATTGAATCATTCATGCTGTGTTAAAAGCTGATCTGGTCTAACAGCTTCTCAGCTATAAAGCTGAATCAAATTTCCAACAAACCCACCTGTTCATAACTCCAATGGTGTTCAGTTTCAAGGCAGAGGCTGCCATCCCCACGGCCGGGCCCGGGGCTCTGAGTGCTGGCTCCACATCGGATGATCTCCGCTGAAGCTTCAGGGAGGCTTCAGAGCGGCTCTCAGCGCATGCAGGCGGCAGCGGCAGCGGGATCTGGAGGACAAACCGAAATCCTCTTTACAATAAGATGAAAGTGAGAGATGTTAAAGCTTAAACGTACTCCAGACGAGCCACCATTTCAACATCAACACAAATGAAGGATGGACTTCAAATGAACAAATATAACAATTTAAAAAAAACATCTGACTATGATTTAGAAACGTTTTTCAGCTTCCTATAGGTATGTATGATTAACCATAAAAAACATTTAAACATGATAACACATTTTATAGAGATCTGTTAGCATCAAAAACTCGTTTTGCCTCCAAATGAAATTCATTTAAGGAAAAGTTTTTTGTGTCGTGGAATAAAGGTAGAAATTGTGGAAGCACAGAAGAAGAAATCTTGTAATGCAGATAATGATCAGTAATGACATTACCCACATGCCCTTTAAGCTGTAACAAACAAATTCAGCAGCAGGCAGAAATGGATTTCTGTCAGTTAATGTTAGAGACAGTCAAAAGTTTAGAGTGCAACAGCGGAGCAGATCGTTTACACGAGGTTTGTTCTGGAACTAACAGTTAAGAACGGATCCTTACATATGACCGAAAAAAGAAATGAACATATTCTTCCCTTAAAAACTCATTTGCGGAAATAAATTAGTTTTTTTTTGCATTCAATTTAGTACTTTGTGGCTACAAATTAGCATTTGATTAGCATGTTGTTGGCACACATTCACAGTTTAGGCAAGTAAATTAGCATTTTGTGCACTAAAGATAACATTTTGGGTGTGCAAATTATCATTTTGCGGAACAAATAAGCACTTTGTGGAAACAAACTATCATTTTTTTGGCACAAATTTTGTGTACACAAACAAGCACTTTGTGTACACGAACTAGCAGTTTTTTGGGAGAAACTAGAACTTTGTGTAAATAAAATAGCACTTTGTGCAGAGAAATTGGTATTTTGTGCACACAAACTAACATTTTATTGGCAAAAACTAACACCCTCTGCAAACAAATTAGCATTTTGTGCAAACAAATTAGCACTTTATGCAAATAAATTAGTATTTTGTGCACACAAACTAGCATTTTATTGGCACAAACTGACACCTTCTGCAAACAAGTTAGCACTTTAGGCAAATAAATTAGCATTTTATGTACAAAAACTAGCAGTTTATGGCAGAAACTAGCACTTTATGTAAAGAAATTAGCATTTTGAGCAAAGAAATTAGCACTTTATGCAAAGAAATTACCACTTCATATACACATGCTAGCATTTCATTGGCAGATACTAACAGTTTGTGCTAACAAATTAGCTTTTCATGCAAACAAACTAGAACTTTGTTGCACAAAGTAGCATTTTTTGGCACAAATTAGAACTTCATGCATACAAATGAGGATTTTGTGCACACAAACTAGCATTTTGCGTGCACAAGCTAATATTTTGTTGGCAGAAATTAGCACTTTAGGCAAACAAAATATTTTGTGCACACAAACTAGCATTTTGCGTGCACAAGCTAATATTTTGTAGGCATAAATTAGCACTTTAGGCAAACAAAATATTTTGTACACACAAACTAGCATTTTATCGGCTGAAATTACCACTTTGTGCAAATAAAGTAGAACCTAGTGCAAAAAAACTAGCACTGTGCAAACAAACTAGCATTTTTTACGAACAAATCAGCATTTTGTGCACACAAAGTAGTCAAAATATACTAATTGTGGCCACAAATGATTTACTTCAAGGAACAATGTACTAATATTTTTTGAATGTCATGATCAGGGCTTTGCAATTAAGAGAGGATTAGCAAAATGTCCAAGTGAATCAGACATCTGAAATGCAGTTCTGTCAGTGGGGAAGCTCAGACACTTGAATAATGGGCTGTGATATCATGTCATACTGTGGAATAAGCTATGCAAATAAGCCTGGAGGAGCAGCGGGAGTTAGCAGCTGCTGCACGAAGCGTAGTGGTCACCTGCACACCATGAGCAGCAAAAAACAAATTAACTTTTTGTCGTCACTCCCTTTTAGGAGCAACATTCATTAAAGTCCTAAAATATCTGTTATATAAAGCTCACAGTTCATGGATGAGTGATCATGAAAAGATTGTCAGTGTCTTAGTGTCTGGGAGAGCAAGGCAGTCATTCCTGCTGTGCAGAGCGGTGAAAAACCGGAGAACAAATTCTCCGTTTGGCCCTGTAACATTTCCAATCATCTTTGAAAGGAACTCCTGGCTCCGGTTGCATTTAGCGCTCACATCAGGAAGTTCCAGGCAGGGTCGTGGCCTGTGTTTTCACTCCAGTGAGGAAATGCATCAAGTTTTGAGCCACGGGGTAAACATGGGATTTCCTTAATGGGGAGTGACGCACTTAGCAAGAGGAAGAAAATGATCAGAAATTCCTTCACTGTCTCTGAAAAGGGCTTTCTAGGAACAGATTTTCTTTTTTTTAAATATTTGCAGATGAAATGACCCAAAGCGATGCCGAAGATTGAGTAGGTTTGAAAAAGAAAAGAAAAAAGGGGGGAGAAACTGATGAAACTGGATGGAAAGAAGTGTGTACGGGTTATTTTGGTTCAGTTGACAGTTAGAAGTCTGCCGTGGAGAGTGGAGTGAAACATCCATGGGAAACAAAAAAAAAAAAAAAAAACAAACAAGAGGTTTGTTTTACTGAAACATTCTTGTTTATCTGCATTTCTAGAAAAACAAAGGTCTGATGTTTCCACCAGACTAGGGTTGGGTCGATAAAGATGATTAATTGATTTTAATCGATTTAAGCTTAAAAGATCAATAATCGATTCATAAAAATATAGATTGATTTAGAACATAAAGCTAAAGTCTGCTAGCTGATGCTAACATTTATTGGAATTTCCCATAGGACGGCTAATGCTAACACTCGGTCGACCTAAACATACATTGCTGACTAAATGAACAACTTTATATGAATTTTCCAAACTCTTTGGGGAAAATATTTCTTAAATTAACCGTTTGTGGTCTGAAACATCTTTTTTGGGTTTTTTTTTTTTTGCTCATACTTTCTTCTTCTTCTGGAATAAGGTGTAATGCTATAGCATGATCGCCACCTAGTGGCCAAACTGAAACTCCCTCCAGGAGAGGCAGAACAATGTTTACAATGTTAATGATCTGAACATTTTAGTTAGAACTTCTCATTTAGATAACTCGTGTAACACTGTATGATATTAACAATCTCATTATTTCAATAATAAATTTTACAGTATGTGAACTGGATCAGACTAATATAAATATAATCAAAGCATATAGTAGATTATTCATAAATTTTTAAACAAACGTGTCTAAATATCTAAACTGTGTGAACTCAAAACTGAATTGAATTGAGTGGATTGAAAGAATCGAAAAAAAAAAAAAAATCGGAGCCGAATCGTTTATAGAAATTATACTCGACACCCAGCCCTTCATCAGACTACACAAGAGAAATTTGATTTTACAAGAGACACCAACTAATCTAAAATAGAAGTTTCCTCCTTAAAATGTTTCCCAAAAATGCAACAAATACTGTCAGTGATGTACTCGCTGATGGTGTTTTAGTTTCTGTAGGAGAAGCTAATCAAAGTTGCATAAAACGCTGAAGTTTGTCTCTGTTTCAGCACTTGAGTGGGATTTAAAAAGCCTACATAAGTGAGCCCACAGAGATGCTAGGAAACAACAGCTGCTGTGGACATCCAGATATGCTGCTGCTGATGGTTTAGTTGTTGTTGGACAGCTGACTGAAGGACCGTCGGGTTTCGGGTTTAATCAGATTAGGACGCCTCATGGGCACAGTAAGACCTTTTTATGTTATTCGTGTTGATAAAATCAACCTTCTCTGTGATAGAAAATCACTATATAAACATACATTACTTAAAATGACATAAAACCCCACATGGATTTTTAATTTTTTTTAATTTAAGCAGTAGTTTCTTGTGAATTTCGTTAAGTCAAATAAAAAAAACAACTATATTTTGGTGTCTAGCACACCTAATAGAGAGCATGGATCATTTTCTTACCTAAAAAATGAACTTTTTCTTAAATTAACAAACCATTTTATCAATGCTATTCTTTGGATTTTTAAGACAAAAGTGTTAAGAAAGTTTTTTTTTTTTTTTTTAAACATGAATCCTGTTGCTAAATAAGTTAAAATAGTTCCAAAATATCTTACAGATTTCCTAAACTGGAATAATCTTCTGGGTGTTTCAATTGAAGCAGGATCTGGCAAATCAGCCTTCATGCGTAATTATTTGCCACACACTTTGGTTTTGTGCCAAAAGACGCATTGCAAAAACGGAGACTCCTTGAAGTGAAAACATGCTAGGATCACAGACATCCACATGCTGAAGGACAGCTTCTCAGAGAGGGTTTGGAGAGGAAACGCGTCCCTTTAAAATTCCTCTCATAGCTCCTCTCTTAAAGGATGTCTAGGCCATTTTTTTTTCTTGGCAGCTGTCAACGCTGCCCCCAGCCTCAAGCGTAATAAGCAACTATTAACGTGTTTCGACGAAGTTTGCTGCCCCTGAGAGTTGCAGTGAACTTACCTCAGCGCTGCTTCGTCCTTTCTGGCGCTTTTAGCCTCGGCTCGTGCGTAAGGATGTGCGTAAAAACGCGCACCAGCGTCAGCAGTGCACTTTCTTTCTTGTTTCTTTCTTTTTGCTTCAACTCAAACTGCACTCTCGCGGGGAAGAAGATGGTCTGTGGTCGGCGCTTTCGTCCATCTGCTTCCTTGAACAAACCAGACAGTGAGGAACTTCCAGGCTCTCCGGTTCGGCGCGCAGTTTTGCCCTCAGGACGGAGCGATTTTGGGGGAGATGCTTCTCATCGCGCGTCGCTCGACACCTCTGTTGTGTGTGGGTTGCAATGCGTTGTGTGTAAACGTGTGTGTGTGTGTCTGTGTGCGCTTGCAACGCCGGAAGCTGCAGCCCCGCCCTCTCTCGCCCTCCCTTTTTAAAGCCTCAGTTCATTGGCAGGAGAGAGAGAGAAACTGAAAAGCTCCGCGCGCGCGCTTGAGCTCAGACGCACGTGCAGTTAGGGAAACCCTCTCAACTCTCACAGGCGTGTGCGTAAAAGGATAAAGATGATTGGTTTAAAACAAAAAAGTTTAAAGAAATTATAATAATTACTTTAAAATATTATAATAATTACTTTAAAATATTTATAAATATTATCTTTTCTCAGTATAGGTCGCAGATTTTTGTGTAGTTTGGCTGGGTGTGCCTACTCAGGTGAGACATGCATCTGATTTTTTTTAATGGCTTATTATATCTGACAAAATTAACTTTTTTGAGCTTTCTAAGTCTAATGCTAATTCTTCACCAAAAAATGTCTTCTTTTATGTCTCTCACATTGTGATGTCACAACGTGGGGAACTGCCCCTTCCAGAAAGAGTCTATACTGCAACGATAACACAAATAACCACCTTCTCCACAAGCAGAGCTAACAGTGATACGCAAACCGCTTTCATTTTATACTCAAAGTACTCACTTCCATCTTTGTAAAAAGTTCGGTGTTGTTTTCTGCTGCTGAGGCCGACTCTAGGTTGATGTCATGAAATAGACGACACCCACAAAAAGCATAAATATAATTAATAAATAGCCTCATGTGTTCCCTACGAATAATAATATTATTATTAATATAATATAATTATTAATAATATATTTAGCGATTTGTAGACATAAAAAGTTTAGTTGGTGTCACGGCTGGCCCTTTGCATAGGTGACCCAGGCAGCCGCCTAGGACACCATCTGCTGGAGAGGGCACCAATTTGGAATGATTTGGCTATATATTCATTTATTTATTATACTTTTTACAGTTTGACATACCACTCATTGTGTGTTAAATGTAAAAAAAAAGGGTCATAATTAAAAAAAAAACATAAAAATAGCTATCAATAATTTTGCCCGGTGCACTGCCCCCTCCTTATCTGTCTAGACAAGGTGTGTGTGGGGGAGTGGCAGTGTTGTCGCCATTAGTGCTTCTTTAAAACTTCAAGGATGAAAAATAAGCAAAACAAGCCCCCAGAGATAGCTTTAAGGTAAAAAATAAATAAATAAAAGGAAGAAAAACGGACTAAAAACGGAGGTTTGTCTGTTTTATTTACATTAAATTACATGGAATCTCAACCCCTCCCCCTCCCTCATTCAAATTTAAGAGTCTAGCTAGCGATCTAGTTTCTTGTTTAATTTAATTTTTTTCTTTTTTTACAGCGGAAATATACAAATCTTTAATCTTTATAGACAGGAGAGGCCTGTCAAAACATCTTCCATGCACATACAGTAGTACAGAGTGGTAGTGTAGTGGGTGGCGCTGTTGTTGCGCTGTTGTTGTGCTGTTGTTGCGCCACTGCTGCGCTGACCTTTGCAACGGCTGTTGCCTGCCATTGCAAAGGTTGACAGTTCACGTCCCGGGAGAGGTTTTATTATTCTAAATAATTTTCTTGAGTGGTTGTTTTCTAAGTTTTGAGAATTAAAATATAAAAAAAAATGTTAGCATGTTCTCTATGTTAAGCTGATCAATAATTGTTCAGTTGCTGCGCTAATATTCTACAACCTTATGGTCCATGAAGTAAATCACGTTAGTGAAGTCTGATTATATTCAGTCTATTATTGTTATTTATTTTATTATTATTATTTGAAAAGGAAATGTCTGTTCTTGTATTTTGTTAAATACATTTCTCCCAAAAAGCAGCTTAAGTATGATTTTTTTCTTCTTTAATATGCATTTTTTAGCATGTGCGACTCACACTTTGGAGTGACTTATAGTCCAAAATACACAGTAGTTACAAGGTAATAACGTTTTGCAAAAATCTGACTTCGTAATTATATTTTTACTTTTACTTGAGTATAATTGTAATGAAAAACCAGAACACTTACAGTCGCTGTCTGGATTTTTTGTCCTATAAGTAGCACTTGTTCTTGGAACGGTCCTAAACAGAGTTTACAAATACTTGAATAAAAAGGAATAAATCGTGATCATCCAGTGTAAAGACTTCTGTCCTTACAGTTTGAGTATTTTTAGTCTCCAATGTTTGACTCTCAAATTACAGCGTATCATTGATCTACAACATTTTGAAGTCTTTAAAAATGAGTAACAGATGGGGGGATAAACGACTATTTTACCAGCAAAAATCCACGCATGGAATCAATGAATCTCGAATGACGACGCACGAGTTGTGTATCAGATGTGACTAATACCAGTTTGAAAATATTTGCATTTAAGACATCCACGAAAGCTTCTTTGCTTCCTTCAATGCACTTTGTGTTTCTGTTGTCACAAAGTGAACAAGGAAATGCTTCTTGTTGTTCCGCTGATGAAAAGTTATAGTATCTGGACATCAGAATGGGGATATTTGTCTAAATCTAAAGGTTAAAATTCAACATTTCAGTTGAGTCATTTAAGTAGTTTTGATGACTATCATTTCAACTTATACGTGAATAATATTATTTTTTAAGTGAAGCCACTTAAAGGATTGGGATATCCCTCACTCCTCTAGTTGAACTCCTGAAATTACAGTTTTCAATTGTAGGGTTGTAATACATCAGACTACATAAGAATTTACTGGGAGAAAACTGTTGAATTACTTTTAGTTTTTTGTTTTTTACTATGAAATATCCTTTGGAGTGCCATCAAATACTCCAGTGGATAGACAAACCCCTTTGAGAGTATATTTATCCCAAAACTGTAAAAATAAAATTAGAAATTTAAAGTTCTTTATTTTACATTTTTAAATGAATTAAAAGTGTTTCATTCTTCTCATTGACATTTCTTTTAAAGTAAAGTTGAAAATCTGAAGGTTTGATGCACATGATAGGGAAACCGCATACCTAAAATTCATTTCTGAGAACTTCTTTCAGTTTAAATCTTTTTTTTTCTTGTTTTTAAAGTGACTTTTCAGGTTGAAAAAAGCAAAAGGGAAAAAAGGGAACAAGAATCGGCTTTTCAAGACATCCGCTTAAGTCCAGCCTGATTTAAAGAGTTTGACCGTAGTAGAGAGGGCGTATGTTTTTGTTTTGTTTGGTGTTTTCATTGACTGATGAAGTTATAGAGTTCTACTAACTGTCTGACATTGAATATGTTTGTTTTTTTCTTGTATTTAGTTTCAGGCGATTGCTCTGCACAAACATATTTGTTTATGAGTGTTGTTTGTGAGCAAATATCTGGTTACTCAATGTTTGCATGTCTGGAAATATTTGAATGCACCCGAGAGCATCAAAAAGTAAAATTAATTCTTAAAAATCAGATGAAACAAAATCCCTGGAACATATATATATATATATTTTTTATAGAAATGAAGCTGCTGTTAAGCCTCTTGAAACATGATTCAGAGGAAATAAAAAACTAAATTAAGGTAAATTGTGTTCTCTTTTTTTGCTGTTTATAGGTTTATTACTTAAAAAACCAAAATTGCTAAAAATCTGTAACAATATTAAGGAGAA
This sequence comes from Oryzias javanicus, assembly GCA_003999625.1. Lineage (NCBI taxonomy): Eukaryota > Metazoa > Chordata > Actinopteri > Beloniformes > Adrianichthyidae > Oryzias > Oryzias javanicus. Next base: position 23,257,946 of record CM012460.1, on the reverse strand, counting down.
CTTTTCAAAGTAAAAGTCTTGAATTTTGTTTTGAAAAGTCAGTTTCGTGCAGAAAATAAAATGTCAACTCATGGTTTTTTGAAACACACTTTTCAATATTAATAATCCACTATATCTGTATTTAAATACAAGCAACTAAATACCATAAAACCTTCATGTCATATTTAAAATGACACTTTTAATGGTCAAATGAGCTGCTGCCCTCTAGTAGTAAATATGTGTTTTTAAGCATGATGAGAGCCATCAGTTCAGCTTATCAATCATATGTATTGTATAAATAACACAGAATATTACATTTAAAAAAAAACTAAGACATAAGGTTTCACGGATATAGTGATAGAAAAACTACATACTTCAACAATATCTGCACAGATCAAACATTAGATTACATTCAGTCTAACTGGGGACTGAAAAAGAAAAAGAAAGCATGTCAAATAACTTCCTTGTCGGTAACAATTTTGGCTCCAGTCCTACATTTAACTTGAGATTCCAGGAACTTTATTCAGCCAGTAGTTCCTTGGGCATAACTGATGTTATGCAGGCTATATGACATCTTCTATCTGTAATTAAAAAAATAAAAATAAAAATGTAAAAATTATTTGTGTGGGTTTCTGCTGTGACAGTTAAAATACAACTTAATACGAGGTTTAATGATTCTTTGTTCAAACATTTCCCTTCTGAAGATTTTTTTCTTTAACCTGCTTCAGGAATTTTTTCAATCTGTGCAGTTTGGGAATATTCCGGACAAACATTGCGGTTCACAAAACCATTCGTTGGCTTTTAAAAAAATAGTTAGTTGTTGTCAAGTTTTGCTATAGTCGATTACTGTTGTTGTATTTTTATCTCCTGTGAATTATGAGAAACAAAAACAATTAGCAGGTACTGTTTTTTCATTCGCAAGAATTGAACGCTGGAACATGAGATCATGTGACTGAATTTAGCAAGTTGATTAGCTGCAAGCATACTGGAGCAGATTTCTGTGTTATTATTTGATAATATGGAAATGAACATTGATTTAATACCTAATTTGTGATTTAATTCTTGTAGTTCGCTTGATTTTCTTTCCAACAATATCCCCTTTTGTGGATTGAATGTAACGTTTTGGCTAACTTGTTATCTGTTGTTATCTTCTGGGGTTTTTTTTAAGGCCAATTTTGAGTCTAGCTGCTCTTGTAGCAACATGCTAACGTTTTTGAGTGATGTAGCTCACAGAGGAATTTTAGGCAATTTAGGAGTTTAGCTAGTATTTAAGCAATGTGTTAGGTTTTTAGGCTAATTTGCCATCTACTGAGGTCTTTATGTTAATCTGGAGTTTAGCCAATATTTTATCAACAGGCTAAAGTTTTTGGCTAATTTGTTATCTACTGGGGTTTATGGGGAAATTTAAAGTTTAGCTTCTATTTTAGCAACAGGCTAACGTTTTTGGCTAATTTAATTCACGGAGGAATTTTAGGCTATTTTGGAGTTTAGCTAGTATTTAAGCAATGTGTTAGGTTTTTAGGCTAATTTGCCATCTACTGAGGTCTTTATGTTAATCTGGAGTTTAGCCAATATTTTATCAACAGGCTAAAGTTTTTGGCTAATTTGTTATCTACTGGGGTTTATGGGGAAATTTAAAGTTTAGCTTCTATTTTAGCAACAGGCTAACGTTTTTGGCTAATTTAATTCACGGAGGAATTTTAGGCTATTTTGGAGTTTAGCTAGTATTTAAGCAATCTTTTGGCTAATTTGGCATCTACTAAGGTTTCTGGAGCTAATTTGGATAAAAGCTCATATTTAAGCAAGACACTAAATATTTTTGCAAAATTGGCATGATTTTTAAGCAATTTTACTAAATTTAGGTCAACTTCTTTCATAGTTCTAACACAAAATTTCCAATCTTATAGCAAATTTAACATTTTGCAAATAGCTTTTGCATTTCCAGTTAAGCTTCAGCATCTTCAGCGACTACTTTCAACAAAAAGCGTTCACAATAGCATTATCGCAGGTAATGCAACTTTTCTAGTTTTAAGTGTGTTCTGTGGCTTTTCTCATCTTAAAGATGCAAATTTTTGCACCATTAAAAACTTTAGCATCTATTTTGGCACCTATTGTTGTCGAATGTAGACAACTCATAACACTGCTATTAATAAAATCAATTGAACACAGTATAGATTTTATTTTGAAGTTAATTTTTGACAGTTTGAACCTTAAATAAATACATTGAGCTTCCTTTGGTTGTTCATCCAGTTGTCAAAGTGTCAGCTTTCGCCACGTGGCGTCCCAGAGTTCATACGTTTCTCGACTTTTACTACACTCATACGTATGTGCACAGAAAACAAACTCCTTGTTTGACCTGTGAGGCACACCTTTCCATCACACACACACGGACAAACACAGACCTCTCAGAGGATACTACCTTGTTCCTGGAATCCTCCTATCACGCAGAGCAGAGGGCTGGAGCCAAAATAGATTCTAGGAGAAGGAGAAAGAAGATGAAGCCCTTAAATATTCAACTGAAGAGGCTTCCCTTCGGTGTCTCCTCTAGAAAGTTTTCTTCCTCCTCCTCCTCACCTGGCTGTAATTGGATGCATTCTTATCTTTTCACTCATCCTGTTCCTTTCCTTTTCTTCCTGTTCTCATTTTAACACCTGAATCTTGAGTGGATGATGTCTGCGCGCGCAGGTTTGGAGGAAGAAGACACCAACGCTTACATCTAACAAACAAGTGAGACAAATATTGGCTCAGCTGCGGTATTTGCTCATGGCAACAGAAGATAAGATATAGAAAAAAAAAAGTCAAGAGAATCTCCTGCAAGGCAGGTGGAATATGTTTCCTGCTGAACTTGTTGTCATTTTAATTAAAATATTTGTTGTGTGCTTGGAATTCATTGATTTTTATTGCTTATACTGCACTCGATCTCAAGGCTCTCCCATTTATTTTTGAGGTTTTTTTTGTTCAGTCCAAAACTTACATTTTCATCTCCTCCTTGAGGATCTTTTTCTCCACAGTAGCCGCTTAAAAAATGTGCAGGAAGCTGACAGACAGGATTTAATTGTTTGCAGCGAGCCGTAAACAGACACGCCTTTTTCTAACCCTTTCCTTAGAAGTCATAATCTGTTTTCCATGTGAAGTTATCTCAAATGTTTTATTCCTTGAATGTTTGGTTTTGTGCTTAAAGGAAATTTTTATTTATTTTTTTTTTACTTTTTACTCGCATCAATGTAAATAAGTCAGCTTTGCTATTGTAGAACCATTTTAGATGGTTTTTTTGTGTTTTAAACATACGTTCTTGTGATTTTCTCTGATTAAATTAGAAGAAAATTGAGCTTACATTTCTGAGTATTTATTCAATTCATTATGATCTGGGGGCAAATGAAAAAATTAAGTTGTTAGGCTGGGGGTCTAAGCTATTGAGAGCCTGTAAACAGAGAGCTCTCGTCCACCACCCAAAGGAGGAATTTCTTATGAAGAAACTATGTCTAGAAAAGGACAGATTTTTTAAAATTTTGCCTAAAAAGGATATAATAACGATTTAAAATACAACTATAGATATTTTTACAATAGATCAAAATATGATCATAGTGAAATAATAAATCCTATGAGTTCAAATAGGGGCTCAAAAAGCATAAACTAAAGACAATATTACATTAAAGTCCCTGTATGAAAATTTTTTTAATTAAAAAAAAAACGTTCCCAGTAGTGTTTTAATTATGATGTTTTTAACCAAAATCCCACAACCTGAATGTCTTAAAAATACCTTCTTCATATGGATTTGAAGTCTCCGTTTCCAAAATGTCTTCTGAGGGGGTGTGGCTCTTGGAGCTGAGCAGCTCCGCCCCATTCTTTCTCCTTCCAGTTCACCAAAGACTCTTTTAGCTCATTCTTCAATGTTTATTGACGTTGCTGTGATCAATATATTCAATCCATTGGTTTCTCAGAGCAGAAAATAATGAAAGCTAACATCCAAATACTCTTTCATTGATTTACAATCCTTTTGGTCAAATGAGCCGCCGTTCACATTTCCGTGGTCACATCAAGAAGCTCCGTGGAGTCTGGTGGAGAATTTCCAGAGTTCTCAGCCCTGCTACCGTAAGTATTAGATGAAACTCACACCAAAAATCAAAATTTGACCACAGAAATGTGAACGGCGGCTAATTTGACTGCAGTCACTAGAAATATACCATCTTCTCTCCTCCAGAACGTGAACAAGACACGCTAGCTGGACCAGATGAGGGTTTAGTGCATGTGCAGCAGAGCTGTTCATTCAAACTGAACCTGAAACAGGATTTTCATCGGATAACGACTTTAAAGCTCCAGACATCATTATTTTTTGTTGTAGGTTTAGTGTTTTTTTTTTGTTTTTTTTATCGGGTCAGTTTCAAAGAATTGCTGGCTGACTTTAATCAGAGTCCTGACTGGACAGTAGTTGTGCTAGTGGGCAGAGATTTGACGTCCAGATGGCTTTGTCAAAGTAATTCCCCCTCAGAAGGGCTCGCCTCTAATCCTCCAGAGAATCTGAACTTGGTTGATCTCATGCCTGCACGTTCGAAGAACGGATAGCTTCTTGTGGCGCTCGGCGTGGCAGCCAGGTCTGTTTAACATCGAAGATGCCGGTTTTTGGGGGACAGAAAATCAGGTAAGATAGGTGGGAAGACTTCATAGATCAAAATGGCTCAGCGGCCGTTGCCTCTGAATCTCAGCGTGGGAACTTCTGCTGTGTGGGACCTTTAATGATCGGGTAAATATTGGGATGTTTTAAAGGCATTGAAAGAGAATGACTGTACCAGTGTAGTTGTTTAACTTTAGCAGATTTGTTTCAGGGCTGGGGTCCTGGTGGAACATCCATTGAGGATGTGACTTTAATTTATCGCCTTTAAAAAAGGTGAAATTCTCATTTGAAATTATTTATTAGCAGAACATATATAAGTCATTATCATGATCTGAAGGTAATTTGGGATTAAATTAAATTACTCTGTTATATAATCCTTCTTTGTTTTGCTTAACTTGAGTAGCTTTAGCCACAGGTGGAAATATAAGCAGTTTTGTTTTTTTTTTTGTGTTTTTGTGTGTGCACGCCTCTGTGGCCTCCTCTAAATCCACGCCTCATCGCTAACGGTAAGTCCACTGACACAACAAACCCTCAAATGCTTCGTCCATCGCAGCAGGTTTTAGTTTTTTGTCCTTGTTTATTTCTCTTCGTGGATGTCAAATCTGCACGCTGCCTCGCGCTCTAAAGCCAATTACCTGATCTTTTTTAATCTGACGGTAAAAGTGAGGACGTGTGTGGAAGTACGCGGCCTGCTGTTACATAACGACATGTGTGCTTGTGTAAGTCGGGTTGGACAAAGAAATAACAGCTGAGTGTTGAAGAAGTGAATGTCATCACCTTGCTTCTGTACTTTTTATGAATGAATATTTTTTACTCCTGGAGAGTGTTTATGTTTTGGTCATCTCTCATTGAGTTACATTCAAACTTTTACTTTGAAAATCTGTGTCACTAAACCCAAATTAAAGTTATTATTGAGAAATTAACACCATAATCCCACGTTTTTACCAAATTTGAAGGTTTTTTTTTTTTTTTTTGCAGGAAATTTCCTAAGAGGGCAAAAACTCTGACCGTTAGTTGCAGAGAATTAATGTATTATGGGATATAGAATACAAAACAGACAGGTTATATGCTTTTCTCCTCATTAAAGTGCTATGGGTTTACTATAATCTGTGGTTGATTTTAGGTTGTTCCTTCTAAAAGATGTACTGTGTTGTCATTATGTTATATCTACGGTATATAAAACGTCATATGCGATTATAAATACAATAATGACAAAAAACTGTCTCATTGGAGTGAAACAAGCTCAAAGCATGCAAAGATTAAATTCCACTCAAACTGATTTTAAATTTTCAGCGACAGATTTCTCATTTTGTTGGTTTATTTAACAAGAAAAATAATCTTTTAGTAAATTTTACCCCAAAATAGAGGCAATCCAACTGTTGGCTGCTTCCGACAATGCTGGCAAGCCTTCAAATACCTTTTTCTTCAAACTGAAAATGCAAACCGGACATTTTCCCTTTTGTTTTGTTTTGTTTGTTTCTGTGACTACAATAACTTGGTAATTATCTTATCTTGAAATCATTTAATCTCGTCCGTGTTTATTCTTTTTCTTTCAGAACTCACAGATGGTAGAGCATTTGGATTTTACATACTTAACTCCTGATATGATCTCACACCTCCAAAAAATGCTGCTCTGTCAGATGTGCCAAAGTGACAAGAGAAAATAAAACTTTACAATCAGTTCAAGGATTAATCTGTCTGACTGAAAGCTTTAAAAAGTGTATCAGCGCTTTAACTAAAACTGCAATGTAAAGGATGTAGGACTGGTTAAAAACTGCTTTTCTAAAAAAAAAAAAAAAGTAAAATCAAACAAATTAAAGAAAAAGTCAAGAAGAACTTTTAAATAAACACAAACAATAAATATTTTTATGATCCCGATGAGAAATACCTTTATTTTTTTTTCATTTTCGACTAACAAAGTTCCAATATTTAATTTTGAGCCACGTTATTTAGTTTATTAAATTGCCTTCCAGCAAGCAAATATTCTACCACTCCATTGTCACGACTCAGCTGCACCTTTGCTTTTATTTTATTAACAGCAAATAGTTTTTGTCCTCTTGGGTGGATGAGATCTTCCTAACTCATTAAACCAGATCTGGATTTCTTTTTAATCACCAAGCTTGATTGATCCACTTCTACAGATGGTATTATGAGAATCATTTTAAGCCAGAGAAGCTTTGACAGTTTCTTTAAAAAATTAAAAAAGAAAAGAAACCCAGCAGCACATTTTCCACTCCCACCTACACCATGTGACTTCTAACGTCACTTTTCAACATTATTATTGGCATCGGTCATTCAAAAAAAAAAGAAAAAAAAATCACAATCTATGCTTGAAATAAACCAAATCAATTAATCAAACATTGTATTTTATTTTGAAAATCTCCAGCAAGACTTAGTCTATTCCTAATGTAGTGAATTGTAGTGAATTGCATAGATATATTACATAGAATTGAACAAAGACTGAGTTGGATGCAATACTTTTGATTTTAATTCTATATGGGAAAACTTTGAAAAATATAGAAACGGTCATGAAATTTTTAATTTGCATCAAAAACCTCTGGATACTTAGATTCTGAACTGACCAAAGGTTCTATATTCCATTTTATATTCCATTTAAGATTAACTGGTTTGTGTCTGAATTTTAAGATGAACACTACAAATTTAATATAGTTTTTAACATTGGTGTCATTCTTTTTTATTTTAACAGACGTTATCATTTGTTCAGTACAAAAGAGGATTAGGGACGTGGAGAAAATAAAAAAGCCATGGAAAATTCTGACTTTAATCTCTAAATTCTGTCTATTATCTCGTGATTCTGATTTTAAATTCAGAAATTTGACTATAGTCCCAGAATTCTGACTTTGATCTCAGAATTCTAACTTTAAATTTGGAATTCCGAATTCAATATGACTTTAATCTCAGAATTCTCACTTTAAACTCAGAATTCTGACTTTAATCTAAATTTAATCTCGGAATTCTGAATCAATTTTGGAATTCTGACTATAATACCAGAATTTGGACTTTAATCTCAGAATTCTGAGTTTTTTTTTTCTCAGAGTTCTGACTACAATCCCAAAATACTGACTTTTTCTCTCAGAATTTTTCACTTTAATCTAAAAATTCTAAGATTAAAGTCAGAATTTTCCTTTTTTCTTCTCCTTCTCACCCTTTTGTGGCTCAGTTCAAACTCCAAAATCAAAACTTAAAAACGACATAAAAAACAAACAAAACTATTATTATAAAAGCAAAAAATCTTAATTTCGTGTATTGGAGCATTTTAGTCATTGTTCCACCCATTCAAATTTAATTTTTCTTTCTCCAAACAGAGAAACCTCATCAAAATATTGTAGTGACACAGCCTGTCCTAAAGAGGGCGCCGTCTCGCCACACCGTCATCACAGATCCCTCCGATTCAGACTTGAAAAATTCTGACCAATCAAATTTGACAATGTAATACAGTAATTCCTAAGTGTCCAATCAGAGACAGGCAAACATATTTTTTTTCCACTGTAGGGGGCGGGTCTTGTAGGTGATAGACACGTCTTCTCAGAGGTCCTGCCAGACGTGCGGCGGTGGATTGTAGTTGAGATTTTAGTAGCCTGAGGTTGTGGGGACAACACCATCTTTTGAAGAGGAACACATTTCCAAAAAAATATACATATATCGCTGTTCGATTCCACGGAAATCCCGACAGGTATTTTTTCCCCTTTTTCTCCTAAAAGGCACGTGATTTAGACATCAGAAACGGTTTCATTAATATTTTTTTGGGGATGCTATCCGTTTAAAATACTCGTTTTTTTGCTGCTTCAAAGGAGGGGGAGGGCACGGTAAATACACGAGGCATCCCCGAACCGAACCTACAGAAATGGCGAAGCGGCGCTCTTCCCGCTGAAGCCCGTTATGTAGGAAATGTGGTCATACCTGCCTTGTGTGAGAGCCTCTTCATGGCGCCTATCTTCCCCCGTGTTATCACGGTTATCATCACCTTCACGTTCCCGGGCTCGTGCGCTTTGTTTACCTGCTAGCAAAAAACAGCTAAATAGCCCCAACGAATGCACGGATATTCGTGTTTGTGGTACATCGTTTAATTAAATTAGGTTTTTTGTCGCTTCTTTTAAATTCCTGCCGAGGTATCTATGACGTCACGGATCAATCAAACCACCTACATTTGCTCCATGATGCAAATAGGGAAACTTTTCATTCATTTTAATATTTTTCATGCTATTGTACAATAATGTGGTATTTTTCTTATTTCCCAGCAGCAGTATGAAACAGAATTTAGGATTTTTTTTTTTTTTTTTTTGAGAAAATTTGACATGAATTGATGGGAAATCTAGATTTCTTCCTGAATTCTAAAGGGGGTTTCTTCTTGCAAGGAGCAAGATGTCTGTTTGCACATCCATTTTTTTTTTTTTTTTTTTTTTTTTTTAAGGGTGGGGCTATTAAACATGATAGCCATCCCTTTGAATGTAGTGGAGAGTATAGAGTGCAAACTTGTTTTTCCTTGTCCGAGCAGATGGCAAATGCTCTCAAACTGCTCCGGAATACTCCCAGATTGCATCTGTTCTCATTGCATGAATTTAACTGAATGCATATAAAATATTCAGAACTATGATGTACAGTTTCTGTGGTTTCAATTGAACACACTGGAATTAGGACAAGCTGAAATGATGCACATTTCTTTCCATATGTAAAATTTGCATTTTGTGGAATATTGCTGTCATTTTTAGATTTATTGTTTATTTTTATTGATCTGCACAAACCAGCGTTTGCCTAGGGGTGCATCCTTCCATCTGTCCTTTTTTTGAAAGTGGTTTGAATTGGTGTTCCAGTTTGTACAGGTACTCTTTCTTCATGATTAGAGAGCTGGATTTCTAAAGAAATAGAATGATCCCACACCCTTGCTGGAAGGCATGCTTTTGTGCAAGCGAACATCTTATTATTGGAGGAATTAAGGACCAACTCCAATGAAAAGAGTCTTTTTAACATGTTCTTGGGGGAAAAAAAATTCACGACGGAAGATATATAAAGCTTAAAATGGTGTTAAAAATCACTGTGAATCAGGAACCGCTAAAAAAAAAAAAATGCTATTGGTAAAAGCTTGTAGATGAGATGTAGGACCCACAACAGGAAGTTGTAGCTGCTCTACTTCATTCAGATCCATCCTTTTGTAGACAAATAGATCCTTATTAAGGGTGTAGCGATTGTTTGTGAATCGGTAAAAAATTGATTTAAACTCATCAACATATTCATTGTTGCAGAAAATAAAAAAATAGGTTTGTCTCAGCGTGTGCCTAAATTTAGAAAAATGCAGAGCAGCTAACATTTCTTCATGCAGGCTGTGATTGCAGGTGCGCGCCTGTGAGTTAGGGTTGCCATGATTAGTTGACGACTAATTTAATAGTTCATTAGTCGTTACTTTATATTTTATGGAGTTGGGGTGCAGTAAAGTTGAAAGTTATTATGGTTTTATGTTAGCTTTTTGGACTATTTTGACATGTATTTAGGTTTTTTAAGCTATTTTTGAGTTTAGCTAATATTTCAGCTACATGCTAGATATTAGTTTTTTAGGCTAATTTGGGATTAAGCACATATTTCAGATGCATGCTAGTTATTTTGGCTAATTTAGGATTTGTTTCAGTTTTTAAGGCTATTTTGGAGTTTAGGTAATATTTTATCTGCATGCTAGCTGTTTTGGCTAATTTAGCCTTTTTTCAATGTTTAGGCTAATTTGGCATTTAGCTAATATTTTAGCTGGCAATCAGCAAGATATTTTTTCACTTACTCTGAAACTTTACATTTTCATTGCAACTTAGACCAATCTACATTAACAACAGTCATGGGTGACGGCTGTTTCCCTTCTGACTTTTTTTTTTTTTTTTTTTTAAATCTCTTTAGCCCTCTATAAAAGAAAACACACTTGGCCTTAAAATATCTTTAATTCATTGTGTTGAGAAAAATAAAAATCAGAAAAAATTGAAATTGTGGCTTGACTGAATTGTTACATCCCTCCCTAATCCTTTTACGTCTTCGCTTTTCTCCGAGCTGGCATCTCAAAACTGTATGTCTGGATAGCTCCAATATTCTTCACCATTATTTTTGCATCAGTATTGTTGGCTTGAGATTGGGAAGTGAAAAAAGGGCTGGCTTACTCATTGCTAATTGTCCCGCCCAAAACTCTAAGGTGAATTTCTGGGGAACTCTTGGTACTTTGTGGAAATTTTGTCCTAAAAAACAACAGATTTAAAAAAAATTTGGGCTAAGACGGTACTAAAAGACCACTCCGAACACTTTTGAAATGAATCAAAAGATGATCGGAGAAATGTTAGCAGTGCCAAAGCATGTTTGAATATGTTTTTAAGTCAAAGATTTCCTCAATCTTATAACAAAAAAAAAAGATTTTAAGTGTAATACAATTCGCAACAATAGTCAAAACATCCAGGAATTTTTTTATTGTATCATATAAACATATTTTCTTTTTTTTGGTCAGTATTTTATAGTTTTTTCCCTATAAATGTAAGTTTTATCAAAGAAAAGTGATAGAAATATAGAAAGTTTAATAGCGTAACACCCAGAGCTGGGTGCATGTCCGTCTTTTTCCTGTCAGGCCTCTTGCTGTGCCTATACTTTATCTATACTCATCAGTGCCATGTTCACTCAGTGCGTCTCAGGATGTGCTGAACAGTGGCAGCTCTGTTAATTCCACTAATGAGAAGCTTTAATTGGATGTTCTGGTGGAGAGAGTTTGCTCATTAAATGTAGCTGAAGCTTACTTTGAGTTTGCAGGAATGAGTTCTTGATTGAATTATTTCTTCCATCAATAATACATTTCTCTGAATGTTTTTCAAAGCTATTTTATTGTTTCTGTTCGAAACGTATTAGTTTATTCTCGTTAACTGTCTAATTGACAGTGAGTTGTTTGTTAGCATGCATGGAGAAGCAGGTTTAGGGTTGCATTAGCATCGACCGCGGCTAACATTACATCTTCTTTCTTCACTTTTACTTTGTGAAAGGCTTGAGATCAACTTTTGATCCTGTTGCGCAGAAATGACGTGAACGTAGCAGAAATAGAAAAGAGAAGTACAGGAAGGTGAAAATGGATGAGAAAGTAGACGCAGTGCGAGCCAGGAGTCGAGGGGATGACATTGCTTAACCATTCGGAAGGGCTATGGGAACATCCTCGTGTGTTTGATTGTGTTCATATGTGTTTTTATGCCGGCGCTGTTGCGGGTTCAACAGGAGCAAAGCGTGTCACATTAGCTCAGACACGCACAGATAGACCGACTGTCCCATTAAAGTTCCACACCTCCTGATTTTGGCACAGTGGCCAAAAACTTCCTGATTCCTATTATTCCGTCATGGCTTCAATGAGTTATTTTGCTCCGAGCAGGTGTCACATATTCTTCTAAAGGTCAGCCGTTATAGAGCAAGGCTCGAGCTTCGAGAGTCAATTTCTGACCCTTCAAAATAAGTCTGCCGTGATACTCATTCAAGAAAAAGTGTCATGTTTCTGTGCTTAGGTTTTGTCATGTTCTGTTTTCCCCGTCAGTCTCACCACATGCAGGTTAATCGTCCACAGCTGTCTTCATTTAGTTAATCAACCTCAGTGTATTTAAGTGTCTGGTTTTCAATTCTCATTGTCAGGTCTTCTGCTCATCTATGTTCTGTCATGTCACTGGTTTGTTCTCCTGGTTTTGTCATGTTTAAGTTGTTTTAGTAAACGTTTATGTTTCTGCCACTAAGTCTGGTCTCCTGCATTTGGGTCCTCCACCGCCATCCCTGACAAAAAGTTCTATTGCAATATTTATCGTTCCAGCCCTAATTGTGTCTGGCAGCTACTTGAATTATTCCATTTTTGTTCTTTTTACAACCATTTTGCACTAAGTAGTGGCACTGCTGTTCATGTTTACTATTTTTAACAATAAATTTTACAGACAATTCCAATTCACTTGGTGTCAGTGCTTGTCAAAGACAGTATTACTGATTTCAACAACGTTGCACTAAAATTTCTTAATTCTTATACAAAATAAGACAAAAGTTGTTAATTGTGTTCAAGTTAAAAAATAAATAGGGATATATTTTTCTCAAAAAAATGTGTTTTTTAATTTAATGTGAGTTGATTTTTACCAGTTACTGCAATATCAGAGACATGTAAGGCATGTATCTCATATCCCGAGATACCCAGTGATTCCCAGCCCTGCTTAGGAGTGTTTTTCCCAAAAAGAAGATGGGAGAGTCACGGATGAATGCTGTGTTTAGCTTATTAGAGACGGAGAAAGGTTTGGGGGTAGCTGATATGGGGATGTGGGCATAAAGAAAGGTGGATTGAGATGTTGTGGTTGGTTGGCGAGGACAAAATGTGAGGAGGAGGAGGTAAGGTCATTTGAGTCAATAAGTCCACTTTTGTTGTAGCCACAAGGAAAAGTACAGTTATCCCTAATTGTCTCAAGCAAACAAGCTAAAAAAAAGTTAAAGACATTGAAGTGTGATAGTAAATTAGCATGACAGTAGTCCGGCTTTATTTGTGCTTTGATAAGAGGGTCCATTAGGGAAGAAAAGAGCAGTCCTTGTGTTTGATGGTAACATTTCTCATCAGTGGGGAAGACGGAGAGGGCAAACAGCCTTCCCCGGCATGTTTCCAGCTCTGAAAGAAATGATAGAGTAAAAAACAGAGACAGAGCGTGGGCCTGTGGCTTTGGCACCGAGCCACCCATAGTTAAAAAGAGATTAATCAGAGCGGGGTCACATTCTCACAGAGAGAGGCTGAGCAGAGCAGGGTAGGACCCGGCCAAGCCTTCATCTTTTTTTTTAAAGCCACAACAGAGGAAACAACACACAGAAATATTTCATTTGAAGTTTTACCTCTTATACAGTAAATATTTGTGGCGTATTTTCTGCAAATTCTGCTCTACAAAAAGGGGCATAGATCTGTATAATCATGTTGTTGATGTTTTTAACATGTTCTTGCAGCATTTTTCTCATGATGAAGAACACAAATTAAGAAAATTATGCCTAAAATTAAGGCTGGGTATCAATAATAATTTTAAGAAACAATTCGATTCTGATAATTTTTTTTTTTCGATTCTTTCGATCCACTTAGTTCAATTAAAATTTTGAATTTACACATTTTTAAACATTTGTTTAGAAAAACATTAACAATCTATTCTATGCTTTGAATTGATTCATGAAACATTGTTCTGCTTCTCATGAAAGGAGTTTCAGTTTGGTCACTAGGTGGCGATCACACTATAGCAGTACACCTTATTCCAGAAGAAGAAGAAAGTATGAGAAAAAAACTATTTTAGACCCCAAATGGTTACTTAAAAAAAAATAGTTTGGAAAATTAATACTCGTGAGTGTATAAGGATGTTCAGTTAGTCAGCAATGTATGTTTAAATTGACTGAATGTTAGCATTAGCTATCCAATGGGAAATACAATTAAACGTAAGCATCAAGCTACTGGACTTTATCTTTATATGCTAAATCGATCTATATTTTTATGTGTAGATTTTTGATCTGTTAAGCTTAAATCGATTCAAATGGATTGATGGTTTCATCAACCTAGCTCTTATTAAAAAGCATTCCATTAAATCGGGTCTAATTATAAAACAAACATTATTTTATTTTAGGTTGTTGAGTTCAGGGAATTCTTTAACTTTTGATGCAGTGAAAGATTCTTGATGGCCGAAAGAACACATTTTATGTCAGAATTTTTCTTAGGAAAAGTTAAACAAGTACGCTGATCTTGTCTTTGCTTAAAAATCCACTTTGTTGGAGAAATGTATTTCATATTGGTCTTGAGGTAAAGAGAAACTATGCAGATATAGGTTGCATTAATAATGTGTCTTGATGGAATCTTTGCCTCTTGAATTGTAGCAGACTAAGAAGAGTGATACTAAAGTATATAAAGCCATAATCTTCCTGCTCTGCTCCATTCTGATGCATCCACTTGCAGACAAATAGATCCATGAACTTCTTTGTTTTCATCGTCCAAACCGGAATCTGGATCTAAACTGTATGGCTGGATAGCTCGGAAATTGCTCGCCGTTTTGCTAATGTTAGGTTTGGAGGGACTGTAAGCTAGTGGGATAGCGTGTATACAAAGGGATGATGGGAAACGGATGCAAAAAATTGATGTGTCAATGAATTAGTCATGTGAAACCATTACATAATTTAAATGGTTATGTTAGGGTTTGGAGTCAGAACTAAAAAGTCGGAGAAAAGGGCGGTGGATGGAAATGCAGATCTGCTACATGGTTTCATTTGAAGCTTTAGAGCGCCTCTTAAGTTTCTACAACTTTTCATGGGGAGTTCAGGGAACACTGAGACAGTATGTGATATATTTTGCGAAAGAAGGGGGAATGTTTAGCAAAGGCTAAAAAAACAGCCTTTTTTTTCAGTGATATTTTATTTATTATTTTAAAGAGCATTTTTGTTATTGTGCTTCCTCTTTTTTTAATCCCATATTAGGACTTGTTTTCTCAGACTAGTAGTGGAGCAAGTTTGTTTAAAAATAAAGGTTTTTTCATCCTCCATATATTTTTGGACTGACCTTATGCCTTTTTTGCCCTGGGGTGTCAAACTCAATCGCGCTAGGGGCCAAAATCCAGACCATACCTTAAGCCGCGGGCAGAACAGAATAAACACTCTAAAATTGAACACTGAAGCTACAGTTTTAAAACGTTAAAACTGTAACTTTTTAACATAATTATGAACTAGATATATAGCATTACCTGAGATAAAGCTAGTGTGAATGCTGTAAGCTGAATTTGGCCACTGAAGATGCTGAAATTGATAGCTAAAAATGCTAAAGCTGATGGCTGAAAATGCTGAAGCTGATTAGCTAAATAGTTAGCCTAAAAAACAAACCAAAAAACAAAAAAAAAATGTAGGTTAGCTAAAACAGCTAGCATGCCGTTGAAAATTAGCTAAAGTTCAAAATAAAAAATTAATTTAATTAATTAGAAGTTAACTTGCTAAATTAACTAATTAGCCAAAACTGCTAGCGTGTATCTGAAATATTGGCTGTCAGTATTTTACTCTGAATAAAAAATGTATTTTGCTAAAATTATACAAGTTAGAAATGAGCGCAAGATAAAATCGGGCCATTAATAACAATAAAATAAAATGATCTGGAGGGCCGGATATAATTACCCGGAGGGCCGCATCCGGCCCCCGGGCCTTGACTTTGACACTTGTGACACACATGCATCATTTGGCATAATTTCTCTGTGAAAAAGCCTTTTTTGTTTATGTTTTTCTTTACGGTTAACCCGGACATGTCAACAACGTTCACGGATGTTTTGTCCTCTGTGACTTCCTGTTTCTGACATTGACACGTCTCACCAGATAGTTGCGTACAGATTCTGTGACTTTCAGCTGAAAATGAGAATCGAAGGTAAAATTGGAAGGATGGAGATGGAGCGATGGGAAATTGGCCCCGAGAAGCAGGAGGAGGGTTACTTCCTGTTTCCTGGTTGAAGGTCAAAGGTTGCTGCTCTGGAATTTGCAGATACCAGATGCCTAAATATTCCACCGAATCTTGTTCTGAGATAATAACTGACCATTTCCCAGAATAATAAACAGATTTGTTGATAGACTTTGAAGGAAGGATGTCTTTTGAATTATAAAAGGGAGGAAAATTATTTATATTTTGAGGTTTATTTCTAGAGAACTTTGAGAGTCCAATTTCCAAGAAATTTAGCTTCTGAGATGCAAAGTTTAAAAAAAAATTGTAATTATTAATTGGATTGGATGGTCATGTCTGAAGCTTGCCCCAGAAGGCAACAGTAATAATACACCACAATACTTCTGAAGTCATTTGTTTTGCAAAAGCATCTATCATTACCACCCTGGATGGGATGCTCTCTTGTAGTAACACCACACCCACTGCACTGGCTGAGCTCTGCAGTTTCAATGTCTGCCATTGTCCCATAGTGTCCTCTCCCCACACTGCCCCTACCTGCTTTTTTTTTTTTTTTTTTTCTTTCTTCCCCCCATTCTCTTGTCTTCCATCAGTTTTTCCTCTGTCTCCCAGTAAAATGCTGCTCTTCTCTTGTGAACTTGCGCGACCCGCCCGCTCTTTGTTCCCAACATGCACACACTGTCGCTCAGTCTCACATTCACACAGACGAGGAAGGCGCTCGCGCCTGGCTGCTTTAATCGCTGAATAGGGGAGCAGGGAGGTTGACAATGGTAGTTTTGAGCTGACCCATTATGCACAAAAAACACACAGAGGGACAGAGAGATGCACTTCACACAAAAGAATATGCTCCATTTGGATGGGAAAGATGCATATTTCTCATAAACTTGACTCATAATAACCAAGTTTTCTTGACAAATCTGAAAATGATGATGGAAATTTTTGAAAATGGCAACGTCTTTTCTGTTCTTGAAGCAAACAGTGAGAGCAGAGAGCTTTTAGTTGGATAATAGTGATCATGAAGTGTCAGTAATGATACAGTTACAGAAGTAATGACACGCTGAAGGTTACTAAAGTGTCACATTGAGATGGGCTTTCATTTAGAAAGCAGAGAGGACATGTGCCGGTGGAACGTTGAGAGCAGCGACTGACAGCAAGAGGAAGGGATGAATGGACGGACGGATGGTCAAGCAGACAGACCGACTGACAGACAAAATACACAGGGATTATCCTTTGTGTAATCCTCAGTTTGAGGGTCAGAGTGCTGTGTAAAGAGACGAGGCTGTTCCAAATTTTCACACTGCCAGTGTTTGACTGCATGTGTGGCTAAAGATAAATAAACTGTCATCTGTTTTGCTTTTTTCCTGTTAGAATTGTTGTGGGATGTGTTCCAGGATCTGTTGAAGTGTTCTAGATGCTCTGTCTTGCATCTGCCTTGTCTTTGTTGTGTTTATAGATGCATGACAGATGGGAAGATCATGAAAAGAACAGCACAGATTAGGATTCAATACTTGTTACAAATGGGGTTATTTCAAAAATGGGGCTCTAAAACGGTCAAAATGTAGTTTATGGGGCAATATTTTGGGAAAGCTATTGGCAGCACTTTAGGGTGACCATGTGTGAACCCCAACTAATTGGATTTATTTACAGAGGGTCTTAAAAAGTCTTCAAAGCATTGAATTGGGAAATAATATCTTAAAAAGCCTTATAAAGTCTTGAATTTTGAAATCTCAGCCTTAAAATTGTTCTGCATGTCAAAAAATAGTATCTAGCCAAGATTTTTTTTGTTAAAATTATGCAACTAAGCATTGGGAAAACCAGTTATGTACTAATACACTGAATTCCATCTGCCATTTTGATATTATTAAAAATTGAAGAATTAAAAGAAGAGCTCTAAAGTATCATGGCACAGACCACAAACAACAAGATAAGAAGTTGCAGTTTTGGTCAAAAAATGGGAATAAATAATAAAATGGGGAAAAAAAATGATTAAAAAAGGAAAACAACTAAGAAATTGGTCTTAAATTTTCACATGCACGGCCTTAAAAAGGTCTTAAAAACTCTTAAATTTAACATGAAATAACTTGTAAGAACCCTATTTCAATGTATTTTGTCCACTATTAATGTTTGTTCTTCATTTGAGCAGCTGTCAAAAATAAACTGGAAAGAATACATGCAAACATGTATATATATAGGATGGAAGTTGGATGCTGTAGTTGGATATCATTGGACTGACATTGTAAATTCTTGATATTCTAAACTGAGTGAAGTATTTTGCAGGATTCAACAGTTGCTGTCATTTCTGTAATGATGCAGAATACATTGGTGCCTTTAATCTTTTGTATTAAGAATTTTTTTTTTAACTCCAATATACTTTATAGCTGAAATTGTATAATGTCAGACCAAATAACGCATTCGTATACTAGAAAAGTTGCATTAAATCCAATAATGCTAGTATGAATGCTTTTTGCTGAATGTGGTTGCTGAAGATGCTGAAGCTGTTTGCTTAAGAGGCTAAAGAAATTCTTTTTAAATGCTGAATAATTAATGTTTTTATACCTAATTTGCATAATTTATTGAAAGTGCACAAAGAATTCGACGAATTTCATGAAAAAAATTGAAATAGCTAATAGGAATAGTTAGCTTCACTCAGAATTTGCCCTCAGTAGATGCTAAATTAGCCAAAGATGTTAGCAAGTAGCTAGAATATTAGTTAAACTCAAAATTAGCCTTAAAAATCTCAGTAGCAATAATGTCCTTAACATGCTGAACGTTTTGATTCCAAACTTGCATAATTTGCAGAACGTGCAAAAATATTGAAAGAATTGTGTGAAAAAAAAATTTGCAAAACTAGCCTAAAATTTGAATAATTGCTCAAAATTGCAAAAAAATGCTCAAATAAAAGTTAAAGCTTGGATGTCCTGAACATGCTGAATGTTTTTATTGCATAAATTTGAAAAATATCCTGTTTATTTTCAATAGAGCGGAAAAATCAAAATTGTATAAAATCTTGAAAACCGTAAAATGTATGAAATACCAAAAGTAAAAGCAGGAATGTCCTCAATGAGCTGAACGTTCTGGTACCAAGATTGCAAAAATTATTGAAAGATAGATTGAGTTTTTACAAATCAAAAATAATAAATAAGGAATAATAAAGAGAAACAGGATCAGAATAGTGGAAGCATTCACACCATTAGATCCAGCGCCGTCCTTGTATGAACTGCAGGTTGACACATTAGGAGGTTGAGGTCGATGTGAATGTTCACTGAACAATGGCCTATTGTCACCTTTAACTGAAAGTGGTGTCTCATTCCATGGCATAGTATTTCTTTGTACTCCTCCTCCATTTTTATGATTTATTGTAACACAATTTTTCTATTATGAACTAGTGAACTGTTCTCCTCCCTATGAGAAACTGAAATGTTAACCTTCACAGAATGTTTCATTTTATTGTTGTATTTTAAATCCTTCTTTTTAATTTATCAATGATCGGAGGTATGACCGCGCACAGATTGAGGCATCAAATAGGATGTGAGGAAAGATGGGAGGAGTCAGTAGAAAGCAGCTGTTGAAGTTCTGGTCGGTTCAACAGGAACTATTTCCTGTAAATCTGATGCTGTTTTAAATGGGTTTAGACATGGTCATAATCTCTGTTGTTATCTACGCACTCGTCTACTAATCTGTATTTTTGCTGTGGTAATCTCTTGTCTCCATGGGGATTTATTGTTGTAGTCCATGAATGCCTTCACCATGGAAACCACTGCCACAACCCCCATTTATCCCATAGAGCTGGGCGGCTGGGGAAGTGCATATGGATTTGTATTAGACTGACAGTCAACTATTACTTGGAAAAATAGATTTAGGAAAATAGTCACAATTTTTTTTGGACACTTTTGCCCATCGGTCTGAAAGTTTGATCTATCTAACCATGCCAGAATTTGATGACAGCCATGAAACCCAGTCAAGTAGGAATAAAAGAAGTGAAAGAGCTATTGTATGTCTGTTTGCTAAGCTGCTGTGTCAGAATCCTAAATGAATAACCTAATTAGTACAGGTCAAAAAAAGGTTTATTTTCACAAGAAAGAGAATTTTGATGTAGATGCTGCTGTCACTTTTGGATGAAAGCAACATTCCTGTTAGACTTTTATCGGGTCGATTGTGCAGCACTTCAGAGAAGTAAAGTAAACAGGCTTATTTTGATTGATTGAATCGTAAATTTTGGTTGCTCATTTGGAATAATTGGCGAATACTTTCTTTGTAATGTGATCAAAAGAAGAGCACATTTACTATCTGGGTTGTTTTTTTTTTTTTGAGTGCTTGGGCAGTTCTGTGATAAGTGGAACCATAGCTGCTTAAAGGGGGGTGTAACTAGAACATTTCTATAAATGGTAAAAGCTGTCCTGCACAAGGTGGTATAAAATACACAGCAGAGAAAGTAATAGCCTGCTGCTGAGTTGTTCTTGTCTAGTGTGGTCAGTCGAGCTCCACTCCGTATGACTGGCAGGGTATTTTTATTTTTTTAGAATTTCCTTCAAACTTTGTTTCTCTGTTGATATTTACAAATTAAAAGAGAACTGTCATTTTAAAACAGTTGAAATTTGGGACGGTAACAAATTAGAGATGGGTGATATATCGCTGCCAGTATCGGTATCGGACGATATTTGAATAATTTGAGGTCCGATATATGAAAATATGCACTTTACTTTGGAAATGTAAACTTTTCCCGGATAAATACTTGGCATTGGGAAGTTTATGTTTCCAGTCATAATAAGTAATTGTTCTGACTGTTATCAGGTATGTTTTATTTTTTAAAAGTTACATGTTGTTCCTAGGGGAGTGCCATAATATTGATATTGTGATATATCGCGATATTTAGCCCTGCGATTTGTTCTCAATGAGCTCTCACCAAGTATCGATCTTTTATTATTATCTATTATTTATCTTCTATTATTTATATATTTTCATTTGAAGAGGCTGAAAAACGTATATTTGATGTTTACTATTGTTAACACTGAATTTTACAGATAATTCAAATTCAATTGTCAATAATTGTCAAAGACGTACTATTACTTCAGGCTAAAAATAAATGGGGAAATATTTCCAAAAAAATGCGTTCTTCTATATTGTGAGTTTTTACAGGGGATTTTTACCAATTATCACAGTATTGCGATATTGCCGATATTGTGAACCATATATCGCATCGTATTGTGAGGTAGCCAGAGATTCCCAGCCCGAGTTGTTCCTTATATCCCTGGTAATGGGAAGTTTATGGTTAACACTTATGTGAAATATTCAGTAGATGGTCTAAATGTTTTTCAAAGTTTTAAAGTGATACTTGTTCCTGTTAGATCCCACTGTAAGTTAAAGATCTTTCTTTACATTTCCTTGATTTTAAAAGATGGAAGTTACTAGTAATCCTACAACGTACTTGTTCGAGCAGACCATGAGGACGGGATCCTTTCTGGAGGTCCCATTGAATCATTTTTTTGTCTTAGATTCTCATCTGATTTTCATCATAGTGAAAACTGAAATGCAATGTATGAAGTTAAATTAAAGGGTTAAAAATATGTGTTCTTGAATGGAATTGCCTCTTTTGTTTCTCGTTTTTCTTCTTTCCCTCATGATCTACACAGTATCAGACTCAACCAAGTCCCTCTCTTCCTCTGTCCCTCCCCATCTTTTCTGCCCTGTTTTCTCTTAGCGCTAGTCCCTGTAGAATCCAAGCTCTAAAAGGAGAGGGTAGAGGAGAGAAAATGGCAATGACAGCTTGTAGGACAGCGAGAATGCTGTGATAGTAGATGGGATGATAGAAGGTGAAGAAAGGATGGCTCACAAAGTCATACTGTCGGAAACGGTTATGCAGTAAGTTAGAGAAAAGTTAGAGGAAGTGAAAAGAAAGAAACAACAGCAGGTAAGAGTTAAAGTTCATCATTTAACTATTTATTTGCCTGTTTTGTTGTTGCACCTACAAAAAAAATCAGGTGGAACACTATAAGAATGTATAGTTAAGCTTTTTAGTGGAGTGCAAGTAGTTCATGTTGCTGCAGTAAAATGTTAATCAGTGCCAAACAACAATATAAAAAGTTAATTTTTTATCTTAAGCAACATCTTTTTGTGTCTTAAACGTCCTGCTACTTGCCTTGAAACATTTTATATTAGCAGTGGCTCTTTTCAAAGGGAGTTCAGTTAACTTACTGTTAAAAATGTGGTTTGTTCTTACTTTGTAGGTGGTTTTCTTTCAAAACATATATTTTTGTGTATGTGAAACACTATAATCCTGATAGCTAGAAAGATGTGTTGTAATGTGGTTGTCATTTACTGTGAGAAGAAGGGAGAAAGTTGGGGGTTTGGTATAGATAATGCAAGTTGTCAATGGTGGGAATTGCAAAGGGGCCTGGGAAGAGAAGGGAGATGTTTGGTGAGATCTGCTAAAAGAAGAAAAAGAGGCTCTCTGGGTTAAAGAGGAATGGAGAGACAGGAGAGGAAAATAGGCAGAGGAGAGGGTGAGTTGAAGTGGTTAGAGCTCCAGAACAAGGTTCCTGGTGTTTGACAGTTGTAAGGAAGAAGGGCCGGTTTGATGCAAGTCTAAGCCGCCGTGACGGAGCTCTACTCCCATGCCAGCTTGCAAAAACACTGCAGACTAGTCCACTGAAGAAACACAGCAAGTCCTACAAAAATAAGAACTGCTCAGTATAATTCAATCTGTTAAGTTTTTACCCAAGGGTTGGTTGTAGAAAAGATTGAGATTTGTATGATACTTAAATGTACAAAATTGCATTTTCCTGTTTTCTGAGCTCAATATGACACGAACCATGCTTATAAGTGTAAATCAAGTGTACATAACGCTATTTGTTATATTTGGGATGAATGAGTTTTTGAGATACCGTATATCTTGTAATGGTAGACCCGGCATTTAGAGGAGACCGGACATCGGGCATTGACACTTATTCCATCACAGACAGAATGGTGATGACCAATGGGACGACATCAGATGAACATTTCAGGATCTATTGAAACGATGAGAACATTCACTTATGTTCTCATTAGCTCTAGCTGCGAACGTTTCTTTTCTCTTTGAAGCGTCATCAATCTTAATCTGAACTATCGAACACTTATTATAACCGGCGCTTATTGGAGACCGACGTCATAAACCGCCCAGTATTGGATGGATCCATTTAAGCTTAATAAATCAATAATCAATTCATAAAAAATATAGATTGATTTAGCACATAAAGCTGAAGTTGGCTAGCTTGATGCTAACGTTTAATGAAATTTCCCATTGGATGAAAATGCTAATGCTCAGTCGACCTAATCATAAATTGCTGACTGGACGTCTTTATAAACTCACAGGTATTCATTTTATAAACTCACAGGTATTCATTTTATAAACTCACAGGTATTCATTTTCGAAACCCTTTTCTAGAAATATTATTAATATTTTTTTAACTAACCATTTGACTAAAATAGAGTTTTGCTCATACTTTCTTCTTCTTCTGGAATAAGGTGTACTGCTATAGTACGATCGCCACCTAGTTGACGTTACTGAAACACCCTCCAGGAGAAGCAGAACAATGTTTACAATGTTGAAGATCTGAACATGTTTGTTAGAAATTCTCCTTTAGGGAAACTATATAAAACTGTATAATATTAACAATCTCATTATTTCCCTAATGCATTTTACAGTATGCGAACTGTATCAGATTAATATAAATATGTTAATTAAAGTAGATTATTAATGTATTTCTAAACAAATGTTTAAACTCCAAATAGAATTGAGGGAAACGAAATAATCGAGAAAAAATGGGAATCGAATCGATCCAGGCTCTGGTGAATCGAATTAAATCGTTTCTGGAAATTCTGATCAATACCCAATCCTAATTAGAATATATACCATAGGAAAATATTACATTATCTTTAGTATTTGGCACCATTCTGGTGTGGGCAAATTTAAACAGCGTATCTAATTACATCTTTCAGCCCTCTGTATGAGGTCATCAAGATCCCTTAAAATGAACATTTTTTTTGTTTGTATTTAACATGTTCTTGTATCATTTTTCGATAAAGAAAATTAAGATCAAAACTGCCTTTTTGAGTGTTTCTTTGTTCAATTTGTTGTGAATAAGGGGCAGACAAAAAAATATGTTTATACTGATGCATCCATTTGCATACAAACCATTACTGTCTTTGGTTTCATCATGTGAGCTGGTATCTGGTTCAAAACTGTACAGCTGGATAGCTCTAAAATTGCTCACCAATTTTGTTGCTCTGGTATTGTTAGTTTAGGGTTGTGAGGGGCTGTAAGCTAGCCTGAGAGAGATCAAAACAACAGATCAAGATGATTAGAGAGGAACTTTAAGTGTTTTTTAGTAGAAAATTTAACTTTATTACTTCACAAACTAAAGTTATTGTTAAAAATATCATTTTTCTGAAGTTGGAATTTTCAAACTTTAATTCTGGTAGCTTTTGCTGGTATCAGCCGTATCTGTTATGAATGATCTGCAAAATTGCTGGTATTGTTGCCTCTTTAATAACACCTCCACGGACACCTCTCTCCATCTATCCTTCCCTCCTCCCCACCCTGCTTCATTAGTCGGTCATGCGTAACCTGTTCTATTTCTGTTGCCGCCCCCACCCCGCGCACCACTGCAGCCCTGTTGATGTTCATCCGTGTCCTCTATTATTGAAGGTGGCGGGGCATAAAGAGGGAAAGTTGAGGAGCTGTTATGATGATCAGAAAGTAAAAGTGCAGACACAGTAATGAACAGCCAAGTCCAAAGGATGCAGGAAAAGGGATGAATTCTTTACTAAACTAATTAAAGGGAAGTTTCTAATCCAGCCGTGTGATTCATTTTTATCCTAAAGCGTGCAGCTGCTTTAGGGGAGAAACAGACCGCAGCACGCTGCGCCTACAGATAAACACCATTAGTAGGGAGATTTCCACATTTTTATCTCGGCTTCCTCTTGAGGCTGATGTCACAGTCGTGTTGTGTTATCAGTAAATTAGTGTCACGTTAGATGGAGGGGGCTTTTGCTGTGATGCGGTGTGTGAGGACAGGGCTGCCAGAGATATTTGGGTTGAAGTGTGTATGTGTGCTGACCACAGCTGCAGGGGGAAACTAGTGACTCAGATAATAAAAAGTAGTTTGTCCTGCTTCCCAGTTTGTGTGTGTTAGTGCTTGTAGCCAGCTGTTGAGCTGCTGGCCTCATTAAAACTTTCTTTTTTGGTCCAAAGACTTTCTAAAGTATTGGCCTTTTGACATGACATTCCTGAATTGCCTTGTCTGTCTCTTCTCCAGTTTCTTTCACATGGTCTTGAATAATTTAGTAAAAATCTGCCAGTGTTATATTAAAATACTTTAAAGGGTTACTAAACAGGACAGTTGAAGGCTGACTCCATTTTAAACCCAGATTTGAAAAATGTAAAAGAGAGGGGTCGGGGCTACGGGAGGCGGGGATGGCGGAGGAGGTGTGGTCTGGATATGTGATTGACAGTGACAGTAAGTTTAGCTTCAGGTAACTAAAGGATCTTTCTATTATTGTCTTGATTAAAATAATTTTAAAAAATCTTAACGTTTAGGAGGCCCAAGCAGGCTGCCTCCCCATCCCACAGTGGCTCTTTGTCTGCCGGTCAGCCAGCTTTCTAAGGGCCGGTTTAGCAAGCCCAAGATGTTGCCGTTCTTGTCGTAGCGTCAGCATCACAGAAAAAGCTCCGCCACTCTTGCAGTCGTGGGGCAACCTCCACTGTTCTCTGCATCGCTGGGTGACCCCCGCCGCTCTTGGCGTCGCAGGGCGACCTCCGCCACTCTCTGCATCAACATTGAGGAATAAGCGCCACTGTTCTTGCCGTTGTGGGCCACCTCCACCACTCTATCCCAGGGCGACCTCCACTACACAAGGCATCGATGGGCGACCCCCGCCACTTTCGGCGTCACGGGGTGAACTCTGCCACTCTCGGCGTTGCAGGGCGACCTCTGCCACTCCCTAAATCACGGGGCTACCTCTGCCTCTCTCTGCATCGCATGGCGACCCCCGCCACTCTTGACGTTAGCATCACAGAGTTAGCTCCTTCGTTTTCAGCCTCACGGGGTGAGCTCCTTCGCTCTCTGCATTAGCTCCGCCACTCTCAGCGTCATGGGGAGGGCTCAAATGGTCACGTGATGAGCTTCATCTCTCGAGCGTCTCATGTGTTCAAAGATGGGCGGGGCTTTTATACTTGGGTTTAGAGCATAATGACATGAAACTTCTGGGACTTAGACCAGAAGACCAATCACAAAATTCAACTGTAATACCTCGTTTTAACCTGTAGGGGACAGCACACAGGCGGTTATAAATCATAATTTCAGTAATTAGTCAAATTTCTTTAAAATTGTCATAAATTGATAAAATGACCAAGAGACAGCAGTTTTAAAGTCCCTATTTAGAGAGGTCAAAGCCAAAATAAGTTGATTTAGTGTTTGGTTACCCTTTAATCTACATCTTAATTATAAAAAAATCCTATATGCTATTTTATTTTAGTTTTCTTTACAATTTTTATGTTTAAGTAAAACATAAAAATATATAAAATAAAAACATGATTTATTTTCTTGTAACTGTCTTTAATTTTCGTCACCTTCATCACTCTCTCTTTCTTGAAGGCTGATTTGTCACCATGGCAACAGAAGCAAGCTCTGAGACAGAGGTGAAGGAGAACACCGAGGAGTCCGCTGCCCATCCGGACCAATCGGAGAAGGCAACGCAGGAGACCCAGGAAGTATTGAACACCGAGGGAGAAGATAAAGAAAAAGGGAAGGGGAAGGAAAAAGAGGGTAAAGAAGGCAAAGGAATTTCTCGATACCTGCCAACATGGCTTAAGAAACAGAAGTCTTTAAGCCAGGTACCTTTCATTCAATCCTAGTTTTTGTTTATTAAGATCCCATTGATGTACATCGGGGAAGTTTGAAATCTATTCCGTTCCATTTTCCAAAAATAAAGACCTCGCCAACAAAGGAGACTCCACCCACTGAGGAACCCCCCAGCAAGGAGACAGAGGGAGAGGAGGTCTCTGCCCCAGAAGTGAACGGTCACGCTGAAGAAGCGGAAGAGAAGGAGGAAGTAAAGTCTGAACCAGTCAAGGAAAAAGAAGTGGAATCGAACTCCAACGGCAGTGCAGACACTGAGGTAATGCTTGTACATCACATCCCACATTCAGACAACTCACTGAGCTGTGCTCGTTTCAACTACAGCTTCAGACCATAATGTATGTTTACACATCTGCTATCAGCAGTTTGTGTTTCTGTGCTGGGAGACTGCTTTAATTTCCCCTTTAAATAGTACCCCAATTGAAGATGGCAAATTGACCAATCAGAAAAGAGATGTTGAAAAGGGGGTTGGGCATACCTTGAAACACTTAATATAATATAGTATATTTTATTTATAATAGTCAAGAGTAGTTTGAACCAACACAACTTTGATGCAAAGCTACATAAGAAAAGACTTAAATGATGCATCAACTCCAATATAACTAGAAAGAAAAGTTAAGATAGTGTAAAAGTATCAAAGATTTCAGGAAATGAAAAGAAAATACCACATATCAGCTTTAATTTCACTCAATGGTTTGTCTCTCGTTTATATGCACATTTATGAACTCATTGAATCAGCTGTTACATTGAGTCATTTAGACCCACCCTGTGACATCAACCCTTAAAAAATCAAAAAAATCTTGTTTTTCAGTCCGGGACAGAACATTACACAAGAATACTTGAAGACGTTTTTTTTTTGTTCAGATTTGGTCAAACAATTGGGATTTCCTCCCTCAGAAATAAACAGAAAGCTCATGTGCTTGCTTTAGTGAACACCTGTTAAACACAAAATATCTCCCATTCTTCTTGCAGCCAGCCAAGGAAGAGACGGTGGAAGAGAGTGTGCAGACAACTCCAGAGGAAAAGAAGGAGACAACAAAGGAAGAACAAGTAGCGGAGGAGAAGAAAGAGCAAGAACAGGAGACCCAGGCGGAGGCGGCGGAGGAAGGGGACGGCCAGACCTCCATTTTCCAGTCTCCTCTTCGTCTCGTGAGGAAGCCCAAGATGAAGGTAGTGGTGTGTCATGTGACCCTTCTGGATGGGACTGACTTCACCTGTGAGGTGGAGGTAAGACTGCATCGAGAGGTTTTTAGCTTAGTTTTAGCTGTCATGGTGTCATGTGACTGCCTTTAGATACATGATTTAATTGCAAGTGGATCCATCAAAAAAGATTTAATCTCGTCAACATGTTCATCGATGCGGAAAACTAAAAAATCGGTTTGTCTCTGGCTGTGCCCAAATTTAGAATAATGATGAGCTGATAACATTTCTTCATGCAGACTCGCTGTAAGTGTGCGCGCCTGTGAATGTGCGTGTACATGTGAGTGTGAGTGTGCGTGTACATGTGATTTTGTTGCATGCCCCTGTGAGTGTGTGCATGCCTGCAACTGTGCACGCTCCCATGAGTGTGCGCGCGCATGTGTGTGTTCTGTGAGTGTGAGTGTTTGTGCGGCTGTGATTTTGTGTGTGCACCTGTAAGTGTGCGTGCGCCTGTATCTGGTATCGCCTGTTCGTCCTGGGATGGGATCTCTCTCATGTGGGAATCCCTAAGGTTTCTTCGTTTTTCCTGACTCAGGTTTTTTAGGAGTTTTTCCTTACCAAGAGGGAGGGTCTAAGAGCAGGGATAACCAGTTTATTTAGTCTGTTTAGTCTTTAGATATGTTTTCATATTTCATGACTATTTTTTGCATCTGTAAAAATTACTTGCATGAAGCCCAATGAGTCAAAAATTTTGTGATTTTTGGGCTATATAAATAAAATTGAATTGAATTGAAATTGAATTGTTAGGGTGCGTGCCTGTAAGTGTGCGCGTGCTTGTTATTTTGCGTGCGCCTTTGTGAGTGTGCTTGGCCTGTGAGTGTGCGCATGACTCGTGAGCGTGCGCATGCGCCTTTGAGTGTGCGCCTGCATAGTAGACTGGCTGCGTGCTCTTCAGCTGCGTTTCCCTCCTGGGAAATTGTCGCAGCTCCTTGGATTTAAAAGTTTCACATACGTCAGTCCCTCCAGGATTTCGCGATGTTGCGATCACAACTATTAACGCAAATTCAAGCAAACCTGAGATTTGTTCCTCTCTCTGCAACTTTACATTGTCAGTGCAACTTTATTGCAGCTTTGACCAATCTGCCATGACAACAGTCATGGATGATGATGCAGCTTCACGACTGTTTCCCTTCTGACTCCTTCACAGGAGCCACCCTCTTTTTTTTCTTAACTCTCTTTTGCTCTCTGTCTATAACAGCAAGGTGGGGATGGGTTGGGAATTTTGTACTGAGGGGGTACAGACATAAGCCGAGTATGAAAGGATTTATGATCTTTTCAATATTACGTATAATAATTATTTATTTGTATTGAATCATTTATGTTAGTAGGAAAACAGTCATTTTGATGTAATGGGCAAGAAGAAAACATACTTGGCCTTAAAAAAAATCAGGAAAAAAATCTAAAACGTGACTTTCAAACTGTGAATGGACTCGTGTCTTGACTGAATTTTTACATCCCTGTTTGTCGTCTGTCTCAGAGGGACTTGCTCTCATTGTTAGGGTGCAGTTTAGGGGATAAAAGCAGGGCACACTGCAGGGGCTTGTCTGTTGACTTCAACTTGTGTATCCACACAAACACACACCCACCAAGCAGATTAGAGTGGTCTCACCAGATTAGATTCCTGCATCTGTTAGCCCCTAACAGACACGTGCCTCAGACCCCCTACCCTCACGGAAATCTTTACATTTAATATTTTATATTATTGATTTGAACGATTTTAACTATTTTCAATTTGCTTGTATTCAATAGTTGAATGTGGAGGTCCGCATGGAAATGTTGACTGATCTTTTTGACGTTAAGGACCGCTCCAAAGAGCACAGCAGTTTTCGGTTCGTAGCTCCACAGTGGCAAACCTGCAAGTCTGCAGGATGCCAACGCCCAACGGCGTGCTGTCTGCGAGTCCACGGTCATTTGAGTAGCTGCTTTGTGTCACAACAGATAACGCTGATCCTGCAACTCCCCGCTATTGTCCTGTAATGCGCACACGCACTCTGACAGACGTGTCCGTCCATCCCTGCCTCCACACGCTGGCATACTTAACATCGCGAGAGCGATGGATGCACAATGCATTCCAGAGATGAAGTTTTAGGTTTTGTCTCAAACGAACAAACAATGTCCCACATCCATACAAACCTCTGTCGTATCTATGAGCACCAACTTTATCTCAGGTTGAAACTAGAACTGAAATGTTTTTGAAGTTTAAACGAGACGGCAGGTGAACATTTGCGCCCCCCCTCTCTACTTACCATTTGGTTTTGGCAGGATTCCAGTCTCATGTCATTTTGTGTTTGTTTTTTTGTCCATTGGGTTTCAGTTTTTACTTTTCCTTTTAGTTGTATTTGATATCACAAAATTTTAAACTTGTTTTTTTTTTTTAGTAGACTGTCAGGTACTTTTACTTTATTGAAATGATCACAATGTTCCTCCTTAAACTGGAACTTCCACTCTAATTATTAAAAAAAATGTTTTTTTTACAGTTTTTAACATGTTCTTGTGTCTTGGAGGAATAATGAAGCTTAAAATTTCAGTTCTGAATATTTCTTTTGAAAGTGTTGCGAATCAGAAACAGCTGATTGGTGTTGAAAAAGTGTGAACTTGTGACAGAAAACATGCTGTCCCTGCTCCGAGGTCTCAGCAATGTGGAGGGAAAGGGGGGCGGGGTTAGTCTGCATAAACAGTCAACTCAGAGGTGAATTTCTAATGAACTACTTCTGCTTTTCAGAAACTATCTCCCAGAAAATAACTGTATTTTTTTTTAAAGTTTAGAAAGATTGGGACTTTAAGCTGGACGGAACATTTGCTGTGAACGTAACTACATCTACACATTTTTGTTCACTGAGTATCAATTGCTGACAGAACTAATAATTTTCTGGGAGATGTCGCTCCCCTGTCTAGCACTTGCACCAACGTATAACCACCAAAAGTAACGTGGCGTTCAATGTCTTCCCCAAGGACACTTCAACAAATTGGAAGGCAAGGCAGGAAGTGAACATGCGACCCTTCCGATCAGAGGTTGACCACTCTATCTCTGCAGCATGTTAGTAGTTGTAATTATCACAGTTTTTATTTACCACAGCCCAGTACTTTAAAAGAAAATTCTGAATCTTAAAAGTCAAAGAATTTCTGTGACATGTTGACCAAATAAAATCTAGAAAAGCGTTTGTTCTACAACCAAAAAGTTGCTAGCATTACAGTAAGGAAGGATATTGATCTGAAACAGTTTAGAAAAAATTGAATGGGAAGGGGGGCGGGGGGGGGGGGGGGATCTGTGCAACATAATCAAATGCAACACTAAACTTGAACTTGACATTCTTGAGAACTTTACAAGATTGATTTGCTATAGTTACAAGACTGTAAATGTGCCAAAAAGTATAAAAAAAAATGAAAGGTGCCAACTTACTGATGACTGTAGGTACATTGTACAATCCCAATTTAACAAGAGAATGATTCAAGAGGAGAAAATCTCCTTTTTAAAGTTTTCTTCTTCTCTCCATGTCATGGTAATTGTACGTATGGACTAAGTTCATTCCAAATGTTGCATTCTCACATTCCCTGGCTGTTGGCCAACCCTTTGGACATGGCGTCTGTGATTGAAGGAAAGTAAAAATGCCACAGATGTTTTCGGCGGTTCCGGCACAAAAAGAAAAAAGCCGTCTTTCACAGCTCTGTGTCCGCCACGCTCGCTGCCCTGACTGTAAGCCGTCTGTGCGGCCTCTTCCCAGAGGGTGTGCTGACTCACCTAAAAGAAATGAGAATTATATAATTGCATTACTCTGTTCAATTCTTTCCCCCTCTTCCTACCCTCTCACTCCTGACCTCCTCACTCTCTAAAAGATGCTGTTGAGTGTTTGCATTCATGCAAGCATGCATGGATGATTTTACGACCAAAAGTTACATTTTTAGAGAGAATTTGTCGCCCAGAGACATGAGGCGGAGAGATGGAGCACAATGCAAAAAGACCAACCCACTGAAATAAAGTGTTTTTTTAGCAGCATGTCAATAGGTACTGATGGAACATTTTTGACCTAATTGAGTAAGGATGTAACAATTCATTGTGAAGCTGTAAAAAAAAAGATTCAAACTCATCATCATGTTCATCAATGGAGAAAATTAAAAAATTTCTTTGCTCTCTGATATGTCTGTGTTTGTTGGCAGTTGTCAATTCTATCGCGCTTGTTGATGGTGTTGCAGGTGCATTGCGCATGTTGTTTGTGTGATTCGACCAGGCGTTACTGGTTAAGAGTATTTGTGTCAGCGCTGAGAAATGGTGCGGTGCATGCGGCTGCTGTGATGTGTGATGCAGGGCGCGCCTGTGAAGTCGGGTGTCAGCATTTCCTGATTGAGGTGGCGATGTCGTTTTTTTGCATTGCGAAGCTGTAAAAAATGTGTGCAAGTCGTCATCGATTGTGTCATGAATGGTGTTCACCTGGTGAGTGTGCTGGTGGGTGCTGTGAGGTGTGTGGTCATTAGGCTTGCTGAGTGTGTGCGTTACTGTGAGTGTGCAGGCGGGCCTGTGAGTGTGGGGTTACTGTAGTGTGTGCGTTACTGTGAGTGTGGGGACGGGCCTGTTATTGTGTGCGGGCGGGACTGTGAGTGTGTGTTCACCTGTGGGTGTGTGCGTTACTGTGAGTGTGTGTGCACCTGTGAGTTTGCGGGTGGGCCTGTGAGTTGGAATGCACAACTTGTGTCACCTGTGAGTGTTGCCCAGCGCGCCTGAGTGGCAGAGTGGAGGTGTGCGTTGTGGGAGTGTGGAGAAGGGCTGTTATTGTGTTTTTCGGATCTGAGTCGTGTTTCTATCTGTGGTGTGTGCTGTTGTTTGGTGTGTGCCAATACAGACGAGAGAGGGTTCCTGTGAGTAAATGCACATACTGTTTTGGCGGTCCAGTCCTTCGTCGCTTGGTGCTTAATTTTCATTGGGTCTGTTCACAGTGAGAAATGAGTGAACGTTGAGAATGGGTAGAATGTTAGTTAAAAATTAACATGTGCGGTTTTAGTGTTTTTCACAATAAAATTGGATAATTTTTGAATTTTAGTTAAAAATTAACGCATAAAGTGTTAAAAATAAATTTAAAAAATAGTCTTTTGTTGTTGCAACTTTTCACAAAAGTTGCCGCAACAATCATAAATATCCTCTGCAATATCTGGGAAGGTCTCATTTAGCTGCATAGAAAAGTTTGTGGTTATTGTGTTTTTTTATATTTTATTAGAAAAAATGTTCATAAAGTGTTTATGTTTCTTTCAGAAACGGGCGAAGGGTCAGTACCTGTTCTTCAAAGTGTGTGAACACCTCAACCTTCTGGAAAAAGACTACTTTGGTTTGACATACAAGGACAACCATGATGAAAAAGTATGTTTGTCTCGACATCCATACAAGAAATGATATGAAGTTGGCAATTTATCTTCCCCTTTTTTATGTTCTTTAAAATCCACAATGTGATTTTGCTGTTAAATATTATATGTTTGTTCTATAAATTATTATACACATATAAACAAACACATTATTGCTGTGATGTTTTCAGTTTGCCAAAAGATATCTGACCCATTTTCTTCAATTTGTTTTCATACATTATTATTTATGAATGTTTTGATTGTGTCTACAAAATTTCATCACTCTGTCTGTTTTTTTGCACCTTTAGTGTTGGCTTGATCCATTGAAGGAGATTAAAAGACAAATCCGCAGTAAGTTATTTCCCCTTCAAAATAAAAGCCTCTGCTTTTGATCTATGAGAATCTAGCCGTCAAATAAAAATTAAATTATTGACATTAATTTTTTTATACAATTATTGAAATGTTATGCTATCATTAAAATTTAGGTAAATTTTATGCTTTTTTTAAAATCACGTATGTCTTTAAATATTCATGCACTTTCTGCAAATTTTGCACGTTTTGTATCAAAACGTTAAATAATGCTACGCAGGTTTTTTGAGGCTATTTTTGAGTTTAGTGAATATTTTAGCACCATGCTAACCTTTTTAGCTAATTTGGCATCTAATGAGGTTTTTGGGCTAATTCTGAGTTGAGCTAGTATTTAAGCAACATTCTAGCTTTTTTGGCTAATTTAGCATCTACTAAGATTTTTTTAGGCTATTCTTGAGTTTAGTTAATATTTTAGCACCATGCTAAAGTTTTTGGCTAATTTGGCATCTAATGGGATTTATATGGCTACTATGGAGTTAAGCTAGTATTTTGTCAACGTGCTATCATTTTTTGGCTAATTTAGCATCTACTGAGGTTTTTTGGGCTAATTCTGAGTTAGGCTGGTATTTTACAGACTTACTAGATTTTTAGATTATTTGACATCTACTGAGGTTTTTCAGGCAAATTTTGAGTTAAGCTAACATTGACTAAGGTGGCATCTGTTGACATTTTTTTGGAATAATTTGGAGTAAAGCTAATATTTAGCAATGTTGCGTTTTTTTTTTTTTTTCCTTCATGAAATGCCTTAAATTCTTTGTACACTTTCTGCAAATGTATGCAAGTTTTGTATCAAATCTTCAACACTTTCATGACATTTAGCAATTAAAATAAATGCCATTGGCACCTTCAGCGACCACATTCTGTAAAAAGCATTCACACTAGCAACATCGCAGGTAATTCAACTTTTCTAGTTAATTAGTTAACTTAGAAATTTTCTTCAAAGCCTAAAATAAGAAATAAAAGAGCTGCATGTGGCTCCGGAGCCTCAGGTTGCAGACCCCTGTTTCATAGTCCTATCACTTTAGGTTTTTAATTGTCACCTTTTTTTTTTTAAAGACAAAATTTCCTTTAAGAGGTTTTCAAGATAATAACTTATAACTCTTGCCAACAGTCATGACAGTTACAATGGGTTTTCTTCCCTTTGCTGTTTATATTCTGCTCCTCCTGTTTACACCATAAGTCAAACAAGCTTTAACACTGTATAAAACCTTCCAGAACTTATAATTTAGACTCCCAAAAAACTTTTTTATGGCCATATGTGAGGGAGTAATGTTTGGGTGTGTAAGGAATGTGTATTTTACGCTTATGTATGAGTGTAATGTACGTTTTTTTGAAATATATACATATATATATTTTGGCCATGTCACAGTGTGCTCTAGCTGTTTAGAAATACCTGCTGCGCATCTTTCTATGAAAGTTTACGGAGTGAGAGAACCGGGACTTGTCGGCCTGTTGTTTATTTGAGCGTCTGCACACTCCCTGAAGATGTTTGTGTACACAGAACCGCACTAATAACATGTTTGACGGGGTTCTGTCTGCAGCCTGCAGTTAGCCATTAAGTTTTATCTTCACTCTGAACTCAACGACAATTAAATATTTTTAATTGAAAACTCAAACCAGAGCGCTTCAATTATTCTCAGGTCAAAGCAGTAGTTAGGAACTTATTTAACACGTTTTTTAGAGTTTTAAAATAAAAAAAAGGAAAAGGATCTCTGTAGTTTTGGGTTGTAACATTTTAGCATTTCAGATAAACTTTAAACATTTATGTTTCGTTCTGTAGTCTTGAAATTCATTACTATTTTGGAGCAAAAATGTAAGTTATTTTTGAATTGACTTAAAGTAGATTAGATTATCATATACAGAAAGCTCGCTTATGTCTAAATACCAGAATAACAAAGTTAGGATAGTGAGATAATTGAGTCAAAGTGGAGCAGGAATGACCCCTCGGCCGCAGTAAAAAGAAGTTTTCCACATCGTGGAGAATGTAATGAGGCAGGAAGGAATGCTGTAAATATCATAAATGCTGATAAACAGATGTTAGCCTGCATGCGTGAGCCGTCACATCAGGAAAAAGAGGAAAGAAAGGCAAGAAAAGAGAAAAACGATCATGCAGAGTCGCTGCAAATATTTTAACTAAATGTTAAAAAAAATTCTTCTTTAAAACATGTAAAAAGGAAATTTTTATAAAGATTGAATTGGGTTTTGAAGAAATGGTTGCCATGTAACGTCAGGCTAAGGATCCCAGATGGTCGTGGCCTTCTGGAGGAATGGAAACAGAACTGGAAATTGGATCTCAGGATTGTGTGAAGAATCAGTAATATTCTATTCAATTTTATTTATAAAGTCCAATATCACAAAACGATTATCTCAACAGCAGAAAGTCACCCGATGCAGGAAAAAAGTAGAAACCTCAGGGATGTCCGCATGAAGGAGAGATTCTCACCCAGAATGGACAGACGATTCGCCAGATCTATTAAAGAAGAATTAGCTTGTCTAACTCTACAACCACATATTTGAATAGAGTTCAGCCAAATGGGACTGGAGGACGAGTGGGGGCGAGGTCCACGACCCACATCAGGAGCACAGATGATCCACCTGGAATCTGAAATCTCATGTGAATTACACTGTACCAAACAGAAGTTAAATGAAATAAAGAATAAAGGAGAGGTGAAGTAAATGACAATAGAGAACAGAACCCCAGAGCTGATGTGGATAAGAACGATAAAAGATTTTTAGCGTACCAATAAAGTTGTGTTTAAATAGTCCTTGTTATTATCGTTGCAATACTACATGATTGAATTTTGCGTTGCCAGAATACGTTTTTACAGTACCAGATCTTAAGAGGAGGACGTTCAGTTTGGCCACTAGGTGGTGATCACACTGCAAAATTACACCTTATTCCAAAAGAAGAAGAATGTATGTGTTTTAGACCACAAATGGTTACTTTAAACAATATTTCATTAAAAGAGTTTGGAAAATTCATTCCTGTGAGTTTATAAATCGATTATTGATCTAATAAGCTGAAATCGATTCAAATCAATTAATTGATTGTATCAACCCAGCCTTAGTTTCCAGTGTTTTTGTTTTTTTTAATTTTGATTAAACTGTTTTTAGCCAAAATGTGTCAGGTTTAGGACAAAGTTTCTGCACAGTGGTGGTAGTTCATTAGAAATTCACCTCTGAATTGTGGGCGGGGTTGGTCAGCGCCAATGGCCCCGCCCCCTCTTTAAAGCTGAGATCTCGGAGCAGGATGGGAGCTTTTTCAACCTCTCAAATAAGATCTTTTTTGATTTTTGTCCAGTCCTGATTGACAATTTGAATAAACAAATACTCAGAAAGGCAATTTTGAGCTTCATTTTCTTTATTGATGTCCTTCATTATCAGAAAATTTGTTAAAAGAAAAGTTGTTAAAAATACGAAAAACAGGATTTTTCATCTGAGGGAGTTTAAAAAAAAAAAAAAGCTGCATCTATTAATGCATAACCATAACCATCAAGTTTTTCTAACTTGTTTAGTGTGAATCATTCTTAAATATTCTTTTTTCTCTTCCAGGTAACAATTGGCAGTTCTCTTTCAATGTCAAGTTCTACCCTCCAGACCCCTCGCTGCTCACCGAAGACATTACGAGGTAAACACTCTTAAACGTGACGTCTTTTTATAGCCATTTCAGGATGACAAAACGTGCAGCTGCGTCCAGCTTAGACGGGCCATCCCTGCAGTTCTCCTTCCTTCTTTTTACAGCTTTTTCCACCTTTTCCAAGCCTACAAAGGTTGTTTAAAATAAATAGGATAAATGTTAAGTCAGCATGCAGTTTATGATGCTTTAAAATATGTCACATCAGTCAATTTAGTTTTGCAGTTTCAACACCTCAGCTCCATCAGTGCAGCTTTGATGCTGCCTCAAAACGTGGATTCTGTCCTGTTTTGGGCGACGTTTCGACCTACTTCATAAGGAGCTTTGAACCGGACCGCAAGAATAAACCGGCGCACGGACTGTCAAATGTTTACAAATCCTTTTAGCTGCGGGACAGTTCACGACTTCAAACATGCAAATGTATATGTTACGTAACAGAGTTTGGATGTGCAGATTAGGCTGATGTTTATCCCGAACGCACAGAAATCCAAAACACAAAGAAAAATGCAAAACAGACGGATTCCCTAATGCAAACATTCCCTCTCTGCTGGCAGACGCAGACGCAGTGTTAGTGTTTTAGGCTTTTTCATATTGTTCCGTTAAAAACCGTCCCTGTTTCCCTTCAGGTACCTCTTGTGTCTGCAGCTTCGTGACGACGTGGCGTCCGGACGTCTGCCTTGTTCATTCGTCACTCACGCTCTGCTGGGTTCGTACTCGCTGCAGGTACAGCACGACACCTCCTGATCTCGGCTGGATGCATTCAGAAATGGAATACATTGGATTTAGTTAACGGATTATTGCGTTAATGCTTTACAGGCAGAGTTTGGGGACTATGAGCCGGAGCAGCCCCGCCCTCTGGACTTCATCAGTCAGCAGACGTTTGCACCCAATCAGAACAAAGAGATGGAGGAGAAGATTCTGGAGCTCCACAAGTCCCACAAGTCAGAACAGACGTGATTTGGTTTGATTTATGTTGAGTTAGATCTGTAGTTTTCATTTCAAGCATGTTTTGTCTGCAATTATGATATTTCGACTTTTAACTTTAAAACAATAAGACAAACGGTCTATTTAAACTATTAACGATTTGATTTTTGGTTAAATCCCGTCTGGATTTTTGGAGCTTGATTACATTTTTTGTATGGCTGGTGTATAAACAGAGGAGTAGATGAAGTCGAGAGGAAAATATGGCGCTCGAAAATGAATAGGTGAAAGTCCCTCCCCCTGCCGGAGCCTGCCACAATTAAACATCATTTGCATCCGAAATCATTAGCTGTAAGTCCTCGATCGGAACCCCCTGCTTTAAGCTTTTGACCTTTTTTCCATACCATAACTGCTGATGTGATCGGCTGATTCACAGTGAAAAAAAACTGCATTTTGCCGACTTTTTCTCTGCAGGTTAATGGGTGTAGTCATAAAATTTGAACACTTATTAATATTGACTTGAAAGAAATAAAGAAGAAGAAGAAGAAGAAATTTATTTATATAGCACTTTTCACAAGTAAAAACCACAAAGTGCTTTACAAGAAATCATTAAAACACAATACGCTTGCAATACAATAGGATAAAACAAATGGAGCCAGATGGGTAAAAACAGAAAAAAGTAAAATCAGGTTAAAGTAGTAAAAAGATAAAAGTTAACTAAAAAGCCTGTCTAAATAGAAAAGTTTTAAGAAGCTTTTTAAAAGAACCAACCGATTCTGCCATACGGAGGGTTAATGGAAGGGAATTCCAAAGTCTGGGGGCTACAGCTTGAAAAGACAGGTCTCCGCGGGTTTTAAATTTTGTTGCAGGGACTTTGAGCAAATTTTGATCTGAAGACCGAAGAGAACGGTAAGAGTTGTAAGGTGTTATCAGATCACAAATATATTTGGGAGCCTGACCTTTAAGCGCATTAAAAGTTAAAACTAAGATTTTAAAATCTATCGATTCTAAATTTGAGCGGTAGCCAATGTAGTGAAAATAAAACCGGGGTGATGTGTTCCCTTCTGTTGGTTCCAGTTAAAAGCCTCGCAGCTGCATTTTGGACAAGTTGGAGACGGGCGATAGCAGATTTGTTAAGACAGATAAAAAGCGAGTTGCAATAATCTAAACGAGAGGAAATAAAAGCATGGATGACCAGCTCAAGATCAGATTTAGACAGAATGGACTTTAGTTTTTGACCACATAACCTGTATGTGCGTCCAGAGACATTGATTGGTCAAAGATAACACCGGGGTTTCTGAACGTTTAACGTTCTCTGTCCCATTTGAAGCTCACATTGACCACTAAACTGTTACAGTTTATTCTCATTTAAAAGCTTCAATGCTGATAGTATTGAAAAGTTTTTAAAATATAATTTTTCAAAGGGTTTACTAAAGTTTAGTTGAAAATTTCCGCTTACGCAATTGACTAAAGTTGCAAAATTTCCTCCTCTGGCCTGAGATCTTCTCTGGCGCCATCTTGCATGTGACCAGAGGCCCCTTCATAAAGTAAATGATGTGAATGGGATTAGTGAGGTTCGTCTTCGCTCCCTGAAATAGAAACAGAGGTGGTGATTTGGTACGTAAAGACGTAAACTGACAACAGCTGACATGTTGAATCCTGTTGCAGGCGTGAACGACATGAAGCTGTTATAAAGGACTAAATCAGTGAGATGCATCAAAAGAAAATCACATTTATGTTATCTTCTAATACAGATGATGTTGTTGAGCATCCCAGCCTATGAACAGCTCAGGTGTCAGGTGACACTTGTTTGAAAACTTTCTTACCTTTCTTTGCTCATAGGGGAATGACACCCGCACAAGCTGACATCCAGTTTCTAGAAAACGCCAAGAAGCTGTCCATGTACGGGGTGGACCTGCACCGCGCTAAGGTACGAGTGAACCAACTCCCGCTTCCTCTCTTCTCGGCTGTTGTTGTCATGTGAGGATTAGCGCAGCCTCTTTGATGTGGGGAAAGCATGCCGGCGTGTCTGCGCGTTCGAGTCCCTTTTTAACAGAGCGTGTCAGCTGTACAAACATTTAGGGGAGGCCGTTGCCATGGGAACGGCCACTCTCTCGCTGGGATAGCGGGTCATCAGCGGGACCGTGTGCATGTTTCCATTTCTGTTTGAGGACATTCTTGTGTCTCTGTGCAAAACAGAGGAAATGGCTAAATTTTCACGAGAGAACTGGACTCTGCCAAAAATAAAAAAGTTAAAATATGACTAAAAAAAGTAAAGGTTAGGACGAGGAGGGAATAGGCGATTGGAGGAGAGCGTAGACACGCAGGAGGGCATTATGAGGGCAGCAGTAAAATGGTTTTTTGGGTTTTTTTTTTTTGTTAAAGTTGTGGGAATACATCAGTCGATTTACTTTCTTTTACTATTTTTATTGATTTTTTTTAAAACTTCAAAGATAAAAAAATGTGCATATTTGAGGGAATGTCTAAGAAGCTTGCATCATTATCTGAATTATCTGAAAAACACTTTTGCTGCATTTTAATGCACTACAAATACAGTTTATACAATGGTGATGTAGTCCAGATTTTATTTTTTTATTTTTTTCAGATGTAAAATTATTGCGTTTGGACATTTGCATGTAGTGGTAAAATGTCCTTACAAGTGAAATTGTGATAGCACTAAAAACTCTTGTCTTTAAATATCACAGTACATTGCTGCTCCAAAATACATCCTGCATGAGGATGAAATCAGCAAATTAATTTAGTCCCCATATAACCACTTTTTTAATTAAAAATCCCAGTAGTATTTTAATTATGAATATGACGTTTTTAACCATAGTACCACATGATTTGATTTGTCATGTTGATCTTAAGCCTCTGTTTCCAAAATCTCCTCTGAGGGGGCGTGGCCACAAAGGGTTCTACAATTTGACAGATTGGCCAGACCAGGAGTTGATTTGAAGCACGTTTTGTAATTCACCTCAAGAAAGAAAAAAATAACACAAGATCTGGAGAAAAAAAAAGCTTTAATCCTGATCAAAAATGAATTTAAAAGAGAATATCTTGGAGTTTCCTGGAGTTCTGTTTTAGGCCACAAATGGTTACTTAAAAAATATTTCCTTAAAAAAGTTTGAAAAATGTCAATAAGCTTATAAAGATGATCATTTTATCAGCAATGTATGTGTATGTCGACCGAGTATTAGCATTAGCCGTCCTATGAGAAATGCCATTAAATGTTAGCATCAAGCTTGCAGACTTTAGCTTTATGTGCTAAATCGATCTATATTTCTATGAATCAATTGTTAATCTGTAAAGCTCGAACTAATCCACTGTAGCTAGCTGTGCAGTAAAGAGCTAGCGAGCTCTTGTGTATCAATCTAGCGAGCCCCGCTGTCACCGGTGGCTGGCTGGCACATTTTCTGCCCACTTTAAAACCATATGGGGCCCACTTGACTCTGAATAATACGAGTGATTAAAATAATTTCATTCCAGTTTGGCGGGCCAGATTAAATAGTTTAACGGGCCGCAGGATGCCCACCCCTGGTATTAGCAAATGAGGGGAGACTTTTCTGAGGTTTTCTAAAAAAAGGGCATCAAAGTAGATGTCCATCAAAAATATGATTTTTTTATTTTATATATATATATATATATTTTTTATTAGTTTTGCATTTTTATCGTTATTGAGATCTTTAAAATTTGTTGTGTTAATTAATTTGTTTATGTGATTTAAGTCTTCTGGAATTACGTAAATTGCGTTACCGGTTGAAAAGAAGTTAAAACTTTTAACTTTTTTTACTCGCACCACCTGCCACCAGCGCACGGACCCAAACTGAACGACTCTGATATAGATTCTAATACAACACTGATAATTCTTATTCGAGGTCGTTATACGTGCACAC
Source organism: Oryzias javanicus (assembly GCA_003999625.1). Taxonomy (NCBI): domain Eukaryota; kingdom Metazoa; phylum Chordata; class Actinopteri; order Beloniformes; family Adrianichthyidae; genus Oryzias; species Oryzias javanicus. Next base: position 23,215,687 of record CM012460.1, on the reverse strand, counting down.
ACCAACATGAATGAGACTTTTGGTATCACGCAGATTTTTTTTTTTTTTTTCACAAAATGGCTATGCGCACTGATGCGACTCAGAATAATTTTTTAGGCGCACCATTGAGACATCCATTCGCACTCTAGAGCCCTGTAACACCTCCAGCGTGTCGACGTTCCTGCTCACAAGCACTGAGTCAATATGCAAAGACTTCCTGATTACTCAGAACTGTTGAGCTTTTAGGCTGATAAAAATCCCTCCACAAATAGACACTTACCAAAAGCACTCGCAACAATACATTACTGATGCAACACAAGGACAAAGCTATGATGTGTGCACGCGCCGATAAAACCGTCCATTATCCGCATTTTGCTTTTTCCATTAGTCCAACAGATTTTTCCTCTGATCAATCGCAGCAGTAATCAATACGGCCTCGACATTACCAGATGGCGTTGGATTTGAAAGCGCTGTTAGTGAGTCTGTCTTCTTCAAAACTCCACCCCGCTGACTACTTTAAAAATCAATTGATGTGCAATCTGATTAAGTGGGGACAAATTGGTGCCATGTGTGAATATTTGACATATTTTAAAGAAGGCTCTCTCACTTGTATGTTTATAATTACTTTGCAGGATTCCGAGGGCGTGGACATCATGTTGGGTGTGTGTGCAAACGGACTCTTGGTCTACAAAGACAGACTGCGGATAAATCGTTTTGCCTGGCCTAAAATACTCAAGATTTCTTACAAACGGAACAACTTCTACATCAAGATCCGACCAGGCGAGGTTTGTTGATTTAACTCCTCAGAAAACGTCTGAGGTCCAAAGTCCCAAACAAAAATCTGGGTGTGGCTTTTTGCCTTTTTAGACGGAGCAGTTTGAAAGTACGGTGGGATTCAAACTCCAGAATCATCGCTCTGCCAAAAGATTGTGGAAGGTCTGCGTGGAGAATCACAGCTTCTTCAGGTAGAAAACCGTTGAACCGAGTCAGTCTGGAGCGACCCCGCCCCCTTTCTCCTCTTTGCTGCTGAGAGCTCAGCTTCAGCATATTTTTTCAAACTGCATGTTTTTTTTGTCTGATCTGGATTCACAAGATTTGAATTTTAAAAAAGTGCAATTTTAGTCTTTATTTTCTTAATACATCAGAAAAATAGAACATGTTAAAAACACGATTTTCATAAGAGTTGGTCTTTAAGCAGGGTAACTGCCCCGTTTGGTTTTATTACATATCAATGTCGGATGCTTGAGGGAAATTATAACTCTTCCTACTGTCTATGCTTGCTTTGTTTTGGCTTTGTGTCAGCACACCTGGACATTTCTATATGTGTCTATGCGACTGGATTGAAGACTTTAATATCCTGTTTACTACGGCTGTAACGATTCAGTCAAGGCACGATTCCATTCTATTCAATTCACAGTTTTAAAGTTTTAAGATTTTTTCAGGGTTTTTTTCTCTCAGCACAATTAATTAAAGGTATTGTAAGCCAAATACGTTTTCTTTTTGCTTCTTACATAAAACTGTCTGTTTTCCTAACAAAGGATTCAATGCAAACAAATAATTATACATAATATTGAAATGATCACAAATCCTTTTAGACTCGGTTCATGTTGTGCTCCATCTAATGGACTGCTCCGCACTCATGCCCGCTCAGCGCAACCCCTCACGCAGGCGCAGCGCACGCACTCACTACCCCCGGCACTCAGCACAAATGACTGGCGCGCAGCTCGCAGAGAGAATAGACAGAGAGCTAATAAAAAAGAGCACGGCTTCCGGGAAGGAGACAGAAGGGAACCGGTTGCGAAGCTGCGTCATCTCCCATGACTGTTGTCCGGTGGTTTGGTTAAAGTTGCAATGAAAATGCAAAGTTGAATTTGCGTTAATAGTTGTGATCACAACGTCCCAAAATCTTGGAGGGTCTGCAGGCAGACTGTGCCAAACACACAATCACAGGTGTGCCAGCACGCTCACAGCTGCGCCTGCACACTCAAAGGCACGTCCGCTCACTCACAGGCATGCCCTCACATGCGCCGGCACGCTCACAGGCACCCGCACACTCACAGGTGTTCCCAAACACGTAAAGGTGTGCCTAAACACTCACAGGTGTTCCCAAACACGTAAAGGTGTGCCTAAACACTCACAGGCACGCACATCCTCACATGTACTCACAGGGGTGCAAAATCATTCACAGGTGTTCCCAAACACTCACAGGTGTGCCCACACACTCTCAGATGTGCCCATACACTCACAAGCACACCCTCCCACTCACAGGTGTGCGCACACTCACAAGCACGGCCTCACACTCACAGGTGTGCCCATACACTCACAGGTGTTCCCGTGCACTCACAGGTGTGCTTGTGCACTCACAGGCGCGCCTGCACACTCAGAGGCGTGCAAAATCATTCACAGGTGTGCCCACACACTCTCAGATGTGCCCATACACTCACAAGCATGCCCTCACACTCGCAGGTGTGCCCATATACTCACAGGTGTGCACACACTCACAAGCACGCCCTCACACTCACAGCGAGCCTGCATGAAGAAATGTCATCAGCTCTGCATTTCTAAATTTAGACACAAGTTAAGACGAACCGATTTTTACATTCTCTGTTATGATGAACATGTTGACGAGTTTAAATAATTTTTTTATGGATTCACAAAGAATTCTTACATCTTTACTGTTTACGGTAGATTTCCATAGAAATTTTTTTTTCATTTCAAACTTGCACAGTGAAAGTTTTTAAATAGAATCTCATAGCCAGTCATTCTGAAGCTTTGGATTCTGTGTGTTTAGGTTGAACGCACCAGAACCTCAGACTAAGGCCCGCTTCCTGACCCTGGGTTCCAAGTTCCGCTACAGCGGGCGGACTCAGGCCCAGACCCGATTGGCCAGCTCTCTCATAGACCGACCCGCTCCCAGCTTTGAACGCACGTCATCGAAGCGCATCAGCCGCAGCTTGGATGGAGGTAACGCAAGCGTGTAACTTGGAATCAAACAGAAAACAAATATGTTACAAGCAACAAAAGGAGAGCTGAATGTAAACAATGACTGAGATTTCACAGGATCAGTTTCTGTACTGATCTGATATTCTCAGTGTTTGAACAGATACAGGAAATGGCTACAACATGTGTTTCCTGTCATGCTGTTAATGGAGATGAAAAGAAAGAGGGTTTGTGTATCCAAATCAAAGATATGCTTGATGTTTGTAGTTTTTATCTATGTAGAAACATGAGTTTGAGATCATATTAGACACTCTTCAAAAAAAAAACCAAAAAAAAACATAGAGGTAGTTTATTTTCTTTTTTTGGGATTTTTTTTTTTTTTGGTGTGGTTGTTACCCAGTTTAATTCCCGCTTTCACCATTATATTGCCCCTCTGCTGGACAGATTTGTGTCTACTGCAGCCATAAAATCACTCTAGAATAAATGAGTATTTTTCAAAAACAATTTTTTTTTTAATCAAAGATGAAAGAATAAATAATAAGTGAAATGCCAACATAAATGACAGCAGTTTTTACAGATTTTGTCCATGTAGGATCTGAATTTCTGATATTCTCATTTCTTAGCGCCGGTGATTAGCATCACGGAGGCTGGCAGGGATACCACCGAGAACGGACACGACCCCCACCTGGAGCTCCAGTCTGACTCAAAGGTGTGTAAAGCTTCTCTAATTATTTACTGTACACTAAGAAAAAAAAGATCCAAACCAAAGTGGAACATTTTAGAAATGTGTTCCGATAAAACCTCGATATGACACATTAACAGCATTTACTGTGTTCAATAACAATCCTTATGTAAAGAAAGAATAAAGATCCAACATTTTTTCGGGTTTCATTTTTTTTTTTTTTTTAGAAAAAGCTGATAACTGTTCCAGCTTGCTTTGTTCAGCTTCATTATTTAACTAAAGTTTAATAAAAGGTTTGACTCTGACTGATTCTGCATGAGTTCCTCCTTAAAACCCAGATTTTGGTGGAATTAATGTTTAAAACACAGTAAATGGAAATGTTCTGCTTTTATCTGTTACATCTGACACACATTGGGGTTTTTATTTTTTTTTCTTCACATAAGTTGCTCAGTATTTGAGGTTTCAAGGCTTTGCATCAAGTAGATCAAACACATTTCCCTTTTAACTCAAACTGAATACGAGTTTTTTGAAGCTTTGTCACAACTTTACACTACAGTGTATGCGGAAAATACCCTGGTAGATACAAGTTTCTAAAAAAAATAAAAAATAAAAAAAAAACGCTTTAAGCTATTTCATTTATCAAAGTTGAGGCCCAGGGGCCGAATCCGGCCCTCCAGATCATTTGATCGTATTGTTATTTATGGCCCGATGTTATCTATCACTTATTTCTAACTTGTATAATTTTAACAAAATATATTTTTATGGAGAGTAAAATATTGAAAGTTATTTAAGGTTTAAGTTGATTTACTCTGGAATAATATTCCTCCATGTTTTTATTCATACTTATGTTAAAAAGTTACGTTTTTATAGTTTTAAAAATGTAGTTTTAGTCTTTTCAATAAATATTTTATCTTGTTCTGATTGCGACCTAAAGTGTGTTTTGGATTTGGCCCCCTGTGTGATTGAGTTTGACTCCACTGGCTTCAACAGTTTAACTATTTAACTGACGTATTTCCATATTATTTACTAGAAATGTTTGTGTAGCAGATGATGAGTGAAGAGGTTGGATAGCTAACCCAGAGATATTACCATGACTTGTTTGAAGTTAATAATAGAACTTGATTTGAAACCGATACTACATCGTTTTTATGGACTTTTTATGGATTTTTTTTTTTAATCCTCACTGAAGAGTTTCCTTTTTTTCTTTAAGAATGGCTTTAAATACTTACTAGTTCGAGGCATTATATTTCGTTAATTTTTTTTTAATTTACTTGAGTACTTTATTCTTTCCAGGCCTGTTTTTGTTTTACTATGTTTATACTTTTGTTGGATTTTTTTTGTTTCTTTGGTGTCTCTGATGGTTTAAAGTGCTTCACAAATAAAGTTCATTTATTCATTCAAAATGTCACTCGGGACAGGGCGTGTTCAGCTAGATCAGGGCTCTCTAACCTGTGGCTCTTTTATCCCTTTATTTTGGCTCTTTAGCTTTAATGAAAAATGCTAATGAATGAATAAATAAGAGATTAATTAGTTATGTTTTTTTCATTTCTGCTTCAATTCTTAAACAACAATGCAAAAAAAAGTCAGAATATCTGTAGAAATGTTCTTTAAATTTTTGTTTTTAATTGGGCTGGGAATCAAAAAAAAAAATTAACTAATCTCAAATTAATCGTGATTATTTAACTAATTTCTTTTTCCTAGCCCCTTATTATCTGCAAATAATCTTGATATGCCATCACTCGCTAAATTGTACATTTATGTGACTCTCCCTTTATTTTGTCTTTTTTTTGTTTTATACTTATTCACTTGACATAAAATCATGCAAAAACAGAAAATTCCATCTGGAAAAATGGTATTCATTTTACTGTAGAAATCCCCAAAATGTTTAACAAAGTGCTTTTGGAACACTGAATGAAAGTTTTATGTGAAGAATATCATTTTTCAACAAACTAATCAACATGTTCTTGAATGAAAATCAAATCATCTTCCACCTTGTTTATTAAAATAAAAGATCCCTTTTGTCCAAAAAACACAAATAAATGCCATATTATCTCTTTAATTAAATAAAATCTCAATCACAGAATATAAAAAAGTGTAAGTTTACTTTTAGACTAAGTTTTATTATGCTGATCTCACAGCTGCACAGTAAGACGCCAGAGGCCATTAATAAATATTAACACATTAACATTCACAACCCCACTTTTTAATTAGAAGTGAATCATATAAAAGTCTCCAAAAGTTTTTTCTTATTTGGTAAATTACACTGAAGTGGTTAAAGTTTTGAACAAATGATTGAATTTGATTAAGAGTTGTGTGTTTTCAATAAAAAGCTCAGGTTATTCTAAATGTTTTGAGTTAATTTTTTTTAATAAATAGATTCTATGAAAGTGTTTATATTTAACATTAAAGGGAAAAAAACAAAGAAGACATCTTCAGGTCAACAGGGATGTGAAAACCTACATAGTTTATCATTATGTGCACCTCAGCCATCAATTTATAAATATAATTAATCTAATTTTATTAAATGCTAATGAAGTAATAATTCCTTTAAAGAATTTTGTTCATTTTCCCTCTTTGTCCTCAGCAGTCTTCCACTGCTGGGTTTTGTTATTTTAGTTTGGGGTTGGACCTTGGTAGTCTTAGTTTGCGAGCTTTGTTTATTTGTTTTCTTTAGGTAGTTTTGGTTAAGCAGCCGTTAGCAGGAAGCTGCTGACTCTGACGGTCGACGTCGCTGAGTCGGCAGTCTCCTGACGTTTTTTTTTTTTGGCCAAGGAGCCACCATGGAGAGCTAAAAGAGCCACATGCTGCTCTGGAGCTGCAGGTTGCAGACCCTGAGCGAGATAAATAAAAGGCCGTAGGGAGGAAAAAACAGTTTTTTATGGCAGCAGTTGGAGAAAGCCCAAAATCTCCTAAAGCGCATGATTCCTGCCCTCTTTTCCTCACCTCCACCTTTCCCCTCCTCGTTTTCCAGCACTTTCTGGTTGTCTGGTGATCCCGTGTTGACACTTTTACTGCAACAGCTGCTCCCACGGTTCTCTGCACTAAGCTGCACCCTGCTATGCTCGCTTTGAAGCTGAACTGCAGTGTTTCTTCACTGACTAATCTTTTTGTCTTTTTCCCTCTCTCTTTTTCCCTTCACACACACTCCTTTTTGGTTTTGCTTTTCGCACGTTCCTCCCGCATGGCGTCACGTTTTGTTTTTCATTCCATGGAATGGATACTCGCACACGGCGTTGGCTTCACTTAATTTGTTCTCACGGCTCAATTCCGCCCCTGGTTTTTTGTTTCTTCCTTTTCACATTTTTCACCCATGATCTCCCCCTTCAGTCTATTTTCATGTTCCCTCTCTCCTTCTCCTCCTCATCGTCGCTGTCATCCATCCCCCCTTCCCTCGACTCCATCTCCGAGTTCGACCGCGGGCTTTCAGACATCTCGGAAGACGACGACCGCGCTGGCGGCGCAGACACGCCCCGCGCGCTGTGGGCCCTCCCCTCCAACACCCTCTCCTTCCTCTCCGATCAGCAGCTGGCTGATCTCGGATCTCCGACTCCTTCGCCCCCCCACTCAGCCTCCTCTTCGAACGCATCAGAGCTCCAGAAATTCGAGGAGGGCTGCAGAGTTGAAACCAGAAACACAGCTGCACGTCGGCCGGGGTGGCTCTGTCTGCAGGGCGTGGTTAAATGGGCTTCTTTTATCTTATCTTTCCTCAGTGTTTTGGGAAGGAGCGGAAGCAGGTGTCTGCCCGCCAAGCTCCGTTCAGGATTACCCAAGAAACTCATCCTTCTGTCTCCTGCTTTGTGGCAGCAGCTGTTGAAACCACTTTTTAGAATGCCAGCGACCAAATGTATGTTTTTAAACACGGGTACATCGAAATTACGCCAGATTTTTAGGTGTTTTGCTTCAAAGTGGACCCATTTTGTCAGTTTTCTGACCAAAAATTTAACTCCAGTTTTTGCTAAATTCTTGACCGCGCTTCCTTCCCACTTAACGCAGCTCACTTTACCCACAGTTTCATCCACCCGCTCCGCCATCTCCTCCTTCGCGTCCCTCTCCTCTCTCTCCGTCGCGTCCCGCGCCTCCCTTCCGTCTCTGTCCCGTTCGAACTTCGCCGCATCCCTGCAACGCTTCCTCCACAACCCGTCCCCCCTCTTCCTGCCCTGCCTCCTCGTGCTCTTCCTCCTCGCCGTGATGCTGACGGCCAGCCAGTCTCTGGTCCTCGCCCTGATTTTAGCCACGCCCCTCGGGCTGACTCTGTGCTATTTCGAGAACGCCATGTCCAGTAAAAGAAAAGCAACGCCGCCAGCGGCGCTCAGTGACGAGGCGGATAAACACGGAGGCTCACTTTTGACCCCTCCTCACGTCAGGCACCACGCAGACGCTACCTGGATGCAGGAGATGTGCGACCCCGCAGCATAAATCGCCCAATTTAACAAGTCGTCTTAATTCACTTTTTCACCTGTGACATATTGATATATTTCTCCTTTTGTGTTAGAATAAAGAACAGATAAATATTTAGATTTTTAGAGGAAAATGAGAAATATAGAATTAGATTAATGCTTATTATTAAGATATATTTAAAATTTAAGAGGAAATGTTATCACTAAAGCGTCTCACTCTACATTTAGAAAAGCTTCTTTTAAGTTTTATCTGTACAGTAACTCACTAAATTTGGTAAAAATAAGTAATGCTGATTCTTTTTGCTTTCTTTGTGCATAGTTGTGCCACAAAAACGTAACATTATATGGATGATTACAGTTAACACCAGAGGATGATGTACAGAAAAATACATGATGGAATACTGATGAGGTTCAAAAAATCATACTATATAACTGCTATTAGAAAATAATCAAATTTATAGTTTTACAAGGAAAGACGAGTCAGGATAAACAGGCAGAATTGAAAGAAAATAGCTGCAAAGTTAGTAGTTCTTTTGGAAAAAAATAAGTTTAAGTAGAACTTTTGTGTGCAAAAATAATTTATTCGTCCCACGTTGGGGAAATTCAAGTTCTACCGCAGCATTACAGATGAAAAAGGTCAGTCAATAGTAGACAATTTCCATATTTACAAAGAAAACAAAACTAGTGTGCGGAGACAAAAGAAAAATAAAGAGGAAGAAATTGCACCGTGGATATAAGTAATGTAACAGAAATTACCCAACGTATTTTTATGCAACGTTTCAGGCTCTGTCAGGAGCAAATTACACTATATTCTAGGTGGTTTGGAGAGTTTTTGCAACAAAACTCACCCAAAATAAAACATTTCTGTCAAAATACATGTTTTTTTATGACTTTTTAATTTTTTTTTATCAGACAGCAGTCATGGTGTTCCTCTTAGCTGTATGGAAACATCTGGTTTCAGCTATTGCAGCCCCATCAAATTCATTTGTAGTTTCCCCCTTTAACATCTGAGGCGTCGCCGGTGACACTTAATTGAGCTGTTAACGAGTATCCGGGTGCTCGGATACTCGCAATCTGCTCCCAAAAATTTGAGTACAAGATCGCTGATTCATCATCTTTCTAAATATAGTAGAGTGTAGTAAAATATTATCTGTGGACGATGGATTTATTGCTCTAAAATCCAGAATAATGTTATAACTAGTGAGAGTTTCTGTTCCGTTCAACTGAGACTGAAGTTCTGCTCACTGACATGACTTCTAAAAAAAATGGTTTGAACACTGGAACTTTCTTTTGGTTAGTTGACACAATGAACGTAAGGAACTCCAGCGGATTCTGAAGCAGAGGAACACAGCCTCGTGCTGATATAAAAATTGACTTTTTTACTTTTTCCTGCAATATGTAATGCTAAGAACGTGAAATGTTGAGGAACTTTGAGGATGGAAAAACTGTGGAGAACATTTTCAGGTTTTGTGGGTAAATGATCCGAAACAGCAGTGATTTTTATTTGTATATTGTTTGTGTTACCGCTGAACTTAACAACCAGAATGTTGACCAAAAAAAAGTTTAAATTGACTTTCTATTTTAAATCTTTGTGTTTTTATCAGTTTTGTTTATTCTGAAGTATAACTGATGGTAAATTAATACAAATATTTCAATTTTCACACACCCATTATAATAACAAACACATAGCAACAACAAATTTTAAAAGTAAGAATCGTGGTTTCATTCGCGGAGCTTTATTTGTGAATGGAATCAGATCCCCACCTAAGCAACGATCCTCAGCCGTAACGCTTAAACACAAACATACTGAAGCTTTTCAACCGAGCGAGCCGCTTTTCTCCTTCAGAATCTGCTGGAATTACGTCGATCGCATTACTGGTTGAAAAGTTACAGTAAATCAAAGAACATAAACACTGGAACTCCGGTGTTAAAGGGTTATTTATAGAGCATTTGGACAGTTTTTTAAATATAAACGTCAGGAATAAAATTATATTTTAAGCACTTTAACAGATTTAAGGAAGTCTTATTTCCACTTAAATGATTAAACTTTGAACTTTTTTGTTACTTGTAATGTTTTATTTAATCTAAGTTGTGCATGATAATTAATTCAGTCACTTTAAAAAAAAAAAAATCTGAAATATTTGTATCAAACTGAAAAAGTTTTATGGTAGGAGCTGGTTCTCCGCCACGATTCCCAACACTAAATCTACTGGAGTCAAACCCTCCCATCATCCGTGTCTTGTTCTTCATCCCTCCATCCTTTCATTCTCACATCCATCACCATGACTACCACTTTCAAGGTCAAAGAGGCGGACTTGAGCCCTGTTAAAGTGGAAGCCATGCCCTCCCAGGTTTGAACTTGAGCCGTTGGGTGCCTGGTTTGTTTCTATTTTGAAGTGGAGAATGTAGCCGACTTTTTCCATGTTGTTCTCCTTCGGTGTGGGTTTTATCTGAATAGTACAGTAGTATAGTTGCTCCTCGAGGATCTTGTATCATTTCCTTGCTTGTATTGGTTGATGGTTGAAGCTGCCCTAATATGATCACATAAAGCTCAATTGAATTAATAAAGATTCCCATTTATTCAAATGATCAGACTTTTCATTTGTATTAAAACACTGATAGTAACTGTGTTTCTTTTAAGGGTGTGTTTATTTATTTATAGATTTGAAAGCTTTTTCACAATTTCAGTTCCTGTCTTGATTTATTCTCATGTTTTCTGAAAGTCTTTTTGGGTTCTTGTGCATGCGGGTTGTGGTGCATTGAATGCTTGAAAGTGTGTGCATGTATTGACATGGGTACGAGCACCATAAGATTATTATCCAAAGTGCAGTTTGTGCTCGTACCCATCTCTATCCTCACTGGTTGGGGGTATTTTTGCTCACAAATCTTTCTCAGAGATTTTTTTCTTAATTATTTCTTGAGTTTATTTTCGCATATTTTATGGTTTTAATTTCATAATTTGTCTTTATTTGTGCTGTATGTCTGCCTTCCAGAGCCAATTGAGAGTGCATGGGGACAATATTTATGTGAGGCACAGTAATTTAATGTTGGAGGTTTGTACTGGCGCCGTCTGATGGTTGAAATTAAACGTTTCTGACTCCGATGCCATCAGAACCAGCAGCTCCTCTGTACTGTGCTGCAGTGTACTGTACAGACTGCTGCCCTTTCGCACTCTCAGGCTCTGCCTGCATGACTCTGTTTATTCTTCTGTTGTTTGCTTATTGATGAGTTGTTTTTTCTATTGAAGTGAAGCGTTTATTTGCTTGATTTTTCAAAAAGCAGCTGTTTCTGATCAAATGCACTTGAGTGAAATTTGAAATTCATCCAACAAGTTATAAGTGGAATTTTATGCCAGTTATTTTAAGTCTCACTTTGATCATCTTTTGATCTATTTTCAAAGCGTTCTCAGTCATCTTTTCATTATGATTATGCCGTGATTATACCTGTAAAAAGAAAAATCAAACCAAAACTGTTATTTTCTTGGACTTAGTTTTTGCAGAGCAGCAGTAGTTCTGTGCATCTGAGTTGTGGGTGAGACTGTTGGCAGAGCAATCCCACCGCCCTTCCCCTCAGCGATTACTGAGCTCTCCCGCTCACCTCTATGGAAATGTTTGTGACTCATAATTCAAAATAAAACTCAATATTGAACATTTTTACAATGTGACTGCATTACTTGTCTCTTAAATGAAAAGAAAAAGCAATTCTCCAAATGTCTTTTTCTTTTTCTCCTTCATCACTGCTCATCCTGTAACTTAATTAAAATGATGAAGAAAAGAGCATTTAACATTTCCTTTTCAAAAAGTTTTCTAGTAAATTTGTACCAAGATTCAATTGCACATATCAAATTGGAAAATTAAAATAGATTAGCAGAAATGCTTTTTCATTTTCACATTACAACTGCTTTTCTTGTTTCTTAAATAAAATGAAAAAGCCATTCTCTAAACTGCGTTTCCATTATCAATAGAGCTTGTTCTGGGCATTCTTTTAAGACAAGTAATCCAGTTACATTGTGGAAATGAAAAAGCATTTCTGTTAAACCAATAATTTTTCAAATTTAATATTTCTAATTGAATCTTGGTACTGGAGAATTTTTTTAAAATGAAATGTCAAAATGCCCTTTTCTTTAATTATGTCACAGAATGAGGTGTTGACATTGAAGATAAAAATGCAGTTGAGAGGAATGCTTTTTCATTTTATTCAAGAGAGAAGTTATCAAGTTACATTTTCAAAATGAAAAAACATTTCTGTTTATCTATTTTAAATTTCAAATTTGATATTTTTAATTGAAATGTTGTACAAATTTACTAGAGTACTTTTTGTAATTGAAACATTAAATGCCATTTTCTTGATCATTTTAGTTAAGTTACAGGATGTGCAGTGTTGAAGAAGAAAAAGAAAAAGCCATTTGGAGAATTTTCATTGTATTTAAGAGACAAGTAATGCTATTACATTGTGAAAATGATGAAGCATTTACAGTATTAACTTTTATTTTGAATTATGTCACACAAACACTTCCATAACTTACAACCCCAACATAACATTACCAGTGCCAATAGAATGAGCGAGTAACATCTAAGCTATCCAGTCGTACAGTTTTGATCCAGATTCCACAACCATGTTCATGTCTGCAAGTGGATGCATCAGAATGGAGCAAAGCAGGGAGTTTGCCGATTGTAGCACTTAAGTCATATTTACGAGCTTTATCCAACATTTTACAAACATCTGCTCCTGATTCACAACAATTTGAATTAAAAATGCAGCGTTAAGCTTCATTTAATTCATAAATTTCCTTCATAATGAGAAAAATCCCACAAGAACATTTAAAAAAAAACAAACGTGATTTTCAGCGGGATCAGTCTTTATATGTCTGCATCTGTCAGACTTTTAACCACTCTTCACTTTTTTTTTTACTTTATTGAACCAGAAATAACAGGAGCACTAAAAATGTGTAGAGTGGAAAACAACTTTGTAAAATCTGTTTGTGAAGCCATCAAACTAGGGTTTATGTGACATAAGTCTGTCTTTTATAAAACTATTTATGGGTAAAGAGAGTTTTTCTATAAAGTGTTTGAATTGATTAAATTAGTAAAGGTTCACTGACATAATTGGTTACTATATTCTGTACAAGATGGTAAAACTGAAGTCGAAGGCAACATTTCAACCTCAGCTGGAAACTTTTACCAAAGAAAAGCCTAAAACTGTTCATGCAGTTTAGATGTTGACAACGGCTGCTTTATGAAAATGAATGTTTACATGTTGGTCAGTGCATGCTCTGTGCATTATGAATATGTGTGTTTTTTTCATTTTGGGTCAAACTGTTTTATTACCAGGCAGATGTATCTAACTTGACTAACCCGGCCTTCCTAACCCACACAAGGAGCTGACTTTTTTTCTGGTGATTGGCTGACACTTTTCCAAGAGGTGTGGTTTGGTTGTATAACATACTAAAACACTTGTCTGTGCATTGTGGAGCCGATGGGGACATCGTTCATTTTATTAACGAGTAGTGACAAGTGTTTAAAGGGTTAAATTTACCTTTGAATCAACCTTAAATACAGCATAGATTTACCTTTTTTTGGTTCTAAAATCTAGAATAATAAAGGAAAACCTTTTTTGTCTTTGAAACATTAAAATCACTAACATGAAAACTTCTAAAGGTAATTAGAAAAATTCTAGACTTGATGGGATCTGAAAACTTAACAACACAAGACGATCGGCTCCATGTTGTGCAGTCTGCCTGCAGTTTCTGACCTAATTCAAGACCGAAAATCCTCAGCAAGATGGAGGGCGCTGCTTCCCTGAAGCCTAATGCTGCACATGAATGGTTCCAAACAGGCTGAGTTGACAAAATCGATCAATCGATTTAAGCTTAAAAGATCAATAATTGATTCATAAAAATAGAGCTCGATTTAGCACATAATGCTAAAGTTAGCATTAGTGTTAGCTAGCTTGATACTAACATTTAATGGAATTTCCAATAGGACGGCTAATGCTAACGCTCGGTCGACATAAACACACATTGGTGACTAAATGAACATCTTTATAAACGTACAGGTAGGAATTTTCCAAATGTTTTAAAGTAAACATTTTTGGTCTAAAACACAATTTTTTGCTAATTTATTGTTCTTCTTCTGGAATAAAAGTGTAATGATATAGCGCAATCGCCACCTACTGGCCAAACTGTGAAACGCCCTCCAGGAGAAGCAGAACAATTTGGTGGAGATTCTTTATTTGAGAATCCATGAAACATTTTACAGTATGTGAACTGTATCAGATTAATATAAATATATTCAAAACATGGCAGATTATTAGCGTATTTCTAAACAAATGTGTCTAAACATGTAAACTCAAAATTAAATTGAATTGAGTGGATTGAAAGAATAAAAAATATTGGAATCGAATAGTTTCTGGAAATGATTATCGATTCCCAGCCCTAGTTACTAAATAGCACAGAATTCAGACCACAAAAAATGCCAATGAATGCAGCTTTTCTTTTAGCTTGAAAAAGGCTTTTGTGAAGCACAGCCTCCATCCTGTTTCCCTCCAGATTGACAGGCTAATGTTTATTTGAAGAATGCCCTCCCTCCTCATCCTTCTCTTTGTCGTGCCTCTCCCCTCTCCCCGCTCCATCCTTTTATTTCATTTTTCCATCATTTCTTACTTTTTTAAACTTTTTATTTTTGCATCTATCCTTCCCTAATTCTTCCTCCTCGTCTATCCACCGTCTTCCTCATCCTTCTTTGATCCCGCTTGCTCTCTTCCCCTTCCCCTCCTTTTTCCCCCCACTCTTTCCCCACCTCCCCAAATAGGACCATGATAAGACCCAAGAAGAGGTTCTGAAACACCAAGCTAGCATTAGCCAGCTCAAACGCTCCTTTATGGAGGCCCCACCTCCCTCTCCTCCTCAGCCCAGCCAGTGGGAGAAACGTCTCACCTCCTCTCCTGCTTCAACGATACGCGTACAGCAACAACAAGTGGTACGTCTGCCTGGATGTTTTCAGTCCACGAGACACAATAGCCGGTGTTGAGTCGACTGGAATGAAGAGAATTTAAGAAAAAATAATCATTTAAAACTGTTTTCTTTACAGGATTTGCTTATTTTGTATTTAAGGTATCTAATTGTTTGAAAGCTTTTTTTTTCTTTAGATATCAGTCTTTTTTATTCTTCATTTGTTGGGATTTCATCTTTAAGTACAGAACTACACAAAGTGAAGTCTATATTCTCATCTGCATGTTATTTTCTTTATCATAAAAAGCAGCAGCACCATTTTAAGGTTATTTAATGTGTCATTTATGAATCACAATCAAGCAAAAGAGCGTTTACTTTGATACAGTTTATTGCATCCCTTGAGATAATGTTAGTGTGAAAGCTTTTGCTGAATGTAGTTTGAAGCATTTTGTTAAATATGCTGAAGAAATTTACTGCAATTGCTAAAGGTATTTGCTGTAAATGCTAAAGCTATTTGCATAGTTACTAAAGGACTTAAAGTTGCATAGTACACAAAGAATTTCAAGAATTTATTAAAAAGTCGAAAAAAATGGCCAAAAAACTTAAAAATATGTAAAAGGTACAAACTCAGAATTAGCCTGTAGATGCAAAATTAGTCAGAAAAACTAGCATGTTGCTAAAATACTAGCTTAACTTAGAATTGTCCCTAAAAAACCTTTGTACATGCTAAATTATCAAAAAAAAATTAACATATTGCTAAAACATCAGTTTAATTCAAAATTAGCCCAAAAAAAAAAAAAATCAGCAGATGCTAAATTTTCCCAAAAAAAGCTAACACATTGCTTTGGTACTAGCTTAACTCAGAATTAGCCTAAAACCTCAGTAGATACTAAATTAGCCAGAAAAGTTAGCGTGTTGCTAAAATACTGACTTAACTCCATAGTAGCACAAAAAACCTCAATAGATGCTAAATTAGCCAAAAATGTTAACATGTTGCTAAAATACTAGCTCAATACAAAATTAGCCTTAATCTCAGTAGCAACATACTGAACCTTTGATACCAAACTTGCATAATTTGATTAAAGTACACAAATATTTAAAGAATTATGTGAAAAAAGTAAAATTTTGCTTACAATTTAAATAGTTGCGTAAAATTCCTTTTTATCTTCAAAAGAGGCTAAAAAATCGCACAAACTGCGTAGAATCATAAAAAGCGTAAAATGTACAAATACCAAAAGTACAAGCAGGAATGTCCTGAACGTTTTGATACCAAGATTGCAGAACTTGCTGAAAGTGTGTTTGAGGTTTTACAAATCAAAAAATGCATAGAAAAGAAACGAGGAATAATAATAACGAGAAACTTTTATTTTTACTGCTTTGTAAGCAGTAAAAATATTATGACTTTAATTATGACATAATTATGACTTTTTTTCCCTTCAATTCAATGTTCAAAAACATTATTTTTTTTCAGATTTTAGATAAATTGAAGAGATTTGCTAATCTTCAAAAGTTTTTATGTTTATTATCTGGAGATAAAAAAAATTCTTAATGTAAGAACTTTATCAGACAATGAAACTCTGTGGTTAACGCTCTGAGCGCGGGTCTCTTCTGCACCATCTCAGCTGCGTTGTTTAACTGCTGCTTCCTCTCCTTTGTTTTCCCTTTTCCTCGCTCTTGTGCCGCTTCTACTGCTGTGTGCATCTGTGTGCATGACGCTGTAGAGTCTGGAAGAGGAGATAGCTTCTGTGCTGCTCAGCAGACACGCCGGGGCTCCCTGCAGTACCCCCGAGCTGACACTAGAGGCTGCTGTAACCACATGCTCTGCTGCCACTTCTGAACCTCTTCTTCTTTCCACACCTCCTACGTTCTCTTCCACCGAGGTGCTTCAGCTGCTGCTGAACATTTAGGAGTCAGTTTGCTTGTATTTCCAAACCTTTCTCCATGTGTGGTTTTAATTCATGAATTGATTTATTTGAGCTTGATAGTGAAATGAAGGATGCTTGCCAGATGTTTCCCATAATGCCTGCTGCAAATGATGCATGAAAGGTGTCTACATATATTTATTTATTGCATCCTAAGTAACTTATGTTATGCAGTGTACGTACTAACAGCTGGCATGAGGTTTACAGGATTTTTTGGTGAAATGGTGAACCGTGTAATGCGCTCATCAATGCCATTACAACTGAGCTTTTAATTAAAAAGCAAAACGACTTTTTAATGAGGCTCTGCTGACTTCTTCGCCGTCTTTTCTTTTGCCTTCTGTGTGGGTGTTTCTCTCATCGATGGGTTCATCTATTGCATCTTCTACCTCTTCGCCTGCTGCAGTGACCTCTAACTGTGTGGAAATTGACTTGACGGTGCATGAAAAAAAAACACTTCAGTAGGCAGGGGTGACCCCCCTCCCCTCCCCCTCATGCTGCGATAACAAGCATCTTCAGTGTTGCTAACTAATACTGATTGTGTTTCTGTTGGTGTGTGACTGTTAACGCCACGGTTGCCCTCTCCGCCATGCAGGTCAGTGTGCCGCAAACGGAAGCCGCCGATAGCGCCGTCTCTGATACCAAAGAGCCTGAAAAGGTGGTGTTAACACCCTCCTTAACCCTCACTTCCTTCATGTCTTCCTCCTTTTCTACTTATCGTGTCATTTTGTTCCCATGTTCCCAGTTTTGCTTCTGTATTTTTATTAATCTGTTTTTTGTTCAATGATCATTTTCTGCTTTTCTTTTGTTGTTTTTTTTTCATCCCATGCGTTTGTTGTGTGCGTGTGGCTTCTTATCATGTCTGCGCACTGTGCATGCATGCGTGTGTGTGTGTGTGTAGACGACGGAAGTTGAAATCGAGGAAACGGTTGTCATCCAGGAGGTTTCCAAAGCCGGCTTTGTGACGGTTACGAGCAGCTCTCCCGCTGACCCGCCTGCGGAGCAGGAAGCGAGAGCCGATGAAGACGTGGTTGTAGTTGAAGACGCAAAGCAGAAAAAACAGGAGAGCGTTTCATCCGAGAGCGAGAGTGAGGAAGAGGCGGAGTACCACCCGAATGTCACCACATCTATCTCAAACACCCAAATACCTGAGGAGAAGGAGGAGGAGGAGGAGGTGGTGGAGACGGTGAAGCCGGAAGTTTTGGCTGCAGACGCACCTTCCCTTCCAGCGGAGGTCAGGCAGCCGCCAGAGGACACCCCTCAAGAAGAAGAGGAGCGCAGGAAGGAAACGGAGGAGGTGAAGAATGAACCGGAGGGAAAAGCAGGTGACCCCGAGACGGAGGAAAGTACGGAAGATCCGATGTTGACACCTGATGAAACTCCAAAGAGCTTTATCCCGGAGGAGGAAGAACAGCAGGAGCCCAAAGTGAACGGCGAGGCCTCGGCGGTTGACGCTGAACCCCGGCCGCATGGTATTTGTTGCTCTGAGGTAAAGTCTCCTCTGGATGGACTGCAGAGCTTTCCTCAGGTCTGGTTCTTCCTCTCAGCTGTAGAATCTCCCGCCTTTTCCCTGCTGCTCTCCACGGCGCCGTTTCCCTTCCTGCTTGAGTACATATTTAAGCCCCATGTACATTCTCACACTCATCCAATCCAGAGACAACCTGATAAAATCAAACATGGAGCTCTATTAGAAGTTCAAAAACATTATTTTATCACTGGTGTCCTTAAAGTCGTTCAGTTTCAAACCTTCATCCAGACATTTCTTGTTTGTCAACCATCATCACAGTTATCCCCAGTGAGGTGGTGTGTTGGTGCTTTCTCCTTCAATTGATGTCTGTGTAAGGATGTAACGATTCTTCATGAATTGATAAAAAAAAACAATTAAAACTCGACAAGTTCATCGTTGCAGAAATAAAAAAAAATCGGCTTGTCTCTAGAAATGCAGAGTAGATGACATTTCTTCATGCAGGGTCGCTGAGAGTGCGCGCACGCCTGTGTGTGTGTGTGCGCCTGTGAGTGTGTGCACGCCTGTAAGTGTGTGTGCGCCTGTGAGTGTGTGCACGCCTGTGTGTGTGTGTGTGCGCGCGCCTGTAAGTGTGTGCATGCCTGTGAGTGTGGGTGCGCCTGTGTGTTTGCACGCCTGTAAGTGTGTGCGTGCCTGTGTGTGTGTGTGTGCACACCTGTGAGTGTGTGGACGTGACTTTTAGTATGCGCGTGTGCCTGTGTAGACACACCTGTAAGTCTGCGTGCACACCTGTGAATGTGTGAACGTGAATTTGAGTACTCGCATTCACCTGTGAGTGTGTCGACACACCTGTGAATGTTTGTGCGCCCATGAGTGTGTGGACGTGCCTGTGAGTTTGTGCGCGCACGCCTGTGAGTTTGTGCGCGCACGCCTGAGAGAAAAAAAAAAATCCAAATCATGACTTAAAAACTGTGAATTAAATCGTGGACTGACTGAATCGTTACATCCCTATGTCCGTGTGTTGGGAAGTTAATGGGGCCTAAGTTGAAAACGCATGATGCTTTTTTTCCTGTGTGTGTTTGTGTGCTCTTCTTGTGCTTGGCAGTGATGCTGCGCTTCATATTTATGGGAATCGGCATTGTCAACCACTTTGGAAATGCCACCCACTCATCTAAATGTCATCTTGTTTACATTTCAATGGCTGTTTTGTTGGCTCAGTCATCTGAGTCCAGCTCATGTTTTATGCATGTTTGTGCTGTGTTGACTTTTTGAGTTTCATGTTGACGCCAAAGAATTTGCCGTACTTTCAAAGCTGCAGTAGCTCTTTTTTTTTTTTTTTTTTATTTGTCGCCGTGCAACTCGTAGATGGAACTTTTTCTTTTTCTTGCACGGTGCTGCTCCAGTTTTGGAACTCGTCTGCATGGATTTCTCTGCATGCCAGTTTTGAACAATTCCAGCTGCCTGGCACTAAATCACCTCATTTCAGTTAATAGAAGCTATTATCGCTGAGTTTAAAAAAAAAACAATCACAGTTGATTGAACTTAACAAAAAAAGCTATTTGTCAAATCCCTGAATTTGAGTAAATTTTGAGGTAAAACCTTGTATTTTTTGTGTTAGTTTTTTTATGTGAACATGTCAAATTTTTAATGAAAAATTTCACTTTTATTGATTATTTAATGTTAAAATTGTTTCTATAACTAAAAAAAAGCGGTTCTGAATAAAAATTTGACCAAATTGATTTACATTTAATCGATTTGTTAACTTTGTTTAGGCCCAGTCTCTGTTGGTTGCATGCATAAACTAGATCTATTTAGAATATTTTTAATGCTGTGTATTAGAGGTGATTCAATGCCAAAGCAAGCGGTTTTGTCTGTAAAATCATCTCCGATTTTTGTGTAATAACCGTTTCTTGCTCACTCCCGTCTCTCCTCCCTCCCCAGCTGCCTGTGGTAAAGACAGAAATGGTGACTATTTCTGACACGTTTGCAGCCCAGAAAACTGAGATAGCCACAAAAGAAGTGCCCATCGTTCACACAGAAACCAAGACCATCACATACGAGGCTGCACAGGTGCGCACTTCAGATCCACAGGAAGTCTTCATCTCATTTTGTCTTTATTAGTTTGTCAATTTTACCTGATGGAAAATTCCAAAGTTCTTTCTTTTTCCCAGCAGTGCATGGTGCAGGCAGTCCCTCCTGTTTATCCTCTCTGTCAAACAGCAATGTTCTGATTTATTTTTGTTTTATATCTGCTCTTTAGTTGGATGGAAGCTCTGATGGAGAAGCTGGAGTGCTGATGACTGCTCAGACCATCACCTCTGAGTCTCTGTGTACTACCACAACCACACACATCACCAAGGTGCACAAACATTCATTCATAGTGACTCTCTGCCACAATGTAACATCCTAATATTTCTTACATCTCTAATAGTTTCTCCTTTTGTTCATTTTTACTTAACTGATTGTCAAAATTTAGGATGTAACGATTCTTTGTGAATCAATAAAATACAGAGTGAAACTTGTTAACATATTCATCGGTGCAGAAAATTTTAAAAAATGGTTTGTCTCTGACTTTGCCTAAATTTAGAAAAATGCAGAGTACAACCTCGCTGTGTGTGCGTCCCTTTTCCGGTTTGGGCACACCTTTCTGTGTGTGAGCACACCTGTGCGTGAGGGCAAACTTGTGAGTGTGTGTGCGGACACGCCTGTGCATGTGGGCGTGCTTGTGCGTGAGGGCAAACTTGTGCATGAGTGTGTGGGCACACTTGTGTAGGTGTGTGTGGGCGTGCCTGTGCATGTGGGTGCACCTGTGCGTGAGTGTGCGGGCGCGCCTGTGCGTGAGTGTGTGAGCGCACTTGTGTAGGTGTGTGCGGGCGCGCCTGTGCATGTGTGTAAGTGTGCCTGTGCGTGAAGGGGTGCCTTTGCGTGAGCGTGCATGCGAGTGTGCCTGTGTGTAAGCGAGCGTGTGTTTGTGCCAGCGCGCCTGTACGTGTGTGTGTGCTCACTTTTGCATGAACACCTGTGTAAGTCTGTGGGGGCACGCCTGTGAGTGTGTGTGGGCGTAGCAGAGGGGCTGCGGGATTTTCAGCTGCGCTTCCCTCCTTGGAAATTCTCAAAGCTCATTCTGATTTAAAAGTTTCTCGTTATTCGGGATTTTGCTATAGCAACCGTTAACGTAAATTTAAACAAACCCGCTCCTAACCCTAAAATCTTACATTTTCATTGCAACTTTACTGCAACTTTGACCAATTTATACAATCTAGCACAACATGAGCAAAGTATGAAAGGATTTTTGATCATTTCAGTATTAAATATAATTGTTTATTTGGATTGAATCCTTTCTGTTAGTAGGAAAACAGACAGTTTGATGTAAGGAGCAAAGAGAAAGCATAATTGGCCTTTAAATACCATTAATTCATTGTGTTGAGAAAAAAAGATCTGAAAAATAATTAAACTTGACATTAAAGCTGTGAATCGAATTGTGGCTTGACTGAATCGTTGTATATCTATTCAAAATCTGTTATATTCCAATTATTTTTACCTGAAGAACTTCAAATTAAATCAATAAAAGTTTTAAATAATTACATTAAAATCCTGTTTTCCCACGTTGTTTCAGACACTAAAGGGTGGTCTTTCAGAGACGAGGATTGAGAAACGCATCGTCATCACCGGAGATTGTGACATCGATCATGACCAGGTCAGTGTTGAGATTAAAGCATAACAAGAATTCTCTCTCTTGTCCTCTTTTGACACCTATTCTCTGTAGTTTTGTCCAGTTTTCTTTCTTAGATTTAAAAAAGCACTACAGGTAATAGGGAAATGGCCTGCTGTAGTTTCTGAAATCTGAAATAAAACAGAAAAGTCTGGTGACATGTCCATCATGTTGCTCTCGGTCTGAATGACCACCATTTAACTTGCATGTGGACAAAGATCTCCTAACCCTTTCTTTTATTTTACATTGAATTAAATACATTTTTTTAAAAAATATATAAACGCTCATCTGGTTGATTTATTTCACTTTTCAGGTTTTGTACTAAAACAAAACATCTAACTGAACAAAACAGATGAAATAAATGAAAAACATATTTTAGAAAGATGAGTGACGCCAAGCAAATACATATTTTTAGATTACATGCATGTTACCCCCTCTCGTCATAATGTTGATTCCTGTTTATTTCTGCACAGACTTTTTTTTTTTGATTGCTTGTCTGATTTATTGACACAAATTCTGATTTGTGTTGCTGTTAAATATTTTTCTCCCTGAGTTGAAGCCATTTTACCCAATGAGTCATGCTGTCTGATTTACTTTTTTACCTCCCAAAAAAAAAGTAAAATGACATACTAACAGTCCATCCAGCATTTTTTTAAATCTTTTTTCTGCTTCTTATTTCAAATATTTCGGTTAACTCCATCTTCCCCTCCCTCCCTCCCTCCTTCCCTCGTCTGCCTGCCGTGCTCGGTGCTGCCACTCTGTGGTCGCCCCGGGGTACTGCAGGCATTGGCACAGGCCATTAAGGAGGCCAAAGAGCAACATCCTGACATGTCTGTTACCAGAGTGGTGGTTCATAAAGAAACTGAACTGGCTGAGGAGGAGGATTGACTGAACTCAGGTAACCATAGTGATGCTTGTTATGGTTAGGAGCTTATCCAACTATTGCAAAAAAAAAAAAGAATATGATGAGTTAAAGAAGAGTGAGTGGAGTACAAAGGACACTTCATTAAAGGGGATCCTCACAGCGCCTCTGGCTGTTTCCCTTTTTCTTTTTTTTTTTTCCTAGAGTTGAAAGGCCCATCGTGACTGTTTCATCTTTTTGACACTATACAGTCTTTGTCACTCCGCAACAACCCAACTTGACTGACAGCAGGAGAGAGGAGGACGAGCGGACCAAGATGGGGGCGGCTTAGATAGTGGGACCGAAGTTGTCACTTTTTCATCCCAGATGGCCTTTCTCACATGTCTGTGGTGCATTTTAGTCCCTTACTGCAAAATCTCCAAAAAAAAAAAAAAAAAAAGTCTGAGGGAAAATAACAACCACTCACTTTTGTTTGTCTTTTTTTTTTTCATTCTTTTCAAACGGGAGAAAATAGTTTTTTTATTTTTTTTTTTCCACGATTTACTAGACAGAACATTCAAATGAGATTAAAAGCTAACAATGATTATTTTAAAATTTAAAAACATATTTTGGAAGAAATAAGAGGGACTTTATGCAGTTATTTAAAAGTAACCTAATAATTTTCAGCTCCCTTGTCATTGTGATTTCTAACACAAAACTTACCACTCACTTTTCCTAAAAAAATCCTCAATATAGAAATCTTCTAAAATCTACACACACGTAATTTAAAAATTGCAGTAAAAAAAAACAAAATCATCCAGGTATTTGATTTCTTTTTGTTTTTTATGTTTCTATGTCACTATTTTTTTTCTATATTTGTCATTCATCTACATTCCGTGTTGGTGACCAGCTGAACTTTGACACAAATCTACGCGAGGGGACTTTGTACATTCACACTAGATGAGCATGAAAAGGATTTTATTGGGGCATTGAGATGGACTTTTTCTCTTTTTTTTTAGGGACTGACATGAATTGAAACTGAAAAAGAAAAAGCAGCTTTTGATTGAATCAACCCTAAATATCCTCAGAGATCGTTAAAAGTAAACGTGGAACCGGGAGAAAAGATCTTTAAACTGGAGCGTAACTGGGAGAAAAAAAAAAAACAAAACTTCGTACTCAAGTTTTATCCTTCAGAAAAATCCCTGCTTTCTTAAAATGAAATATAAAAAAAAAAAAAACTACAACTACCAGAGGTACCAAAATGAAAACGACTTGAAATCAGTTCTTATGTAATCTTTCACTAACTGCAGCTTGTTTGTTGTGATAGTTCGGCACTGACCGCAGCCCGGCTTCCATTTCCCACATTCTTAGAGGCAGTTAGAATCAATTTACGTGTTATGACACAAAAAAAACCACTTATAGTTAGGAAGCTGCCACGTCGACTGGTTTAAGAGTGTAAAGACGGGATAATTCCAGCTTGTATTGTCAATCACCTGAATTGACCTTGGCTGTGTTGTGACTGTTTTACTGCAACCAAATATTCTGCTACGTTGGTTCTGTAACGTTCAGGCGTTCGTCTCGTTACTGTATCTGTCACTACATCGCATACGACACAAACATGCAGCCTAAAGGGAAACTTTCCTACAAAAACGGATTGCATTTTAAGTTTTCTAACTTCCGGATTAACTTACTGCCTATTCTGTTTGATCCTTTTCAAATATTCTCAAAAATGTCTATTTTTGTAGGTGAGAAGATAAATAATTTTAAAATTGGGATGATTTATATGTTTTAATTTTTATTAAATGTAGTAAAAAGTCAAAAAAGCTTCTCATTGTACGCGGAAACTTCTATGCAGCTAAATGACATTCAGCGAGGAGGAAGCTTTAAATTCAAACAAAACAAGGATTCTCAACACCAGGCAGCTTCAAGCAAAAGTGGATGAAATGACACAGCAGCCACATTCTCACTTTTTTTTTCTTTTTTTGTGAAAGTAAGCTAGTTGTTGGAAGGTAAATGTTGTTTTGCCTCATGCTTATTTGTAATTTTGTTAACTGTGTTTTTTGAAAATGAAGAATCGACATTTCTGCCACGCTTTTCGGTTTCTGCGGCACAAACGGCGTTCGCCGGGGCTTCTCTGCACTCTTAAGCGGTCTGTGGAGCTTCGCGGCTGCTCGGTGGAGTTTCTCCTAAACCGTTTCTGTATGGAGCTAAGTTAAAGACAATATTATTTAAAACACAAATTTAAAAAAATTGAGAAAAATATTGTTTTTTTGCTGAAAAAAATGTTAAATGTTCCAAAATTTTCACCATGCTAAAATAAATGTATTTACAGCTTCAAATTTTTTTTTTTTAATCTCAAAATTTCAATTTCAATGATTTTTTTCATTGATTTGGACATTTAGTCCAAATGGAAAATTTGGACATTTTCCTTTTTTTTTTGTTTTGTTTTTGAATCTTCGTATTAGCCCTGCCCCAACGCACCACGATGGGGTCAAAAGCTTGAAACTGAAATTTTCAGATTCAAAAACAGAAAAATAAGAGTTGAAAGTGAAGAAAAGTTTTGAAATTAAAATTTTAAGTTTTAACATTTGAGATTGAAAATAGTTTTGCTTATTTTAGAATCGCAAAAAGATTTGGACATTTTCCTTTTTTTTTTTGGCCAAACACCAACATTTTTTTTATTTGTTTAATTTGAGTTTCAAATAATATTGGCCCAAATTTAGCTCCATATATCTGGATATTGACCCTTCATTATATCAGCCCAAGGAGCAATCAGAAAGACGTTTTTTTGACGTATCTTTTTATTAAAAGTCGATTCAATTCCAGCTTATCTGAGAACTATCAGGGATCTCTTCACTCAGTGACTCCAGCTTCAGCAGAATTCTAGAAACATTTAAACTTCACTGGCTTGTTTCATACGTCAAAGAGAAAGCAGCACAATTTTGTATTTTCTATAGCAGAAAACAAGATTTCAAACTGCAGTTTATAAAGAGTTATAAAAAGCAGGTTTTGGGAAAACCAGCCAGCTGCCGCGTCGCTCTTAGTTTGCTAACAGTTGCTTGGATTTTTGTTTAGCAGCTTCATTGTCTTGTTCCTCCACATGCAGCCACTCCTGCTCCCTGTGTAACACTGTTCAAATAAAGGATTGTTATTATCCAAAGTTCCTCCGCTCTCTTTTCTTCTTCACACATATTCCAATCCCTTTCTGGAAGTGTTTTTCTGTTTGGACTAGAGTGGACATCCGTAGTAAATAATTCCTTTATTGTCTTTGAGCCCTGTCAGCTGCATGAATGAGAACCAAAACTCCTCCTGCGATGAGCACTTTGGTTCACCTGCCTGTGGATGGCATCTTGTTGCCGTGGAAACGCAGCGAGCTCAGCCTCAGCTGTGGATGAAAGGAAGAGCACGGTTAGTGAGTCCAATATTTTTTGTCTCAACATTTAAACCTGAGATTACCCCGGAAGTAGCAAACGGTTTTCAAACATTTTCAGACTTATTTACAACTTATTTAGGAGATGGGCATCCTAGTTATTCAAAATCATGTAACTTTTATGTACTGTACTAAATTTTTTTTAATGAACTGATGGTTTATTGTTAATGCAATTTTTACAAGGAAACATACATAAGCCCTTCTTTAGGCTTGAACAATTGGAATAGAATGAAAAAGAAATCGTATATAATCTGCTCCTTAAACCCTTCCCTGTACATTTAGGTACTGTCCCAGTTCATTTTTCTGCTTTTATTAATGTATTATCCCATCTTTAAACATTATTTTTAATGCAGCCATGTTTGCAGTTTCTTTCAATGAAGAGTCCAGTGAGTTCCATTGATTAAATCCATAAACTGATGTGTGTTTCTGTCTCAAAGTCGTGCGTGCAAATGGGACTTTGACATTATTTTTCCTCCTGTTGCTCTTATCTTCTGAAACAAAAGAAAAAAACTGATGACATGATGTTTGGGAGAGCTTTCAATTTGACTTTTAGCATAAAACAAAAATTAATAATAATTATTAATAAATTAAATCAACTAAATCTGTAAATTATTGCAGTTGGAATTCATCAAACAGATGATTTGTGTGTTCTCTGCTGCCTTTTTCGTTGATTTTTCTTATTGCGTTCTTGTGTGAGAGAAATAAAGGCTTTGTATGAACAGAATAGGATTTTTCCCAAACTAACTAAAATACGGTAAAATAAAAGTACAATATAACATGCCTAAAGATTGACTGTTAAATAAATCAGTTTTTCTGTGAAGGATTCCAATATTTCTGCTAATTTTATTTTCTTAAATATTTAATGGGAGATTTCCATTTTAACTTTTCATCCAAGATAATCTCAAGAAATGTTATTTCTCTTACTTTGCAAATGTTAATTTGATACATGTTTAGTGTTAAATTTTCATCTCTTTGGCGGTTACTGAAAATCATGAACTTTGTTTTCTCCCCAATCAAAAATAACTTATTTTCAGAAAACCAATTTTTCAACGTTGCCATTTCTTCCTTTGACGCTTGTATATCTTATTCTAAATTTATATTGGAAATCTTGACATCTTTATTAAACTGAGCTAATCAACTTTTACAGGTTTACAGAAATTTTTTTCGGCAGAAACTTAAGTACCATCTTCCAAGGCTGCTTTTGTCTCAGTTCTAAATCCAGTTGGTGCTTTGCTCTTGTTGAGGAAGTATTGAAAAACCAAAGCAGTGGAGCTTTATTAGCTTAGTGAAGGTCAGATGTGTTATAGAAACTGGCATGAAAAGCCTGCGAGGACCACAACATCACAAAGTGATTGCAATAAAATGAGCAACAGAGTACCTTTATAAAAGTAAAAGAGGCAAGATATTCATTTCAAGTAAAGAATTTCAAATAAAATGTCTAACAGGGACAGAAAACGGTGAAGAGTGTCATAGAAACACTCAACATTTTCTACTTTGCTATTTAAGCCAACTGATTGTGTTTATGTACCATGAAAATGGTGAAAATGGACCTCTGGTCTTTGGATGTGAACTCACTCTGTGTGTTTTATATCACAACAAAGAAAAGAGGTCAGGTTCATCTGCCGCATCAGCGTCACAATGATCCAGATAAAAGAAAGCCCATGTCCTTTTTCAGTTTATCATTTTTCATGCTTCAGGTCGCTACAAAAACCGGCAGCTGCTCTCCGTCGCCCACAATCGCTTTCACACACGCTTAGGTTGAGCAAGGCGAAGAAGTGTAGCTAATTGTGTGAGTGAATCTTCTCTGCAGTCGAGTTTTAATTAGCTTTTACAATCTGACTGCCAAACTTAGAGGCTTTGTTCACAACAACTCAAATAATCAGTCATCTTTGCAGCCCAACATATTTAGAACTGGATTTATTAACTGCAATAATGCTAGTGTGAATGCTGTAACCTGAATGCACCCGCTGAAGATGCTAGAGCTGATAGCTAAAATCGCTGAATCTGAATATCAGCCAAAATATTAGCAAGAAGCCAAATTAGCCAAAAAAGTCTAATTTGTCCAAAAAAGATATATTAGCTAAACTCTAAATTTGCCTAAAGAACTTAAAAAAAAACTCTAATTTTGACTAAACAGATAGCATAATGCTAAAATATTAGCAATATTGCTGATAGCGGAAAACGCTGAATCTGAAAGCTCGCCAAAATATTAGCTAAATGCTAAATTAGCCTTAAGAATAAAAAAAAAACATGTTTAATTTTAACAAGACAGCTAGCATAGTGCTAAAAATATTAGCTTAACTTACCTAAAAAAAAAATTACAGGAAACGTTAAATTTTGTAAAAACAGCTAGCATAATGCTAAAATATTAGCATTATTGCTGATAGCGGAAAACACTGAATCTGAAAGCTCGCCAAAATATTAGCTAAATGCTAAATTAGCCTTAAGAATTCAAAAAAACATGTTTAATTTTAACAAGACAGCTAGCATAGTCTAAAAGATATTAGCTAACTAAATTAGCCTAAAACAAAAAAAATTTAATTACAGCTGCTTGAATTTTGTAAAAGCTAAAATGTTAGCCAAACTCTAGAATTGCCTAAAAAACATTTTAAAAAGTTTAATGTCGTTAAAACAGCTAGCATAATGCCAACGTTATAGCTAAACTCTAAATTTGCCCAAAGAACTCTAAAAAAGTCTAAGTTTAACAAACAGCTAGCATGATGCTAAAATATTAGCTAAACTCCAAAATGTCTAAATTGGCCAAAAAACAGCTAGCATGGTACTAAATTAAAAGCTAAATTATAAATGAACCTTTAAATCCAGTAGTTGCTCAACATTTTAGAGTTCTAATAGTGTCTCTATCTGAAAGTGCGAAGTTTTTGAGAGATTTGAGCAATTACTCATTCATTTCCTACTGGACACATTTTGCTCAATAAATCAAAAGTTATCAAGTTTTTCAATACCAAAAGTACAATAAGTAATGTCCTGACAAGCTGAAGGTTTTGATAGTAAGATTGCGGAAATCATTGAAAGTGTGATTGAGTTTTTTGTGCCAAAAAAACGTACGGAAAGAAGAAAGGAGAATTGTTATAGTGTGAATGTTTTCTAAACATTCACACAGTCAGATAGTTTCTGTGTGAAACAAGTGACATGGATTCAGATTGCGTAGGATGGAAAATCAAAAGCCACAAAACACAATTTTGGATTTTAAAGTGCAGTAAACAAATAAGTTCATTCAGGAAAAAAAAATACTTTCCTTTGAATCAGATTGTTTAAAACTGAATACAGTAAAGTGAGCGTCCTGTCGGGGCTGGAGCGGTCCAATGTGATTACAGGCTCACCTTGTCTGAGTTTCCAGCTGAAGTAGACGATCAGCTGCAGCAGCAGCAGACAGACGGACAGGAACAGCACGACACCAAGCAGACAAACCAACGTGTCCTGCTGCTGGTCTGACAGCAGAGCTGTCTGTCGCAGGAGCAGAGCCAGATCAGCCCAGGGGCCGCTCAGTACCTCCATGCTGAATCTAGATGACAAAAGGAGCATGTCGGAGCCCAAATAATCAGACAATCTGACAGTCACTCTGAATATACCAGCTGTCAATCCATGGGCAAACATTTGCAGAACTGCAGGGACTTACCCTCCTTTATTTGTTATTTTTTCTGATATATATATAATTGCTAAAATTGCATTAAAGTAAAATCTTTTGTTATATTTTCTTTAGCAAAGATGACAAACAATTATCTACTTCATAAATGACCACAATATGGTATCAAATAACCCCTTTCATGATAATTTGATTGAAAATAGTTCTGTAAATGTTGTGAACTTTGGCTTTTAATTACATTTTGGTTAAGATTTCGTCTTTATACGATGAAAAAGTGTTTGGAGCTGCAGCTTGTTTTTAACTCTAATCCAATGAAGCACTTTTGGTTTATACATATATGTATTTATATATATGTATGTAGATGTGTGTGTATATAAATATATATGGGTGTGTGTGTATATATAAACATACAGTATATATATATATATATATATATATATATACTGTATGTTTATATACACATACACACATATGTATGTATATATATATGTGTATACAAATATAAATATTTACATAAGTGTATTAAATATATATAAATCTATATATATATTTATATATATATATATAATATATATTATTATATATATATATATAATATAATATATATATATATATTAGGGCAGTGAATGTTAACGCATTTACGCACGAGATTAATAGAACATAATTAATTTTTTAATATTTGTTAACAACCTTGGGCTGTGAGATCAGAGTAATAAAACTCTGTCTAAAATATACTTGAACTTTTTTTTACAATTTGTGATTGAGATTTTATTAAAGAGATAATACGGCCATTTATTTGTAGTTTTTGGACAAAAGCAATCTTTTATTTTTATAAATAAGGTTGAGAATGAACGTCAATCTGATGTTTCTAATGCAGCAGCGGTTCACCTGCTATGGGAGAGGAGAGAAACTGAGCTGTCTGCCCTGAGAAATCCAACCAGAAAACCAACCATTATTTTATTTTGGGATAGGGACCGACATGAATTTTCTACATTCTAAAACTGCGAAAACTCTCTGCGAAAGTCCCGCCCACCAATGTTGCGTATCATGAGCAGGTCACAGTGGACAGGCACACCTCCACCTGTGGAGTTTTCAGTCAAGCCGACCTGAAATCTAGCTGGATCAAAATTCACCTAAAAAATGTTTTAATATTTTTCACAAACACAAAAAGAAAATGTAATAGAAAAAGCTGACAAAAAGACAGAATTCCAGGAAAAAGGTCAAATTTACAGCAGTGAGAAATTCTTATTTTGTGAGCTGCCTTGTGTGACTTAAGCCTGGATTTAAATGTTTATTTTCATTCAAAAAAAATGTTAGTTTGTTGACAAATTTTATTCTTGTTGTTTTTGCAAAATTACACCTAAAACTAAAATAATGTTTTAAACATTTTTGGGGTTTCCACAGCAAAATTAATTTTCTGTTTTTGTATGCTTTTATGTCTAGTGTGAATACGACACGGGAAAATCACAAAAATGGTTCAAAACAATTGTTCTAAATGTGTATTTTCACCTCTAACTTATAATTAAGCCTCAAGAGAAAGAAAATATAGTGAAAGATGATACGCACCCTAATGACGTCATAGACCTGAAGCATTTTCTTTTAATTTGTGAAGACTTTTATTTTGAAATAAAGATGTCATAAATAACATGAACTTCAGATGACTGCTTGTAGGTGAAACTCCAACAGCTGGAAAACAGCAGTGTTGGTTTTTTTACATGTGAAATTGCCGTTTGGACTTACAAGAGCACTTATGTCCTGATTTCAAATTACACGGTTGTTACAGAAACACACAATCAGAAAAACAAGCACAACAATGTCTGGCAACGCAAGCTGTGAAAACTGAACATAAATAGTGTCCATGTGCAAAAAAACACATAAATAATAAACAAGAGCAGCTGTAATGAGTAAATGTTAACTTCAAATATAAGGATCCACTTACATTTTTCAGGTTTTGTACTCTTGTAGCTCCTGACATGGAAATCTTCAGCAGCCAAATCGAAGGTCATCGTTTCCCCATCGCTGTTCGGGAGGTACGAAACTTTACTTTTGGATTCCGAGGACCTCCAAAGGAAAAGGATCATGCTTTCAGGTGTTTTCCCTGTCCTTTTGTCTCTCTGGTTTCTGCCGTTGCCGAGGTATCACTGGAGCCGGCGGTGTGAACTTTGTTCCGTTTCAACGGTCAAACCTTGTGATTAGTAAGAAGATTAGCCCCGCTGAAGAGATCAGTGTATGTTTTTGTTCAACATGGGAGGAACGAGAGGAAAGTTTGGTGTTTAATGCATTTACCATGAATGAAAGTTGAATAAAAAGTCTTCAGAAAGTATTACTTAATCAGCCGGACACCTTTAAACGCACAAAGACTTCAATAAATGGCTTTTGGACTCACAATGACAAACATTTAGGATTCTAATGAAAGCTTAATTCACATTTTCTTTTATTTTATGAAAAAAAATCAAATGGATAAAATAAGTTAAAGTGTCAAATCAGGGTTTGAAAAATCAGATTGTTGAAATGATTAGTCATCAAATGTAAACTTAGTTTTCTGTTAGAAGTTAAGGGGCTAAAATGTTTTTCTTACTCTCAAATTTCTGTTTAGGTAAAGAGAAAAAACAGAGAAGAAATCTGTTGGTTCAAAAGTGAGCATGAGGTCAAACAGACTTAAAAGAAAAGTATTTTATTTAGATGGAAGCTAGTTTAGCTAGCCATTCTGTGGACTCTTTTCATTCATACATTCAGAGTAGACGCACCAAATATTGCAGTTCTTCAAATGACCACTGGGGACTGGTTACAGAAGGGAGCAACTTTCCATTGACTTTTATTTTAAGTTCACCACAAAAAAATACTCATTCAGTCTTTTACTTTTTTAGAAAATAGAAAATAGATTTTTTTTTTTAATTTCCAGAAATCCCATTTTTGCATGACGAGTGGTTGTTGTTTGATTGGCAGGTGAGTGGACCAATAGGTGGACTCTCACTTTTTCTCACAGTGAAATACTGAGAATAATATGACAGTTTTCCTGTTTATGTCAATTTTATACATATAAAAATATATAAAACCCCAAATGAATAATGAAAAACATGTTTTGTAATATTTTGATCAAATCTAAATTGAATGGTACAGGTGATTATTTTTATGTTTTTAAAAAGCTGAAAATATATTGTTTTAGAACTAAATTAGCCATTGATGCAATGAAGATAAATACACAGATGTTACAGTGATGGAGAAAAGCAAGTGATCGGTTTTGAAAGATCAGATTCTTTGTTAAAAAAAAAAAAGATGACATTTAAAGAAAAATAAAAACCTGGAAGACTTAACTCTCCAGTTTTTCGTCTTTTGTGCGGTTCCTTATTTCGGTGTGGGTTTAAAGTGTTCTTCCTTAAACATAAAAAATTAGAATCAGCAGCAGCAAAAACTCTGAATTGAGACTGAAAACAAACAGGGAAAAACAAAAAAGTCAAAAGTACAAGTAAATGTTATTTTTTTATTTTGTAACAGTTTTAGTGTTTAGTTTTTTTAATTCAAGTTTCAAATTAACTTTTTTTTTTTCAATATTTCTTTCAAGTTTTCAATATTAGTTTTTCAACTGTTTTTCATTCATTTTAAACCAATCCTGATTTGACCCCATAGTTGTGATTCTTTAAGATAACTCGACAAAGTGAATTGTTTTTACTTCAGAAATGTCGTCAAAAGCAACAGAAATCTTCACTTTATTGAACAGAGAGATGATAAAATCACTGAAGCTCTTAACTCTGGTTGGTAAGCTGTGCTGGCTAATCAGGTGAAGATCAATCAAGTCAATTTACTGTGTTTTTATCTGTTTGATATCAAGGTTATCGGATCAGTTTTGTAGAAGTCTTCCTCCGTGCTTCACCATCTTTGGGTGATTTACAAAATTAACAGAAAGCATATGAAACAGCTTTATTTGCTCTTTCCGTTTTAAGTTTGAGGATTTTATTTTTGGTGTTTTGAAGAGAAAAAAGTCAGAATCAAACGCTTTGAAGTAAAAAGTAATTATTACCGTTTATAGGTTTCCCTTATAACTGCTTTGTGTGTTCATTTTGACACAAAAATGTCACAAATTAAAGCAGGCCTGAAATGGATTAAGATTTTATGTTTATTAAAAGAGAAACAGGGCAGCTGTAAGTCTGGGAAACGTACGGAGATAAATTGGGTCCAATATTATTTGAAACCCAAACAAAACAAATTGAAAAATATATTGGTCAAATAGTGTTAAATGTACAAAACTTTTTGCTATTCTAAAATCAGATTAAAATGTTTTTAATTTTTTTCACTTTCAACTCCTTTTTTTTCTATTTTCGAAGAGTTAACAGTGGAAAAAAACTGAAAATAAAGTTTTGAAATTTAAATTTTAAGCTTTGAAACCTTAAAAAACAGAACATTTGAAGCTGAAAATAACTAAATCTACTGAAACGGGACTCGTTCTTTCTCATTTTTCCACTTCAGATGTTTATTCCACTTCCTCTAACAGAGAAAGTAGCCCTCTTAAAAAATAAAATGCAGCTGTAACATTTACAGAATGTTTTATGATAAATCCCTGCAGATCAAAACAGAAGCAGACGGAGAGCTGTTAGATGAAAGTGTGTCGACAGTGATGTGGGGGTTCACCTCTGTTTAAACATGCACAGCAGCATACACTCCAGCTAAGTGCAATTTCACACGGTGGGGATGGGGGTGTTTATGTGTCATAAGTGTTTATGAAATGATATTTCAGCGATTTTGCAGGGAGATTAAAACCTGAGTGAACGTTGACATTGACAGGCAGTCATAGAATAACTGAAAAGCAAATTGAAAACAACTCCTGCCTGACAGAATATTTTGGCTGCGGGATATTAATACTCCAGTTTTTTATAAAATGATTTAAATCAGTTGTTTAAAGACCCACTCTGATTTAAAATAAAGGTTTTTTAACATGTTCTTGTGCCATTTTTCTCATGATTATTAAGAGAATTAAGCTTAAAATGTATTTTTTGTATTTTTATTCATTTTTTTGTGAATCAAAAGTAGAAAATTAAAAAAAAAGTAATTTGAAAAAGAGGTTATTTGTGATGTAGAAAATCACATCAAGCGTCACATCAAGCTCCATGCCCCTGTCCATTCTTGCAGACGAATAGATCCATGAACGTCTTTGTTTTCAAGGTCTGAGCTGGAATCTGGATCTAAACTGTGCGGCTGAATAACCCTAATAATTGTTCACTGTTGTAATGTTAGGTTGGGGGTGTGAGGGTCTGTTAGCTAACGGGAGAGCGTGTAAACGGAGAGCTCTTGGTTATGGGTTAACGTGTATTCTCACCAAACGCGATTTGTGCGGCGGAGACGGACTGTTTCAATGTGAAGTCAATGGAACAGACGACACACATACAGTTTGAGCAACGAGGCACAAATTGGGGGTGGAGCCAAAATGTAAATATCTGAAGTTTGACAGGTCGCCGTGTCGCATCTGCCAATCAGGAACTCAGCTTTAGGCACATGACGTAGAATACTAGTCCAAAGTGAGCGCTTTTGTCCAGAACTTCAATCTTTTTCTTTAACCCGTTGGATCCGGAGGTTTACTCATCTGTCTACTTTGGGATGAAAGCGGGATACACTCTAGACAGATCGCAGACTTTCGCTCCCGAGGTGGAGCTCACTCGCATTGATATGGCGGCAGACAGAGAGTCACTGTGGAGGCAGAAGCTGCCGCCTCGGGCTTCATCGAGATATTAAAAAAAATCTTCTAATTTTCTGTTTTCACCCTCTGGTTAATACTAGATGGTGATTCTTCAAGCTCAGCCACAGAGACA
This sequence comes from Oryzias javanicus, assembly GCA_003999625.1. Taxonomy (NCBI): domain Eukaryota; kingdom Metazoa; phylum Chordata; class Actinopteri; order Beloniformes; family Adrianichthyidae; genus Oryzias; species Oryzias javanicus. Next base: position 23,179,968 of record CM012460.1, on the reverse strand, counting down.
CAGAAACACAGCTGAAGCGGCTGTCATACAGACCCTGTACCGGGAAAATCTTTTAATAATAATCACATAAACCCAAAGATGGAGACATGATTACTGATGTTTTGTAGAACTCTTCATAGTAAATAAACTTGATTTCTCAACATCATCTGTGTCTTCACACATATCCAGTCATCGTTCCTTATAGCGATTATCCAAAATGCATTAGCTGGTAGCTCCTCCCACATGTGCCGTCAAGCTTAGGAACTCATTTTTTTGACAGGCGATGACCAGCGACTTTGTCACGTGAGGAAAGAAGGGCGGGGCACGCAAAATGTTGCGTTTGGTCTGAATGCACTTCGACAGGAAGTGGGGACGGGGTTGCTCTGCACCGACAGCCCCGCCCACAATTTAGAGGGGAATTTCGAATGAACTCCTGCCGCTCTGCAGAAACTTAGTCCTAGAAATCAACACAAATTTTTAGATAAATTATGATTGAAAGAGCTCTGGGAACACTTTTACAATAGATCAAAAGGTGATCAGAATGAGACTTAAAGATTTTTAATCTCATATATCTTAATCTCTTAAAATAATAAATTATTATTTCTTCAATTTCTATGCAAGTCCAGCTGTGAATCTGGGGTTCCTCTGATAGTTTTTATAGGAGATTTAATTGACGCAAAGAGATGAACTATAAGGAAAAAAAATACCATGAATGCTTTTCCACCTGTTTGTTTATTTATTTATTTATTTTTGTAAATAAATTTAATGACTGTATACATTTTCTGGTGACTAGTTTTATGTTGTTTTTTTTTTTTTTTTTTGATACAATCGGCTTTATTCATCACAGTTTTTGCACATTAGAACAGTACCTCCCAGTATAAAGGTATATATATTTTTTGTATTGCCTTTTCCTTTTATCCTGGTTTTCTAGATAGTCTTTAAGAGCCGTGCTAGCCAAAATTATCCAATTTACAAGCACACAGGTGTAGTTTTAAATTAACCAAAAATACCGTTTTTTTTTTTAGATGTTACTTCCTCCCTTGAACTGTAAACTTAAGTAACAATCTTTTTTACTTTTTTATATAGAAATAGCTCCTGTATGTTATCTTTGGATAGCAGAGACTTTATAACCTTTTAAATCTGCAGTCAATGAAAACTTGAATGTAGATTCACACATTGAAGAACAATGTGTTGTGAGTAAAGGTCATTGCTTAAACTCTGGGTTATTAATTCATTTCCTGTGTTACTGTCAGAGAACAAATGACTACACTTGTGATTTAAACGTTCTTTTTTGTGTGTGTTTTGTTTGTGTGAAATGTTTAAAAGTTTTTGCCCCCTAATATGAGCACCTCCTGTGGAGTCTGAAAACCAAATGAACTATTTTTATCTTCTTTTTTAGCCTTTTTACAAAATAGTTTAAAAAAAAAAAAAAAACCCTGTAAGAATTGTAAAATATCCTATTATTCTTAATAAGTGATCATCTTTTCATTTTTAATTAGTTTTACTCTTTCTTATTTAGGATTATTGACGCGTTGAAGTCGATATTTCACATTCATCTCATTTTTCAGGTGAAACCGTACCTTTCTGCAACAAGCATGCATGAAAATTCTCTCATTAGTCATGAATTTATTCTCAAATTAACACATTTCAGGAGCAGATGGGGCTGCGGGGAAGGAAACCGCTCAGAATCAGAATTAAAACACCAAGCGTCACACTTTGGTAAAATCCTGCAAACGTCTCGGCTCTTTTGTGTTTTTTGGGCTGATTTGTATGGAAAGTGTTCTTATTGTGCGTCTTAATGCGAGCGATCTTCAACAAACCCTCTCCAACTTTCTCTCTGCTCTTCCTGTTGTCATAGCAACCTCTTGGCCTTTTTAGCATAAGTTGGATTTGAGGATGGCCGATGACGCTCATTGCCATAGTTACGCGGGGCTTTCTTAAGCAGATCAGCACTTCTGGCCAATGTGTTCATCATTTACTGTCGATCAGAGATAAAGAGTTGCTGGAGAAAGCATTTCCTACGTCTTTTGTTTGGTATTGATTCACATTTAGGAGAGCCGGGAAAGAACAATATAATCCACTCCAAATACCAACATGTTGCCCTCAGCGCTCAGTTTGAAATCATTTAGTCATTTGATTAAACAATTTAACATCATTTGTAACAATATAGCCCCAAAAAATCCCATTTATATCATATTTAGCGTGTTTATTATTGATTTACAGAACTGCAGTGAGTCTGTCGAATGAATTCTCCTCGATGTCGGCGAGCTTTTGGAGGAATTCCACACGTCTTTTTGTGAAGAAACAAAAAAAGTATGTGTTTATAAGTGAACAATCCTCCAGGTGTTGCATCAAATTCACTGGATTGTAAATTTAAAAAGGATTTCTAAGATTATAGAAATGATTTTATCTCATCCTTTATCTTTGTTTCTTAAGATGAAGAAGGCATAAACATACACATTTTACTGATCTGTGACTGATTCTCCTGATCTTGACTGAAGAACTTGTGCTAAAGTCTCAATTTGATCAAAATTAATAGAATTTAAAAAAAAATCCTGTTTAAATGTCTACTCCTTTTTTAGTTTATCTCGACTTTCCTCTTCCTCTTATTTAAATAATTCCCTTTTTGCCTTTTATGTTCAATTCCTTTAAAAAATAAACCTTTTTAAAACGTATTTTAACCTTAATTTCTCCTTTAATTACATCTATACAATCATTTTATTTTCTTCTTGTCTGTTTGATTGATGCGTAGATTGATTGATTGATGATAAATCTTGATTTGATCAACTTTTATGAAAGGAGAGGATGTGAATCCACTAAGATTAGATTAATTTTTATGTCACAATTTTAATTTATTCAGTGAAAACCAAGACTTGTCCTTTTTATTCGACTAAATGAATTTAATTATGTGCATTCAGATTTATTCTTTTCATTTGGTGCCGAGGCTTGTAGCTGGAAGCCCACATACTTTCCTCAACTTTCCTAATTTAACATCTGTGATTCAGCAAAATCCAAATCGGCTTTCAGAGTTCTCAGAGTGGTTGTTAGGAACGGCTGATAAGCCCAACACTTATTTATCTTTTTCATTTCTCTTTTAGAGAGTTTTTGCATAGAAAATTGACATCAAATTTGGTGTTTTTGTAAAATATTATCATCTTTAAAAGATTACATGAGTTTTTTTTTTTTTTCAGCCGAATTTCTCAGACTTTGATAAATTGAAACACCTTTTTTTAGGGCTGGTTTTTATATCTAGATATATATTTAGATTACTTTGATCCACTTGATTCAAGTTTGAGTCTACACATTTAGGCACATTTTTTTTAGAAATACATTCATAATCTACCATAAGATTTGAATATATTTATATTAATCTGACCACTTCAAAAGGAGAAGTTCTAACAAAAATGTTCAGATCATAAACATTGTAAACATTGTTCTGCTTCTCCCGGAGGGAATTTCAGTTTGGCCACTAGGAGGCGATCGTGTGATGGCATTACACTTTATTCCAGAAGAAGAAGAAAGTATGAGCAAAAGCTGTGTTTTAAACCACAATTAGTTACTTAAAAAAATGTTCCTTATAAAAGTTTGGAAAATTCCTGCCTGTGAGTTTATAAAGATGTTCATTTAGTCAGAAATGTTTGTTTACATCGACCGAGCGTTAGCATTAGCCGTCCTATGGGAAATGTCATCAAACGTTATCATCAAGCTAGCGGACTTTGGCTTTATGTGCTAAATCGATTCATATTTTTATTTATCGATTATCAATAGTTTGAATAGATTATTTGATTTTATCAACCCAGCTCCAATTTTTTTCTTTTTATCTTTGCAATATTTGAGATCTTTTTTTTTTTTCTTTTCCTGTTCCCAATTGAAGCTAAACGGGCAAAATCAGCCTGGTACTTGAAGGAAAAGGCTCCATAATTATGACTGGGCTTAAAAAAAATAGATGGACCTAATTGATCTTTATTTGGAAAATACTACTTTTAGTTGATAAAATTCATAAATCAATTCTTTTTAAAGTGTTATTTCTATTTCAGACAGTTTTTTTCTGTTTTTTTAAGTAGACATTCATCATTTATTAATCGAATTACATCTTTGTTTAGCTTTAACAGTTTGTGTATAACCAAATAATATTCATTTTAGAAATGAAATTTAACAAATGGATATTACATTTAAAAATTCACTTTCAATCATTTTAACTCAGGAGTGAGGCAGTTCCATTTCCATATGATCATCAGATTGACTTAAAAAGGACATCAAGTTCATTTCATGTTGCTGCAGGAGCTTCAACATATAGATGCACTGCTTCACTGCATATTTGCTGTGTTCCTGAAGGCTTTTTTTCCCGCTAGATTCTTGATTTCTGTCCCAGCTTACAGAAAAAGTGAGCAAACGTAAACAGAACACATTCCTGGATTCAAAAGAAGTCTCGACAGAGAAAAAAATGTTTGATTCCTCCCAACATCCCAACACAACATGCTGCTCGGTAATTCTCTCTTGATCTTACTCTTTTTATTTTACTGAAAAATCAAATCTTTGAGGTCTGAGAAAGTTAGAAGCAAATTTCCCCCAATAGCTGATCTTATGTAACGAGGAGTAATCAGAACGATGAGACCTGCTGCAGAGACTAATGGCAAGTCAAAAAAAAAAAAAAAATCAAGAAATGAGAAGAGATGGTGGGTGGAAGGAAGTGTGAGACAGCGGGAGAAGGGAAAAAAAAAAGTACTAAAGGCAGAGAACAAAAAACCTGCAGGATAATCTTTGGCACCAAATCTCCTGTTAGCTTAATGTGTCAGCTTGTCAGTCAGACGGTCTGAGAGGAAATGATTCATTTGTAAATGATTCTGTTGTTGGAGGAGGATGGGGCGGACGGGGAAAGAGCAGGAAGAAGATGAGGGGGTAAAGAGGCTTTGTGGGAGGATTTTGAAGATGTGATGAAAAAGACCCGAGGGAACGGGAGACGGAGGAGGAGGGGGGGGGGTGATGATTAACACAGAGGACAGTTGGAAGTCAAGGGAGTGGAATGGAGAGGGGTAAAAGGGCTGCGCTTTAATACTTAATATCAGTGAAGATAATCCTGATTAATAAAAGAAAGGTAAAAGCTTTGCGCCGACTGACTCTCGTTGCTATGGCGACGTTTCAGCATCACCCCCCACAGAAGAATGGCCTATCGCACGCCTTATTGGATCTGTATCTACAGCCCGCATCTATGTTCGTATGGGAAAGATGACGACAGAGGAATCACACCCGTCACCATGAAAGTTTCATCTTTTAATCAAGAAAGTGCAGCAACAGTGAAAGAAAACGGTAATAAATGCCAGAAACATTTGAAAAATCACTCATCAGAGATGTGGATGATGTGTATCAGAACCGATCCATAGAAAAGGGTATCGATAGGTTCCAGGAATTACTCGATTCTGATTTTTTTTTTTTTCAATCTCTCAATTTGATTAAATTCTATTTTGAGTTTACACATTAAGACACATTTGTTTAGAAATACAGTAATAATCTACTATATGCTTAGAATACATTTATATTATTCTGATCCAGTTCACCGACTGTAAAATGTATCAGTAAAATAAAGAGATTGTTTATATCATACAGAGTTTCTCTAAAGGAGAAGTTCTAACAAATATGTTCAGATCATTAAGATTGTAAACATTGTTCTTCTTCTCCTGGAGGACATTTCAGTTTAGCCACTAGGTGGCGATCGTGCTAAAGCATTACACCTCATTCCAGAAGAAGAAAGTATGAGCAAAAAACTGTACTTTAGATCACAAAAAATTACTTTAGAAAAATATTTTCTTAAAAGAGTTTGGAAAATTCATGCCTATGTGTTTATAAAGATGTTCGTTTACTGTATTTTCCAGACTATAAGTCACTTCGGAGTAAAAGTCGTACTTTTAAGAGAAAAGTCCAACATTTATGAACAAGCCCGACGTAATGTTGCATTTGTCACCGAACGTGATTCATGGGTCAAATTCGAGTCCGCTGTCTTTTTTGACGTCCGCCAAAATTAAAGCTCAACGTTTGTCCAAAAATGTGTCGATAAACTAGATGCTCCCATTGCGTGTGGAGAAGCTATCTTTTAGCCTCGTCGCTACATGATGGAGACTTTGACTGTATATCTAATTTAAAATGGACAGAAGAGGTTAAGTTTATTTATTTAGAAGAGCTCTACAAAAACATCTATAATCAGGTCTCCATGTCTGGGTTCAGGAGATTAGATTTTTCTTTTTCTAGCCTGCAGGAGGTGAATCTGAATGACTGTTTTTGCTGCTCCTCTGTCTGTCTGTAACCCCGTTTGATGGCTTGCTGTCCCGCATTAGTCCAAGCAGAAAAAAATAAAAACTATAATAATAATGTGTTGATGCAAATAAGAAAAATATCATAACATTCAGGAGGAGAACGAGCCTCAGCCATGTTTGTTTTGAACATAACTTCTTCTTCTGAGTTTCTGTCAGCAGCAAATGCTGATACACAAACCTACAGCGCCCTCTAGTGGTTGTTAGTGGGAAAATAATAGATATATGAGCCTATTAATGTTTAAAAAATCCCAAACAAGTCACTCCTGGCCAAACAAAAAAATAAAAAACTGTGACGAAAAAATGGTTGTCAGCAATGTATGTTAATGTCGACCAAGCATTAGCGTTAGCCATCCTATGGGGAATTCCATTAAACGTTAGCATCAAGCTTTATGTGCTAAATTGATCTATATTTTTATGAATTGATTATTGATCTATTAAGCTTGATCTTGATTCAAATAGATTAATCGATTTTATCACCTCAGCCCTACGATCCTCTCTTCTGTGGAGTCTTCTTTCCATTTAAATTATTCAATCATCCTTCACAGAGAAATGAGAAACCTTTTGGATATGTTCTAATGGAACCATCCTTTACAAAGATGTCAGCTTCTTTCTGATATGTCATTTTAACAACCTGGTGTGTCTAAAATGTTTGTTGCTTGCAAACAATCTTCAAGCCTCCAATCCAATGTTATTTACTACCGCAGCCCTATAATTCTCCACCTTTTCTTCCAAGATGGAAACACACTTTGATTTTCTTCTTTCTTCATTGTCTTCTTTGAGTTGTTGCCTGTTAAGATGAGTCTCACTTCTCACCACAAGCTTTCCATCACTTCTGTGCATGCCATCTTTGTTTTTTTTTACCACTGTCACATGGAGATGCAGCCATCTGAGTATTTCTGGATATGACAGGAATCAAAGTTGAACTGAAAGTTCCTGCTGTGATGTTCTGTGTATCCGCTTTGACAATCCAGGTAAAAGTGGTGGCATCCATTTTTTTTATCCTGAATGATAAATAATTAGACTACACTGTGATAAATACAGTTCCTTCTGATCTGTTTTTTTCCACTGACTCGATCAGCTGAGGGGGTGGAACACCTGGAGTGGATCGGGTGATTACAGGGCCGTCACCCGGATAGTTGACTGTCAAGAGAAGCTGATGGAATCAAAGTGAAAGCGGAGAGCTGCAGTTGTCTAGCTGTGTCGTGGACTTGGGTTTGGTTTTTAACAATTGGGGGCTTGTCCGGGATTTGTCTGTCAGTGTTGGAAAACGTGTGCACGCTTTTTTTCTCTCTCTCTTTTCTCAGCGTGGCAGGCCTGTATTTGCTTTGGCTTTTCTCAGTTTCCTCGGTTAGCATAGCGCTGTCCAACTGAGCTGTGTTGCTTGGTTCTTCCTTTGGTCAACCGTTTGGTCATTTTTTCCTTTTTTATTCGGGGTGGTCATTTTTGCGTGTTCTCTGGTCATATTTGAGGGTTTGGAAACATTTTAAGAACTATATTTTCACATCCTGCTATTAGATTTTAAACGCACTGTTGTATAAAATGCCCCGTGTTTACACACATTTAGCACTTTAATGCTAAGTTCCCACTGGACACGAAGCGGCGCAGAGCGGATTCCGCGCGCACTCCGCTCTCTCCTGCAGTTCACACCGCGATGGTCATCGGGCTCTTCTGCTAGCGCTTTTTTTTTTGCCGTTTTTTGCCATCATCAGTAAGTTAAAAACCTAAAAATATTACTCCATGTTTCTGCTAAGAAGAGGAAAATAGTCAGTAGGTCTGCGCTCCTTTAATTTATCTGTTGTTGAGACACAGAGAGAAATGTCCGTTGTGATTGTATGTTTATTTGTCTGTTTAGATAAAAAAAAACATGATCAAATTTGTCAATTGCAGTGTTTTATTGTGAAAAATGTGTTATATTTTGAAAATAAACCGGATTTTCTCATGTATCGTGATGTACTGCCAGAATTGGCGGATTGACGGAAAAATAAACCAGATGTTGAAACTATCCGCTGCACAACACGAGCCCTCCGCAGAGGACCGCGGCGCTCCGCGCCCGGTGGGAACCAGGGCGTCTGGTCTATTTTGTGCGCGAGCCGCGAGCAATTTTGGCAGGAAGTTACATCAAGATACAAGAGAAAAGCCAGTTTATTTAAACATAACCAATTTTTCCCAATAAAGCATCGTGATTGACAAAAGCGATCAAGTTTTTGTATCTAAACAGACTGTAGAGATGAAAATAAACAATCACAACACACACACGCTTCTCTCTGTGTGTCTCAACAACAGATAAATTACATTAGTGTAGATCTACTAACTACTTGATGCCTTTTTATCTAAATATATATCAAATCAACTCAGCCCCAAAATTACACACATTTTGTATATACTTGAAAAAACACTTAAATTGTTGTTTTCAGGATAAATTCAGGCATCAAAAGTTTCATTTAGCATCACCTTGAACAGAAAAATACTAAAGACATTTTTTTATATTGTTGGTAAAAGGGCATGAAGATGTTAACCAAACCTTGATGAAATTTTATATTTTGTTTCTTTAGACCTTGCTTATGACATTTTGCAGTCTTTGGCAAACACAACATTGCTGCTGTGGTTGGAATTATTACAGTTAGTGATAATAAGTGCTGATCATGCAAGTCACAGAGCAAACTTGAACTGCTCCTGACTACAAATGACATCCCTCTAATTTTAGAGGGTCTCTCTCTCTCTCTCTTTGTACATATATATATATATATATATATATATATATATATATATATATATAATAAAGTTGCATCAATTATTAAAAGTTTTTGTCTGATTTATGCAATGTTTATCAACAGTTCCACAGGTTTAAAAGTGCTAAGAGATAAAATATTTTTTTTTTTTTAATTTCATATCAAGTGTGAACTCCAGCACCAAAAAAAAGCATTCTGATGGCAGATGATTAATATTGATGGACGAGTCAAACCTGGCAACGTAAAGCTGAGACTGAGATGCCTAAAATAAGCAGTGCCTTGTTAAACTCACCCCCGGGCCAAGCTTTTACACCTCAGCCTCGCTTGTGCTGAGAAGTGTAAATTTGTCAGTTCATTTTAGCCAGTGGAAAAATTACAGGTTTATGGAACACGGGGGGTTTAGAGCCCACCAACTCACGATGTGCTGGCTGGACATTCTGTGTATATAGTGTAATTTCAGGAAGGAACTGTTTATGGATGACTGTATGAACAGACATTTCAGTGATACAACAACAGTCTGGGGGGTTCTGTTAAAAGCTCCTTCTATAATAGAACACAAGGGCAAAAGGTGAAAGAAAAAAAGCTTTTATAAACATAATTCATGTAATATTCTCAAGCATTATTTTACATCGGAGCACAAAATGTGGGAAAAGATAGGTCATAATTGAATCGTCTTTGTTACCGTGGCATTTGGCTGCACATTTATGCACGCCAGCACATGGACGGGCGTGGACAAGGGACCAGCAGGAAAATGGACCAGAAACAAGCTGACATCCACAAAGAGAGATATGTGTGTGTGTGACACAGAGAGAGCGAAAGAGATTAAAAGGATGGTTTAAAAGGTTATCTCATCCCCTGATGATGCTCTTGTACTGAGTGGGGTCATTTAACCTCAAACAAAAGCGGGAAGTGGTGGGTTTTAGAGATGAGGAGAATGACACGCGCTGGCAGAAAGGGTAACGCAAAAAAAGAAAAAGAATGTTTCCATTATATTCCACATGTTTCTCGTCTGTTTTTTTTTTTTTTATTGTACTTTACCGCACTAAATATTGCTTAATTATTTAGTACATTAGCACTGATATTGTATTTTAGCTACAACTGCCTAAGCAACGACAAAGTAAATGCAATCACTGAGCTTCTTTTGTCGTTGATATGACTGCTTTAGCATATTACATGTGGAGTTCCCCAAGTCTCCACATTGGGGCCACTTCTATTTAACATCTACATGCTCCCACTGGCATAGCTACGGTAACTAATGTTGTTTTTTATAACCTGGGCCAGTCACTGGCCCAGGTTATAAAAAACAACATAAGTTACCGTAGCTATGCAGATGACACACAGATATATATTACATTGACACCAGGAGACAGGCTCTTGGCAAATGCATTAAGGACATTGATGATTGGATGTGTCACAACTTGCTTCAATTAAACAAAAACAAAACTGAGGTTATTGTCTTTGGAGCTAAAGAAAAATGTTGGATGGCACTATAGAGCTACTGAAACATTCAGTGTATTTTAAAAACCCACCTGATAGTTTCTTTTAATATATAATATTTAGCACTTTTCTGTTCATGAAATCTGCTATACAAATAAATTTGCCTCGCTGTACTACAGTTCCTACAGCAGTAAGTGGAATTGGCCTAGAAAGCTGCATCTTCAGATAAACACACAGGACATAAATGTGTGTGTGTGTGTGTGTAAACTTTTTGTGTCAACCTTACAGTAGCTTATGCCTCAGTTACATGCACCAGTATGGAGTGTCTTAGACAGAAGCGGGTGTATTTTAAAGGGAGCTCAGGTGTGTCTTGCATTTGATGTACATGTAGTAAGTGTATTGTGAAATATTTGTAAGAATAATATCAGATACACGTACTTGTGACGTAAAGGAGGGTTCTGCCTTGTGGTGCCCAATTACATCTAGAACTGCTTGATGGGGAGACACTGACCAAATCTTCAAGATTTCACGCTGAGCTACCAGGCGGCTGGGGGTCGGCGGCACTTGGTATGGAAGCCCGCCATCCAGAGAAATTTCAGAAATTGTGCAATCAAAGCTGCCACCGATCTGTGGCCACCCAGCTATTATACGATTTGTAGCGTCTTGACTAGACTGCCACCACGTGACCTCCAAGTGTGTGCAGGCCGCCACTGACCCATGTTGACTTTTGGAGAAAAATCATCCAGTTAAGTCATTTGGAAAGGTGAAAAATTTGTACAACACGCCTGTGTCTCACCTACTTAACCCTTACTTACCCTTGCGTGTTGTACAAGAGTTCACTATCGCACACAGCGCACCCGCTGGATAAATGTGCATGAACATTTTTTTAACAAGCGGTTTACAACTGAAATTTCTTGCAGACCACTTGCGTGTCCCGCCCAAATAAAACCCGTACCCACCCGTAAGGCTAGTTGCGACTAAGGGTTTATTGGAGCGCTGAAAAGATTTGCACCGTCCATTTTTCAGTACGATTCTTACCTTTGTGAAATGTTTCTTACATCCGCAGCAAAATGAAAGACTTTTACACTAAGATTGATATGACTCAGACAAATGTGTGAGCCATTTAAAAATGAAAGCTATAAACAGTTTAGTTCAATCTTAAGTGCAGGTCAGGGAGTTATTATGCTTTGTAGGAAGAGAGCACAAATGCAACCTCATGAATGGACTTGTTCAAAGATATCTTTGGCAAACACAGGAGATTGTGAAGCAATAAAAGTATTATAGCAACAAATGAAATGTTTGGCAGATTCATGCGGCACATAATTTAAAAATTTCTTGTGGAAAGCAAGTAATTTTAAGAAAAATTTATTTTCTGGTCTCAAATAGGAAAAAATCAGTCTTTTGACAAAATGTTTGTCACTTTTTATTTCAATAATGTTCACACCAAATACAGAAGATACATTTGGATAAAACTATATTATAGTGTTATATTTGTGTTTGAAGCCTTCTGGTTGTTTGTTTGTAGCTCATTTGAACAGATGTCAAATCTCTAAGGATGAGTCAGAGACTTAACTTTTCTAATGTTCTATAATAGAAAATAAATTTTTTAATCAATTACCAAGACATCATAATTGTCACTTTCTTTTATGGTCAGCTTGCCGTTGATAGCTTGAAACTGTGCGGATCTTTTCTTTTGCAAGCGGGTGAACAGATCCGCTCTTACATTCTAGCAATTTGAAAACGAGCAGCTGCCACTCAGTCGGTCTTACCTTTCCAGAGCCCCTTCTGCTGACTCTCTGCTCTGAATGTCTCTACCAGGAGAAAAACACACCAAGTACTTGGATGCTGGCAGCAGCCAGAGCAGCCATTGTCATATGTGCCTGATGGACTGAAAACCCAGATGATCCTTTTTATTTTTAGCAGAAATGTGCTCAGATGATTAAGTGTTTAGAAAATTGTTTATTGTAGTGCAATGTGCAGAAATATTGCAGTCAGGGCATTTTTGATTGCATCGAGTCTGTCTGTTCTCCTCATCTTTGTGTCTGATTGAGAATTGAACACAGAGAAACCGTTGATGTTTGTCTTTACAAACCTTCTGTAAGGCATTTTTGCTGTTTTTTAAAAAAAAATAGAAATAACATAGTAAAACCTTTTGAGAAATATGTTTTTAAAAAATAATATATTTTTTTCTTCATATTTTTTTTTTTAAGTTTTTGGAACAGTGTTTTTAAAACATCAACCAAGACAGGCTAATATGATGAAACATATTTATTTTTGGCATGTTTTTGAGACATTACCTCATAAAACTTTGTTTTTTTTTAAATAACAAACCAGGCTAGAGGGGTTAACAGAGAAAAACATATATTTTTGCCATACTTTTGTTTGGAGAATGATTTTCAACCAAGTTGGAGGGACAACAAATATATATGTGTATATATATATATATATATATATATATATATACACATATATATATATACATATATATATATATATATATATATACATATGTATATATATATATATGTATATATATATGTATATATATATATATATACATATATATATATATATACATATATATATATATACATATATATATATATATATATACATATGTATATATATATATATATATATGTATATATATATGTGTGTGTATATATATATATATATATATATATATATATATGTATATATATATGTATATATATATATATAATATTAAAAATATATAACATTTTTTTCCATAATGATTATACAGAATAAACCAGGATATCAGGGCTAACATAATATGAAAATATATATTTTTGCCTTAAAAAAAAACTTAATTGAACAATTTTTTAAATTTGTTTTGAAACAATAGACCACAGCATAGGGGCTAACATGATAAAAAATACATTTATTTTGCTATATTTTTTAGAAATAACCTAATTAAATATGTTTTGGTATGTTTTGGCCACTGGAAATGCTAGAGTTAAAGAACTTGCCAAAATGTTAGCTAAATGCTATTAATTAATAGCTATAAATAAATTGCTACAATTAGCCAAAAAAATGGAAAAATGTCTAGTTTTGCCAAAATTATAAACTCCAAATTTACCTCAAAGAGCTTATAAAATGCCAAATTTTGACAAAACAGATAGCATAATACTAAAATATTAGCTTTACTCCAAAGTAGCCAAAAAATCTGGAAACAATGTCTAGATGGCCAAAAACAGCTAGAATGTTGCTAAATTAAAAGCTAAACTCCAAACTAAAAAAGTTGCATTACCTAATTTCAGTTTAAACACTTATTGTTGAAAGTAGTTGCTGAAGACGCTGAAGCTTTTTGCTGAAAATGGTGACGCAATTTACTTTAATTTCTGAGGGGATTTGCTGAAAATGTAAAAGCTATTTGCAAAAAGTTAAATTTGCTAAAAGACTGGAAATTTTGTTCAAGAACAACGAGAGAGCATTAAAGGTGACCTAAATTTCTAAAAAGATTTTTAGTAAAATCACTTAAAATACATGTCAATTTGGCAAAATATTAAGTGTGTTGCTTAAACACCAAATTAGCCTAAGAAACCTAGTTGATGCCAAATTAGCCACAAAAAAAAGTTTAAATACTGGCTAATCTCCAAAATAGCCTAAAATTCCTAAGTAAACTACATTTGTCAAAATGTTAGCCTGTTGCTAAAATAGAAGCTAAACTCTAAATTAGCCTATAAAAACCTCTGTAAGGAACAAATTAGCCAGAAACGTTAGCATGCTGCTGAAATATTCCAAGCTCTAAAACAACATTAAAAGAAAATTCAATTGATTCCATGTTACCATAATGAGTTAGCATAATGCTAATAAAACAACGTAATGCCATTATTTTTTGAAAATTACTGTAAAAGATTAAAACATAGCCCATTTGAAGGCTTGCTGCTAATCTACTTAGTATGAGGATATTCATTTCCTATGGGCCATTTTTTGCCCAACATTTAAAAAACTGTAAAGTTTATGAATAATAAAAATTCAATCGATAATGTTCAAACAAGTGAACGTTTTGATACCAAGATTGTTTAAATCGCTGGAAGTGTGATTGAAAGGAAAGGAGCAGAAAAATCACTATAGTGTAAATGCTGCAAAACATTATCACTTGACAAACGGATTTGTTCTGAAATATAAACTCACGCTTGGATCTAAACACGGGCTTTTAGCCTGCATACAGCCGACCTGTGCTTGCTCAGTTAAAAAGACAATCCAAGTCGACTAAAAGAGGTCGTGCTTCTGTTTAAATGTCATTCTCTGCCTTCAGTTCACTTTTCCCAACACACATATGTGCACGCACAACCCAAAAACATGCTTTTAAGCTTTGTTAAAGATGCTTCATGTATAATTTATGGATCGGAATGTAACTTTGCCTTTGAGAGCATGACTGTAGAGGCAACGTTTAAACAAGAAACACACAGAGAAAATACCTAAATCACAGCATTGGCCTGAGCACAAATATTTTCAGGGGGCTGAATCTAAATGTATTTAAATTCCATTGTTCATCATCCTCTTGGTAAATGAAAAGTGTGGTGGTACCGGGTCCACATGCAATAGTTCACAGACATTATTGAGGGAAAAGCGTCAGCTGCAGTTAAGTCATTTGGCTTTGAACGGGCCTCATTATGCATGTGATGCAACACAGATGTGCATCCAGAAAGTACAACGGAGAAACATCACAGGAACATTTCTCAATAGCTCAGTGTGGATACAGGGATTGCCCAAGTGTACTGCATGCACTCCTCCACACAGACAGCTCAATCATTTATTAACTGAGGAGGTGAAAGTGGGTTAGGTTACTTCTGTGCAGAAAACATGTCAAGCTATGCTATCTGAAGTCATTCTCTTATTTATTTATTTAGTAAAAGCACTAAAACATTTTATTTAATCAATTTCTATGATTTTATTGAACAAAGTAACAAAAAATAAACTAGAAAAGTTGCATTAATGCTGCAATAATTCTAGTGTGAATGCTTTTTGCTGAATGAAGTCACTGAATATGCTAAAGCTGTTGGCTAAAGATGCTGAAGAAATTTATTTTAATTGCTGAATAATATAATAAATGTTTTGATGCCAAACTTGCATAATTTGCAGAAAGAGAACAAATAATTTAAATCATTTCATGAAAAAATCGCAACATTACTGAAATATTAGCTTAACTCCAAATTAGCCCAAAAACGTCAGTAGGCGTCAATTAGCTAAAAAGCAAACGCGTTACTAATGTACTAGCTTAACTCCAAATTAGCCTTAAAAACCTCAGTAGATGTCAAATTAGATAAAAAGACAACAAGCTACAAAAAAAAGAATAAAATACTAAGAATTATCCCCCCAAAAAAGTAGATGCCAAAATAGCCAAAAACAAATGTTAGCATGTTGCTAAAATATTAGCTAAACTCAAAATTAACCTTAAAATCCTCAGCAGATGTCAAATTAGCTAAAATACTAGGGCTTACAAATACTTCCCTCAGTACAACGTCCTTGTCTTGCTGACGTTTTGAAAAACAGAAATTTTCAGAAAAATATTGAAGAAGAATTGCGTGAAAACAAATAACGCGAAATTTGAGTTAAATTTCAACAATTCCGTAAAATTTCAAAAACCAAGTAAAAGCATGAATGTCCTGAAGTTGCTGAAATATTTCTAATTACATAAATAAAAATAAAAAACGGCTTTTAGTTTAAAATCGCATATATTGCGTAAAATCGTAAAAAAAAAAAGCGTAAACTGTACAAATACTGAAAGTACAAGCAGAAATGTCCTTAATGAGCTGAATATTTTGATACCAAGATTACAGAAATTGCTGATAGAGTTTTACAAATCAAAAAACATATGGAATAATAAATAAGGAATTACATATGGGTGCAAACAATACAAAATGTTTCTACCTTTTGAATAATAAATGAATCAGTAATTTTAGAGTTTTCTGTTTGAATTTCTTTATATGATTTTAACACATTTAAGAATTATTCATTCACACCATAGTGAAAAATGTTTCTTTTATTTTGCTTTGCTCTAAATAATTAATACTTGATTAAAACTTTGACACAGTCTTTTAAAAAAGCGGACTGTTCAAAAGATGTTTTCAGATTTGCAGCTGTGTTTGAAGTAATTTTATTTTTGCTCCACACAATCCTGACTGTGCTCAGCTCAGCTTATGGTAGCAGCACCGCGCCCAGGCCTTGTGGCAGCAAAATAAGCATAATCTTCACTTCTTCACTGAGAGCTTAGAGAGATGCTGCTGCTGCCGCGTTCAGATTTGACAAGACGAGGCTGACTCAGCTGTATTTCACAACGGTGACCTGAAAGTCACGCTTTATTTATTCCAGTGGTCTTGAAGTATTGCCACATCTTTGAGTGGACTAATGTTGAGATAAATCTGCATGGACATTCACTTCCAGGGAGTTTTAAATGCCTCCCACATGTAAACAACATTTCTGTATAACAATGCAGCTCAGGATGTTTGGAAATCGTTTCAGTCGTCAGCAATCGATCATCTAAATTAAAGCTAGCAGCTCTGGACAAATCAACCTGAGAACATTGGAAACATCCCAGCCAGCAAGGCCAAGTGGGCCCCTATTTAAAAGAGGGCCGAATATGTGGGCCAGAAATGGGTTTGTCCACAGTTTCCGGGATGGCCCCACCTGTGTTTGCCCACATTGACTTCAGCCAGGGGTTTGCAACCTGCGACTCCAGATCCACGTGTGGCTCTTTTATATCTCCATTGTGGCTCCTTAGCAAGCATAAAATAAGTCATGGAGACTGCTGACTCAGCCGTGTCGACCATTGGAGTCAGCAGCTCCTCCTAATGGCTGCTTAACCAAAATCTAGAAGAAAACAAATAAATAAAGCCTGCAAAATAAGACTACCAAGGTCTAAAGAAACAAAAATAAATAAAGAAAAATAAAATGGCAAATATTTAAATTAAGGATTACTTAATTATCATTTATTGAATTTAGATTGTAAATTTATGGCTGAGATGCACATAGATGATAAACAATATGGGTTTTTACATCCCTGTTGACCTGAAGACATTTGTTTGCTGAAGGCTATCTCTAAAATGCACAGAATTTATACGCAAAGCAAAACTTTGGTAAAAAGTTGAATCTTTTATGAGTTAAAAGCAGCTATTATCTTATTCTGTGCAACATTGGTTACCAGCTGCCCAGAGCTGCACTGAGATGATTCTGTTTGGCCCAGAGCATCTGTTATTTTGAGCCAAAAAAATACATAATTCAGATTTATTATTAAAAAAAGAAAGAAATGAATGCAAATTGAATTTTTTTAAAGGATAAAGAGAATAGATTGCGTGGCTCCCTCTAGTCAGGGCTGGCCAACCCTGGTCCTCAAGAGCCTCAACCCTGCCTGTTTTCCAGCTCTCCCTGACCATCTTGCTGCTGATTAGCTGGCTCAAGTAATTCCACATCCATCCTTAGCTGAACACACCTGATTTAGGTTGTCAGCATCAAGCAGTCCAGAGAGAGCTGGAAAACAGGCAGGGTTGAGGCTCTTGAGGACCAGGGTTGGCCAGCCCTGCGTCTAGGTTTTAATCAGTAGAAAATGAGCCCAAATGGTTCTTTTACTGTTGAAGGTTGCTAACCAATGACTGAAGCGGAGACTCGTGGGTAAGCTGAGTTATCCAGCTGCCTGATGGGACAGCGGAGCGAGCTAGCTCAACGCAGAGGAGCTGACTGGCATACTAGAGCAGAACTTGCTCGCTACAGCAGAGCTTGCTGGCTCACTACAGAGGAACTCACCAGCATTACTAGCTCGCTAGCTTGCAACAAAAGCGCTCAATAGCACGCTATGCCATCCACCAGGCGGCTAGCTAGCGTTTCAAGCTAACCCCCTGAGTCCCTATTTAAGTCAATGTGAGCAAACACAAACAGTGGACTGTCTCTTTTAAGCTTGAGCTTGCTGTCTGGGATGCTTTAAACCAGAGGTTCTTAACCTTTTTGACCCTGGGGCCCAATTTTCCCGGTACAAAGTGATTCGAGGCCCATTCAAATATAAGCATGTTAATGTAAATTGATCCAGATCTTGTTTGATTTGTATTTGATAATTAAATTGAGTCATTTTATGGTTTATTAAAGTAAAATCTTGTGGGGAAAAATGATACAATGTGATCATCTCAGACATTTATTTTCATACTGAACAGGTAAAGCACAGTTGTCAACCTCAACACAAATTAGAATTCCAAAAATATCTATAAGGCATTTTGATCAATTAAATTGTGTTGTAATAAAACAAGAACACTTCAAATAAGTTTCAAATTAAACAAACTGTAAATGACATTTAAATAAAATGCTAATTAAAAGATTACCTTATAACCTGCTGATGAACTTGACAAATTATAAGTTTTAATTTAGTACTAGATATTTATCTCCAAATCTGTGACAAATTAACAACAACAGTCACAACAGTCTATTAAAAAAAAAAAAAAAAAAAAACTAAACATGAACTGAGGCAAAGAGCCTCGGAATAAAGAAAATATGATGAGGGGCTGATAGCTGCATACTATTGGCTCATGCCACAACGTAGAACAGAGCCCGCTTCTATTTGGCGCCCATGTTAACCTATGGCGGCGTTCACACCAGGCGTGGAGCGGTGCGGTCCTCTGCGGAGAACTCGCACCGTGCAGCGGATCATTTCGGCGTCTGCTTTAGTTTGAGCCGCGAGCGTTCAGCATCAATTCTGGCAGAAAGTTACATAAAGTTACAAGAGAAAATACGGTTTATTTTTAAAATAAAGTGCGTATTCACACGTAATTTTGTAAAACCGTGCGTCCAGAGCTAAATTTTGTTCTTAGTCGCTCAGACCCAGAGGAAAGAGGTTAAGGTTAGGATTATGGTTCTGGTTCCTGAGGTCGGCTGTCTCTGCAGCTCACGGCTCCACCAGGGGAGGGGTGAAATGTGGAGAACACATTTACACATTTAGGAGTGGGACAGTTAATGGGAATTTAACTTTAAGTTGAATTTTAAATACGTGCGTCCAACAAAAACATCCAGCCTTGGACACACTTGGAATACATGCAGACATTGCAGCAATGAGATCTTGGCTGCTTGTATTACATGTGTTCAATATGAATTTCTATCATTTTCTATGCTGGTCGCGTGTAAATACGTGGGAATAACATCAGCCTTTTTAAAATATAACCAATTTTTTACAATAAAATGCCGCGATTGACAAAAGTTATCATGTTTTTGTATCTAAACAAACTGTATACATACAATCACAACACGCACGTGCGTGCACGAGCACAGACACACACAGATCAACGTAGTGAGCAGACTCCACTGCGGGGTTCAGGAGTAAACAACAACAGAGAGGCAGAGAACAGAGACATGGGTAAAAGTTTTAGTTTATGAATTTACTCACGCACACACATGCGAGCGCGTGCGCACAGACGCAAACAAAACAGACAGGGACGCGCGCACACAGTGAGCCGGCTCCGGAGCGGGTGGGCGGGGCTGGATTTTGGGTGTAAAACAGCAGCAGAGGAGTTCCTCTTAGCAGAAACACGCGGTAATATCTTTAGGTTGTATGATGGCAAAAACAACAAAATCTCTCGCTTTAAAGTTTCGTACACCAATCAAAAACAAACACTGAAAACATTTAGCATAATAAACTGTTTAAACATTTGTACCATCTTATAGGGTCCAGATGACCCAACCCTTGTGTGATCCCTCCCATGACAAATGTGGACTGAATTTTATGTCTGCCACGGACATCAGTGAAGATAAAAAATCCTTGAAAAGAAAAAAGGTTAATGTGCTGTCTTGTGGGGTCCAGATAACCCCACTTTTAATGTAAGCATGCTTGGGATAGCACATGGGTTACAAACTATCATTGCCACATACAAACTGAAGATCATCAGAGATTAATGTAACGGATGTTTTGTTATTTTCTGCTTTCAACAGCGTAGTAATAATTCCTGGGATTCATATTATATTTAGGTTAGGAAAGTATAATTTAACTGATTCTTTATCATATGTGTAAAGTGACTATTTGTTCATCAGATGTTGCGGTGGCTTTTGTGAAAAGTTGCAACAAAACTTGTGATTGATATATATATATATGATATCATAATACTAACCCAAATATTTGTGTTTTGATGCACATATACTTTAGAATAAAATTACATTTTACAGAGAAAAATTAACTTTAAAAATAAAAACAGTATATTCCGATTAAGTCTCAGATCACCATGTTTAGCTCAGAATCTTCCTCTTTATCTATTCTAAAAGCATTTTGGTGAGTCAATGGTTGTGGTAGAGCAGGGGTGGCAACTTTTAACAATAAAAGAGCTATTTGGGCTTGTTTCTAGTGATCAAAACCTAGAAGGAGCCGCATAGATTTACATTAGCCTTAAAGAAATTTGGATTTGAATTCATTATCTTCTTTTTTTTTTAATAATATGAATCAAGCCCTTTTAGTTCCAAAGAAAGCAAAATAATAAATAAAAGAAATAGCATTTCTCAAAAAATGATTTTTTTTTTAAGTTTTTACATTTAGTAGCAAAATAGCAAGTTTGTTGCTTAATGACTAGCTGAACTTCAAATGAGCATAACAATTCTCTGTATATTAAAGCAGCCAAAAATATTTTAGCATGTTACTGAAATAAAGGCTAAACTCAAAATTAACCTAAAACCCCAGTAGATAACAAATTAGCTGAAAATGTTAGCATATTGCTAAAATATTAGCTAAACTCCAAATTAGCATAAAAAAACTAATTAGAGGCCAAATCTGCAAAAAAAAAAAAAAAAGCTAGCTTGCTGCTTAAATACTAGCTTAACTCCAAAACAGCTCAAAATTCCTCAGTAAACTAACTTAGTCAAAAACGTTAGCATGTTGCTAAAATAGAAGGTAAGACTCTAAATTGGCCTAAAAACTCCAGTAGATAACAAACTATCCAAAAACGATCGTTTTATCACGGCCCGTTTGGACGAGAGCGGTGAAAATGGTTGATCTCCCGGTACATCTAAAAAATCTCCCTCGGCACGGTGATATGAGGAGACAGATGCTACATGGCTAGCTGTGGTTGATCGCATCAGGTTAGCGGAAAAGCTAAGTAGTTCCGATGGCGGAACTTTAAAATGAAATCACAACAAAAGTGGGGCATCTTTTGCGCTCTGTGGAACTATATCAATGAAAAGATAGTAGGAAAATATAAAGATAATTACTCACCGATGTGCTGCCGCTTCGGTTGGCTGCCATCTTGGACTCTAATGAAGCGTAGGAAACACTGACGTCACGTCAGTGTCATGATTTGATTGGCTGGATATCGATGTGTTCCTGGCTCGATTATCTGATCTGATGAGACTCTTTGCGCAACGTTTTTCACTCCGAATTTTTTTACGTCGAATTTCTGACCCATTGAAATTTTAAGTCTCGAAATTAAAAACACTGAAATATTTAAGATGGTAAATATTTTTATAGCATAAAAATGTGTTGTTTAAAAAGCAAGTGTTGAAAAAAAAATTCAAGATAAAAATTCAGGGGTTAAAAAAATTCAAGATGAAAATTCAGAGGTTAAAAAAATTCAAGATAAAAATTCAGAGGTTAAAAAAATTCAGGAAAAAAATTCAGAGGTTAAGAAAATTCAGAGTCTGATGGAACTAAAAAACTTCCATACGCTGAAGCCCCTGTGGACCGCCGCGGAAAAATGCGCGTCTGGTCTGTAAACCACAGAGCGGGGGGGAAGCCGCGCACAATCTGCTTCGTGGTGCTTTCGGGTCAGTGTGAACCCGGCGTGACGCTTACTGCCACCAAGTGGTAGGAGGCTGTATTCAGGTCCCGCGGCCCTCGCGGCCCTCAGGTTTAGCACAGATTTTTTTTCGCGGCCCACTAGAGGGCGCTCGCGGACCGAGATTGGGCCGCGGCCCTATGGTTAAGAAACACTGCTTTAAACAACCTCAGTCATGTTTTAAAACCTCATAATTTCAGCTATTCGTTGAATGTTTCTGGTTATCGAAACTCTGGTGTGCAACACCTGAATGTTTTTGTTATAAAACAGCTAGTATTTTATCGTTTGCCCAGCCTCATGTCATTGTTACCTCATTTTCCTGTGGTCAGTTCAAAGGCTGAGGTCATTGTCGATATAACTGTTTCATTTAAAGTTATCATTCTTATTGATTAAAATGGCTTTTGTGTGTAACGTGTCACTGCCTGTTACTATGGCAACTAATGATTTTGTAATGACTACTGATAAAATAGGAATACATGTTTAAAACACATAATAAATATTTGACGTTTTTTCTTTTAAATCAGCCATGGATGGATAGGGAGGCTTCAGAGATCACTGCAAACAGTTTACTTTGCTCATGTTAACATTCTGATCATTGGAGATAAATTAAATCTTGACTCTTCATCAAATTCCCTGGTTTTTTGGTAGAAAAAACACAAGCTCTGCTTCAAACCATAAAAAATACCATTTAAATCCTATTAAAGATCCTTAAAGATTTCTTCATCTCTGCCACAGATAAGCAGATATTCATTGTGTGTGCAAGTGCTTCACTTATAAAGTTAATAAATAAGTCTATAAAAGTTGAAACCATAAAAAGTAATTTCATGCAAAGATTTATCTTTAAGCTGTAATCCATAAAGATACTTCATAGATCTTTAGTCGTTCTATCTTTGCAACACCATTAGAATCATTGTGTTCTGCTCCATTAGCGCACAAGCATGCAAGGAAAGCAGGAAAAAATTATTAAAAAAAAAAAAAAAACGGTGTCCAGAATAATACATAAGAAGAAAAAGTGAAAAGTGGAAGAAACTCCAGAGATAGAAAATGACCCCAAAGGTGTAAAATAAAACAGATTTTATACATTTTTTTGCTGCTTAAATAAGAAAAAACCTGCATAAGTTAAATGTTTGCGAGTACGAAAGCATTTTTTTTTAAGGCAAACTTCTCTATTGTAGGTTTATCTTTTAATTAAACACACAGGAGCTTAAATATCAAAGATAGATGAGGGGATACAAATACAGTTTTTGCTTGGTTTGGATCTTAATTGTCAAAAACTGGAGGACAGAGGAGCAGAAAATAGAGACTCATGGGAAATTAAGAACATGGATATAGTGTCAGTCATATATTGTCTCGCAGCTATATGTGAGTATAAGGATAGATATATGTGGGACTCTGAAGATTTCAGCAATCAAAAAGTAATGTTAATTTTTAAAGCACACCCAATCCAACATTTATGAGAACAACAAATACAAATCAAAGCCAAGAAACAGGAAGACGTTTGTGCTCTCGTCTCATTAATAAGATAAAAAGCATGCATGACTACGCTTGGCTGTGAGTATGCATGCATTTGTGAATGAGAGCGTTAAAAATGAAGAGTGGATTTGTGCCTTTTTTTTGTGTGATCGCATTGCAGACACACATACATCTCTATATGCTGATTCACTTGAAAGGGAATGTGTTAGCGGTGAAACAAAGCAGAGCTTATATTCACAGGCATTCTGCTTAAACCAATCAAGAGGAAGTAAACCACAGCTTCTAAACGAGCCAATTAGATTAGTTTTACTGAAAAGAACAGCTATAGAATACTTTTGAGTCTCTCTTTGCTTTTCATTCTCATTGAATCCCTTGAGTTTGTCTTTATTATGTTTACAAGTTGCTTTTTCTCACCTAAAGTCTCTTAAAATCTCCAGTATTCTGTATCTTACAGTAATGTCGCAGGAAAAGTCTCAGGCATTTTTCACTTTAAGAGAAAGGGGTGTGCTAAAATTTCAATATTAAAATATTTAATTGATTTTCGATAGGTTCTCACCAAGTATCAATCTTTTATTTTCCTTTGAAGAGGCTGTAAAATGTTATATTTGGCATCCTTTGGTGAGACTTTTCTTTGGAGGTCGATAGGGGGCGCGAGTTGCATCAATGTGTCTGGTAGTGGTTTTATTGTTCATGTTTACTATTGTTAACACTGAATTTTACTAATAATTCAAATCCTATTGGTGTAAATGCTTGTCAAAGACAGGGTTATTGATTTCAGTGTTGCACTAAAGTGTCTAAAATTGGTTGCGCAAAATAAAACACGAATTGTTAAGTGTGATTGTTCCCAAAAAAAGGTTTTTTTATATATTTCTTGTTATTAAGGTTTTGTTTTTTTTTTTTTTTTTTTACCAATTTTCGCAGTATCGCAATATAATTGATATTGTGAGCCATGTATTGTGTATCGCAGGGATGTTAAACTCAATCGCACAGGGGACCAAAATAAAAAAACACACCTTAGGTTTAGGGCCGAACTGGACAAACATTTATTGAACACGCTAAAACTAAATTTTTACACCTTTAAAAACATAACTGAACCTCGGAACGCGGCCGGTACCCTAACCTTAGCCTGCTCCGAGTCTGGTACTGCGTCTGGCACCAACTGTCCGGTACTGGGTTAAGGTTAGGATACCAGTGTATAGGTTTGCAGCCCGGAGGTTGGGGAGCCTTGATTTAATCGGACGTAAAATACGACGAGTTGGGGAAACCCAAAACGTCTCTGCTTGACAGGGAGGGTCCTTATCCAAATGTCAAAATGTGACAGCTTGAGAAAGAAAATATGTTGCAATGTGTTACCAGCGCAAGACAAGATTGGGCCGCTAATAACAAAAATATAAAATGAGATGGCGGGCTGGATATAATCACCCAGCGGGCCTTAACTTTGACAAATGTGTCGTATTGCATCGTATCGTGAGGTACCCAGTGACTTCCAGTCCTATTCAGAGGTGGTTTTTAAAGCTGATCAAAAAGAAATGTGTATTTATTCAGTCGGATCTTTGTTCACAAAACACATCTACGAGTCGCACTTCAAAATAAATTACATTTTGATCTTGGATTTGATCCAAAGCAGTGGAAGTGACTCAACATGAACTAATAGTTCCAAAAATGGAAAAATCCTGTGAAGCTTTGGTCTCAGCGAAAGCTGTGAAAAAATAACAAGGACTGGGTTAATTGGAACAGATAGGAGGTAGCAGGAGGCATCAAGAAGAGATGCATCACAGATGAAAGACGACAAACTGCTCTCAGCTTCAGAACTACCGTTCCAGATTGTATGATTCACTGAAATACTTTCAGAAATGAAATCAGGACCCAATATTTGTATTTTAGTTACAACTTTTTGATTAATTTATGCTTTCTATTGTTGAATGTTGCTAATTCAAAGTGTCTCTTAACTTTCTTTATTGTGAAATAACAAGACGACAGGTTGTTGATCACATCAAATATCATCTGACCAGAATCAAAAACAACTCTTCACATGTTCTAGCAGATGGGCATCGATGGTGGACATAAATGAGTTAGACCAAGAACTGAAACAACAAATGAGCGTCACAATCAGATGGCTGACGGTCCACACACATTGACGAATCCTGATTTCTGCTCCAGCATGCTGGCGGTGGGCTGAGAAGCAGCTGAAGACATTTGTCTGTGACTCTACCATGGCTTTTAGAATGCCACTAGTGGGTATCGGGTTTTACTGGCAATCAATGTCCCAAAATAGAACGGCATTCTGAACTTTTGAAGCAAAGAAAATAGGGAGATGTGACTGTTTTTCCTTTCTAAGCCCCTATGCCAAAGATCTGAGATATACAAATTTTAACGTTAGTTATTGCATAATTAGGTATTTTGTGAAACAGGAGTGGTTTTGCAAGTGGTGACCACTCTCTGTCTTCATGTTTTCTGGCTGATGTTTTGGTGCATGTTGAAAGCCAACAGTGTTGTCTCTCCATGAGGCGGGTCTATGATCCACACACATGGCCCAGGTAGAGCAACTGATCCAGGACGTGTGAGCTGTAGCAAGAAGGTCTGCTGTGTTTGTCAGCGTAGTGTCCAGAGAGTGGAGGAGCTACCAGGAGACGGGCATCAGGAGATGTGGAGGAGGCCGTAGGAGGGCAACAACCCTACATCAGGACCACTACCTGCTCCAAGAGCAGCATTGCCAGAGCCTGCAACATGACCTCCAGCAGGCCACGAATGTGCACGTGTCTGCTCAGACTGTTACTCTATGAGGGTGATACGAGGGCCCTACGTCTAAAGGTGGGAGTTGTGCTTACAGCTCAAGACTGTGGAAGACGTTTGGTATTTGCTAGAGAACACCAGGATTGGCAAATTTGCCACTGAAAGTAGGTTGACACTGAGCTCATGAGACAGATGTGACATCGCCATCGGTTTGATAGTGGGTCAGTTATTGTTTAAGGTGGTATTTCTTTGTTGGACTGCACAGCTCTCCTTATGCTCACCAGAGGTAGCCTGACTGTCATTAGCAACTAAGATGAGATTCTCAGACGTCTTGTGGTCGGCCCGAATGCAAAGGCGAAGCTGGACCTTATGAGGCTGGAGTGTGTCTGCAGTATTGATGTAATGTATTACCCTGCTCATTTCCCAGACTTGAATCCATGTGACATCAGATCTCAGTCCATCCACCAACACCAGGTTGGACCACAGACGGTCCAGGAGTTGGTGGATGCTTTGGTCCAAGTGTGAAGGAGAGACTGGGGTGTGCCAAAATATCAATATGGCGATATATCGCGATATTTAGTTCTGTTATTGATTCTCGATGGGTTCTCACCAAGTATTGATCTTTTATTTTCGTTTGAAGAGTCTGTAAAATGTTATATTTATCATCCTTTGATGAGACATTCCATTGAAGGTAAATAGGGAGCGTGCGTCTCAAGACTTGATGTCGCGAGCAGCAATGTGTCTGGAAGCTACTTGAAATATTTCATTTTTGCTCTGTTGTTTACAACAATGTTGCACTAAAAAGTGGCACTGCTGTTCATGTTTACTATTGATGACATAAAATTTGACAGATAATTCAAATTCAATTTGTCTCAATGCTTGTCAAAGACATATTATATTATTGCAGTATTGCGATATCAATGATATTGTGAGCCGAGTATCGTATTGTGAGGTTACCCAGTGATTACCAGCCCTAGGAGAGATCATCCCCCGCCTCCTCAGAAGTAGACACAGGTGTTGTAGGAAGTCATATGATGTGGAGGCCACGCCCACTACTCAATCTCTTTTTGACTTGTTTCAAAGACATTACATCACAGTAGGATCAGCCTGTAGTGTGTTTTTCCGCTTTCATTTCGAGTATGATTCCACATGCAGACCTCCATAGAGTAATAAATGGGATTTCCACAAATAACGTTTGTGGTCAACAAACGCAACTAAGTAAAGATGAAAACATTTAAAAAGATCATTTCATTTATTCAGGTATAGGATGTGTTTTCATAATGTTCTCTTTATATTTTTGAGCAGTGAGTTAATCCAAAACAGCCGTGATTAGACTTGATACGTGTTGCTTACTTGTTATCGACAATGCACTCAATGATAACTGATGGTGGAATATTCCAACCCATTTATTTACTCCAGAGACATCATCACACTGTAAGAGCTGAAGAAAATAACAATTACAATTCCCTTTTTTGATTCATAACCATGCTTTACCTAAGCTAGTAGCGTTAGCTTGTTAGGCAGCTCCAAACCATTGCTTACTTTAAATAAAACATAAATCACAAATAATCCCAACATGTAAACCATAAACATAATCAATAATCATATCTGTTCACCTTCAAGCTAGATGCAAAAACAAATGATGCATGTTTGACCATTTCAGTCCGTTTCTGTCGTAGCACGAGCGTCATCCATTTTCCTTTTCTCTCTCTCTGTTGGATTGACACGTGTGGTGGAGATTTCCCAGAAGACCCGGAAGTAGGTGGTGGCGCTTTCAAAATAAAAGTCTTCTAAAATAGAATACATATAATAAGCAGTAAAACTGTTTTTTAGAATGTTCTTTTACAACTTAAACTTAACTCCCTGTAAAACTGAAGGAATCTTCAATCAGTTAAAGGAAATGTGACACAATAATAAGCAATCCAGTAAACTGGATCATTTACTCTTACTTTCGATGAATGCTGTACTATTAAACCAATCCATTGGATAACTGTCACACTATGAAGTAACGGTTCCCAATTTGTCAAATCTTTTCTATTGGTGTTTTTTAATATACTGAAATATTGGAAGATTTATTTTGTTAGTCTACCTTTTCATTTCTACTCAGAAAATTATGCATGTAATATTGCAAATCCAACATGAATGAACAGACAAAGTGACTCATTTCTCCTATTTTTATCTTCTCTGGGTTAAAGGTTTTCTCATAAGCCGTTTTTTTTCCACTTGCATACCTCAACAACACTGTGTAAAAGTGCAGTTTTAAAGCATTTGTTAAATACAGAATTGTGCTAATTGAAAGAAATGAGCAAATGTAGATGGAGATTTGAAAAAAAAAAAAAAAAGAGAAAAATGAGAGCATTGAATGGACGGGCAGGTTATTTAGAAAGAATAACTGAAAGGGACAAAGAGAAGAGTTGGATGACTGACGGAGAATGAGAGCAAAGAAACAGATGGGTGGAGAAACAAAAAGGCAGAGGCTGAATTTAGAAAATAATCTAAAACAGATGCAAAGCCCAGTGGTGACTCACCTGGAGCTGGCACTGGATGTGCCCAGTGTTTCAGTTTAATCAGCTCTGCTGTGCAGACACACACTCAAAAAAAAAAAATCTCATATAACAAGTAATGCAGGATGTTTTTTACATCATTTTTAAAGCTAAAATTCAATTTGATAAATTCTAAAAAAATGTTTGAAACCATTTGCAATTTTTTCAGAGCAGCAGGACTAAACTCTGCCAGAGCATCATTTGATGCTTCAAAACCTTCGCCTCACTTTATGAAAGTCCGGAACATTTCCTACCGGCCCCACACACACACAAAGACTTTGATCCCTGTTAGTCATGCAGTCTCTGTTAAGACGCCTTCAAAGTGTGACACAGAAATAAAGATGCAAGTTCACTGCAAGCCAGACTCCAGATAATCAAATAATAAAGAGTAAATCAATTATTTACAGTTTGATTCGCATCATTTCCGATTTCTGGGATGCAGAAACAGAACTAGGCGGTGTTAGTACAATTACCTTTATTTCCATCACAGTCTGGAGACGCGACAAACACATATTTAAAGAGACAGTATCAAAGTAAACATTTCAAAGTCAATTTTCTCACCATGAATGTAGAAACTTCTTCTTTGGAGTCACTACAACTAAAAATATGAATTGCAAATTTTCTGCCAGCAGAAAAGACTCCCAGAAAGGAACGACAGGATCTGACAATCAAAGTGTAAAAATACGGATTTGAGGTAAAAACCGAATTAGATAAATATTTTAAAGGGGCCATACCAGGATTTTCTTGTCTTTCACAGTAAACTATCCATTAAAATGATATTTTATTTCCTTTGGAACACTAAAAAACTAATTATTTATTAAATCTGAGTTTCTGTTGCCACTCTTTTTATATTTATATAAGTAAAACGGCTTGATCTCTGAGGCTCCGCATTCACTCCCTGAGGGTTCCGCCCACTTTATGACATTATCCTAAAGCCAGTGTGTCACACACAAATAAAAAAATGAGGAAAATTTTTTTTTAAATATTGATTTATTTGATCCATTTACCTTTCTACTGTTGCTCAGTAATCCACATTTAAACCAGTCCTCTCAATTCGTCGTTCGCTTTTTCCTCCAGGAAATAGTCCGCTGCTTTTCTCCTGCCGTCTTCCCAATATCCCTCGTCTGTTTGCACCTTTTCTCACATTTGCTCCTATATTTTGCTTCACGAAGTTTGAACATTAAAGAATGAGCATTGCTTGGCCGTCTGCACAAACTCGGAGCACAGACAGCCGGTGTCTGCTGTGCTCGAGCTGGAGGGGGGCGAGGGCGCGTGAAGCTAGCTGATCACCGCTAGCTCGAACTGCTAGCTTTGCAGAGAAATTGTGGATTTTTCTATGTTTTTAGGAACAATTTCAAGGGCATTGCAATTTTATGCAATTCCAAACAAAAGACGGACGAGGGATGCAAGCAGAGAGAGAAAATATTAATAATAATAAAATAAGGAAAAATATTAAAAAAAGAGAAAACAAAAATATTAAAACAAAAAGAAGCTAGAGATTTTCAAAAGATAAAAGTTTCACAGAAATTTTGTTTTTAAAATGTTTAACACATGAGAAAATAAGCTGTAGTTCCTTACGAAAAATTTTTAATTGTTGAAAATTTTAAATTTTGAACTTTTGAAATCTACGGAAAAAAATTTGTTGTGGATTTTAAAAACTTGCTTTTATGTATAAAACAGTTTCCAAGTATTATTGTTGTGTTAATTAATATACAGTGCAATTTGTTTAGTGAACCGATGAAACAAATCCTCTCAAAAAGTTGAGGTAAACATCCAACAACCATTAAATA
The DNA here is from genome assembly GCA_003999625.1 of Oryzias javanicus. NCBI lineage: Eukaryota > Metazoa > Chordata > Actinopteri > Beloniformes > Adrianichthyidae > Oryzias > Oryzias javanicus. The sequence goes on along the minus strand of CM012460.1, from coordinate 23,149,220 downwards.
AACGTTCTGTTGTTTCCATATGTGTGTTACAAAATGTACAGTTACAACATTCAAATTCAAACTTTGTAAAGAAAGTGTTACCCTGGGAGCAGAGCAGACTCTTCCTGGAGGGGGCGGTTCTCACGTTGTGACATCAGCACGTGAGCACCCGCTCGTTCTTGCGGGTATGGGAGGGGCCGCTGATGAGAACGCAGTATTTTAGAGGATTACTCAGAAATAAGTGAACGGACCAAAAAAATGACTTTATAATGAGGATTGAACAGTATAAACACTTCATAACACTTCATAGTATGACCATTTTAAAGGGAAGAAGAAAAGGCTGGAAAATAAAGAGTTCACTTCAGGCAACTCCGACAGGAAGTCTGAGTCCCCTTGGCTTTGACTTTGGACCAGAATAGCATTGGCAGTGGCAGAACTACAGTAGAGATGGCAGGAGGAGCAGATATATCAACCCGTGCGTTATAGACCCTTCACTTGCACAAAAAGCTCTGACAGAACAGGAGCGAGAAAAATCCAAAAACCATAAATAATTAAGCAGCCGATCGTGTTGCGTGTTACAACTCCTGTCATTCTATATGTAGGTATTTTCGGTGCTGTTATTGTAACTCAACTCATATGAGTCAACTTTCCTGTTGTTGGGTATCTGTTGTGGAGTGAAACTTACGACACAGATTCATGTATATCCCATCTCCGCTTGGAAAGTCATTGCCAAAGGTCAGCGAGACTCTGGCGGAATGCGCTCAGATCTGCCTGAGGAGTGCAGCGCTCCTCACATGACAAACACGGCACAAGGAGGCTTTAAAAGGCTTTTAAGACAAAGCTGAGAGGTCCCAGCGGTTTGAGAATTTAAAAGTTCATGTTCCGATGAAAGATTTATACTGAAAACGTTGATTCCCCTCTGCTCGCTGTTCTGTCAGTGAACTGGTATTAAAAGAAGCTCCACAGGCGATTCGTGCCGTTTCCTGCATACATGATGTAGAAGGTCTTTAGCTCCAACTAAACCCCTCTCTGTGTTTAGTTCCTATTAGGCACATCGAGGTCAAGTGCATAACCCAAACTGTGCTAATCTTCCTCTGCGATCCGGTTATCACCGGGGGCTCGTTGAATTGACACCACAATTACAGTTCCATTAAACCGTTTTGATTTTCCTCTTTAGTTGGTTTGAGTGGAAGCTGTTGGGGGTTATATATATTTCTTTTATTGAAAGCCCAGTCTGTGTGTTTGTGTGTGCACGAGTGAGTTTGCTCCTCAGGCAGGGGTCCAGAGCACATCTCCGGCTGCTATGGCAACTGGGCTGGCACCCCCACTGCTGCTTCATGGCAAGTGCACAAACCCACAGACAGACACATGAACACACACTATGACAACTGCCACAAGGCTTTTTCAATGATACTCCCAGTTTTTCGACTTAATTGCGCTGGATTTGCAACAGAGTGACAGGCAGGGACTGGAAGAGAGGATTAGAGTGACTTAACGGCGACATGGCAAGCGCTCAACCTGCACATTATCAGCAAAGTTACAACCCAAAACACATTCTAGTTCTGCTAGAAATGTTATCAAAACAGTAGGAAAAATGTTCCAAAAAAGAATTGAGCATTCACTTATTTAGAGCTGATATGTTTATGAGTGGGTGACTCACTTCCATAACTAATTAGGTGCTGCTCATCTTCAACCAGAATGCATTTCTGCAATCTGTGGCAGATGATTTACAGTCCCCCTCCGATGAAAATCGTGGCATTTTCTTATGAAAGAGAACAAATGTAATAAGAAATCATTTTGTTTTTGCATTTACGAGTATTTCTCCTTTTAAATTGCAGGGGCGGGGCTACTTAAAGCCACTCCCCCTCAGAGGAGATTTTGGAAATGACATGAAAAATGTATTTTTAAGACATTTGGGATTTTGTTTACAAACTTCATAATCATAATTAAAACACTACTGTGAACATTTTTTTCAAAATAAAACAATTTAACATCAGGGGACTGTAATCCAGGTAACTCAGCCAATCTACAACCCATTCAATTTAGCCTCCAGATGTGTCGCGGTAATTACTGCTTATTAGTTGATTGCCAGTATGTCTGTGAAATGCTCACATCAGTGCAGTTATTACAAAAAAGAAACACAAACCAGGACAATGTGTTCCCTTCTGCAATTTTCCTTCTTTTAAACCACAAATGTTTCACATCTTCTTGCTTTTCCTGGCTGACCTGATCGTTCATTTTTTTGTCCTACAGGCTTTGTGTAGTCTGTGTTTGTAGTTATCTGCTCAAAAAATGTTAACTTGAGAATCCCAAACGCCAACTTCTGGTGGAAACAAGCTTTTATTTCACAAATGAAATGTTCTGTTCAGCTGTCACTGAAAACATCAGGCCAGATTAAACCTGCAGACTCAGCTTAATCCTTTAAGTGCCTGCTCATCCAAATGGTGGGAAACATTTAGAAAACATGTTTTTAAAAATGTTGATTGTGTATATCATTCCCCATGGAATGAAGCTCCTAAAGAGAAATAAAAAAAAAATTAAAGCAATATTTTTTTTTCCAAAAATTGAAATAATAGGAATGAATGAATGAATGAATGAATGAATGAATGAATGAATTCTGATTAGTAATCAGGAACCAGAACATTTTTTAGAAAAAAAAAAAAAAAGTTACTATCTGGTGTGCACCATGTTACTAACTGGTAAAAACTTAAAGTGGTAAAAAAAATCTGGATAGTAACTGATGCGCATCAGTGACTAACAAGAATATATGTATTTTTTACTTTCATTTTTAGAAAAAAACATTTCTGTTAGTGACCAGAATTTTTTTTTACTTTAAATTTTTTACATAGCCCCTATTTTTTTTTTTTTTTAGAATTTTTTTTTTTTTTTTTTTTACTTTTACGTCTCTTTAGGGGCTCCGTACGAAGGCAAAAAGCAGCAGAAGACCTTTTTTTTTGGTGTTTTTGGTAGTTAAAGGGTTAATCTTTTAACACCTAAGGCGTCGCCGGTAACACTTAAACACAAAATAATTAACATATTGTCAGTTTTCAACCGTAAACACAATAATTCCAGCAGATTCTGAAGGAGAAAAGCGATTCGCTTTTTCAGACTTTCTTATTCATTTCCAATGGGGCAAATTTTGCTCAATAACACTTGAGTGAAATAGTAATGATTAATGACACTACTTAGTTTTAAAATCACATATAGAAATAATAACAACAGCATTGGAACGCTGACATTTTGTCTCATCTCTGGAACAGGAATAAACTGTGCTGAAGGCAGCAGACATATTTAGGCAGCACGACCGGAGGATGTCTCATCGCTGATTTACAGGAAATCAAATAATATAAAGTGTTAAGGGATGTTAAAAATGCCTTACCTCCATTTGGTTATTTGTTTATACCTTTTATACTTTTTCAATAAACTGCACTCCTTTGCATCATCAGATGGAAACATTATACGTTCAATCCTAACCCCTGGTTACTAATTAGAAGTTGTCTGGTGGTTGATTGAAGGCGTCAAATGAGTTTGTGACTCAATGATTAGGTGCGAAACAGGCTGTTAAAGTTTTTTTTTAATGTATGTTTCATTACATCACCTGATAAAAATGCAAAGCAGCGTCTCCGGATGCTGAAAAGCTCTCCCAGACACTCGGGAGTGTGTCGTTTTGTTTCAGAGCCTCACACACGGCGAGGAGGCGCGAAGGCACAAGCTGTCTGTTCGTAACACGTTGGACTTGACAGAAACACTAATGATGTCGAGAACACGGGAGTGCCTCAAGTTTATTTCTCTCCTGGATGCTGAAATAAAAAAAAGTGAGATTTGGCCCCAGCATCCGAGTCATGACCCTGAAATGAGGCTGTATTTATTTTAGGTCAAAGCTGCCCTCATCAGCTATCCGTCACCTTTAAACGTTTATGCGACAGAATTCCAGCAGATTCTGAAGACAGTAGCCAAACACTGACGTGTAATGAAGTGTTTACGCAATCAACACTAGTTAGCCGATTCTGTCGTGGAAAAGCAACTACTGATGCAAATCGGTGCAAAGCCGTCATAAAAAGCTGCTTTTCTTTGAATCACTTGATTCACGTAAAATGAGTTGAAGAGTGTGTGTTATTTAAGAGTCACCATTGACATGTCTGGTGTTGAAGTCCAACTCCAATCCTCTTTAATCCACTTTTATTGGATCCCTGTGGTCTTTTAATGAGAAATATGCCATTTTTCGCTAATAATTTAAAAACAAAAAAAAGTGTAATTTCAAGGACAAACATTCTACAAACTGGCAGGAGTTCATCAGAAATTTTCTTTTTTAGTCATGTTGGTGCAGAGTAAGCCCGCCCCCATCTCCCATCATTCATCTGTCTTACAGTCCCTCACAACCCAAAGCTAATATTAGCAGTGCAACAAAAATGGTGATAAATATTGGATTTATCCACAGTTTTGACGAGGAAAACAAAGATATTCATGCATCTATTTGTCTGTGAGTGGATACATCAGAATGGAGCAGAACAGGGATATTGTGGCCCGGGGATTGTAGCTTATACGTCACAATAAAAAGCTTTTTTAACCCTTCCGCTCTCCTTGGGGTCCAGATGGCTCCAACAACATATTGTTATGCGATTTCTTCCATGACAAATGTGGACGAAGGTGGACAGGATTTTATGTCTGCCATGGACATTAGTGAAACTCCGAAATCAGTGAAAAAAAAAAGTTCAACGCACTGTCCTGTGGGGTCCAGATGACCCCACTTTTAATGTAAACAAGCTAAGGAGAACGGAAGGGTTAAAAGGTATTGTTTCATCTGCTCCCAATTAACCATGACTTGAATAAAGAAATGATCAAAAATGTAATTTTATGTAATGAAATGATGGTGGTGGAGGACCCAAGTACAGGAAACCAGGCTTGGTGGCAGAAACTTATAGTATTTAATCAACTGAAGCAAGACAAAAAAAAAAAAAAAAAAAACACGGAGAACCGAAACAGTGGCAGATGACCTTATAAGGAAGAACTGAAAACCAGACACTTAATTAGACTGAGGGTAAGTAACTTAAATGAAGACAGCTGTGAATAAGGAAAAACCTCAAACTGATGTGACTGAGCGACATTTCTAAACAGAATATGACCAAAACCCAAACATAACTGAAAAAAAGCAAACCAAAGTTCACAGTCCTGACAGTACCCCTCCCCAAAAGGGCAGATCCCAGATGCCCAAAAGCAAAAACACCTGAGAGGAGGGGACATAGAGAAACATAAACACAGTTTAGGGGTCCTTCAGCCAAACAGATATGAGGGATATGAGAACACCTCCTTAATTGTCTTTATATATGTCCTCCACCATGACAAAAAATGCCACAAAAACATGTTAAAAACACTTTAATGGGCTTAACATAAACAAGACACTTGACTTTGATGGAACCTACAGGCAGGAAATGTTTACTTTTGATTGAACACCTATCTGTTTGGTCAAGACTTCTCAGTGTTTATTAGAGGGAGAGGAGCAGATGATACACAGGAGCAAAGTCATATCCCAAAGAAGAATCTAGGTAATTGCATTTCCAGCTTTTAATTGGTCGCCAAGGGCAAAATAAATAAACAAAAAATGTAGATTTAGTCTAAAAATCTTGGGTTAGATCAACAGAAGGAGTCGAGAAAGTCTCTCCTAGGGATAAGGTAATTTTAGTTTGCATGCTTAATGTTAACAGGATGAGACATCATCCGGTCGTGCTGCCTAAATATGTCTGCTGCCTTCAGCACAGTTTATTCCTCGCATCTGTTCCCTCTAACAAAGACAGATGAGACAAAATGTCAGCGTTCTGCTGCTGTTGTCATCATTTCTGAGGATTTGATTTTAAATCTTAATAGTGTCATTAATCAGACAATTAATATTTCACTCAAGTGTTATTGAGCAAAATATTCCCTATTGGAAATTAATTAGAAAGTTTTAAAATTTCAAAATTTTAAGTAGATTAACAACAAGCCTTTAAAGATATTCATAGGCTATGTTTTAATATTTGTAAATAATTTTACCTAATATTTAGCAAGATGCTGACATTTTTGGCTAATTTGTTATCTACTTGGGGTTTTTAAGGCTCTTATAGAGCTTCTATAGAGCCTCGAATTTTTTGACTAATTTAGTTTACTGAGGAATTTTAGGCTATTTTGGAATTTAGCCAGTATTTAAGTAACGGGCTAGCTTTTTTTGGGAGGGTAATTTGGCATCTACTGAGGTTCTTTTTATGCCATTTTGGAGTCTAGCCAATTTTTTAGCAACATGCTAACATTTTTGGCTATATTGTTTGTGTTTATATGGGCTAATTTAGAGCTTAGCTTGTATTTTAGCAATAGGCTAACGTTTTTGACTAATTTAGTTTACTTAAGAATTTTGGAGTTTAGCTAGTATTTAAGCAATGTGCTATCTTTTTTGGCTAATTTGGCATTTATTAAGATTTTTTATGCTAATTTGAAGTTTAGCTAAATTTGTAACAACATGCTGGTATTTTTGGCTAATTTGTTAACTATTGAGTTTTTTTAATGCTAATTTAGACTTTTGCTTCTATTTTGGCAACAGACGACTTATTTAGTTTACTGAGGAATTTTAGGCTATTCAGGAGTTTAGTTAGTATTTAAGCAATAAGCTAGCTTTTTGCCATACAAAGGTTTTTTTGGGGGGCTTAGTCGGAGTTTAGCTCATAATTAAGCAACATTTTTCAAAATTGGCATGTCAGGAATTTTTAAGCAATTTCTCTACATATTTTTCAGAAATTGAGCTCATCTTTAGATCTCTTTCATAGTTCTTTAATGACATTGCCAGTCTTTACGCAGATAGCTTTTGCATTCTCAGAAAATCCCTTCAGCAATTAAAGAAAATGCAACTTTTTCTAGTTCTGTTTGGTTCTGGTTTTAGATTTATCTGGCCGAGGTTAGACGCTGCTGGGTTAGAATGAAAATGAGACACAGTTGTGTCTGTGTTTCGTGGACGTGGCCATACAAACCAACGTATGTGTTTATGTAACCTCACATCCCTGCAGAGAGCATTTTAATTGGCGATGACTCATGTGGATCTTTGCATATTGTTTCGTTTCTGGGCACAAATGCAGCAGAGAAAAGACAGCGCCAACATAAATCGTTGTTTTCCGAGAGGAACGCTGTCAGCTAATGAAGGCTCCAGCCTGGTTAGCAAGGTTTGTCTGTCAATCACATTAAGTGCCACATTGAACTGGATAATGATCGCCTTCCTTTCTCAAACCAAAACAACAACTTTAGGATTACTTAAGGCTGAGATTTGCATTTCAGGCGTCACACACATGGCAGCTTATTAAAACTAAAGCATTTACCATCAGAATCTCTCCAGAGTCTCTTAATCCAATTACCTGAAGGGCAAGCTGTAAAAAAGTCAGCTGAAAACTAATCAGAGGAAACTCAGTGGCAGCTCAGGAAAATTGTGGAATGGTTTTTCTTTGAGAAAATAAAGAGCAAACTGTCAATGATTTTATTCTACTGCTAAACGAGACGTGCATTTCATGACCTTTTTGTTCAAAAGTTCATTTCATAGTAAATTAATTTGGTATTTGTCAAATGTATTGGTAAAAACATCACAATGGGAGAACAAATAAGATTTTTTGTCAACTATATGTATCTCTGTGCTCTTTCAAAATTGGTAACAAAGTTTAAATTCAGTATATAGTATATAATTAATATCAGTAGTTGGTAGTATTTTATTTTCTTTGACTTGTTTCATTGCACTCTTATTTATCGTTTAATCTTGTATTTCTGAATGCTTTTTGTATTTTTATGCTGTTTTTAATTTTTTTCTAAATTTGCCTAATTTTACATTTTGTTTTTTTTTTGCGAAGTACTTTAGTACCCCTAAAGCAGTTGTAAAGTTGTATATGAATAAAACTTCATTCATTCATTCATCATTAAATTATGACTAGAGTGTTCAGGTGCCAAACTTTTAACATTTTTGAAATCCTTGTAATTTTTTTCTTATTTATAAACATTTCCAACAAACGCATCCATGAAAATGAATGCAGTAGTTTTTTTCTTAAATTTCAAATAAAGGAAACATAAAGTTGGACCCAGAATCGTTACCTTACATACAGAATTTAGCTTAATTCGGCAGAAGTCTGACTTAATGCATTTGGAGCAGTTTCTTCCTGATCAAAGCCCAACAAGAGCTGCGAAGCCCCACTTCACTCTTTAGAAAAATACTCTTCATTTATGTTTTTTGCCTTTTTTTATATAAAATATAGCTTTTAAATATTTACTGAAATTGAGTTCTAACAATTTTTTTCTTTTCTATCCAATAGTTTCTACTTTTACTCTAGAGATACAGTAGGAGTTCCTTTCACAATAAAAGTCAACCTGTGTCAAATAAGATCCTCCTGCTGCAGCAGATTCATGATTTGAAATGTAAGAAAGTCAAAGATTGTAATTTAGTCATTATGACTTTGATCAAATTTTGTATCTTTTTACTATTGAACACAGAATAAACATGACAACAATGGTGTGGAATATTAAAATTGCATATTAAAAGCTGTACATTTAAATACTATTGATATTTTAAGAACATTTTAGGCAACTAGACATTGTTGTACAGCAAAATATAAAAATATGTGCTTAAAGACTTTTCAGATAATTAACCTCTCTATTAAACCTTTTATCATATTTTTGATCAGTTATCTGACATGTTAAAGACCTAAACATAAACTTAATACATTTTTAGCATTGTTGGATGTAGTTGAAGAGCTTTGTGGGGGCTCTGAAACCACAGGTTATAGACCCCCAGTCAACATCGCCAACCACACACCCCCACACTCAAGAACCCCATGTGGCACCCCCACCCTACCCGCCCAGGTTCCAAACCAGACCCCCCTGACTTGAGACAAAAACACATCTGAATGAAAATAGTTTATTTTAAGAGAAATTTCAATTTTACAATGACTGCTGGAAACTAGTCATAACTGGAAATAGCTGCTGTCTTACAAAATGGTTTTCCTGTAACAAACAAGATTTTTTCCAAATGTAGCCAAAAAGAGTGCTGGTAAAATATACAGAAAAATCACAAATGAAACCTGGAAAAGAAGATTCAGATAACTCAGATTTATAAGTGTTGTTAGTTGTGTAATGCATCTCTGTTTCCCCCATTCAAACTGTCTATTCATAATTTAATCTTAAATCTATAGGGAGACACACTGGAGCCCAATTCTTTTAAAGCAAGAGTGTCAAACTCAATCGCACAAGGGGACAAAATCCAAAACACACCTTAGGTCGCAGGCCGAACAGGATAAACATTTATTGAAATCTCTAAAACTAAAATTTTAGAACTTTAAAAATGTAACTTTTTAACATAACTATGAACTACATATCTGGCATTAGCTGCGATAATGCTAGTGTGAATGTTGTTACCTGAATTTGGCCACTGAAGATGCTAGTGCTGATAGCTGAAGATGCTGAAATTGATGACTGAAATCACTGAAGCTGATGGCAACTAAAACATTAGCTAAATGCCAAACTAGCCTAAAAAAACTAAAACTTAGGTTAGCCAAAACAGCTAGCATGTAGCTGAAAAATAATGCTGAAATTGATAGCTAAAAACGCTGAAGCTGATAGCTAGCTAAAGTATTAGGTAAATGCCAAATTAGACGAAAAAACAAAACAAAACAAAACTGAGGTTAGCCAAAACAGCTAACATGTAGCTGAAAGAAATTTCTAAACTTCAAAATATTCTAAAAACTGAAAAAAGCCTAAATTAACCAAAAACATCTAGCATGTTAATATTAGCCTAACTTCAAAACAACCTAAAAAACTTAAAAAGAAAAGCCTAAATTAGCCTAAAAAGCTAGCATGTGGCTGTCATAAAAATCTTAGTAAATCCTAAAATAGTCCAAAAAGCAAGCAGAATGTCAGTTTTCAAAACTTTAAAACTGCAACTTTTTAACATAATTATGAATAATAAAAAGGCAGGAATTTTATTCCAGAATAAATCAACCTAAACCTTAAATAATTTTCAATATTTTACTCTCCATACATTTTTTTTGGTCAAAATTGTGCAAGTTAGAAATAAGTGCACGAATAAAATAATCTGGAGGGCCGGATCTGGCCCCTGGGCCTTGACTTTGACACATATGCCATAAAGGGTAAAAAAGAAGAAAAAAAAACACGGCTCTGTGACTTTTGACCATCACTTATGAAATAGACCAGCTTCATTTTTAGTGGTTGTTATGTTCAGATTAACTACACACTTGTAAACACAAATAAAAACTGTCAAAGTACTGAAAAGTGTTCTTGGAGAAGTTCCTTTTTCCATGACTGAAGTCCAGCAAGTTATTAACTCCAGCTGCTTTGTTGATTCAACATTTTGGTGTCGATCACTCCATCAGACGACACATGCTGATCTATCTAACTTTCTAGCACACGTGTACATTTGTTTTTTCTAAATCTAGCAAACCAGAAGCAGAGAAACGTTTTTTAAACACAGGATGTGGTTTGAAAATGGATAATTTCTTCATCATTTTTGATGCAAAAACATGTTTTGTAATAAATGGAGTATTCCTAAACCTTTGGGAAAGAAAATATATATGGTGAAAAGGATGAACCACATTTAAGAGAGTCTGGCAGAAAAAAATATGGAGCTTGAAAATTAAGAGCCGAAAGTCCCTCCCCCTGCCGGAGCCGGACGCAAAAAAAAAAAAAAACATCATTAGTCGGAAGTCCTCGACCGGAACCCCCCGTTTTAAGCTTTCGAGCTTTTTTATCTTTGACATACCATAAATGTTTACGTGATCAATTGATTAACAGAGAAAAAAAACCCGACATTTTGCCGGCTTTTTCTCTTGAGGTAAACGGGTGTAGTTACACAAATTGGAAAACTTGTCAATATTGATCTGAAAGAAATAAACTACTAACATTCTCTGACCCATTTGAAGCTCATCTCGCACATTAAACTACCAGATAGTTACAGTTTATTCACATTTTAAAGGTTAAAAACTGATCATTCTAAAAGTTTTTTTAAAATAACATTTTGAAAGGGTTTCATAAAGTTTAGGAAATTTCCGCCTCCAGCTGGAAATTTTTTCTGGTGCCATCTTGCATGTGACCAGAGGCCCCTCACATTCTCTGCATCTTGAATAGATTTGGGGTCAAATAAAAGTGTATAATCCCGAGTGAATCATAATGGCTGTTTGCTTTTCAAACGGGGCCAGGGATGAGGATTCTGCAACCATTATTTTATGTACAGTCACTGGAGAGTTGCGGTGAATTCCGGCAATCTGGATTGTTGTATTCTGCCACCGCAGTCGCTGTTAAATGTTGTTTTTAAATAAAAGATGAGTGCAATGTGGATTTTATTAAACTATCCCTTTGTGAAGCTCATTCTTCATCCCACTGTTGACTGAAACAAACACAATCAAAGAAAACTGCCCCTGCACTGATGTATGGAGCTAAATTGGGGCCAATATTATTCGAAACCCAAAAATGATTGAAAATAAATATTGGTGTTTGGCCGAAAAAATGTAAATTGTCCAAACTTTTAGCTATTATAAAACAAACTTGAGTTATTTTCATCTTTAAATGTTCTGCTTTTAGGTTTCAAAATTTAATTTCAAAACTTTTTTTCACTTTAAACTCTTTTTTTGTTTTTCAATTTTCGGATCTAAAAAAATTCATTTTCAAAATTGAAAACTGAAACTGAAAACTCTTTCAAAAAAGAGCTTAAAGTGAAAAAAAGATTTGAAGCAAAAAAAAAGTTTTTGAAATTGATTTTTTTTGTTTTGAAACCTAAAAAAACAGAACATTGATCTTGAAACTTTTTAAACTTTAAACGCTATTTTTTTGGAAATTTTTTGGCAACAACAGGGCCAAAAGTTTTAAACTGAAATTTTCAGATTCAAAAATGAAAAAAAAGATTTGTAATTTTGAGTTTTGAAACCCTAACATAATTTCAGTTTATTTCAGAGTAGCAAAATGTTTAGAACATTTTACTTTTTTTTTGGTCAAACATCAATATTTTTTTAAATTTGTTTAATTTGGGTTTAAAAAAATATTGTCCCCAATTTATCTCCATACAGATGCAGAAGGAATGTAGCATTTAGCAGACGTGATGTGTGAACATTTCATCGATATTGATACAGATTTTTCTATAAAATGTTTTCAGAACTTCCTCTTCTTCATTGTTTCCGTCAGAGTCTTCAGAATTGAGTCTCAGAGCTTCCTCTTTTCATTGTGCTACTATTCAACTCGTCATGCTCAAAGCTCAGATTGTTGTGTGACCTGGATATCATTAGCAGCTTCTCACGTTTGCTGTAGTCGCGCCTCGCCGCCATGCACGCTGACACGTCTGTTCGCGGCTCTCCTTGCTCCTCCCTGTCCTCCAGGCGCGTGTAGCCTTTGCTGCTGCCGCGGTTCCCGGCGTGACTGCGGCAGCTGTTGCTGCGGTCCAGCCGGGGCCAGCTGGGGTGTTTCCTCTGCTCCTGGTGGACGCTGAGCACGCTCGAGCCGCGCTCCAGGTCCAGAGATTTGGAGTGACTGTTGAGCATGTGCAAGGAGGTGTTAGAGCCAAAGTCGCTCCTTGCTGCTCCTGGAGAAAGCCAGCAGCCTGAGGTAGAGGAGGGAGCAGGGGACAGCGTGGAGGAGGAAAAGAAAGAACAGCGGGAGGAAGATGAGGAGGCAGAGTTACTCCGCTGTAAGCCTGGGGGTTTGGAGGCCTTTGCAACAGATGCTACAGGCACAACCAGAGACTCCATGGAGCTGAGGGGTTTTGACCTCTCCCCATCGACTGCCTCCCCTCCTCTGTCCTCCTCAGTTATCGCTTCCATTTCTGGTTCATCAATTACACAATTGTTGAGTTTTATAACAGGGAGTGTAAACGCAGAGATGGAGGATGAGACGATAGAGCCAGCGTGATGTCCTCCTCTCTCCGCGTCACCATCCATTGACCACTGGTGACGCACAGAATCCGAGTGGGCCAACGCAGGACCTCCAAACGGACGATCCCTGTAGAGTGGAGCCAGCAACCCTGCAAAGCTACAATCCAATCTATCCTGCTCGTTACGTCTCTGAAACTCCTCATCCCCTAGCAACACCTCCTCCTCTTCCGCAGATCCTCCTCCGCTTCCACCCCAAGGGGAGAATGCTAGGAGGGGGTTGCTGGGAAAACGCACGGCAGCGTCACTTCCGAAAGCGTGGAGATCGGCCGACTCTCGGGTACAGGTGCTGTTGCGGTGATAGTGATGTTTTTGTTCCTTCTGCCTGAGGCGGTGGATGTCGATGACTGTGGAGTACATATCTCGCATATGGATGATCTAGCACAGAGGAGAATTTGATTAGCAGCACCAGCGGAGGAATTCTCCTTTAAACTAGAAATATAGCATTACCTGTGATAATGCGAGTGTGAATGCTAAGCTTAAAGAGCTAAAAGCTGAAAATGCGGAAACTGATAGTTATCGATAATAATTTCCAGAAACAATTATATTTGATTTAGATTTTTCAATTATTTTGATCCACTCAATTCAATTACATTTTAGGTTTATACAGTTTAAACGTTTATACAAAATTGTTTAGGAATACATTAATAATCTATTATATATTTTGAATATATCTATATTAATCTGATCCAGTTCACACAATGTAAAATGTAATAGTGATATAATGAGATTGTTAATATCATACAGTGTTACATGCTTTCTGAAAAGAAAAAGCTCTAACAAAAATGTAAACATTGTTCTGCTTCTCCTGGAGGGCGTTTCAGTTTGACCACTAGGTGGTGATCGCGCTATAGTATTACACCTTATTCCAGAAGAAGAAGAAAGTATGAGCAAAAAAACGTTTTAGACCACAAATGGTTGCTTTAAAAATATTTTAGAATATTTTGGAAAATTTATGCCTGTGAGTTTAAAAAGATGTTCATTCAGATGTTCAGCGATGTATGTTTACGTCGACCAAGCATTAGCATTAGCTATCCAATGAGAAATTCCATCAAACGTTAGCATCAAGCTAGCAGGCTTTAGCTTTATTTGCTAAATCGAGTTATTTTTTTCCTAAAATTTAGATAAATGATGAATTAGCCTAACAACTGGAAAAATATTTTGCCAAAAAAGCCAGTATAATGCTAAAATAATAGCTAAATGCCAAATTAACCAAAAAAAAAACTGGTTAAATAAAGTTTAATTTTGCCAAAATAGCTAGCATAATTCTAAAATATCAACTAAATACCAAATTAGCCAAAAAACTGGACAAATATGATTAATTTAGCCAAAACAGCTAACGTAATTCTGAATGCTAAATTAGCCAAAACACTCAAAAAACAATGTCTAATTTTGGAGAAAAAAAGAGCTATTATAATGAAACAATTTAGCTAAATGCAGAATTAGCCTAAATTCTGGAAAAATATATTGCCATAACAGCTAGCATAATGCTAAAATATTATTTTCAATGCCACATTAGCCAAAAAATGGGAAAATAATGCCTAATTTTGTCAAAATTGCTTGCATAATGCTAAAATATTAGCTAAATACTAAAACACTGGAAACATTTTTTGCCTAATATAGCTAAATAAAGCTAAAAATAACAGCTAAAATGTAGCCAAAAAAAAAACTGAAAAAATAATGTCTAAAAATCCAATAATAGAATGAAGGGGGGAACTGCAACATTCAAGATTTTTCTTTTCTGCTTATTAGATTTGCTTAGATCGAGGAAATGGGTGCTAGAACGTACAAAAGCTGCTAACATTTTAATTTGAGGCCTTTTTTCTGATAACTAAACAAACGTTTTGATGAATTACCTTTATTTCAGCTTTGTACGTGTCTACGTGTGCTGTTTACCTTGGTTTCTCTGTCTCTGTTTTCATGAAGGATTGCATTAGCACAGATGAAGATAAAAATCCCAATGCCCATGGTGAAAGGTCCAAGCATCTTCATCCTCTCAGAGTGAAGATGTTGTTGTAGGAAATGCATCAGGGCGCCCCCAGTCTGCTTGGTAGGCGTTCCTAAAAAAATCACAAACAAGTCAAAGGTGGGCAAAGCAGCCTCTATCAGATACAGTCATCCCGTTCTGTTGCTACCTTGCATGTTATGGCTTGCGTTGGCCAAATCTTTCTCGAGTTTGACGTTGTTTCCTCCTCCGGTGGGTGTGGTCTTTTTGTGCGGCCAGTAACCCAGCGTGGCCATCCCGATCCCTATTCCCAGGATGATGAGTCCCAGGAAGAGGAAGAAGCCAGAAGCCGAGTAGAGGCGGACCCTGCCCCGCACCACCACCACATCAGTGCGCCGCTTCTTCTTTCTAAATAAAAAAAAAACTCAAACTGATAACAAAGCTCGCTTTATCAAACAGAGAGAGCAGAGGCAGCAGATGGGAAAATATTCTTAAATTTCTCAAAGTCAACATCTCACCTCGGCGCAGGATCAGTAGTGGGGTTTCCTAAACCCGGCGACGCGGGTGGTACAGGTCGATGCTGAGAGCGGGCCGAGTCCTGGCGCTTTAGCTTGGCCAAGCCTGTGAGTACACCTGCTGCTGCTGCTGTCATACTTCACCTGCAGACACACAACCAGAGGCTACAACATAACACCAGCGTTTCCTCGAAATATAGAATTCAGAGGGGAAAATAACGGCTTAAATGCTTTCATTATGAAAATTTATTTTTTATTATTTATTTTTCAAAAGCTTAATTTAATTCTTCGTCTTGTTTCTAAGGAAAGAGGATGTAATGTACAGTATCTCAGTGTTTGGTCTAAAATGTTGTTGCCACAAAGCTGACATACTGTCATCAAAACGAAATCCACTTTAAAAAAAACACTTAATGTTGCCAAACATACAATGCGAGAATATCTCCTTCTCTCCAAAACAGATCTTTCAACGGAAACATCTTTATGAGACAAATAAAGAAAAGAAAATACTAGAATATTAAAGCTTCTATGTCCCATCACCGCTGAGATCATTTGTTCTTTTTGCTTCTAAATACTTCCAGGACTAATTTAGGAAACCAGTTTATGCTGGAAATAAATAGAAATCTGTAGAGATTTCCCTGTTTTTGTTTTAAAAGCCAAACGAGTGTTGATAAAATGAACAAATTACAGAAAAACTGATTAAAATCTGGCTAAACTACAGACTTAAACAAAGCTCCAACAGAAAAACAATTTTCTCTGTATACAAGAGCTGTTTTGTTTCAGAACTGGACAACATACTGAAAGTATGAAGTGTGTGTAGTACGTAGTTATAGATTCACTGCAGAGTGTTTGCTTACTCTGTTCTTCTGGTGAGTATAAAAAATTGAGCTCATGCTGACAGAAAAACAGACACAAACATTTCATTTATATTCAAGATCTGCAAAGAGTTTCACACTGTTAGAGTTGCTGCCTTTCCCCCTTGATAAATAAAAGCAGGGGTGCACTTTGTCACAAAATTAAAAGGAATAGCTGCTGCTTTGTAAATAACCAGCTTTTAGTGGTCACAAGAGGAAGGGAGTTTTTTTTTTTTTTAACAGCCCTCATTTGTGTTTCAACGTTTTACTGTTAAGCACTAGGAGGATTAAACAGACTGTGTTTCATGCTGACTAACCTACATTTGAATAGTGATGTCGTGCATTTATCTACAGATGCAAACTATTGCTACCTTCACGTCACCCTCGACAACCAGCGTACTGCCTCTGATGAAAAGTCTTTGTAAACATATTTCAGTTCAAAACTCTTGCTTTCTCACATAGCTGCACGCTTTTTTAATAGTGCATTCACACCGAACAAGGCCGGCGCAAGTTCAATGTTAAGTCAATGTAAAGATGCGATCTGCTTGCGACGCAGTGTGATTTCGGCGTTTTCAGTGACTAGATCAAAGAGAAGAAAAATAAATTCAATACTGAAAACATTCAGGGTTCCTGCAGCCAGACACGCATGAGGGGCATCAGAACCCCTCCTCAGGAACGGACGTGAAGAGGAGCAGTCCACGCAACCCTCCTCTGTAACAGGTAATACAACTAAGGGCAATGAGCGGTGAGCATCCACAGGGGCAGGGAACATGAGGGAGCGGTCTTGGTGACCCTCATCAGGAAACGGTGCATGAAAAGTAGCGGCCCTGGTGGCTATTCTCAGCAACAGACACATGAAGAGGAGCAACCCCGCATTACGCAGCCTCGGCAACCCTCCTCAAGAACTGGCACATGAAGAGGAGCGACCCTGGTGTCTATTCTCAGCAACAGACACATGAAGAGGAGCAACCCCGCATTACGCAGCCTCGGCAACCCTCCTCAAGAACTGACACATGAAGAGGAGCGACCCTGGTGTCTATTCTCAGCCACAGACACATGAAAAGGACCAGCCCCGGCAACACTCCTCAGGAACAGATACGTGAAGAGGAGTGGCTCTGGTGGCTATTCTCAGCAACGGACACATGAAGAGGAGCAGCCCCTGAGACCCTCCCCAAGAACAGATACGAGAAGAGGAGCGGCCCTGGTGTCTATTCTCAGCAACGGACACATGAAAAGGAGCGGCCATGGTGTCTATTCTCAGCAACAGACACATGAAGAGGAGCGGCCATGGTGTCTATTCTCAGCAACAGACACATGAAGAGGATCGGCCATGGTGTCTATTCTCAGCAACAGACACATGAAGAGGAGCGGCCATGGTGTCTATTCTCAGCAACGGACACATGAAAAGGAGCGGCCATGGTGTCTATTCTCAGCAACAGACACATGAAGAGGAGCGGCCATGGTGTCTATTCTCAGCAACAGACACATGAAGAGGAGCGGCCATGGTGTCTATTCTCAGCAACAGACACATGAAGAGGAGCGGCCATGGTGTCTATTCTCAGCAATAGACACATGAAGAGGAGCGGCCATGGCGACACTCCTGAGCAACAGACACATGAAGAGGAGCAGCCCCGGCGACACTCCTCAGGAACAGATACGTGAAGAGGAGCAGCCCTGGTGGCTATTCTCAGCAACAGACACATGAAGAGGAGCAGCCCAACCCAAGCACAGAATCATGACAAATTCGTTTGAAATTTGACACGCTATTATTTTTATTCTGCCTAAACGAGTGAAACTGCAGACACGGTGACTTGAAGTCTTTATCGGCATGCTTATATTTGATCCAGTTTTCCACACAGCCGGCCAGTTTATGGGAATCCCTCCAGGAGCTAGATTTAGCATGGGAAACAGCACACACCCATAACACTGAAGTATTTGTTTTTCCTTTCTTGTTTTGTACCTTCCAGTTTTTACCAGTTGCACTCCATAATTGTCTCTGCTGTCTCACTCTGGCTCTGTTTGTTCATACTTTCTGCTTGTTATGAAAGAATTTCCTTTTCTCCACCCATTATCTTATTTATTTTCTTCCTCCTCCCACCATCTATTTTTAGCTCAACTCTGATTTTAATTTAATCATGTTAGGACCTTTTCCTGTTTCTCTCCTCCCTGCCGTCCCCTCTGCATATCTTAAAGCATTAAAACCAGCTTTGCTGTATGGAATCAAACAGTGACTCTGAATCACTGAGGACCAGACGTTCTCTCCTCCTACCCTCCTTTCTCCATCTCCGCTTTTTCCCTGTCACTCATCTGTTTTGTAATAGGAAAGGGCTTTATCACAGATGGTGAATCACACAAGGATAAACACAGCCAGCCACATTTCTCAGGTTTGCCGGGCTCCCTCACACTCTGGGTTCTTGTTTTTTTGCTGCTTGGTGAGAACGAGGAAACAAAAAAAAAAGGAGCCCACACAGTGTCTCCAGATGGGAGAGATTGCCTCCATTTACTGGAGCAGGAAAAAAGGATTGATTACACTGGAGGACAGAGGCCCCGGTAAGAGAAAAATGACAGGAGGGGGGGTTTAAAAGAAGCATTTGCATCAACACTGAGTCACGATTAAAAACTGAAATTCTGCTCTGCAACAAAGCTGAGCGAATTTAGAAATTCGATTAGAACAAAATGATTTTCCCGCTAGTGATGAAAGCAGACTGAACCAGCCTAAGAACATCTGAATTGTAGTTTTAACAAGTAAAAAAAAAAAACAAGTTGAGCGGAGAGAAGGAGCTACTGTCGTCACAAACACACCAGCAGCCTAATGAGAAGCCACTCCAGCACTGACACAGAGAGAGTTTGTGCAGAGTCCAGATCAGTCCAGCTCATCTTTGCTGGCTGTTTGTAACCTTGCATTTTAACTGTTAATACATGCTCATTGTGTTTTTATGTGTGAAATTCACAGGCGGCTCATTTACCCCCAAATGGTATCAGAACAAACTTATGAATAATGAGAAATCCATCTCTCCATTAAGCCTGTTTGATGACTAATGAATTAGGCGCTGTGCGATCACTCGGTAATGACTAAATTGCTCTTGTTGCTAATCTGAGCAAACTCACTGTAGGCCAAGAAAGCTGTAAAGGAAAGTGTGTGAATTGCCATTTAATTAAAACATTTAAGACAAAAAAAAAACACAAACAAGCTCTTTGTAGCAAGACAGCAATTTACTCAATCTATAGTCGACGTCACTCGAGGTGTTGTCCCTATAGCAACTAAATGTTCTGCTGCTAGGTGACACGTTTCTATAGCAACGAGCAGCTGCGTGCACAGGAATGACAGGTATAGTGTCACGGCAGGCGGGATTTACTACATAAAAGCTTTAATTGGACATATTGATCACCAAAAGAAAACTTTTGGTTTTAATTTGAATCACCCTCGAAGATCTAAGACTTGTGGGCCACAAAGGGTTCTAGAATTTGAGAGAACCCAGCCAGGAAGGCCAAGTGGGGCCCATATGGTTTAAAAGTGGCAGAAAATGTGGGCCCCAAATGGGTTTGTCCGGAGTTTCTGTGGTGGCCAAACGTGTGTTGCTTAAGTGGGCATTCAGTGGGTTGGCTTGCTATGCTAGCCAGGTGCCCAGTGGATGGCGTAGCATGCTAGCGAGCTGCGTTGTATTGAGCTAGTGAGCTCTGCTGTATCAAGCTGCTGAGCCCCTCTGTGTTGGGCTAGCAAGCTCCGCTGTAATAAGCTAGCGAGCTCCAGTGTATCGAGCTAGCGAGCTCTGCTTTAACGAGCTCTGCTTTATCCAGCTAGCAAGCTCTAGTGTAGCGAGCTACCAAGCTTCGCTGTATCGAGCTTTGATGTATTGAGCTAGCGAATCCCACTGTATGAAGCTAGCAAGCTTTGCTTTATCAAGCTAGCAAGCTCTGCTGGAGCGAGCTAACATGCTCTGCTGTATGAAACTAGCGAGGTCTGCTGTAGTGAGCTCCGCTGTATTGAGCTTTGGTGTATCGAGCTAGCAAACTTTGGTGCATTGAGCTAGCGAATCCAACTGTGTTGAGCTAGCAAGCTCTGCTTTAACAAGCCTATGAGATTCAGTGCATCAAGCTAGCAAGCTCCACTGTACCGAGCTAGCAAGCTCTGTTGTAACGAGCTAGCAAGCTCCCCTGCAGCAAGCTAGCAAGGTTCACTGTCCACCAGGCAGCTGTCTAGCATAGCGAGCTATTCCAGTGAGTGCCCAGTTAAGCCAATGTGAAAAATCAGGTGGGGCCACCATTGAAAATGTGGACAAACTCATTTGTGGCTAACATTTCCTGCCCACTTTTAAGCCATATGGGGCCCACCTGGCTTTGCTGGCTGTGAAGGGCCGGATCATTAGTAGAAATGTGGAGGGTTTTTGTAGTCCACCTCATAAGAAAAAGAAACAATGAGGAATTTGGATGAAAATGCGTCTTTGATTTAATTCAAAATTACATTATAACAGAACTTTTTTCAGTTTGTATTTCAAAATGTGTGGCTTTTGCTCCCATTTTAGAGCCAGTTGCAATGATAAGTGTCTTCCTGACTCAAAAAACACACATAAACGTCGGAAAAACAACAAATCTTCCAACACAACATGAATGCACAATAATTTTCTGCACCTATGTCAGTGTATTTGTTACGTACCCACAACTGCACTTGGGAACTATTTGTTAGTGCAAGAGTAACGTAGCACACAGTTTTACACCCTTAAAACATGCATAATCCTACTTTGCCATCGAGTCACGGGTTATTTTTGAGATGAGGGAAAACTATAACAGCATCTTATAGTCTCCCTAAATTTAGAAACAATTGCATATAAATAATTGAAAAATACTTCAGGTACTTATACTTTAGCATCCTCTGGCAAAAATGTAGTCATTTGCTAAAACAATGTTTTGCAAAGTACTACTAGGTAAGATGAAACGTACGCATATGGACAAATGAGAGAATTCGGATCCAAAACAAACTAATCCAACATTAAACAAAATGTATTCTTATTTTTGTCTTTGTTTCAAAATGTTCACTACTTTGTAGATGACCACATGTTTTATTTTGACCCTAATTTTACCCCGTATAGTACTGCCTGACCTTATAAGCAGTGCATTGGAAGATGTGCATAAATTCCTATTAGCAGGTCACTACAGCTAGTATAAATACCATACTTCCTGTGCATATATTTTGTTTAGTGCTGCATTTTACAGTATAAATAGGTCAGTATAGGCCAGTGAAGCAGAATATTACACAGCAGTGAGCCAAATAACTCTCTGGAGTCAAATAAACTTCTTAATGCTTGTACCAGCTGTGATCACTGACTAATTTAGTAAAGATCATTAAGTTGTGGATGCCAGCAGGTTGGGCTGAAGAATTTTTCTGTTTTGGGCGCATCCTAGAGGAAACTTTTTTTAATTACAACAGCATCCGTGGGTATTTTGGCACTGCATGGATGAAGTCAGTGGACGGCAGATTTTTGAACCTCACCTAAAGCCGTATCAGTGCTCTGCTGGTTTCCAGCAGTTTTTTTTTTAATCCAGAGAGTATTGTGGAATAGTCTGGAAAACTGTTGATAAGTGAAAGAACATGCATTCCTTTCTATTTGTATATTGTCCCAAAGATATAATAATGTTGTCTGTTAATTTGAAGAAACAGCATGTTTGGGTAACCAAACCCTAAATCAAGGGTGTCAAATTCAATCACAAAAGGGGCCAAAATCCAAAACACACCTTAGGTTGCAGGTCGAACACCCTAAAACTACATTTTTAAAACTTTAAAACCACAATTTTTGACATAATTATGAGCTAGATATATAGCATTACCTGCGATAATGCTAGTGTGAATGCTGTAAGCTGAATTTGGCCGCTGAAGATCCTAGTGCTGATAGTTGAAGATGCTGAAATTGAGTTAAAAACGCTGAAGCTGATAGCTAGCTAAAATATTAGCTAATTGCCAAATTAGACAAAAAAAAGAAAACAAATAGAACTTAGGTTAGCTAAAACAGCTAGCATGTAGCTGAAAGAAATAGCTAAACTTCAAAATAGCCTAAAAACTGAAAAAAGTCTTAATCAGCCAAAACAGCTAGCATGTAGCTGAAATATTAACTAAACTCCAAAATAGCCTAAAAAATCTTAGTAAATGCCAAAACAATCCAAAAGACTAGCAGAATGCCAATTTTTAAAACTTTAAAACAGTATCTTTTTCATATAGTTATGAATAATAAACAGGCATGAATATTATTCCAGAGTAATCAATTTAAACCTTGAGTAACTTTCAATATTTTATTCTTCATAAAAAATATATTCTGTCAAAATTATACAAGTTAGAAATAAGCGCAAGATAATATAAAATAAAATGATCTGGAGGGCCGGATTTAATATGACACATTTGCCTTAAATCAACTTTATTCTGGCTGTTGACCTCTATAAATGGGGCTTTAAAAATTATGTCACTTGTTGCCTGATTTTTTAAAAATTAAAATTAACTTGTTTAATTCATAGAAGTCAAAAACAAACTGTGTGCTGCCCCCTACAGGTTGAAACGGGGTATTGCAGTTGAATTTTGTGATTGGTCAACTGGTGTAAGTCCAAGAAGTTTCACGTCATCATGCTTTGCAGCTTCAGTAAAAAATCTCACCCATCCCTAATTCTGTAACGGTCGGTTGTTAGCTTTAGCACGGCTCATAGGTGTATTGCCGTCAGTTGTAAAAAAATCTCCTGTCTTACACAACTTTCTGGTGGGCTTGGAAGTTAAGGAACAAAGGTTGAGTGCAGTTGGAATTATATCCATCAAACTCTGTCCTGGTGATGAGATTTGCAGCAATCATTTCACTCGTGATTGTTTGCTTAATACGTTAGCCTTTGTTAGCTATGATGCTAGTGGCATTTTACCACTCTCAGACATGGATCATTTTGCGGATCAGTAAAAAGTAAAAAAAAAAAAAAAAAAAAAAATCAATAGGAGAAAAACAAGAAGATAAAAGCCTAAGACTACTTTTTTGAAAAGCTTTATTTAAAAAACATAAACAAAACGAAAAAACATGTAATTTTTGATTACATTTATATGTCTGGAGACCAAATCTACAAAAACTGAGAGGAAACAACGCTCAATATTAGGGGTGTGGAGGAAAATAAATTTGGCGATGTATTGCGATATTTCGTCAGACAATACTTGTATCGATTTAAATTGCTGGCAAGACAATATTTAAGGATTTTTTTTATTTACATCCTTTTTTTTTGTTTTCCACCTAAACCACCGGCCACTAGGTGGCACCATAGTACAATAAAACAACAATAAGATCTAGCTGAACCAGTTTGAGGTAAATGTTCGGTCCATAAATAAAAACACTTCTATCTTTTATTACAATGAAAAAATGGTTTTGGTACAGTCTGTGTCGCGATACGTATTGTATCATGAGACACTTTGGATTTGTATCGTATTGCCAGACTCTTGCCACTCCCCCACCCCCAATGTCCAAATTAAATCTTAAATGAAAAAGTTCAAATGAAACTTTCATTATTTTTGGGTATTAATTGTGATATTGAAACTAATTGTGGGAACATTTAAATATTTCAAATAATAGCTATTATCTCTTGTACATGTGCAGTTGACGCACTGCCATGTCCTCTTTTCCTGGCGATTTTTGATCCTTTTGGCTTGCCGTAGTGGCTTCCCCTGACGGCACATCTCTGTTGCAGGAGCAGCGGTTAATGCTCCTGACTGGGAGATCTTGACGGTTATCCAAAAGTCTGTTAACCCTATTCTCCTGCCGCGTGTGGGAGGAACTTTCGTCAAAAACTGTTCTCAAACTCGTCATGGAGGACACGGACACTGAGAGATTTATTTATTTTGAAGAGCTGAATAAAAGCATCGGTACACGTCAAAGTGTCTGGGTTCAGATCTCCCAGCGAAGAGCATTAACTGTCCCGAAGCTGCTGCTCCTTCAACAGGGACGTCCTGTCAGGGAAAGGAAGTATGGCAAGTCAAAAGGATTAATAATCGCCAGGAGCAGGCATGTACTAAGGATAATAATAATTATTTGACATATTTAAATATTCCCACTGTTAGTTTCAATACTACAATTATTACAAAAAGTAATTAAAATTTAATTTTAATTTGTTCATTTAAGATTTAATTTGGTCTCCAGATATGCAAATTTAATCTGAAACTACATGTTTTTATATATTTTTTTATGTTAAAAGTTCAAATATGTGTGAGTGTGTATTTATGCTTTGAAGTACTTTATTATGTACGTTTTCTCAAATATATGTTTAAAAGCTTTTCAAAAAAGTAATTCTAAGCTTTCATCTCCTTTTTTTTTTTTTTTACTGATATGAAAAATAATTCGAACCTTGACCCCAAAACTTTGAGTTTTGTGATCCGTTTCACCTCGAACTTTAATGCGTGTTATTACAAACATGGTGTAAAATACGTGAATTCGACGTGTATTGCATCGATGTGGACAGACAATTGATGTTAATAATAATCCGCGGTAACCGCGGTACACGTGTGGGCCAAACTGTGACTAGTGATCCATACGGACCACGGATTATCCGTGTTCACCCCTTTATGTTAGTGCAGTTTAGAGTTGTGTGGCTCAGCTTAGTACAGTGCATCAAGAGGCCTGTTACTAGTGTGAGCTTTTAAAGCTGATTTTCCTGCTCCAGCAGGAAGTAGATGTGACGGCTAAAACCACACACGAGATGACAAATGACATGGATTACAGAGGATGTGCCCTCCAGCTGAAACAAATCTGTTTACAGCCAGACGTTTCACTAAATCTCCTTTGTACATTCCTAAGGTGGATATTTTTTTTTTTTTTTCCCAGATATAGAAGCATCGCAGCTGCACTTTCAGCTGTTTGTGTTACCAGATGGTGGGTTTGCAGCATTTGTTTCTCTCTGTTTTTGGGTCAGTTCATGACGTCGCTGAACATTTTCCTTTAACTGACATTTACAGGGGCTCTTCATAGGAAAACAAAAGCGTGTTTTCCAGCGAGTAAGAGCAAACGCTCGTAGTATACATTAGTAAATTAGTCACCTCAGAAGCTTCTTGAGTGCCAAGTTTGTTGTTACATCATAACTCCAGAGCAGATAAATGAATCATCTTTACATCTCAGGCTTTACTAAACAGAAGGAAGCAGTTCCTGAATAATCATAAATGCAAACATTTATAAAATATTATCCAAAATGTTTAAACTCTTAATTAAGAAGGACAGCTGGTAACGTTGTTTGTGGTCAGCCTAGCTGTAAAAATCTGTAAACTCTACAGATTTCACAAAATCCAATGTTTCTTTATTAAAAAAAAGGAAATGTTGTCAATTATATAGCTGTCAACCCTTTAATTATCACAATTACTCAAAAAACTCACCAATAATGAAGATGTCTGAGCATGTCTCAATCGAGCAGAGAAAACTGCTGAGAAGAAAAAGTAATTTTATCATCATGGATTTTCTTTTTGCTGCTGGAAGGTCCACAGGGTCAGAAAAAGAGAAGAATGTCGGAGGAAATATAGCAAGGACAGCTTGACGGTCTCAGGTTGAGTCATCTATCAGGAGAGTCTGTGTTTTCACACTGACCTTTTGGCAGCATGTTTTCAGATATGTGAACTCCTGCCCCCCGTTCCCCATCAGGCTTCATTTATTTGTCATCCTCTTGAATAAAAACCTGTTTTTTTCAACAGCGTCTTGAATCGTTAACGCTTTATTAGTGTTGCTCCCCACTGTGATAAATTCTGTTCCACTCAATTAAATTAAGTTTTGAATTGAATCATCAGACGCTCGCGCCGGGCGTGTGTGTGTGTGTCAGAGAGCGCGTGATGGAAGTGACATCCTGTTAATTCCAGTGAAATGATTGTGTGAATGCTTAGTAAACATTCACACTATATATGATTTTATATATATATATATATATATATATATATATATATATATATATTTTTTTTTTTGGACCAGACGGAAAAGAAGAGGAAGGAGGTGGGGGGGTGTAAAAGGGGGGGGTTTAGAGAAAAAAAAGAAGATGGCAGCAGGACCCGCCCCCGGAGAGCACCCCAACCCGAAGAGCAGCCCCCCACCATGCCAAGAGGGCCAACTCGAGGCCCCGCCCCCGGAGAGCACCCCAACCCCCGAAGAGCAGCCCCCCCACCATGCCAGGAAGACCAACTCGAAGACCCGCCCCCGGAGAGCACCCCAACCACCGAAAAGCAGCCCCCACCATGCCAAGAGGGCCAACTCGAGGCCCCGCCCCCGGAGAGCAGCCCACTGTCCAGCAGCGCCGAGCATCCCCCCCGCCCCATCCCCGGTACAAGCCAGGGCCCCCAAGGGAGACCCACGCCCATGCTCCAGACAACCACACGCCCCCGCTGCGGGAGGTCCAGGGGGGACCAGGGCAGGGGCCGCCCAGCCCCGCCCAGGAGCGGGGCATCCAAGAGAAACGGAGTCTCCGGAGGAGTGATGTTAACAAGGCCACCGGTGGAGTTTTTGGAGAGGCCCATTTCTCGAGAGCAAGGACCAGAACCTGAACCACCGAGTCCTGGACACCCCCAGGCTCCGATGTAGTTTGGTCCCCTGCCCTAGACCCTAAATCTCTGGGATCCCTCCCCCGGCGTGGAGAGGAGGCCGCCGGGCCCAGGAGACCGGCACCCAAGAGACAAGACCACCAGGCCAGGGTCTCCCACCCCCTCGCCAGGGATGGGGTAGGGGACAGAAGGTCTAAGGTCCCACCTTCCTTGGGTGATGCATGCGTTTTTGTTAGTTAGAGTGTATATTTGAAGTGTTAAAGGGTGCAGTTAAAATTGGTGAGTGGGGCCTTGACAGGACATCTCCTGATCGCTCACAGTGATGCCCCGTCACCCTCTCACCAATGACCCTACATGTCTATGGTGCAGTTAAACTTGGTGGCAAGGGCACTGAGGGGACATCTACTGCTTGATGGCAGTGATGTCCACCCCCCCTCCACCACCACCACCACCAAGGTCCTACATGTGTAAGGTGAAAATAAAACCAATCACCCTCCCCTTCACCCTAATGCAGGGCCCTGCGCCCCCCCGCCCCCGCAAAGAGGGAGGACCCAAGAAGGAGCCAGTCCCAGGGCCAGATCCTAGCCCCGCCCCCAAGCACCTCTCCTATAGGTGCACTGGTGATGGAAACGCTGACTTATCAGAGGTTTTTATGTCGGATTATCCAGTCAGTATGATGACCGACAGAGTATTAGCTGACACATTACTTGATTTCTAAATGCTTCTCAAATTAAACAGATCCTGTTCTGAAGTATCAGGAGGCTAAAGATATCTTATTATTTATGAGATATTTGACTGCAAGTTTTTATTCTTCCAAGAAGACAAATACATTTGTCTATTTACACAATAAATCAAAGATATGTTGTTAAAATGTGCCTCTACTCTCTTCTGTTCCGTTATTTGATTGTTCAGATGTGAGGTTTTCTTAATCTGACAAAACCCTGCTTTGCATCTTTTACATTTGTTTTTTTTTTCTCTTTTTACTGATAGTTTTGTTGGTGTCGTGCACACAAAAACGAAATCGCGGTCATCTCTAACGTCTCCCTGTGACACTTCTTTTTCTTTAAAAAAACATTCCCAATAGTGTTTTAATTATGAACTTTTAAACCAAAATTCCAAAACCTAAATGCATTAAAAAGCAATTTTTCATGTTGATCTGAAGCTTCTGTTTCCAAAATCTCCTCTGAGGGGGCGTGGCTTTTGGAGCTGAGCTGCAGTCTGTCTGTGACAGTTTGATTAACAGCGATTTAAAAGGAGAAATACTCGAAACGAAATTATTTCTTATTACATTTGTTCTCTTTCATATGAGAAATGCCACACATACGTGTTAAAAACTCAAAAACATGCTTTTCATCAGAGGGAGACTTTAATTTGATGGACTTGGTGCCACTTTGAGAAACAGAACCTCCAGCAATCAGAAGTGAATACATGTTGAAAATGCATGTGAACCTTACCCTGGTTGGCCCCTATATAGCGCCCATAATGTCTGACTGATTGAGACCATGTGTGAAAGCTGCAGAAAATCATTTGAAGAATTCACATCAAGCAAAAAAGCACCATGATGTTACCAGAGTGAAGTTTGCGTTAACATTTCTCTTTTTTTGACATTGTTTTAGGAAAAAATGTGTTGAATTTCTTGATTTTTGACTTAATAAATTCAAAGCTGTACTAAAGCCATCCTCTCAACCATCTTGAACTTGTGACTGACCTTCTTCAAACATTTAAATTATAGTCATAAATGATGGAAAACAGGTCAATTATTTTAAGTGTCTGCGTAAATATACCAAAAAGCTGTGTTCTTACCTGAACAAAAAGGGAGATTTCACTGCCTCGGTGCTATTGCACACAGACTGAAATATGAGTGGAAGTCAGGAACCATCTTCCACATGGAGCATACTTCCAGTAAGATGCCATGGCGAGGGGGAACAGGATGACTCCTCGAACAGCAGTTCTTAACAGCCACCAAACTCTTTCAAATATCGACGCTGGATTTTCATTTTTTCTCCCATAAACTGGAACTCCAGAGCACGGAGAGGATGTGATGACTCTATTCTGCGCGCAACATTGTGGACATCTCCATCACGCGCGCACAAGACTTTGGGGGGAAATCAAGACTCGCAGTTTAAAAAAAACCCCTAAAAAAATAATCTTATATCTTAATTATATAAAACCCCATCTTTTTAGTTGCTCATCAAAAGTATTCCCGATTATTCGTGGAGGAAACAAAGTAAAAGACGCGGATTCTCTGCGCGGCTGCTGCTCCTTGAAATGCGTAAAAACTGGATCTCCAATCGAAAAACTTGATTTCAGATTCAACCGAAGGAGGGGAGAAATACAAACGTCTTTACCGAAGAGAAAATCGCTCAAGTTGTTTGAAAATCGAGCTCCTTGAGTCGGGTTTTAGTCCAAAAAGTGCGGAAAGAAGCAGCTCCGGTCTTCAACGCTTTGACGCTCGTGAGGATGTGGGTGTGCGCGCGCGCGCACGCGTGAGGGAGAGAGAGACAGAAAGAAAGAAAGAAAGAAAGAAAGAAAGAAAGAAAGAAAGAAAGAAAGAAAGAAAGAAAGAAAGAAAGAAAGAAAGAAAGAAAGAAAGAAAGAAAGAAAGAAAGAAAGAAAGTTGTTTCATTTAAAAAGTGAAAAATATAGCATCACGTGTGCTATATATGTTACATATTGGGATTAAAAGTCCATTAATTAATTAATTAATTAATTAATTAATTAGAAAACAGTCAAAATACTCCACAAAAATCAAGTTATAATGATCAAAAACATCCATTTTGGTTGCAGTGTGTTGACAAAATACATTTTAAAACTTTTTTTCTCATAATTATCACAAGCAAAATGAATATTTCTGTGGTACAATATTAATGTTTCCTTACATCATCATTTGAACTTAAATATTCCCCTTTTTGAACAAGAAAATGTAATACTTTGTTGTGATTTAGGAAAACCAGACATGTTAAAAATAACTAGAAAACCTGCGATAATGCTAGTATGAATGCATTCTGCTACATCCGGTTGCTGCAAATTTAAAAGCTATTTGCAAAATGAAAAATATGCTTAAAAACTTCAAATTTTGTTAAATAGTTATGACAGACTGCTTAAGTTGCCTTAAATTTCTGAAAAAATGTTTAGTAAGTTTGCTTAAAACCTTCTATAAATGGGGCTTCAGAAGTGTTGTGTGTTGGTCATTGACATTTTTTTTACGATTTATAATAAACTTGTTAAATTCTTGAAATTATAGCCAAAAACTATCTGTGTGCTGCCCCCTACATGTTGAAACGATGTATTACAGTTGAATTGTGTGATTGGTCAACTGGTGTAAATCCAAGAAGTTTTATCTCAGCTCCAGCATAAAGCCCCGCCCATCTTTGAACACTGGAGACCTGAAGGGCTTTCTCTGCGATGTTGACGCCAGAGAGGTGAAGGTTGCTCCGCTACACCGAGAACGGCAGAGGTCGCTTGCTAGCTAAACCAGCCCTTATTACTGTCAATCAAATCCAGACCACACCTCCTCCGCTCAGCCCGCCTCCCCATGTCAGCCTCCAACTGTCCTGTTTGGTTACCCTTAACTCTAAATTAGACACAAATCCTTAGTTGATGCCAAATTAGTCCCAAAAAACAAACAAACAAAAAAAAATGTTAGCACATTGCTAAAATACTTGCTCAACTCCAACATAAAAATTCTCAGTAATTTAAAAAAAATGTTAGTCTGTTGCTAAAATATTAGTTAAACTCAAAAGTAGCCCAACAACTTAATACATAACAAATTAGCCAAAAAAATGTCACCATGTTGCTAAAATATTACATAAAATTAGCATAAAAACTTAAATAAATTACAAAAACAAGCTAGCATAATGCTAATACGACAGTTCATTGCCAAATGATTTAAATATTACTGTTAACAATGGTTTCGAAGCACACAAAGTTTATAAGAAATTGAAAAATTTCTCATTTATTTCATATGGAGAGTATTTTGCTCAATATTACAAAAACTATAAAGTTTATGATTACAAAAAGAATGAACAGTAATGTCCTGAATGTTTTGATACCAAGGCTGAAATCGGTAAAAATGTGATTGAGTTTTTACATGCCGAAGCAGCATTCACACAATATAAAATAAAATTCTCACCATTTCCAGTCACTCTATGAGTCAGAAAATTCATTGAAACTGTGTGGTGCATTGCATATATAACCCACAAATCTGGACTTCATTTTTGTTTCAAAATGTCAGAAAATTCAAAACCACATGTGGTGCACTCATTTTTATTTTACTTTGTCAGTTTGATTGTCAGTTTGTAAGCTGAGAAGCCACTTTAGCTCTGTGTGCCAGAAAAAGGAGAATAATTGACCTGTCAGTGCAATGGCAATGACAATCCATTAGCAAAATCATTAGCTGTTCTTTACAGGTTGGAATCACACAATCAAGACATCATAGAAAAAGAAAAAAAAACTTTTAATCCAAACGATTCATTTATTAAAGGATGTAGATTTGTTGCTGGATTCTTGGAACATCTGTGTCAAGGTCCTCTCATGGTTTATTAATTATTATTATTATAATTAAAATAATTTAAGGAAATGTTGCTTGAACAGAAAATGGGATTAAATATATTTTTATTAATATTTTTGTTTAATCGTATTTTTCATGCATTGTTTTTCCCCTAAATGAGCTTCTGAAAGCATTTTAATGAGATTCATCATGAAAATGCATGTCATTACAAACATGGCCTGTAGAGGGCAGCAGCGCGTCTCGCTTTTCTCCACTACTACTTCTTCTACTTCCGGGTCATTCTGCTCTCCACGCTGTGTTCAGCATGGCAGCGAAAAACAAGCACCGAAAAAGGCCCAAAGCCGCGCAAAAAGGAGCATTTTTGAAGGAAGAGATGGAAGAGGAACCTGAAATGAACGGAAACGAGGGAGACGCGGAGCCAGCAGCCGATGAGATGGAGGAAACCCCGGAGGCAGATGGAGAGGAGCTCAGTTTGGAGGAGGTTTTACGGCTCGGAGGAACGAAGGTGGGTCGACCAACCTAAACCAACTACTAACAATTTCTTTAAATACATCATATTAGAAAAAAAAAATTAGAATAAATCTGTTTGAATATAATCCTTTGCTTTGTTAAGTTTAACATACATAAATATTAACATAGAGCCCCTCAAAATGTAGTATATTTATAAACGAATTCAAGTTATATTTTGAATAATTGAAGCTCCTTAAGAAACCGAAAATCATAAATGAAAGACCAAAAAACTTCCCTTGTGTAGTTATAGTTATGTGATTTTAATATAATTATTATCATGTTATTTTTTATTTTACTGATTCTGTTTTTGTTGTTTAATTCTGCATGTTCCCCTCTGTTTAATTTTAATAATGAAGAAACTCTGTTCCAAAATTACAAGCCAGGTTTTGTTCTTTATTGTGTAATTGAATTTATAATAATATTAAAAAAAAAAAAAAAACCTAAACCGTTGACATAAACAAGAAAAATAAAAGTACATTTTGGAACATGGTTGTTTGAAATCTACCATAAAACCTGTTGGTGCGATTGTGTTATTGCTAACAATTTAACCAGACTTAGTTGTTTGTTTACACTTGTTTTGTGTACATGGATTATTAAGTAATTAAAAGATTAAAGACAATGGAGAATTGTATGTTCTTTTTCTAAGTCAGCTGTAAATTTAACTGAAAAAATGATTAGAGGGAGGATTAAACAATATTATACAAATGTAATAAATAAAAAACAGTTTTAAAAACTTAATTTCCAGTAGGGCCGGGTATCTCACGATACAATGTAATACATATATCACTCACAGTATTTGTGACACTGCAATAATGAGTAAAAATTATCTCTAATAACTAATATATATATATAGAGAGAGAGAGAGAGAAGAACACATATTTTTTGGGTAAATATATCCCCATTTCAACTTTTTAGCTTCAACAAAATCATAATAAACAATTTGTGTAACACATGATAGACACTTTAGTGCAAATCAGTAATACTGTGTCTTTGACAAGCATTGACACAGAGTTAATTAAAATTATCTGTAAAGTTCAGTGTTAACAGTAGTAATTTGTTGTAAACAACAGAATAAAAATGAAATAATTCAAGTAGCTGCCAGAAACATTGGTGCAACGTGCGCCCCTTTCTACCTCTATAGCAACGTCTAACCAAAGGAGGATGAATATAACGTTTTATGGCTATTTTATTTTAAATAAAAGATCGATTCTTGGTAAGAACCCATCGAGAATCATTAGATATCGATATTTTGGCACACTCCCGATTCACAGAAATGTTTCTCCCCCTAATTCCTGCAGGCTGACTTCGTCCTCCTCGCCGGTCTGGACGATTCCAATGAGCTTGTAGATGGAGGGAAAAAAGGAGCCATCGACGACTTGGAGGACGGAGAGCTGGAGAAATTCGTACGCGAACTCGGCATCCGGTCGTACGCCGGGCAGCAGAGCATCACAGATGAACCGCAGGTCAGCTCTCCAGCTGATGAGGAGAAGGAGAGGAAAAAAGCCAAAGGGAAAACAGAAGGAGAAACATCCAAAACCCCAACACAGACGAAGAAGACTGAAGGCGCTCAGGCAGGGAAAAAAGCAAAGGAGAAAGCAAACGTCTTTGAGTTTTTGCCGAGGCAGATCCTGCTGATCAAACCTGGAGGGAAGTGGTTTGAAATGGCGTACGCGGACGAGACCTCGTCCACCCCTCAGGATCCCGCCGTGGTAAACAAGTACCAGACTCTCGGCCGGCAGCTGCTTGAAGCTGAAGTAAACCTGTACAGGTCCAAGAAGAATCTCCAGAAAGGAGCCAACTCCGCCTGGATGAAGACGGTCGTCTCTTCCGGGGTGCTGGCTGATCGGATGGCGGCCATGACGGTCCTGATCCAGGACTCGGCGGTGCACATGCTGGAGCACGTGGAGAGCCTGGTGTCCATGGTGAAGAAGAGAGGCAGCCGGCGGATGGGTCTGATGGCCGTGGACACGCTGAAAGAGCTGCTGCTGTCCAACTTGCTGCCGGAGAACCGGAAGCTTCTCCTGTTTTCCCAGCGTCCCTTCGACCAGTTAGAAGAAATGGCCAGCGGGAACCGCGACGCCCGCGACCGCCGCCTCATCCTGTGGTACTTCGAGCACCAGCTGAAGCACCACGTGGCGGATTTCGTGAGCGCTCTGGACTCTGTGAGTCACGACACGGTGCCGGCCACGAAGGCGAAGGCGCTGGCCACCGCCCACGAGCTGCTGTGCAGCCGTCCAGAGCAGGAGAGGGCGCTGCTCGTGCACGTGGTCAACAAGCTGGGCGATCCGGACTACAAGATGGCCACCAAAGCGTCGTACCTGCTGGAGACGCTGCTGCACAAACACCCCAACATGAAGGTGGTGGTGTGCTGCGAGGTGGAGCGGCTCATGTTCCGGCCAAACGTCGGCGCGAAGGTGCAGTACTACGCCGCCTGCTTCCTCAGCCAAGTCATCCTGAGCCACGACGAGGCGGAGCTCGCCACCAAGCTCATCAACATCTACTTCTCCTTCTTCCGAGCGTGCATCAAAAAGAAGGACATCGAGTCGAAGATGCTGAGCGCTCTGCTGGCGGGCGTGAACCGGGCGTACCCGTACGCCAGCGCGGGAGACGAGAAGGTGAAGGAGCAGCTGGACACGCTGTTCAAAGTGGTGCACCTGGTGAAGTTCAACACGGCCGTGCAGGCGCTGATGCTGCTGTTCCAGGTCATGGACTCGGAGCAGAGCGTCTCTGATCGCTTCTACTCCACCGTGTACAGGTAGAGTCCTCCTCTGATCAGAGTTTGCAGGAAAAAAAATCCTGTTTTTTGAGGTTTTAACATGTCTGTGGGGCATTTTTCTTATGAAAGAGAACAAATGTAATAAGAAATCATTTTGTTTTTATATTTCCGAGTATTTCTCCTTTTAAATCTCTATCAAACTGTCTTGGACAGAATCTGTCAGAATGAATGATCTTCTTTCTATCACTGCTGCACATGCACTAAACCCTCATCTGGTCCGGCTAAAATGTTCTTTTTAAATATCTCTCTGATTGTTTCTAAACTTGCTGTGTAAAATTTGTTGCTTTTTTTTGCCTAAAAAACATTTTATTCCAGATTTTTGCTGGAGAGAAAAAATATGAATCAAAAATAGAATTTTTTACTTGGAGACAGAATTATTATAACAAATCTTAGAATTCTTAGATTGACAAAATCAACAAGTAACTCAGAAAACCACAAATAAATAGCAGGAAATACTTACACTTATACATATTTCTACACCGTAAACATTCATAATTGATCCATTTTTCCCCTTCAGCCTTTTTTCTGTTTAAAGTTTCTCCAAACTCCCTTTTAAAATCCCACTTTGATCATCTTTTGATCTATTTTCAAACCGTTCCTGATGCTCTTATGAACTCCTTATTAGTTAAGCCAAAATGAGAAATCTGTCGTTTTCTAGGACATAGTTTCTGCAGAGTGGCAGAAATTCATTAGAAATTCACCTCCATGTTTGCGCAGAGTAAGCCTTCACTAATTTCCCATCAACTCTTTTTTTTTTAACACTCTTCATAACCCCAACTCAACATTAACAGTGATAAAAAACCAATATCGTAGTCATCCAGCCGTACAGTTGGATCCAGATTCCAGTTCAGACGAGGAAAACAAAGACGTTCATGGATCTATTTGTGCACAAATGGATGAATCTGATTGGAGCACGGAGCTTGCCACACATAAATACAATCTGTTTCAAAAAGCAATCATTTCAATAAAGAAATGATGCAGGAATGCCATTTTAATCTTATTTTCTTCCTATATATATCCTCCATTATCAGAAAAAATATGCAAGAACATTTAAACAATTAAAAACAATTTTCATGGAGTGGGTCTTAAATGCAAACTAAAAAGCATATTAAACTCTTGTTTTTAGAATTTATCATGGAGTTAATTATGTGAGAACGTCAGGAACACGGAGCGTTTTCTCACAACAGTTTGTGATCTGAGAGGGAGAATCCTGCAGCTTCGAGGGAGGTGTCAGGCTCTCCAGACGATAAGATGTGTTAGCTGCTGTTCGGTTTGATCTCAGCAGAACCGTTATGTGAATAAGCTCAGCTGAACATTTTAGGAAACATTTTTCCTCCAGTTCTTCTGTCTCTGCAGGAAGCTGCTGGACCCCGGGCTGTCCTCTTCGTCCAGACAGAACATGTTCCTCAACCTGCTGTACAAAAGCCTGAAGGCGGACGTGGTGCTGCGGCGAGTCAAAGCGTTCGTCAAGCGACTCCTGCAGGTCAGCGCCGAGCAGAGCGCCAGTTTCGCCTGCGGAGCGCTCTTCCTCGTATCAGAGGTCATGAAGGCCAAGCCGGGTCTGAAGCTGCTGCTGCAGGAGGAGGGGGTGAGAGAACAGCACCAGCGATGAGTTCAGATTCCTGATGTTTGCTGTTGAACAAGGATGTAACGATTCTTCATGAATCCATAAAAAAAACAATTCAAACTCGTCAACATGTTCATCGGTTCAGAAAATTTAAAAATTCATTTGTCACGGCCTACGTTGAAATTTAGAAAATTTTAATATGTCTGTGTGCACACCTGTGATAGTTTGCGCGCCTGTGATAGTTTGCGCGCCTGTCAGTCTGTGCGCGCCTGTGTGTACGCCTGTGAGTGTGAGCTTGGCTTTGTGGGCACCTGTAACTGTGTGGGGGCCTGTGGGTGCGCGCCTGTGATCGTGTGCACGCCTGTGAATGCATGCACGCCAGTGAGTCCCTGTGTGCCTGTGAGTGTTTGTGCACACTTGTAAGTTTGTATGCGCGACTGTGTACTCTCCTGTGAGTCCATGCCCGCCTATGTGTGCGCACCTGTGACTGTGTGCACGCCTGTGAGTTTGCATTAGGGCTGCCACAAACGATTATTTTAATAGTCGACTAATCACCGATTATTTTTTCCGATTAGTCGACTAATCGGGTCATGAGCAAACTGGATGTAAAGACGCTGAAGTTGATAACCAGCTGAAAT
This sequence comes from Oryzias javanicus, assembly GCA_003999625.1. Lineage (NCBI taxonomy): Eukaryota > Metazoa > Chordata > Actinopteri > Beloniformes > Adrianichthyidae > Oryzias > Oryzias javanicus. Next base: position 23,112,490 of record CM012460.1, on the reverse strand, counting down.
ATTAATTAAATGCCAAATTAGCCTAAAAAATAAAAAGAGCCAAAGTTAACCAAAATAGCTAGCATGCTGCTGAAATATTAGCTAAACTCAAAATTAGCCTAAAAAAAACCAGAAAAATCCTAAATTAACCAAAATAGCTATGTCGCTGAAATATTAGTTAAACTTAAAAATAGCTTAAAAAACTAAAAAAAGAAACCTTAAGTTAGCCAAAACAGCTAGCATGTAGATTAAATATTAGCTAAACTCCATAAAAGCTGGCAGAATGCTATTATAACTTTTAACTTTACTACACTCTGACTTCATACAATATAAAGTAACGATTAATCGACTATTAAATTAGTTGTCGACTATTTTAATAGTCGATTAGTCATCGATTAGTCGACTAATCGTGGCAGCCCTAGTTTGCACACGCCCGTGAGTCCATGCACAACTGTGTGCACGCCTGTGTCTGTGTGCACGCCTGTGAGTTTACAGGCCTGAGCGGGTGCGGAGCGGTCCGTGAGGCCCAACATAAAAGGATTTATGATCATTTTAATATTCTGTATAATTGTTTGTATTGAACTGTTTCTGTTTGTAGGAAAACAGAAACAGTTTGATGCGACTTTAGAGCTGTGAACACTGTTGAACTGAAACTTCTCGTTTCGTAGGACGGGGAAGAGGAGGAGTTCAAAGACCTGGAGGAGGAGAATCATTCCAGTGATGAAGATGAGGAACACTTTCTGGATGCAGACAAACAGGAGGAAGGAGTGAGCCAGAAGGCCATAGAGACCAGGCCTGTTGCATCATGGGTACACCACCAGAACAGAGAAGGTCTGTGATGACGTCACCATCTTCCCTCTTTTATTATAAATCTGCACACATGACCTCTTTTTAGAAACTTCTTGCATTCTAAAAAATGTCCAGTTTAAACCGGTTTCATCAAAGTGTCTGAGTTTAAATTTACTGAGAGGACGTCTCGGAGTTTCTGAAATCTTATCGTTTCTCTTGTAGGAAGGAAAAGCTCCGAGCAGTACGACCCCCTTCATAGAAACCCGCTCTACTGCGGCGCCGATCACTCCACCTTGTGGGAGCTGCAGAGGGTGAGAACCGCAAAAATGAAAGACAAAATCCCAGGAATTCATCATATTCTGAAATCCACTTAAAAAAAAGTCAAAGCTTCAGTTTCTTTTATTGTGGATTTTCTCATTCATTTCTGAAAGTAGTAAAGTATTGAATGAGCCTCCAGTCATTCTTCACTCTAGAATCTGTAGAATAAATTATGTTTATTTAGCTGCTAAAGGAAAAAAAAAAAAAGCTTTTATTGTAAAAAGCAGACATTAGAAAATGAATTTGTTCTATGGATTGGATCGATGTAAAATGATCTTATTTAACAGTTTTCTGTTTGTTAAGATACTGAATTGTTCAGACAGTTTAGAAAGGAAAAGATTGTGGAGAAAATAACTTAGAACTGCAGCAATGATGAGTTTGACTGAAAAATAACCAACTTTTGATTTAAAATAAGCAGCGGAAAGCAAAGAAGCCGGTTAACGATTAAAAATATCAAATCTCTTTTGTCTCTGTGCAGCTTGCTCAGCATTTCCATCCGTCGGTGTCTCTGTTTGCAGCCACCATCCTCCAGGTAAACATCTCCTCCTTCATTTGTGTCAGACGTGTTCTCCTCTGAGGTGTTTGCTCCTGCAGGGAGAATCCATCCAGTACTCGGGGGACCCTCTGCAGGACTTCACCCTCATCAGGTTCCTGGATCGCTTCGTCTTCAGAAATCCAAAACAGCTGAAAGGAAAACGTAAAAAAACACAAACGACATCCCACACGACTGTTTTACTGTACTAATTAAAGTTAAAGTCCCATTAGTTGTCACACACCTAGGTGTGCGAAATTTGTTCTCCGCATTTGACCCATCCCCTAAGGGAGCGGTGAGCTGCAGACACAGCCGCGCTCGGGAACCATTTGGTGGTTTAACCCCCCAATCTTAAAGATAAGAAAATGTAATGTGTACATCTGCTATTGAGCGTTGTCTCCTTCTGCTTTGGCAGATGGGTTTTTGTACAAACTGGTGCCGAATTCCAACTTAAACGTTGCTACATTAGCATCAAGCATGAATCAGGAGTAGGGTTGTAACGGATCACAAAACTCACGGTTCGGATCGTGTCACGGTTTTAGGGTCACGGTTCGGATCATTGTTCGGATCAGTAAAAAGTAAAAAAATTTAAAAAATGAAAAAAACAAAACGAAAAAAAAAACAACAATATCAAACCTAATTTAATTTTTGGAAACAGTTTAACTCATAAATTCAATAAGCATTTAAAATACCTCACACACACAATATTTACATATGCAACAACAAAACATTTGCTCATTGAAGCCTATTTATTAAAACAAAACATATTTATACTTTAAACACAAACAAAATACTAAAACATGTAGTTTCTGATTACATTTACATGTTTTTAGACCAAATCTACAAAAACTAAGAGAAAAGAATGATTAAAAATAGTGTTGAAAACACCAAATCTATCTGGATTATCTTTTAAAATTAAATCATAAATAAAACAGTTACAATATTTTTTTGGGTATGAATTGCTTTATTGAAACTAACTGTGGGAACATTTAAATGTTTTAAATGATAATTTTCTGTAAAACGTGGCACTTCTGCGTCAGCTTTTCCTGCTCAATTTTGACATCTCTGGCTTGCCGTACAAATGTTCCGCGATTCCACCGGAAAGCCCGTAACGGAGCTTCCATTCGATGCGAACGGACAATTGGTTTAAATTATGCTAGCGCGAGGTGTCCGCGTATGGGGGGTGGGTGTTCGAGCGGTCCACGGTACACACGTGTCCCGCACCGTGGCCTCTGATCCGTACGGACCACGGATTTTCCGTGATCCGTTACACCCCTAATCAGGAGGACTGAAGCTAAGATGCACCTTTTGTTTTCAGAGCTCATCCGTGTTCACTTTTCAGTTTGAATCAATGATCCTTGCTTACGTCACGAGAGTGCTGGAAGAATTCGACCAGACTCTATAGAGCTTCTTGGTGTGACCACGGATACGCGAACGGCGGCTCATGTGACCGGAGCTGCAGATTCTAAATCCCCAAAAACACAGAGCTGTCATAATCAGACATGGGAGGGGCTGCGTGTGCACCTATGAAAGAGCAGGTCCGCTCAGCTTCTAAAGCCACGCCCACACAGAGGATATCTCTCAGGCTGACGCTCCAGATCAACATGAAAAATGGCTTTTTAAGACATTTAAGTTGCGGAATTTTGGTTAAAAACTTAATAAATATATATTTTTCTTTTTAAATAAAAAAAATTTCCAAGAGGGTTCTTTAAATACTAGCTTAACTACAAAATAGCCTTAAATTTTTGAGTAAATGAAATTAGCCAAAAACATTAGCGTGTTGCTAAAATATTAGCTAAATCCCAAATTTTTTGAAAATTACTATAAAAGATGAAAACATAACCCATGAATATATTTAAAGGTTTGTTGTTTATCTAGTTAAAATTTTGAAATTTAAAGACTTCCTCTTTCTTCTCCTATGGGGCATATTTTGTTCAGATTTTCAAAAACGATTATGAATACCAAAAATAACGACAGTAATGTCCTGAACGTTTCGTATGGTTTTAGTAAACATTCACATAACTATCAAGCTAAACATTTCTTCTTTGCATTGTTTTATTTAAAAAAATGGAGAAATCTTCTAATCTTGTAGTTTCTGATTTTTTTCTTTTTGTTCCTCAGAAAATACAGACTCTGCGTTGTTGAGGCCCAAACAAAGACTTCCGGTGAACTCTTTACCAGGTGAGTTTTGAAGGTTTTGTGTTGTTTGACTTGTGCTGCTCATTCATCGCTGCTGCTGTTTCCTGTCAGTGAACTGTGCAGAGTTTCTAGCCAAAGAAGAAAGCCAGGTTCCCGTGGATGAAGTCTTCTTCTATCGGTCAGTCTCTTAGTTTTCACACATTTTCCTTTTTTTTGTCTACTTCAACAAATCTTGTTTGTTTTTTTTCTGTAGTTTCTTTAAGAAAAAGCAGCAGGAAAAGCAGATCCGAGGGCCGCTAAGTGACGACGATAAGGAGAGCGTGGAGGAGGTGGATGATGACGAGTTTGAGAAAATTCTAGGTGAAAAGAAACGTTTGTTTAAGCAGATTTTTTTCTTTTTTAAACTCTATTTTTAAATTACGAGCAGGTTTGTGTGTCCTTGTTGCAGTTGTGTGTTTCCACAGCAGAGGGCGCTATTGAGAGGACTAAAATATTTAAGAGGGAGATTTTTTATTCTCCAAATGAGTAAAAGTAGATGTTTTGTTATGCCGGTGCTATCACTCCTACACATCACTGTTTGACATTTTGGGTTTCCCAAACTCATCATTTATTGACGTGCTGGTTGTTCCGAAAATCAAAGGTCCGGAACCCTCGGGACGTGGTACCAGACCGTGCTCGGACACAGTACCAGATACCAACCGGTACCGGACCCAAACTGCACTCAAACCAGCTCTAGAGCTAGTACTGAATGCAAACCGGGACCATACGCGGTACCGGATTCAAACCAGTTATAGACATAGTACTCAAAGCAAACTGGTACCAGACCCAGTACTGGACCCAAACCAGATGCAGTATCAGACCCATTACTGGATGCATGCCAGTACCAGAACCAGTACCAGACGCAGTACCGGATGCAAACTGGTACCAGATGTGGTACCAGACCCGGTACCGAACCCAAACCAGGTTAGGGTACCTGTACTCTCTGCGTCCCCTTACTGGACCGGTTCTGGTTCAAGGCTCAAAGGTTAGGGACCCGGGATTTAATGGGATCAGTCAGCATGTCAAAAAAAAAAAAGAGTTGGGGACGTCCAAAAAGTGAGCCGGAGGTCCAATTCTTTCACCAGAACGCTGCTTTGTCTCACTTTCACCTCTGATTACATACAAGTTCACTATTATTGTTCACGTTTTCATAGAATCCTTCCTGACTGTTGGTTCTGTTGGTTTCCTCTGAGCAGACTCTGTGGAGGGAGACTCGTACTTCATCGATATGACTGAAGACGATCTGGACTTTGCTGGGTTTGTAAACTGATCTCACTAATTCACAACATTACATTCATTTAACATTCAAGCGGCAAAAACTTTGTACAACATTTGTTTAGATAATTGGAAATTAGATGAAACCATCAGATTTTCCATCTCAAGTTTTTAATTCACTTAAAAAAAATCAACATAAATAAAAAAATGTTTTTAATTGAGTCATTGAGAAAAAACTCTCTGTTCCTCTTTGTTTTGCTGGTTAGTAATGTGAAAAGCAAAAAGGGGAAGAAGTCTTCAGAGGAGTCCGAGTCCGACGACTCTGACGTGGATGACCTGGATGATGAGGAGGTGTCTCTGGGCAGCATGGATGAAGAGGATTTCGGAGACGAGCTGGAGGAGGAAGGAGGAACCTTCATGGATCCTGATGGAGGTGCAGGCGTTCATGAAGGCAAGAGACAAAACACTTCCTCTCAAAACTCCTCCAATGCACAATTCCTTCTCACAGTTTGAGTTTTATCGATGACTTTTGTTGTAGATTCACCTGATGAGATGGACGTTCCTCATATTCCTCCTCAAAAGAAGAAAAAGAAGAGGAACAACACAGAGGAGCTGGATTTCTCTGGATCCATCGGTCTGTCGATAGTTTTATTGTGAAAGGACTTCCTGCGGTTTTTTGATTCAAATCTTCTGAAGTCTGTGTTCTGCTCCCCACAGGATCCAAAAACAAGAAGTCCAAGAAGGGAGCGGCCGTGTTTGCTTCAGCTGAAGAAGTGAGTCTCTCTTTTTATTTTTAATCCGAGTCGTTCCTCGACAAAATAAAACAGATTTTCTTGTTTTTGTTTATACAAAATAACAATTTTTGCAAAATACATCTGCAAATTCCTAAATATTTCAAAAACGAATGAACAGTTGTTGATAGTTATAAAAAAACATGTCAAAGCTGTATCTATTAGTGTATTAAAATTAGTATCTGGTTTAATTGCTTATGAAGAGGCAAAAAAATAGAAAATTTGAGTTTTGTTGCATTTAATTCCCTTCTCGTTGCTTTGTGATTCTTTTATCAATTATTTTTCTCACCTATATAACATTTGTCTTTCAGTTCGGCTCCCTGCTGGATGAAAATGTCGACTCCAAGTTTGACAACATCGGCCTGAACGCCATGGCTAACCCAGACAAAGCAGGTAAGAGGAAATGGATCACAGAATCAACACTTTACAGGTCATGAGTTGCAACATAAATTCTTCAAAGTTCAGATTCAGTGTGAACCAGGCTCTAGTTAACGCTGAAAAGACGCGTCTCATAAATTAAATCGGAAAACAAGATGCAAGAAAACAGTGTGGCTTCAAATCTGCTGGATACCAGCTATTTTTAATAGTTTTTTGATAAATTACAAAGAATTTTGTGTCTCTGAAAAAGAGGCAGCCTTTATAAAACAAAGAAACGGACAATGTTCACATCCTCTCCTGTTTCTGTGTTTGGGAAATGGAGGGAATCTATAAATGTTGGAAGCTTTAAGCAGTCTGGAAGTGAAAAAAAGTGCTTACATTTTGAGTAAAAGTTCAATTACAAACTTAACGTACAAATGTAAAACCATCCAGAATTTATGGCAAGTAATCCTCCAGTGTTTATTGCAAGAAAAAAAAAAAAAACAAACTTTAGCTTGTTCATAATTCTATTATTGTTTCCGCTAGCTTTTCTTGTAACTATTTGAGGCTTAATAAAAGTTAAAGTTGGGACAGTGTTGCAGTATCTCTGATTTGATTGGAGCAGATGCTGTCAAATCTTCTCATAAAAACAGACTTTACAGGAAGTGGCGTTCCCTTTGTCTGCTGCAGGCCTGAAGCAGCTGAGGTGGGAGGCTGAGCGGGACGACTGGATCCACGGCCGCGACGCCAAGACGCTGCGCAGGAAGAAAATGATGGGCCGGTCCAGTAGGGGGAGCAGCAGGACGTTCAGGAAGAGGAAATGACCGCGTTTATGCTGGACTTTAAACGTTCATTCCTGTTTTCCCGACCAGGCTTTGTGGTCTTGTTCCCTGATGCCGTGTATTCCAGCCCACTCATTGGACTGATAATAAACTGGGAAAAAAAAAAAAGGATTTTCAGGAGGGCTGCTCTCCAGCTGATGGAAAAGTTACTTTTTGTTTTTGTAAAATTTAAGAATATTCATGCTTTCTGTATTATTTTTTTCCCTCTAAACTTTAAATACAATCCCACAAATTTGTCTAAAAATGATCAGTTTTTAACATTACATATATTGTATGTTATACAATTATATTACAATGTTGACCTGTATTGCAGATTTTTAAACAAATTATCTGCTTAATTTTACAGAAAAGCGTGTTTATAGTGAGATTAATTGATTTTATAGAATCTAAGGATTCAGATGCACCTAGGTAAAAAGCTTTGATGGAATAAAATGTTTCATGGTTTCAATCAAACTTGCTATTTATTTATCTTTCTACAAAACTAGAAAAGTAGCTTTACCTGCTATAATGCTAATGTGAATTGTTATTGGTGAATGAGGTCACTGAAAATGCTGAATTAATTTAATTAAATTGCTGAACTTTTTGAAACCAAACTCGCATAATTTGCTAAAAGTGCACAAAGAATTTGAAGAATTTCATGATAATGTTGCTAAAAATATTAGCTCAACTCCAAATTAGCCACAAAGAAAAAAAAAAGGATACCAAGCTGAAAAAGCTAGAATGTTGCAAAAATACTATCTTGGTTAAGAATTGGTTCATAAAACCTAAATGAATGCCAAACTGTCCAAAAAGGTTGAGATGTGCCTAGAATATTATCTTAACCACAAATAAGCTTAAAAATTCTCAGTAGATGTCAAGCTAACATAGAAAGCTACCACATTGCTAAAATAATAGCTTAACTCAGAATTAGCCAAAAAAAATTCTCCATAGATGCCAAGCTAGCAAAAAAAACTTAGGATATTACAAAAATATTATCTTAACTCAGAATTAGCCCAAAAAAACCTCAGTAGATGCCAAATTAGTCCAAAAAACCTAGCATGTTTCTAAAATACTAGCTTAACTCAGAATTAACCAAAAAAAATTCTCCATAGATGCCAAGTTAGCCAAGAAAGCTAACACATTGCTAAAATATTAGCTTAACACAGAATTAGCCCAAAAATTATCCATAGATGCCAAATTAGCCCAAAAAAGCTAGTATGTTTCTGAAATGCTAGCTTAACTCAGAATTAGCCAAAAATAATTCTCCATAGATGTCAAGTTAGCCAAGAAAGCTATCACATTGCTAAAATATTAGCTTAATACAGAATTAGCCCAAAAATTATCCATATATGCCAAATTAGCCCAAAAAAATAGCATGTTACTAAAATACTAGCTTAACTCAGAATTAACCAAAAAAAAATTCTCCATAGATGCCAAGTTAGCCAAGAAAGCTAGCACATTGCTAAAATATTAGCTTAACTCAGAATTATCCCAAAATACCTCAGTAGATGCCAAATTAGTCCAAAAAACCTAGCATGTTTCTAAAATACTAGCTTAACTCAGAATTAGCTCAAAAAAACCTTAGTAAATTTCAAAAAAGCTAGCACATTGCTAAAATACTAGCTTTAGCAAAAAAAAAGCTAGTATGCTGCTAAAATATTAGCTTAACTCAGTAGCATGAATGTCCTTAACGTTCTGATACCAAACTAGCCTAATTTGCAAGTGAAGTACACTTGAAAAAGAAAAAAAAAAGCAAAATTTGCATAAATTTCAAATATTACGCAAGTTAAAGTAAAAATATTACTGTATTGAACATGCTGCATGTTTTTAATTGCATAGATTTGAAAAAGTTCCCATTCATTTTTAATGCGGCTGAAAAATTGCATAACTTGCATAAATTCTACACACAACTGAGTAAATATTAGTAGATTTTAGGCTGGGACCAAATTAGTATCTGAGCTTCAAGTTTTTCATCAAATCCTGAAGAAACTTTGTCCAACAGCTTCATCTATCAAATATTATTCAAATTAAGTAAAATAATCCAATATTTCCATCTTCTTACCTTCTAGAACTGACGGGAACCTCTTGTTCATGGTGTTCCTAAAATCTTCAGCAAAAGTGAAGCGTTTTAGAGACCAAGTAAACACAAATCCAGTAGATCTTCAGTTTTGGAGCAGATACCTTGACTGCTGTTCATCTTGTGAAAGAGTGCGTACGCCCCAAAGACTCCTGCCAGCTCCAGGACGATCACCGCCTTCAGCAGCCTTTTAGCCAGAGGCTCTAGTTGTCTGGGAGACATCTGAACACAGGAAATGCAGACATTTACACTTTAGGTTGGAGGTCAGAGGTCAAAACTTTACACCATTTAACACTTTTCAAACAATTAAATATCTGTTCATTTTTCAACGTTATTTCCTAAAATACTAAGGCTGCTTTTCCAATGAATATATACAGTTTATCTAAGAATATACTTTTTATTATTATTATTATTATTATTATTCCCTGCTCGATTATTTTCATGCTACAACTTAAGTTTTCCATTTATATGTTAGCACAATTTAATGTAAATAATGATTTAAAACTATATACAAAGAAGGAAGAATAAACGAGCAAATGCCGAGTTGTATATAAAATATACAACACTAGCAAATATAAACACTAGCAAACATTATGTGCTCAGCAGACTGCATTGAAGTAGATGAATTAAGTTTAGCATTAAACTTAAATTATTTCATATTTAAATAATGTTCTTCTATGTTTTAGTTAACTCACCTTTAACTTGCCAGACCAAAGAATGATCAAATAAACCGAATAAACTCCTCAACAATCTGTCCTTGTGTCTTGCGCATGCGCATGGGGTTGGGTCGTGCGTCTATGTTGTTTTATTGGGTAGGATATGCGCACTGCTGCCCCCTAGCGAAGAGGAAGATTGACTGGACACATTTCAGAACCTCGTATCTTAAACAAGCTTTTGAAAAGATGTATATATTTCAACTAGCGTGAGGTTAAAACATAATATACTGTATTACCAACTAGTTAAAAGAAATCCAGTTCAGCCAGATTGTTAAAAAAAAAAACCCAAAAAACAAAAAAACGTTTTCATCAAAAAGGAAGGACAAGGGCTGTCAAAACTATTAAACTATCATATTTTACGATGGTCCACTTTTGTAGCTTCCTTAGCAAATTAAAAAAAAAGAAAGAAAAAAAAGCTGCTTTTAATTCTAATGTTAGAAACACAGTTTGTCCAAATCAGGAAAAATGCTCAATTTATCTGTTGTTTCGGAAAGCTACCAGCAGATGGCACTGTGGTTACAGTTTCATACCAAGTAAGAGCACTTCTAAATGATGAATCATAGAAATAATTTATGCAATTTTCTCCAAAATACATGTACAAAAGACGGGTTTAGTGGATGGACAATAAGTTAAAGAGATCCATTAAAAATAAAAAAGGTGAAACATAAAAAAAAATCTTAGTGGTTTTCAAGTCCCTCTAATAGATTGATTGGTTTTGCCCTTGTCTCACATAAATACCCAAACAAGAATCAAGCTGGCAATTGTTTTTGTCAGGAATTAACAACAACAACAACAATAATATTAATAATACTAATAAAAACAAATTGCATGAAATTCGACATTGAATTTAATAGACATTTTATTAATTATGACATTTTCTACAATAAATTTACTATGGAACATGCAGTTAAAGCAGTTTACTTTGATCTGATCTCGTCAGACTAACTCCTAATTTAATTTGTCCACAAGAATTCACGCTGAGTTGTGATATTTCACAATAACAGCATTAACCTTTTAGTGTAAGGATGGAAAATTTGCCCCTTTTTTCTCTCTGATGACCAAATTTCTACAAATCTGTATGTTTAAATGAAGGGAAAATACTGTGAATGGCAAAAAAAAAAAAAAAAAAAAACACACAGTTTGTGCCTTTTGATTTATTCAAACACAAATTTTTAGGAGTTTCATTTTTTAAATTAGTTTTACATTTTTTGTGTGTTTCAATGTAGTATTTTTAAGTTTCACCAAGTTTGAATTTGTGCAATTGTAATTTCAGTGTCAAATTCTGCTCATAATATGAATCACAAATGACTTTAAATATATCTATTGTTATGATTTACAATATTATTATTCATAAAATAAGAATCTTTTCTTGTACATCATTGAATATTTGCATCAGTTTAGTTTTAAAAATAAAAGATTTGGATAATTTACATCAAATACAATTAAATAAAAAGCAACTATCAGTTTTCTTTAAGATTTATTTGCCAAATTTTCTTCTCAGATTGAACACTTCCATTAGTTTTACTTTCTGAGCCACAAAAATGTCAAATATCAGCTCGCCGTCCACCCGAGGAAGTGCAGGCGGCGTGTGCTCAGAGCATGGTGGTCTCCTGCCTGTTCCACCACCTCAGTTATGTACTTTCGTCCTTTCAGATTCAGCAGCAGGTAAACACCGTCTGTCAGTGTGCAAACAGTGAAACTCTGCTGAGAGCGGGTGGTGCAGAAAACTGCCAGCAAAGACACAAAAATTCAGTCATCGGTCCATTTTAGAGTGTCATTTCAGAAAGTAAAAACAGTTTTTGCTCCCAATTTATTCTGAATAAAGTAACATTGGTAACTAATAAATAATTTTCTATCATGAGATCTCAATGTATTAGTGTAGGGGTGTCAAACTGAGTCACACAGGAGGCCAAAATCAGTTCATTTTGATGTTAATGGCCCGATATTATCTTATTTCTAACTTGTATAATTTTGACAAAATATATTTTTATAGAGAGTAAAATATTGAAAGTTATTTATGGTTCAGGTTGATTTATTTTGGCAATATATTCCTGCCTTTTTATTATTCATTTTAAGAAGTTACGGTTTTAAAGTTGGAGTTTAGTGTTCAATAAATGTTTATTCTGTTCAACTTAAAGTTTGTTTTGGATTCAATTCTATTCAATTCACAGATTAAACATATTAAACAGGATTTTTTCTTAAATTATTATTATCATTCTTGTCTAAATATGAGCTATTTTTTAAGTATTTTTTCCCAGATGAAGTAGAAAATAAATGTAAATGTGCCAAAATATCGATATTGCGATATATCGCAACATTTAGTCTTGTAATTGCTTCTCACCAAGTATTTTGTTGCACAAAATAAAACTTAAGTTGTTTATTATGATTGTTTTCAAGCTAAAAAAAATACATAGAGATGTATTTTCCTAAAAACTTCTATAGAATGTGAGTTATTAGAGACGATTTTTACTAATTATCGCAGTATCATGATTTAATCGATATCGTGATCCATGTATCGTGAGGTGATTCCAGCCCTATTTATATTATAGTCTGGGCAAATCGCTCCAAAACATCAATAGTAGATCTCAAGTTGGTATTAGATCGATACCAGAAAATATTGATATTTCCATTCTGGTTTGAAACTTTTCTGTATCAGCTAAAACGATCCAGCTGAGTCGGCGCCTCACCCCTCTCACCTAACCTGACAGATTTCAGCAGCAGAGAAAAGCCTTCATTACTCATTCTATTTCCTCTATTTAAATGCTGAGTTGTTCTTGACAAGTTATTTTTCACTGGTTTTAATTGTTCTATTTAAAGGCTTAGAAGTTAAAAATTATTTTCATATCTACTAGTTTTTTTTTTTTTTTGTTGTTGATTTTTCTTACAAGTCAAACATATTTTCGATTTAATTGGACACTGATACATTTTTTATTGCATGCTGGTGATTGTTTGTGGGATAATTTGCATTGTTTCTTTCTTTCTGTTTGTTTTAAGCTGAATTAATTTATATAGCGCCTTCAAATGACCTCGCCAAACAAAACGCTGTACACTAAAAGTTCAAAGAACAGTAAAAACAACAATTAAAATATATTAAAAAAACATTTACACATTAAAAAATAGACTAAAAAAAAAGTAAAAACATCAACAACACCAGATAAAAACAAAGATAAAACATTGATGAGTTATTTTATTTGTTTGCCTTTTATTATATTATTATAATAACAATAAAAATATATATTTTGTATAAAACTTATTTGTTTCTTTTGGTTTATTGACTGCTTTTCACTTCTTCCCTTTTTATTCAAGTTTTAATTAAAAAAAAATTTTAAGTTAAGAATTAGTTTCCTAATTCTGTTTTTATGTTTATCACGTAAATTATATATATTTATTTTTTTGCGCAGCGAGTGTGAGATTTTGATGTTTATGTCACATCCTGCATTTTCAAAAAATATCGATGTTAGCGATATTAATTGATATCGTATCCATAACCAAATGCTCACCAAATGATATCACCCATATCTTCTGGTCAAATCAATAGATTTTTTTAAACATTGTTTATGTTTATTTGAAGTTATTTAAATGAGTTCAGGCATTGACTTTGTTTAATTGCATCCTCTATCTGTAAATCCTTCTCAATCCAGATTGCTGTATCTCTTTATTTTAGATTCAGTTCTGTTTGCTGTGAATTCTGATTTTTATAGTTTCCTCTACACCATTAATAAGTCTTAAAACGTTTTTTTCTTTTCATAAAGTTGCACTAAATGTTAGAAATGTAAAACCCGAGTGTATTTTCTAATACATTTCCATTAAAAAACATTTATATTTGACTGTTTATTTTATATAAATTCGTTTTGATTCTATAGATGAACTTAAATTCATTTGGTTTCTTCCAGTCAAACTCCAGCTGAGGCTCCTCGGGGCCTTTATTGGCCCTGAGAGGCGAGCAGCTGATTGGACGGCAGCTGCGCATCAGAGCGCAGGCGCGCGTCCGCGGCCCGCAGTGGCGGCTCAGGTGTGCGCGCCGTGTCCCGCATCCCGCATCGGGGCTGATGGTGACGCAGGCGGGGTCAGCGCGGGGCTGGAGCCGTTCGGATGGTTCTGATCGGGACGGTGTTTAGCGCGGGTTATAATGGAGGGACAGGAGCTCTCGGACTGGACCGGAGGATGCTACTATGACACGGAGGTGCGTGAGTCCACATGCGGGTGAACCCCGCACAGCAGATATCGATGAAGGCAAACCTTCTTCCTCTCTAGCAGAATTATAAACATTTAGATTCATTCATGTTTTAAAGATCTTTTTGCGTTTTTTACGCAAAAATGTAAATAAAACGCAGAAATCTCGGATTTTTCATCATTTAATCGGTTTTGGAGAGTCTAAAATGTGTCTGGAAATTTATTCTTTTCACATTCTAAAAGATTCGATGTTTCAAACGCATAAAAGTGTTGAAGTTTATTTGATTAAAATATTTGTCGGTTGTTGTAGCAAAGAAAATAAGTAAGTTTGCTAAATTAAGCACGTTTTAAATTTTTTTTTTTTCTTCATGCGTTTTTTACACAATGTAAAAAAAAATCCGGGTTGTTCATCATTAAAGCAGCTTTGTGGCTGGAAATGTATTTATTTCACATTTTAAAAAGAGATTTTTTTATGTTGCAAGAAATCAACATGTAAAAGCTGTATTAAAAAATCTAAAGCAAAAGTTTTGCAAATTAAATGTTATTGCATAAAACGTGCCTTTTTTTTTTTTTTTTTTTTTTTTTTTTACTCATTTTGACTCATTTACAATGATTTCTATTTGGTTTTAATTTATTTATTTTCACAATTTATTTGTCTTTTGGTCACATGTATTGAAAACAAAAATCTTGGTATAAAATTATAGCCTATAAAAAATGTAAGTATGTTAAATTAATTAACTTTAATTAATTAGATTTTTACTAAGATAAGAATATTTTAAAAAGTGTAAGAACATTTTTCCGCTATAATTCGAGCTGAAGAATTGAGAAAAACCTGTTTAATAAATTAAAAATGAGAATAAATTGCATGTAATTATCGTTTTTAATCAAGAAGTTCGCTTTTAAAAATGCAAAGCCCCATTAAAACTTGAAGAAAACGTAGTTTTGATCGTGATTTTATTACATAAATCTTAGTTTTGATAATCAAATCATTAAAAAAAACTTTTATACTGATGCGTTTAAGTGATTATACAGTATTAGTTGTTTGTGTTATGGATGTTTAACTCAAACGTGTAAAGAAAATGTGCAGAATGTTCCAGAACCATGCATCTTTCTCTGGTTTCTTTTTTTTTTTTTTTAAATAATCTTTATCGACAAATAATTACACATACAGAAAAAATGCCACGTCACACAAAACCAGCCGATAACATTTTCACAATTGCCAAGAAATTAAAAGAAAAAAAAAAAGAAACAAAGCCATAATAACAGCAAATTAATTTAAAAAAGTAAGGGATAATGCCCTTCGAGCGTGTATATGAGAAATTAACACTCCGCGGTTGCTTCCGCGAGTGTTAATTTGCCATAATACACACTTCAAAAGAGAATTATACCAATCAGACCATGGTCACTTACAAACTAAATAAATATTTAACCAATATTTAATATTTATGCTTGTTAT
Organism: Oryzias javanicus; assembly: GCA_003999625.1. Classification (NCBI taxonomy): domain Eukaryota; kingdom Metazoa; phylum Chordata; class Actinopteri; order Beloniformes; family Adrianichthyidae; genus Oryzias; species Oryzias javanicus. Next base: position 23,097,088 of record CM012460.1, on the reverse strand, counting down.
TTCTTCAGTTTAGATGACTTTATCACTAAAAAGCGGACTATTTGATTGGTGATGCGGCTTGATAGTGATAGCATTACGGGAACATGGCGCCACTGAGCCGCGACACAGAACTCAACTGCAGCGGTAAAATGTTTCTCATTTGAAAGAAAGACCCGGACAAATGTGGATATCTTTTTTAAGTTAAGGCTTTAGTGAGCAGCTAGAACACAAACACAGCACACAAACAACTTCCATCTGTTTCATTTTATTTTTAAACTCAAAAAACAGAAACTCCCTCTTGTGGTGAGACAGAAGAATGCACCATTCAGTGCGCTGAGTGAACTGTTTCTTTGGCTGATGTCATTCACACGTATTTACGTGCGAACAGGATAGAAAGTGATGGAAATTCATATTGGCTGCAAGTATAAGTGGTCTGTTCGACTAAGACAAAAGTTTAGCACTGGCCGCTTGTTTACGTGCGAATAGACTCTTTTTTTTAAACTGTATTTTTCAAATTCCTCTTTTAAAAGTCTTTTTTTTTTTTTACTTTATTGAAGAAGTTCACATCTTATTAATTGTTTTTGTCCAGATGACGAAGCAAATCTGCGCAGTGATACAGAACATTTGAGGCGTGTGACCGGAACTTCTTTTTTAGGTGCTGTTTAATCACTTTTTAGTCCACTCCCAACAGCCAATCAGAATCGAGTATTCACCCAGCCCACGGTAGAATAAATAATCAAAAAGGTAAAGTTTCTTCAAGTGTTTTGGATTCAATACCATTTATATACAGTCATTTATTTCTGAAAAACATAAAACACTTTTTTTTGTTAGTGTTTACTCTTATAAATGAAATATTTAGCCATAATTATAAGTAATGTGTATGTTCTCTGTATTCCTCTCTCTGGTTCCAGTGTTACCCCGCAGCGGCCATGACGTCCATGAGCAGCTACATGAGCGCGCCCGTAGCTGCCACCTGTCACGTGACCGCGCCCTACGGAAGCCCGGTGGGGTTCGGTCCCTCACAGAGCTGCGGGGCAGCAGCTGCCACTATTCCCCCCTTCAGCTCGCCACCTCCGCAGGGGACCGGCTCGGTTTACGGAGCGCCCTGCGGCATCAGGACCAGGGAGTCCAAACCGTACCGGCGGAACCACACCCACGCCAAGCCGCCGTACTCGTACATCTCCCTGATCACCATGGCGATCCAGCAGTCGGACAGCAAGATGCTGACGCTGAACGAGATCTACCAGTGGATCATGGACCTGTTCCCGTTCTACCGGCAGAACCAGCAGCGGTGGCAGAACTCCATCCGACACTCGCTGTCCTTCAACGACTGTTTCGTCAAGGTCCCGCGCTCGTCCGACAAGCCCGGGAAGGGCTCCTTCTGGGCCCTGCACCCGGATTCGGGGAACATGTTTGAAAACGGCTGCTATCTGCGGCGCCAGAAGCGCTTCAAGTGCAGAAAGAAGGCGAACCCGGGCTCCGAGGGCGGCTCAGGTTCCGACCCACCAACCCCCTCCTCCCCTCCTCCTCCCCCCACAGAACCCAAGGACCCCAAGCCCCCCTCACCGCCCCCGCTGTGCCACCATCACCACCTCCCCATCCACCTCAAACCGGACCTCTACCACTACCCCTTCAACCACCCGTTCTCCATCAACAACATCATGTCCGAACCGCAGCTCCACAAAACAGAACCCGCGGTTCAGTATGGACCCTTTGGGGGCCCGGTGACACCGGGCAGCCACCCTGACCCCAACTACTACCACGGCCTGTACAGCAGAGCCATCATGAACCCCTGAACTCCATCAACACTCAAGTTTAGATTCACTTTTTGTATCTACTATTTTTAACAAGGGCTGGGTATCAAAAAACAGTTCGACTCCGATTTCTTAAAATTCTTTTGAATCATTCATTTCAATTCAAGTTTGTGTTTACACATTTAGACACATTTGTTTATAAATACATTAATAATCTACTATATGTTTTGAATATATTTATATTAATCTGATCCTGTCCACATAGTGTAAAATGTATCAGTGTAATAATGAGATTGTTAATATCATACAGTGTTACATGGTTACATGTTACAAAAATGTTCAGATCATTAACATTGTAAACATTGTTCTGCTTCTCCAGGAGGTGTTTCAGTTTGGCCACTAGGTGGCGATCGCGCTATGGTATTACACCTCATTCCAGAGGAAGAAGAAGAAGAACGCATGAACAAAAGACGGTGTTATAGATCACAAATTGTTACTTTAAAAAATATTTCCTTTTAAGAGTTTTGAAAATAATGCCTGTAAGTTTATAAAGATGTTCATTTAGTCAACAATGTATGTTTACGTTGACCGAGCGTTAGCATTAGCCGTCCTATGGGAAATTCCATTAAAAGTTAGCATCAATCTAGCGGACTTTAGCTTAATGTGATAAACCGATCTATACTTATATGAATTGATTATTGATCTTTTCAAATCAACTTTATCAACTCAGATCTATTTTTAACGCTAAGATAAAGAATCCCTCTAGTTATCTCATAACCCTTACATGTAGATCTGAAATGGTCACATGATCTTACAGGGCAGCAATGCATTTTGTCCATTCATTTTCACAACTAAAACGCATATTTTAACCTTGAAGTTCCTATAATTTAATATTCTGGATATGACTGTCATCCTTAATTCCAATTTTCTCTGAAAAATAAAAACAGCATATAAATAAGGGGGATATTTGGACGCCAAATTTAACACAAAATGTTCACTCTTTTCTAATTTCATGGTGACGTCAGACAAAATGGGCTGAAAATGCGAATACTGACTTCCTGTTTACGGGTTTAGAACGCCAAAGCGGACAGCTGAACGCTCTTCAACACAATTTTATGTAAATAATGGAAGGTAACCTTACCAATTTCAACAGAAAAATGTACAATAATTATATTATGAATGTCCTGCTGAACTTTATTTTCATTTCCTGTCTTAAATTTAAATACAAATTTGAATAATCCTTCAATATTTGAGGTCCTGTTGAAAATATCAACCTTTTATTTGAGCAGATTTTATTCTAACAGGTTCAGTTTTCTTTGATGTTATTCTGACGTGTTTTTAAGTGCGATCAGCACAAAAGCTGATGGAAATTCATGTTGGACGCATGTAAAAAGAAGCAGCCAAGATACAGATTGCTGCATGCATGTTTTAACTGCATCTATGGCTAAATTTAGTCAGTTTAGATAGTAATATGAATGGTTTTAATAGGAATATTTTTTTGACGGCTTCAAGTTATTTTCATCCTTGTTTACCTTTCAGCTGTCATCTTTGCCATTCTAAGCCATAGACATAACATATAACCATGTCACTCTGCACACTCGCCGTTTTGTGTGACGTCACATGAAAATGGGTTAAATGAGATTTTAGTCCACATTTGAATGCTGAGCTATAGGAAAAGGAAAGATTTTTCATTTCTCTCATTTGTTTCTGTAGCTTTGTCTGAGGGTTTCATTTTAATATTTGACTTAGATTATTTCAAATGTTCTGAAAAATGCTAGTGTGTAAAATATAGATCATTCCACTGATGTCATATGTACTGTGTGTGTCAATCAATCTGTATTTTATAATAAAATCTGAGGTTTTTGTTTGGTACGTCTCGAGGCAGAGCTTTTATCATGTTTTAAAGTCTGATTTGAGCTTTTTTTTCTCCTCATTTTTTCATCACAAAAGCCCACTTTGATGCCTTAAAAACAAACACGTCGGCCTCAGATCAGTTGGAAATCCTTTCATTACAGCTGGAATCCGATAATCTCAGGCGGATCTGCAAAAACCCGCCCCGGTCTTGTGGTTCTGTCCCTTGTGGAATTTTGCTTTCTAAAACTTTTTTTTTTTTTGGTAGTTATGGAGAATGCGAGAAAAAAGCTAATTTTTAAAAAATATTCTTTTTATTGCCTTTTCAACATATTTTCAAACATTAATATAGCTCAGCACAGTACTAATCCAGAATCATACAGATTGTTTTAGCAATGTCAAAGAGAAAAAGATTAAAAAAAAAAAAAATCCATCTCACAGGGTAAAAAGTAAATAAATTAATTAAAATAATAACCATAATAACAATAAATATTTTTTATAATAAAAAAATATACATACAATTTTAGGAAAAAAAATTAATAAAAAAAATATCAATTATTCTTCAAAAATTAAACCTTTTAGTATAGCAAAAAGCTCATTTGACTTTATGGTACGCACATTTTTTAAATTGCTTTAAGTTGTGTTAATGCTTACTAAGCATTCACACTATAGTGATTCTTCTGCTGCTTTCCGTACGTTTTTCAGCACTTGAAAACTCTATCCAGCCATTTCAGCAATCTTGGTATCAAAACATTGACCTTTTTTTTTTTTTTGTCATTAAAGTTTTTATTGATTTTTCACAAACATAACAACAACAGCAACAAGGAAAAAATAAAAAATAAAATAAAAACATTACGAAGGTATCATATTAGTACAATTAGACAGAAGAAAACCAGCAAGAGGCAAATTCTAACTTATAAAGTGGAAGAAGAGTCTTGTGTCGTTATAAATGTCATAAAACGCTCCATATTCGACCTTTTTTCCTGGGTATTGTTAGTTTTAGCGATTAAAATCTCGAATGAAGCAGTCTCAGTCATGAGCTTCACCCAGTCCATCAGATGAGGTTTGTGGGGACTCCTCCAATTTCTTAAAATGAGTCTTGCGGCCACCACTGATCCAACCAATACTAGCCCAAACAATTCTTTTGGGAATCCAAGAGGCCTAACAGATTCATCTCCCAATAGACATAGTTGTGGTGATTGAGGAACAGGTAGTCCAATCATATTTTCCATGCTTGTAATCACTTCAGTCCAAAAAGGAAACACCAGAGGACATTCCCAAAACATGTGAAAAAAAGTACCAGAGTTATTTCTGCATTTCCAACAGTTATTCTCTCATAGCAGGCCCATCTTAAACATCTTTGATGGAGTATAATAGTACCGATGGACAATTTTATAATGGATGAGTTTGCTTCTGGCATCCCAAGTTGCCCAACCAGTATCTGATACTATATTACGCCATACCTCTTCAGAAATGACAAGTTTTAGGTCATTTTGCCAGACCAGTCTCAGGCTGTCACAGATTCTTTCTCTGGTACTTAAAAGTTTTTTATAAACCACAGATGCAGCATGTAATATACTAGTTGAGTTCAGCCATTCCTGAATTATATTATTTTCTTGTACCCACTTTAAACCACAAGCTGATTTCATACTACTCCTGAGTTGTAGATATTTCCAAAAGTCTCCCTTCTCTGTCATATTAAAGTTCTCTTTTACCTAGCTAAATGACATAAAAGTATTGTCTATATACAAGTTCCCTAATTTTTGTATTCCTCTCTCAAGCCAATTATGCCAGAGCAAGCGTGATCTACCTACTAATATTATTGGGTTATTCCAAACTGAGGAATATGCCTGTCTGTAGGGACAAAGTTTTAGTATTTTATGTGCCTTGGTCCATGCCCACTGTGAGTGTTGTAAAATTGGATTCTGCTGTAAAATGCTTGTGGATTGTTGTGAAAGAAGCTGGATGACAGTAAAAGGAGATGCCAAATCCCTCTCGAGTTTAACCCACCCTAGACCAGAGTTTGGTGTTTTCCAGTGTCTGGATATTTTGTTCATTTCAAATGCAACATTATACAGTTCCAAATCCGGAAGTGCCAGGCCTCCAGCCTCCTTCAAAGTACACAACTTCCTCATTCCGATTCTTGGCCTCTTACCATTCCACAAAAATGTTCTAACAAGCCCATTATACTGTTTCAAATAATTACAGCCAATGGTCACTGGGATCATCATGGATATATAGTTAAATTGTGGAGCAACCAGCATCTTAATAGTGTTAATCTTTCCCCATAATGTAAGATTTAGTATCTTCCATTTCTCTAGATTTATTTTCAGTTTTTGTAGCAGTGGCTCTACGTTTATTGAAATAATATTAGCTAGGTCAGGGCACAGCTTGATACCTAAGTATTTCATACCAATGGGAATCCACCTAAATTGAAATGGAGAAACACAAGCCTGGAAGCACCCCTTTGACACAAAACATTGAGCTTGATCAGGACATTACTGCTTGTATTTTTGGTATTCATAAACTTTAAAGATTTTGAAATATAAATTTGCCCAAAGGAAACGAACAAGAAACACTTTAAATTACAAAACTTTAATTAGATTAGCAACAAATCTTTAAAATATATATTCATAGGCTAAGTTTTCATCTTTGATAGTATTTTTTTAATGGAGTTTACTTAATATATTAGCAACATGCTAACATTTTTGGCTAATTTGTCATCTACTGGGGTTTTACAAGCTCATTTAGAATTTAGCAAATATTTTAGCAACAGGCTAACGTTTTTGACTAATTTAGTTTACTTAAGATTTTTGGGCTATTTTGGGGTTTAGCTTGTATTTAATTAAGCATTTAGTTAATCGTTTTTAAGCCTTTTCTTGTTTGTAGAAAAGAAGGTAAAATGTGTGCTTTTGTCTTTAGAATATGATCGTAAAACAAAGAAAAGTTTCCTTTTCTCACTCACTCATCAACATAAAGCTCTTTTACCTCTCTGTTGTGGTTAAAGGAAAATACAAGTTTTTTATCTTAAACAGTAACTTTTAAAGCAAAAAGAAAGCAGGTCAGTCAGTAGTAAAAAAAAAAGAAAAGGAATTTAAGATATCACTCTGCAAGGCATCTGACTGCAATACCCATAATGCTCCAAATAATACCTGTTGTGGTCTCAGGTCGATCTGGGGTGGTAGACATGAATCTGTAACATGACCAGTGTAAAAATGTAAATGAACTCCCCTAAAAGTTGAAATATTTAACCCGATTTTCACTAAAGTGTGGACAATTTTACAGACTTGTCTCATTTATCCACATCACGCACTGAAAGATGTCAATCAGTGCAGCAACAAGCATTGAAATTCACAAAAGAAGTCAAAAAAGTCACCCTTTAAATAAGAATTAAAGATCTTGCTACACACAAATGAAACAGGAAGGGCTCCAGAAGTGATCCTTGAGGAACCCCAGTCACTCTGAAACCCTGTTGCATGTAAATCTGCTTGATAAATAATTCCCAAATAATAAAAAAAAGGAAATATGGTTTTAAAGTTGGAGCAGAAAACTGAGAAGGTTCAAGAAAGAGCGTGATGTACTGGAATACTTAAGATGACGGTCAGTCCTCCAGCACACGCACAGAGAGGTGTTGAGGTGTGATGAGGGCTTTTGAAGGACTAACTGCCGCGGTGGGTGTCTCTGTTTGCTTAAGAAAAGTAATCAGCACATTATGAATAATAATGACCTTTTTCTGGCTGGGTATAATGGAAAGGCTGCATGCCAAGCAGCTTGAGGTCAGAGCTTAGCCAGCAATGTTGTGTTTGGATAAGAAGCGTTTACCACATCCACACACACATGCATACGTAATAGCGCCGTCCTCTCTTCAGGCAGATGCATGATGGTTCCAAAAAATCAACCATGGCTCGGATCATCTTTAGTTTAAGTTAATCATTTTGTATGAAAGCTGAGCTTTTCTTACATGTTTCCAGGTCTGCTCTGTATATTATCAAACCATTTTTACCTCCGTTAAGGTTTTTTTCTTGAATATTTTATGGAACGCTTAATTGTTTTTAGGTTTTCCACAAATTTATTACAAAACTCCTCTAAAGTCTAATCAAAATGACCTCAGAATTGACACGTCCAACACAGACAGATTTTTGCAAATTGCAGCAAAGATGAACGCTAAGTTTGTTGATCAACAAGACTGACGACACACAAGGAAAATACTAAAGATTCATTTCGTGTCTCTCTTAAAATTAGTCACATCAATTCATAAAATCACATTTCCCTGAATTTAATTTTTTTGTATTTCAATGACAAAAAACAAATTTAAATCACTTTGCTTTGCAGGGATATTTAAAAAAAAAGAAGAATTATATAATAGAAGTGATAAAATAAAATAGTAAATGAACAGAACCTGGTACTGATACCCTAACTCAGGGGTCTGCAACCTGCGGCTCCAAAGCCACATGTGGCTCTTCTATGTCTCCATGGTGGCTCTCTGGCTGAAGAAAAATAAAATAATAGTAAATTGAAAAGAAATTGGAGATCAGCTATTATTTTAGCAATATACCAGCATTTTTGGCTAATGTGTTACCTACTAGAGTTTTTAGGCTAATTTAGAATTTTAGCTTCTCTTTTAGCAACATGCTAACGTTTTCTTAGAAATTGTATGCAAATTTGGATATTATCTAATATTTTCGTAAAATGCTAATGTTTTCAGATAATTTTTTTTTCTACTGAAAATTTTTTTTGGATAATTTAGAATTTAGCTTCTATTTTAGCAACATGCTAACGTGTTTGACTAAGTTAGTTTTCGGAAGAATTTTAGGCTATTTTGGAGTTCAGCTAGTAATTAAGCAACAAGCTAGCTTTTTTGGGGGGGGAGATTTGGCCTCTAATTAGTTTTTATGCTAATTTGGAGTTTAGCTAATATTTTTGCAATATGTTAACATTTTTAGCCAATTTGTTATCTACTGGGGGTTTTAGGCTAATTTTGAGTTTAGCTTTTATTTCAGCAAAATGCTAACATTTTTGGCTAATTTAAATTACAGAAAAATGTTATGCTAATTTGAAGTTCAGCTAGTAATTAAGCATCAAGCTTGTTTTTTTGCTACTAAAGTTAAAAACGTAAAAAAATACCTTTTTAAAAGGTGCTAGTTTCATTTTGTATATTTTTTTGCTTTTGTTCGAGCCAAAAATAGACATTAATCACATTTATTAAAAACCAAAACAAAAAGAAGGTTATATGCAAATCCAAATTTCTTAAAGACTAACATAAGTCAATGCGGCTCCTTCTAGGTTTTGATCAGTAGAAAATGAGCCCAAATGGCTCTTTTACTCTTTAAGGTTGCCGACCTCTGCCCTAACTAAGCTAACTGACTAAACTTATGCTTCATCCAGTTTCTAAGTAATTAAAAGGACATTTTAAATATTGTGTTAATGTGGCGACATGTGACTTTTAGCTAATATGATGCTATTTCTGTGAATTAAATGTGGTTATAGAATAACAGATTTAAAGCAAAAGCTGTTATAAATGTCGAATAATGATCAATACTTGCATGTACATTTACTTTAGTGCACTTTACAGTTAAAGCATTAAAGAGACATTTCTCATCTTTGATCTTTGGATGGAAAAGCTGATTTGAGCAGTCGTGGTGGCGCAGTTTCGACCATCCCAGATAAACAGCCGTTTGCCATTCATGCAGATGTACAATGACTTTTTTTTTTTTTTCTTTTTTCACTTCCAAGGTGAAAAGAGCTTAAGCATCAATCTGGATGCCTTTCAGACCTCCAGGCCGGCCACCCAGAAAGCTCTGGAGTCTGGGATGGAAATTCAGGCAGCAGCTGTAAACTGCTCCCAGACTTGAGTGCTATTAGCCTGAACGTCAGTTCACTGTTGAAGAGTGAAAACACTCGATGAGTGAATATGAAGATCTAGCTGAAGTGGCGCGTGCAGCTATGAGATCAATCAGCCGCCAAAAGCAGGTCACCTGATCGTACAGTTTTACTGAGAAAAGCCTTCAAATAGAATGAAACCAGTCATATTTATCGGTAAATGCTCTGAAAAATACGCCTGAGAAGGTGACTTGCTTCATGGGAACACTGCGGCTCTGCCTTTGTGGCGGCTCCTCCACTAAGCAAATACTCCAAACTGTTCATTCCCCGCCAGCCTTTCTCTCCCGCAGCACATTGTTTGTGCCCTCGCATTTCATTCAGACTGAAGGGGGGGGGTTGCTCTCAGAGCCACTGAGCAAACAGTGGAGGAAGGAGCATCCCATCTTTACTCTGTTCCCAGGAGAACCCTCCTTTTTATTTTTTTATTTGAGCTCCAAGCTGTCAAGCTGAGCCGAGAGTTTGATGTCAGAAAGCTGAATTAATTGCTTTAAGCCAACGGGGCAAGCCACCCATCGCCAAACCCGGCCTGAAATGTTTTACCGGAGATTATTAAAGATTTCACAACACACAAGGTGCACAAATACCGTGCAACAGAAAGAGTGCAGCTCGGTTCAGTGGCTTTTATTTTTCAAATTGATTAATTTTGAGAGTTAAAATGTTGTTTTTTCAGGATTACACAAGATAACTTTTGTAATTTTCTGTAGAGGAAAAGGTCATGTTAGAATCACTTATAACCTAAGCATGCAGGCCCCTTATATATTCATTATAAACTCCTTTTTAATGCTGTTTTTTTTTTTTGCAAAAAATTGACTCATATTTTCTTCCAGAACAACTAAGTTTTGTCATATAAGAAGGCCTTTAATTAAAACAGAAATGTATTGGTTTATAAAGCTGAAAATTTCCTTTTATAGCAAATTAAGATTTGAGTTTGTGTGCTTTTTTGATATATTTTTTAAATAACTTAAAGAAAAAAAACATTTTTCCTATTTCATGTTAAACTAGAAAAGTCGCATTACCTGCAATAATTCTAGTGTGAACACTTTTTGCTGAAATAGTCACTGAAGATGCTGAAGCTTTTTACTGAAAATGACATAATTTACTTTAATTGCTGAAGAGATTTGCTGAAAATGCAAAAGCTATTTGAAAAATGTTCAATTTGCTAAGAGACTGAAAATTTTGTTAAAGAACTATGAAAGAGTGCTGAAGTTGACCAAAATTTATGAAAAAATTGTAGTAAAATTGTTTAAAAATCCAAAATATATGATATATTTGCAAAAATATTTAGGTTGTTGCTTAAATATTAACTCAACAAATTAGCCCAAAAAACCTTAGCAGATGCCAAAATAGCCACAAAAAAGCTAGCTTGTTGCTTAAATACTAGCTAAACTCTAAGATAGCCTAAAATTTAAATATAACTAAATTAGTCTTAAACAGCCTGTTGCTAAAATAGAAGCTAAACTCTAAGTTAGCTTATAAAAAAATCACTTCACAACAAAGTAGGCAAAAACGTTAACAGGTTGCTAAAATATTAGCTAAATTCCAATTTAGAATAAAAAAAACATAGTAGATTAGCCAAAAAAATAAATATAAAAAGGTAGCACATTGCTTAAATATTAGCTAAACTCAGATAGCCTAAAATCCGAATGTTAGCATGTTGCTAAAATAGAAGCTGAACTCTAAATTAGTCCAAAAAAATCCCAGCAGATAACAAATTAGTCAAAAATATTAGCATGTTGCTAAAATATTAGGTAAACTCGATTTTTAAATAACTTTAAAGATGAAAACATAGTCCATTAATGTATTTAAAGGTTTGTTGATAATCTCTTTAAAATTATGAAATTTGAAGAATTTCTAATTCCTATGGGGCGTATTTCACTCAATATTACAAAAACTATAACGTTTATAAATACTAAAAATATAAGCAGGAATAGTCCTGAACAAGATGAATGTCTTTATACCAAGATTGTTGAAATCGTCAAAAATGTGATTGAGTTTTTACGTCCCCAAGAATGACTGTAAAGGAGCAGGACAATCACTTTAGTGTGAATGCTTACTAAGCATTCACACCATTAAATGACTGGCTGTGACGACCTCCTCTCAAAACGCAGGCGGGTCACACAGAGCACACAGAGGAGTGATAAACACATCCAACTCTCTGTGTTATCAGCAGATTAGTGGCTCTTTTGTTAAGTATGATGCAAACACCGAGCGAGCTATCTAAAGTCCTGAACAAAGAGCGGCAGAACACAGACAAAAAAGCTGCATCCTCTGGGGTTAAATATTTAAGACGCCATCACTGGGCAGTTCAAGAGCTGCAAACAGAATGTTTGGACCCAAAATGCACAACTAAAAGTTTATCCTTCTTTCAGCCACATTGAAATACAGAATATTCCCCTCCTTTTCAGACATCCAAAGAAGTAGTTTGATGTTTTATTGAATTAAAAAATTGGCCTCACGTGAGGAGCGACGGTAAATTTGGCAAATATCTTACCGTACGTTAACACACAAGTAGTTTATGTGATGTTTATGTACTCTTGTTTTCTGCATCTAATCTATTGTAAAGTTCAATTTTTTTTTTATTTTATCTTTTTTTTATTGTGTGAATGCTTAGTAAGCATTTTTTGACGTCTTTAATAAAATGTAATATACATATATTTATTTACATATATATTTTTTTCTCAACCTTAAAATTATTTGGTGAACAAACTGTTTATCAATTTTAAATTCATAAGAAATTGCTCGATTGTTGTTTTTGCGGTACTAAAAACATCCAATAATAAACAATAAAGCTCAACAACAGTATAATAAAAAGTAAAATAACTAAAGTCAGCATTAGAGTCAATGATTTATTTTTTAATGAGTTAAAAGTTTAGGACATTTTTTCAGATTTTAAAATATACTTTAAAGCACAATTAACTTTCATGTATCAAACAGCCATTTAGTTCCATTATTTCACTTCACTGGAAAAGTATTATTTACTTTAAGATATTTCAAACCCTGAAGTGTAAAACTGTAGGTGCTTTCAACTGGTTTTTCACAGGAGATCAGTTCTGCCATCTATCGGCCAAAATGCAGAAACACAGTCGGGCTCATATTTCTACCATTTGTTGCTACATTGGGGAACATTTTGGTGTGTTTAATTGATCAAAGATAAGCCATAACAAAAAATATAATTAAATGTAATAAATGCATAAAAGAATCCATGTTTTGTTTTTTTAATTAAAATTTTTAAATTAAAATTAAACTGCTTGAATAACGGAGGAAGAGCTGCTCTATAGATAGATAAATAGACACAAATAATACATAACATCTAAAAGAAAAACAGAAAAATAAATAACTCAACATCATGAACTGACTCCCTTTTAAAGATCACATTAACCAACTACAATTTAAACACTAACAATTAAATCTGGTGCTTTAAATATCCTGCTCACAACAATTAAAGAAACACTTTTTTTATTGGGCCTGGCATGAATTGAATTAAATCTGTCTGATCATTTTCTTGTTAGTTAATCAGCTGAGGGCCTCGTTCATCAATTTCAGCTGTGTTGGTGTTCATGAATTAACAACAGGTGCACTTCAGTGGCAACAATTAGAAATCCCTCCAAACAGGACTGGTGTTCCATGTGGAGGTCATTTCAAGTTTCTCCTCTTGATCTTTTTTGTCTGGTTTTCCACTCGTGCGGATTTTGTCTTGTGTAATTCTCTCTACTGGCAGTATGAGGAGATTCCTTAACCCTACATTGCACAGGTTGTCCAACTTCTCCAGGATGGAACATCCACACCTGGAGAGCTGGATCTTGGCTGACTTAAACCCAATAGAACATCTCTGGGACATTATTTTTGGGTCCATTAGGTGCCACCAGGTTGCTCCTCAGACTGTACAACAACTCAGGGATGCCCTCACACAGATCTGGGAGGAAATGCCACAAGACACCATTCGTCGTCTCATTAGGAGCATGCTGCGACGTTGTCAAACATGCATACAAGCTCGTGGGGGGCACACAAGATACTGAAAAGAATTTTGAGTTGCAGAAATTAAGTTTTGGAGAAAATAGACTAGCCTGCCACATCTTCATTTCACTCTGATTTGATGCTGTCTACACAATTGAGCCTCTGTAGACTGAAAACCTTTATTTCCATTAAAAGACTTGACACTGCCCTGTTGTTATTTGTATAGATATCCAAGTTCATATTGAGATCTGATGGATCTAATGTGTTTCTTTAAAGTGATCCTTTAATTTTTGTGAGCAGTGGTGATGCACATTTGCAAATATGATCAAACTTCTCTCTTCTTATTCATCCAATATTTTATTATTCAACCTTTAATCAAGCAAAAGTGATAAAAATCACAACAAAAAATAAATGTACATGAATTCAAATATTGTAACAAAGGTTTATGAGTAATATATATATATATATATATTTTTTTTTTGGGAGCTGTTCATTTTCCAAACAGTAGGTGGCAGTCTTGACTCACATTTGAAGTCATGAATCATAGAGGACTTCAAGGCTGTTGGGATTTTATAATTCTCTGTCTTAAGTTTGTTTCAAAGAATTTATAATTAATTTTAGGTTGTTTTTCGTTTTCTTTTAACAAAGTGAACTTAATCTCGTATCTGTTGTGCATAAAAATTCTCTTTTTTTATTAAAAATTTGGTTTTTTTGGTGAAAATTAATATTTTGAAGCAGTTAAACTATTTTCTTTTTGTTAGCGTTGAATAATTACAGTTTTCAAATAAATGGATTCATAGCACAAATGTTCATGAATCTTTTTGTTATTTTTTACATCTTTTTAGGGTGACTGAATCCAGACCTGGACAGTTGTGAGGCGGTGAGCATCGCCATCTCACAGCGGAACGGGTCATGGTTAACTCCGGGTTCTGTCTAGTCACTTTGACTTCTTCTAGATTCATGGAGTTGATACTGACAACACATTCCTTTATAGTGAATAAAGTTTATAGTGTGGACTCAGAACTGAGCAGTCTCAGAAAAGCCAGCGTTACTCATCTTCACCAAAAATAAAAAAAGATTCAACATTTGTTCTTCTTAGCTGCACAAATCATTTTAACTCTGATCTCATATTGATTTCAGTTTGCAAATGTAATTTTAATTGAACATTACAATAGATTTAGGACACAAGTTGAACAGTTCAAGGGTCACCAAAGTCTTAAATAAAATGAAGCCTATTTGTTTTCGTCAGGTTTTTAATTTTATTATTTGCTCTTTTCTGCAGGTAAGCAAACTGTGCATTTACAGTACATGATCATTTATACTCATCCTTGAGCACTCCAGAGGTATAGCATTAGGAATTCTGTTTGACTTACAGAGAGGATTATGAAAAAAAAAATGGTTCAGAGTGGGATGGATAAAAGGGAAATATAAAAATAGTAAGAGGAATGCAGACAAACACAACGAGGAGATAAAACAAGCTTAAATCAACAAAGAAAAAAAGTTGTCATTGTATAGCAATACTGCTGGTCTCTTAGTGTGTTTGTGCGCAACCATGTAAGGGATACACTATTAAGTTGATGTCTGAAAACCATGACAACTCCCAGAGGTCTCATATGTATTTTCAAAAGTGTGTGTGTAGGAAGAAGGATGCGTTCAAGTTTGTGTGTCCACTGTGTCTGCGAGTCCATTATAGAGTGTTTGAGGGGAATAAAAAAGGAGCAGTGAGGTCTTTGTGTCTTTTCAACTCGTTCTATAATTGTTTGTAGAGTTTGACCACCCAGCAGGGTGTACTACACTGACACGTGAACGCACACAAGTGCACACACACACACATACTTCCTTTGCTGTCTTTTTATGGATACCCTCAACTAAGCTTTGTCCCAAACTTTTAAGTAAATAAAAAAGGAATTTTACCGTTTACACTCTATAAATATAAAATAAAAAAAAGACTAGGATCATAAAAAGAATTATTTTTGGATTAGACCCTTTTTGATATAATTTAATCATCTTTATGGGAGATGGACATCTATGAATGTTTTTCTTTTCTTTCAGTCCACCTTTCCCAATAAAATAATTATTTTTGTGTAAAACTGTCCTATTTTTTTCCCATTTCTAGTCTGAACTGAAAATAAGGATCTTGCAAATCACATTCGATCCATATATATTCCTCAATTGAATGTGGCTACTAATAAGAATATGAGCAAAAGAAATTGACTAATTTAAACTAAAGTCTTGTCTTTTTATAACCTTTCATCTTCCTTCCAAGGTGATAAATTCCAACAGTAAAGTTATCCAGAGTGTCTAAAGAAAATGCAAAGGCTTTAAAGGTGAAGTACATTCATTACTCTGTTTAAAAAAATTAATAACTAGATTTATGGCATTACCTGCAATAATGCAAGTGTGAATGCTGTAAGCTCATTGTGGTCGCTGAAGATGCCAAAATGCTAGAACTGATGGGTAAAAATGCTCAAGCTAATATGACAGTCGAAAATGCTGAATCTGAGAGCTTGCCAAAATATTAGCTGAATGCCAAATTAGTTAAAAAAATGGAAATATGACTAATTTTGCCAAAACATGTAGCATAATGCTAAAATATTGGCTAAACTCCAAATTTGCCTGAAGAGATTTGTAAAAGTCTAATTTTAACTGACAGCTAGCATAATGCTAAAAGATTAGCTAAATTCCAAATTTGAATTAAGAAATTTAGAAAAGTCCAATTTTAACAAATTGCTAGCATAATGCTAAAATATTGGCTAAACTCCAAATTTGCCTGAAGAGATTTGTAAAAGTCTAATTTTAACTGACAGCTAGCATAATGCTAAAACATTAGCTAAATTCCAAATTGGCCTTAAATAATTTAGAAAAGTCTAATTTTAACAAATTGATAGCATAATGCTAAAATATTAGCTAAACTCCAAATATTCCAAAATATATTTATAAAAGTCTAATATTAACAAACGGCTAGCATAATGCTAGAATAATAGATAAACTCCAAATAATCTTGAAAAAATGGAAAAATGGGAAAAATGTCAATACAAGCCAAAAACAGCTAGCATGTTGCAAAGTTAAAAGCTAACTTCCAAATGATAATGACATTTTAAACTTTGAATGGTGTCTGTAGCTAAAAAGATGTGGAGGTTCACAAGTTTCAAAGTACACAAAGTTTTTGAAAAATTTGAGCAATTTCTCTTTCATGTCCTGTTGGGCCCATTTGGTTCAGTATTTGCAGCTGGCAGGCTTCCAACTCTACCGCGCAGACAGAGACACACGACTTTCCGGCAAAACCAAAGGTGGGGGAATCTGTTTTTATGTCAACATCGGCTGGTGTAACGACGTAACAGTGATCAACCAGCACTGTTCTCCTGAACTGGAATCTGTCATCATCAACTGTAAGTCGTTTTATTCACCCCGGGAGTTTGCTTCATTCATTCTGGTCGGCGTTTACATCCCGCCGCAGCCTGACATGCAGGCTGCTCAGCTCAAGCTCGCAGACCAGATAAGAAGTGTGGAGCGGACCAACCCAGATTCCTTAGTTATTGTCCTTGGAGACTTTAACAAAGGTAATCTCTCTCATGAACTCCCGAAATACAAACAGCTTGTCAGATGCCCGACCAGAGAGGAGAACATTCTGGATCACTGCTACACCACAATCAGGGATGCTTATCACGCCGTCCCCCGGGCTGCACTGGGTCACTCCGATCACGTCATGCTTCACTTGATTCCCGCCTACAGGCAAAAACTAAAGCTCTGTAAACCTGTAGTGAGGACTTCAAAGAAGTGGACCAGTGAAGCGGTGGAGGTTCTCAAGGCGTGTCTGGACTGCACTGACTGGGACGTTTTCAGGACTGCTACCAACAGTCTGGACGAGTACACAGAGGCTGTGACGTCATACATCAGCTTCTGTGAAGATTGCTGTGTCCCATCATGCACCAGGGTGAGTTATAACAATGACAAACCCTGGTTCACAGCCAAACTCAGACGGCTAAGGCGGGCTAAGGAGGAGGCCTTCAGGAGTGGGGATAAAGACAGATTCAGAGAGGCAAAATACAAGTTTAGTAAAGCGGTGAGAGAGGCTAAACAATTGTATTCTGAGAAGTTACAACACCAGTTCTCAGCCAATGACTCTGCAACTGTCTGGAGGGGGCTCAGGCAGATCACCACTAACACCTAAAAAGCCTCCACTCTATCAACGACCGACACCTCGCCAACGCTCTTAACGAGTTTTACTGTCGGTTTGACAGACAAAGGGACAGTTCTGCCACCACCCTTCAGCTCCAGTCACCTCCTTCAATTTCCACCCTAACAGCTCCATCCCCTCCAGTAACGACTCTTTCCATCCATGAAAGAGACGTAAACAAACTCTTCAAGAGACAGAATCCCCGGAAAGCAGCTGGACCGGATTCTGTCTCCCCGTCCACCTTGAAGCACTGTGCTGATCAGCTGTCTCCAGTCTTCACAGCCATTTTTAACACCTCACTGGAGACCTGTCAAGTGCCAGCCTGCTTCAAGTCTTCAACCATCATCCCTGTCCCCAAGAAGCCGAGGACGACAGGACTGAATGACTTCAGACCCGTCGCCCTGACCTCTGTGGTCATGAAGACCTTTGAACGCCTCATGCTTTCACACCTCAAAGCCATGACAGACCCTCTTCTGGATCCCCTGCAGTTTGCCTACAGAGCCAACAGGTCAGTTGACGACGCCGTCAATCTGGGCCTTCACTTCATCCTCCAGCATCTGGACTCTGCAGGGACCTATGCCAGGATCCTGTTTGTGGATTTCAGCTCTGCCTTTAACACCATCATCCCGTCTCTGCTTCAGGAGAAGCTTTCCATGCTGAACGTTCCTGGCTCCATCTGCAGGTGGATCACAGACTTCCTGTCTGACAGGAAACAGTGTGTGAAGCTGGGGAAACAGATCTCGGACTCACAGACCATCAGCACTGGATCTCCTCAGGGCTGTGTTCTTTCTCCTCTGCTCTTCTCCCTGTACACCAACAGCTGCACCTCCAGTCACCGGTCTGTCAAACTCCTGAAGTTTGCAGACGATACCACCCTAATCGGCCTCATCTCTGATGGCGACGAGTCTGCGTACAGGTGTGAGGTCGACCGTCTGGTAACCTGGTGCAACCAGAACCACCTGGAGCTCAATGCTTTAAAGACAGTGGAGATGGTTGTGGACTACAGGAAGAACTCAGCTCCACCTGCCCCCATCACCCTCTGTGACTCCACTATTGCCACTGTGGAGTCCTTCCGCTTCTTGGGAACGATCATCTCCCAGGACCTCAAGTGGGAGCCGAACATCAGCTCGCTCATTAAGAAAGCTCAGCAGAGGATGTTCTTCCTGAGGCAGCTGCAGAAATTCAGTCTGCCAAAGGCAATGATGATTTAGTTCTACACAGCCATCATTGAGTCCATCCTCACCTCCTCCATCACCATCTGGTACGCTGCTGCCACTGCTAAGGACAAAAGCAGGCTGCAGCGGGTCATCCGGTCAGCAGAGAAGGTGATCGGCTGTAATCTTCCATCTCTTCAGGACCTGTACTCCTCTAGGACCCTGAGGCGTGCAGGAAAGATCGTGGCAGACCCTTCCCACCCTGGACATGGACTTTTTGAGCCACTCCCCTCTGGCAGGAGGCTGAGGTCCATCACAACGAGAACCTCTCGCCACAGGCACAGTTTTTTTCCATCTGCTGTTATCCTTATTAATAAGTCCCGGAACCTTCCATCACTCCTCCCTGCCCCCATCTGACTGTCACATTGGACAGATTTTTATTTTATGTATTTATTTATTATTTATTATTTAATGTGTGTATGTGTATATATTTATATATATGTATATAAATTTAAATGACATTAATAATATTAATTATATTTTACATAACAATAATAATAATATAAATATATAGGTATATATGTGTGTGTATGTGTCTATATAATATATATATATATATATATATATATATATTTATATATTTGTAATATCCCTTCTGTTCTGTTCTTACTTAATATTTTGCTGTTTCTATTTATTCATGAATGCACCATCATCACCAAGACAAATTCCTAGTATATGTTCAACTGTACTTGGCAATAAAGTTGATTCTTATTCTGATTCTGATTCTGATTCTGATTCTGATGCTGAATAATCATTCACACAACAATTTTGGCTTTGCTTGAATCTCAATCTCCTGTCTGTGACTCCAAAACCAAACCCCCAAAAATCTAAATGATAGAAGAAAATCTTAAACTCGATCAATCATTTTCAGAGCAAAATTTTGGAGTATGGCATGGTTCTGCATGTTAGTCCATAACCTGTATCCTAAACTTCTGTTCAGAAACGTTTGATCCATCTGAACTCATGAATGAATTCAAATATAAATGAACAGTCATAATTAGAGACCTGCTCTGAAACGGGATCTATGATTGAAATGAGATGAACAGATTAAAACATATTTCTTTCCAAAAAAGAATGAATGAGATGTGTGCTGGTGAAAATAGAAAATAGAGCCAAGCAGAGGGTGACTTGCATTGATGGGTTGATTGTTTTTTTTTTTGATAGAACGCTGGTTTGTTGTTGCATTCACAGTTTTTATGCTTGATAAATGTCTTTTTTTATTTTGTAATTTTCAGTTTTCCCCCTCCTCAAAAGCATTTCCTCAGTCACCGTCTGCATCAGGATTAAATGCCCTTTTATGTGGATTCTGTTACCATTAGGTGAATTGATGGTAGCATGTAGGAAATAGTTACTGAGGGTTATAGCAGCAAATGCACAATAATATAAACATTGACAGTGATCTGAAATATAATAAAGATAATATAATAAAGCTTTAACTTAAGCCATTATAAATGCACCAATGTTATAAAAAATAAAAAGCAGATGAAAAACCTGCCCTTAGCAATGTTTAGAGGTAGTATAATTAATGGCAAACATTTTCTTTATTTTACAAAAGCTTGATGATGAAACTCAAACATTAAATGGTCAAAAAAAGGAAACAAAAGTTTTTCTAATTAGATTTCAGTTATTAGTATTTGCCAAAAAAAAGTAAATATTAATTGAAAGAGCATCCATAAATGTGCTATTTTCAACACAAAGTAGAAAACTTGTAGTCCCCAAACTACGGCCCGCGGACGGATCCGGCCCGTTTCCACATTTGGCCCGGCCCCATGAACAAAATCAGAGACGCATGATTATTATTATTTTTTTTTATCTGGCTCAAGAGAGAATAGGAATATACTTTCCATCAAACTCATTTTGACAGGTGACCTTTGACCCTACACTCTCCACCAAACTAATTTGACAGATGACAGATGACAGATGGCTTTTATATAAATTGTTCATAAAATGTTTATATTTTCTCGTGATGAGATCTTTGTTTTTACATTCTGTTAATCCTGGACTTATTTTTCTACAAAGGTTTGAATTTTGAGAGTTTAAAGAAGAGAGAAAATGTCCATGTCTGTCCGAGAAAAGTGTAGAAAATGTGTGTGAGGAGTTAACATCTGTAATTCGCAGATTTCTTATTTTGTGCAGTGGGCCGGGCCTAATATGAAGGTGAGTCGGATCCGCGCGATCATGCAGGCGCCGCGTCCTCCTGCATGATCTTAAACACACCTACTGACTTAAGTGAGCATTTAGTGGGTTAATTTGCTATGCTATCTCGATACCCAGTGGACAGTGTAGCGGGCTAGCGAGCTCCACTGTAGCATGCTAGTGAACTCTTCTTTAACAAGCTAGCGAGCGCCACTACAGCAAGCTAGCGAGCTCTGCCGTAGCATGCTAGCAAGCTCCTCTGTAGCATGCTAGCATGCTCCGCTGTATTGAGCTAGCGAGCTCCGCTGTCTAACTGTCACGGTGCTCCCTCTGCTCTTTCAATTGGACCCGACAATTCTCCAGTTCAATACTCAAAGGGGCGTGTCCAGCATTCATCGCCAGTTCGTTACCTTACCAGGTGCAGTAGCCTGGCCTCTCTAGTGTTTGTTGCTCACACAGTATTCTCTGTGCCCATTCACGTGCCAACCCGGGTCTGTTGCGTCTCATCGTCTCTGCCCACGCCACACTCCATCAGCCTGGATCATCGCCCCGCCGCTCCAAATCTCCACCTCGTTTCACGTCTACCACCATTCCTGTCCCGGCATCAGCTCACCTATAACCACGGACAATAAACTATCTGTCAAATTTCATTTGCCTCCCGTAATCCCTCCGGGTTGCAGCATCTGGGTCTGCTTCGCTCCGTGACCATGACACTACCAGGTTGTTGGATAGCGTAGCCAACCTACTCACTGAGTATCAACTTAAGCCAGTGTGGACAAATGGGGCCACCACCACATTTTCTGCCCACTTTTAAACCATTTGGGGCCCTCTTGGCCTTGCTGGCTGCATGACCCAAAACAAACAAAAACAAAAGCAGACTCTTCTGAAGTGGTTTGATCTGTATCATATGATGACTATATGCTGTTTTATGTTATTTAATTTTTAAGCAACAATTCAAAACCAATGTCAGATCATTTATTTTGATATTTCAAGTTTTTTTTATGTTTTTTTTCTTGTTTTAACTTTTTTAAAAGCTAATGTTTGTTCTTAACATTCAGATTGTCCACAATGTCACTTCAAAATAAAAGAATACTGAAAAATAAGAAATGAAAAAGCATGAAAGATGCTGTTTTACTGGAGCTTTTATCATCTATCAAAATATAAAAGTTAAAAATTATATTTAATTAACTTATTTTATCTCAGGATTTTTACGTAAAAGTTACTGAATAAGAATGGATCTTCCTAAAATGACAAAGGACATGGCAGGTATACCTGCACCAGGTGTCAGAGGGGAGGGGCTCTAAATACCATTAATATTAAATAACAACAATAAAGACTCTTCTGTACACATCTTTAGTCTTTTTAACCAGACACAGCATCTCTTCTGGGCGCGGATTAGTGGTTTCAAAGGATTTAAAAGCCCTACTCTGGTCCCCGATCATTCTAAATCTCTCTGAATGCTCGTTTTTTTCCCTCACCCTCAGCACTTGACTCCATAAGACCCGCCTCCATCGTTTTCCGTCACGTGAAGGTCGTTAAATACGCCAGGAGTCGTGGTTAGACGTCCTCATCCAAGCGCGTTCTTCACCCTGTGGGAGGCATTTTACGCAGATCTTGGCTCTCCCTGAGCAGCACCTATGGACCCGAGCCCGCTCCACACTCCTCCTGTAACAGTGTGAGCGCACTGACCCACATCTCTGGAGCCGCTGACCCCGTCCTCTGTCCAGATATCTGCGCCTTTTGCGCCATGCCATCCGGAACCAACGCACGGACAGGGTTCTCCGTGCGGGATATCCTGGATCTCCCTGACCCAACTGGAAGATGCGGAACCAGAACCGTGGATGGAAACTTGAGGGATGCTGCGATGCAGGTGCCAGGCCCGGAAAACACAGAGAAACGCGAACTCAGCGGCCGGAATTGGCGAGAGCGCGCCACGGGGAGCTTGAACAGGTGGAACCGTTCACATGGTAACTGATTTTATTTATAAGTGACAGTCAATAGTTTAACAAAAGTTAAAATATTACTTACAAATGAAAGTAAATCTGTTTAATGTGAGGATTTTTCATGCGTAAAAATTGCGTAAAAACTGATTTTTTTAAATAATGTACTTAAGTTTTAAAGTACAAGCTAAAAATTTGATATTATTTTTATAAAATATATTTTTTAGATATATTAATTATTACATGGAGTTGGTTGTTATGTTTAAACTCTTAATTCTGTCATTCAGTTTGACTAATTTTAGAGTAATTCGATTACTTTTTTTCCTGACAGTACATAGTTTGTCCTCCGATTCCAGTACCGGATCTACATTCCCCCGGCTGCCCGCTGACGTGTCCCGGCCCGCAGACGGCCCGGAGGCGCAGAAGAGCCGCAGGAAGCGGCGCGTGCTCTTCTCCAAAGCGCAGACGTTCGAGTTAGAGCGCCGCTTCCGGCAGCAGCGCTACCTGTCCGTCCCGGAGAGGGAACACCTGGCCGGGCTGATACGCCTCACTCCGAACCAGGTGAAGATCTGGTTCCAGAACCACAGATACAAGATGAAGCGGGCCCGCGCCGAGCGCAGGCGCGAGGCGCTGCAGCTGCTGCCCTCCGCGCGCATCGCCATCCCGGTCCTGATGCAGGACGCCAAGCCCTGCGAGCAGATCGCGGGTCAGGACTTGGAGGTGGCGCTGAGGTGTGGGATCAGTATGCCGATCTGCACCTACTCCCCGCTGCTGCACGCCGCATACGGAGCGGAGCACGCCGGACTGCCGCAGCAGCCGCTCGGGGCGCAGCATGTGGCGCACATGTACCACTGGAGCTGGTGAGCTGGTGACTGATGGAGACACTTCTATCCAACAAAATGTCTCCAAATTCAAAGACTCAGTGATTAAATTAACGTTTTATTGTATTAAAAAAATCATTTTTTAAAGGATTTGATTTCAAAGCATGATTGTGTTTAATGTGCTTTAATTCACGAAAAGCTATAGTAGTTTTGTCCTCACTTTAACGCGTGAAACGTCTAAACCTTCAAAAAAATGAAGCTTGATGGAGCCAAAAACTATTTAAAGAAGTTTATTTCGTTGTTGTTTACAATGTTTTGTTGCTAAAAAAAAAAGATGTTGCAACTTTTGTTACCTGTGACTTTTAATAATTTATTTAAGCTGTGATTCGCTTTGAACTGAATATGATATTTATGTGTAAATAAAATGGCAAATTGTGCAAAAACATGCAAAATATTTATTTTTTCAGCTATTTTTGGGGAGCGAATATATTGCTGTGTAAAACTGTAAAAACAACAAGTTGTGTATTTATAATCAACTATAAAAAAAATGTAATTTTCCCCCAAAAAAGTAACTTTCAGACTATTTATTTGCTGGAGATGCATTCAAAAATAAATACTTTTTTTTTCTTTCAGAAAACCGTCTTGCAGGGGAGTCTAAACAGTATAATGAGCCTTTTTGTAATGCTTTTGAAACTGGGGATTAACACACGTCTTTATTTTGCATAGAAAATCTCCTAAGTGAGTGAAATGACCCGGAAATATTTAAACTGGCAGCTACGATGAGAGCCAGCGGAATCCTTTCAGTCACAAAGAAAAGACGCTTCCCTTTTTGGTAGGAAACACCAGACCATCAGTCATGAAAAGGAGGAGATAATTCTCTCCCACGATGCTTTGTTGCTGCACACTGTTAGTTTTACTGCCAACTGTGTAAGATCATCATCTATTTCTTTAGATTATTTAGTTAGTATCCTTAGAAAAGATAAATAAAAATAATTTGTTGCTCATAAATAAAAAATACAGTCTTTTTTTATTGTTTTAAATGGAGCAAGTTTTGGTTTCATGTCTCAAAAACAACCTTGAACCTAAAAAAAAGCATCTTGATTAAGCTTTCAGTTATTTTTCAAAGTAAAAGCTATGTTTTAGGGAATGTTGTAGCTTTATTGTGGCTTATTTTGTATTTTATTTCTTAATTGTCCCGTCTTTTTTTCCTAGTTCTTAAGTGTGTTTGATAATAAATTGTACACATGTTTTTTTAGACTTTTAAAACAGTGACATCATATCTTTGGCATACCCAAAGTTGATTGATAAAGTAAAACTTTCCTAAAATGTTATTTACTTGAGATATAAAATACAGCATCTCCTCAGGATTTTGCAAAGTTGGATCAATTAACAAAAGTTCTGTAATTGGATACATTTATATTTTTTTGTTACATTAAAGTAAAATGTTTGGTTTATGGTTTACTCAACTTAAAAAAAGGTATTTGATACAAACTATTATTTTAAAATGCAACAAATTACAGAGGTTTTATTAATTGATCCGATATTTCACTTTTTTCAGTGTGTGGCCTTTTTTTTCCTCTTTAGTTGTTTGTTTGCTCCTTAAACTTTTATTCCACTTTTTAATCTTGCAATATTCTAATAGTAGTCCATTCCTTTTGTTGTGTTTGATTCAAATTCATCCAATTAAATTGTTCTTTAAAGTCTCCAAACTGCAGATTTTTTCCCTGAATTTAAGTAAAAAGATGCTTCATTTTCATCCACTTTTTAAGCATGCATCAATTCAATAATATGTTTTTATTTTTTCTTAAAGTGCCATTAAGAGCCTTTTGTAATTTTAACCTATATATTTTCTTTTCAGATTTCTGTATCTGCTTGTAGCTTCTTATACGCCTTAATTCATAAATTTAATTTCCTCTTAAATTCTACAAAACTGTAGCGTTTATTTTCTATAAATCTTTGTTGGCAAAAAAATACTTTATTTCAAAAGTAAAGCGCTAACAAATTGAGCGAAGTACGAGATGCGCTTTTTATAAATAAAGTTTGATTTGATTTGAATAAATAATTCACAGGACAGGATGAATCCAGGTTTTGTTAAATGGGTTGCTATGGTGCTTTTTAAAGCTTGGAGGGATTTTTATCCTCTGTTCATCCATACTTTATCCAAGGAAATCTCACATTGAGATAAAAGAAAGTGAACATAAAAATACAACAAAAACTAAATAATATTGGCATTCGATGTTTGGCTAACATCTTGTGTCCTTAAAACTAATTATTTTCATATGTTATGAACAAGTACCCAGATTCAGCAATGCTTTATTCTTTGTAAAAATGCCTCCAAATCTAGTTTGTAATGACCCAAAAATCCTTAAAAAGAAACAACAAATGGACATAAAAAAGCTTAAGATTTGAAAATTGAGCTTTTTTTAACAGATTAAAAACTACTTAAGAAAGGAATTATAATAAATTGAGTCAAAGAGAAGAATGACATATTAATAATTGTGTGTTTGTTCTGTCATTTGTTTAATGGGAAAAATCACCTGCTGTCACTCTGTGGCCACAACCCCTAAAACGCTTGATCTGCTGCTTAAAAGTGACTGAATACATATGAAGTCACTTAATATTTGTGTGAATTCTTAGTAAGCATTCACACTATAATGAGTCTCCTGCTCTTTTCTTTTCGTTCTTCAGCATGTAAAAACTCAGAGATTTCAGTAATCATGGTGTCAAAACGTTCAAAACTGCTTGTATTTTTAGTATTCATAAGCGTTTTATTTTTTGAAATATTGAGTAAAATATGCCCCATATGAGAACATCTTCAAATTTTAAGTAGATAAGTAACAAACCTTTAAATATATGAATGGGTTAAGTTTACATGCTTTATAGCTAATATTTTAGCAACATGCTAACTTTTTTGGCTAATTTGTTATCTACTGGGGTTTTTTTATGTTACCGTACTTTCTGCACTATAAGGCACACCGGATTATAAGGCGCACCCTCATTGAATGGCCTATTTTAAAATGTTTTTCATATATAAGGTGCACCAGATTATAAGGCACATAGAATACAAGCTACAGTAGTGACTGGGGTTGCGTTACGCATCCACTGACTCTGTGTCGTAAGCGTGTCTCTTCAAAGGAACTATTTTGGGGTCATTACACACACACAAACACATAAATGAAAAAGAAAATGTATTTTTCGCACGGTCATATATCCCAGCATGCTCTGCGCACCACTTGGAGTCGACTGCTGCTCCCTGTAGTTGTGAAAGCTTTTAGGTGCGCCTTACAGTGCAGAAAATGCGCTAATTTAGAGTTTAGCTTCTATTTTAGCAACAGGTTGACGTTTTTTGCTAGTTTAGTTTACTGGAGGATCTTAAACGATTTTGGAGTTTAGCTAGTATTTAAGTAACGAGCTATTTTTTGGCTAATTTGGCATCTACTGAGGTTTTTTTATGCTAATTTGGAGATAGCTAATATTTTAGCAACATGTTAAAGTTTTGACAAATGTAGTTTACTGAGGAGTTTTAGACCATTTTGAAGTTTAGCTAATATTTAAACAACGAGCTAGCATTTTGGCAAAATGGCATCTACTGAGGTTTTTTTAATGCTAATTTGGAGTTAAGATAATATTTTAGCAACATGCTAACTTTTTTGGCTAATTTGCTATCTACTGGGGTTGTTATAGGCTAATTTAGACTGTAGTTAATATTTTAGCTACAGGCTAACGTTTTTAACTAATTTAGGATATTTTAGAGTTTAGCTAGTATTTAGGCAACGAGCTAGTTTTTTTGTACCATTTTTTTTCTCAAATTGGCATGTATTAGAGATTTTTAAGCAGTTTTACTACCATTTTTTCAGAAATTTAGGTCAACTTCACCGCTTTTCATAGTTCTTTAATAAAATACATTTAGAATGTTTCACTCACATGAACACTGTGGCTCTGTGCTGCAAATGCAAGTCAATGTCCTTTTTTGACATTTGGGTGGTGACATTGAACCAAGAAGAGGCGGAGAGCAGAGCTCTCTGTTCCTTCAGTCAAAGGCGAGACACGAGTCCTCATTAAACAGAGGAGGCTGCCGGGCTTCACAGGACACATTTGCTTGATTTTTTTTTCCAGTGTGAAAGGGCTTGAAGCACTTTTTGTTTTTCTTCCTTTTGTGCATTTCATGCGTTTGATCTGAAAGTAGAGCTTGGTGTTTCATAGTATTATTTAAAAGTGGAATTCAAGTCATGTGGGACACTTTTCACAGATAGTCTTAAACTACACACTTCAGTGGCACTGCACTTTTTTTTTTTTACTACAGTAGGCCTATATTGTTTGTATTTACTCAATTTTTTTAAAAATTACATTTATTTTATAATAGTTTTTATTATGGATTCAAAAATGTTGTTATAATTAAAATATTGATTTTTTTTTTTTGTTTAAGTTAAAATTTTAAACATTAGGATGCTTGGAGATGGTAATGGGATATTATAGGATATATGGAACAGGACCTAATCTTTGAATCAATTAAAACATTATAGAGTTTAGATTTACCTCTAAGCTATATGAAGACTGAAAGATCATTTTTATTTCTTTAGAACTGATTGTGGGGAACACAATTAAATTTTAGTTTTATATGTCACTTGATTATATGGATCATTATTTCTTTTTTTTTTTTGCAATAAATTCCTTGCAATTTAATTTTTTTAATGTTTGCAGCATCAATGAAAAAGCAGGTCACACCCACGTTGCTGTTCCTTCTATGGCCAGCAGATGGCAGCAGCACCTTAATCAACTTCACTTACCACTGAAGCAGCAGAAGTTCTTTGAAAACACTTTTCTTCATTTTGTTAACTTGATCATAAATGTAGAAATCTGCATGTTTGTAAAACAATAAACTGTTGTGTTTTATATGCCAGTAGTTTAATTGTTCTGTAAATATATTTTTTTAAAGATATATTTTTACTAAAAAAAATTTTCTCATGTTTTTCATTGATGTTCATTTTTTGTTGTTTAGTTTGTTGTAAAGTGAACCCTCTTAGTACAAATGCTAATTCTACTATGTGTTAACATAAATATTTAAGTAACTTTGACACTTTGAGTTTTTTTTCTTTGACATGTACAAATTTCATGTAAACAAAACAGCAGAGCAACATTGGAGCTGGTAAGTTTATAATCACAGATACAAGCTTTTTCAAATAAAAAGTTTCTATCTGCTCTTAATTCATTATAATTTAAATGAAGAAATGCTCAAAAACCCAATTTTAATCTTAATTTTCTTTATAAATGTCATCCATAATGAGAAAAATGCTACAAGAACACCAAAATATTTAAATGTCTTCCTAACATTTGAGAAAACTACGAGAGGGCAAAGTAGACTGCTTTAGTGTGCTGGTCCCAAGTCTGGATAAACACTGACGGTTGTGTCAGGAAAGCTGATTTGAAGGAGGACATGAGTGTGGGTGAAGGAGATGAAGCGGATAGGATCACATGGAGGCAGAGGATTCAACAAAACTGCATCATTTACACACTTTCTGTCCACAACTTCAAACTCTGAGGCTGTTTGTCAGTCACAGATGTTTACCTGATATTTCAGCATCACACGGACATTATTAAAAACGTTTTACGCCTTAATTAGATTTGTGACATGCTAGCATAGTCTTTAGGCCTTTTATTCCAAAAAAACTAAATATCTTTTCTACTCACCTTTTGGTCCTTTATGAACACAGTGGCCTCCTCTGGTAAACTTAAACATGGAACAAGAAACTTAAGGAGGACATTTTCATTAGTTTCTCTCCAGTACGTGTGACTCCACTGTGCTGCTAAAGCTAACTGAAGAAAGAAGCTCGCAGGCCTCCGTAGTTTATTATTCTGAGAAAGAAAAAGTAAAAATTCTGAAATTAAAGTCAGAATTCTGAGAAAAAAAGTTAGGATATTGAGATTTAAATCAAAACTGTGAGATTAAAGTCAGAATTCTGAGAAAAAATGTCAAATTCTGAGGAAAAAGTTGGGATTCTCATATTGAAGTCAGGATTAAGATTTAAATCAAAATTGTTAGATTAAATTCAGACTTCTGAGAAAAAATGTCAAAATTATGATATCAAAGTCAGAGTTATGAGATAAAAGTCTGAATTATGAGATTGAAGTCAGAATTATGAAATAAAAATGTCAAAATTATTAGATCAAAATCAGAATTCTGAGATTAGAGTCAGAATTCTGAAAAAAACACGTCAAAATTCTGAGAAAAAAGTCAAGAGTCTGAGTTAAAGTCAGAATTATGACAATTAAGTCAAAATTCTGAGGAAAAAAAGGGTCAGAATTCTGAAAAAAAGGCAAAATTCTGAGATCAAAGTCAGAATATGTAATTATGGCCAAACAGTTTTTGCTTTACTCTAAATTATTAAACTGCAAATTACTTTTTATTTTGAAAAACAGTTTTGAAAAACAGATAAAGGCAATAAGAAACTAGAAATATAGAATTACCTGTGATAATGCAAACTGAATGTGACTCCTAAAGACGCCAAAGCTGTTAGCTGAAAATGCTGAAGCTGAAAGCTTGCTAACATGGTAGCTAAATGCCAAATTAGCCAAAAGACTGGAAACATGTTTAAATTAGCCAAAAACAGCTAACATAATCCTTATATGTTAGCTCAACTCAAAATTAAACATAAAACAGGAACTATGTCTAATTGAACAAAATAAAAAAAAATAAAAAAAACACTAGTACTTGTAAAAAACTCAAGTTTTTGAGGGATTTGAGCGATTTCTCATTCAGTTACTATGGGCCACATTTTGCTCAATAGTTCAAAAACTATGAGCTTCATGACTATTAGAAGTATAAACAATAATGTCCTGAATGACCTGAGGGTTTTGATACCTGAAATCACTGAAAGTGATTATGTTTTTATGTACTAAAACCGTTCAGAAAGGAGCAGGAGAATCACTAAAGAGTGAATGCTTACTAACCCTTCACTCAATAATCTGCTCTTCTTTAAACTGTTTCATGTCAATTCTTCCTTCAATCTGAGATGATTTGTCGCACACTTGTCCTCGCGGTGGCGTTCTGGAGCTGTGCTAGGACCCCGGCTCTCTCCGTCCTCCCCCTCCTGAGAAACCAGCCGTGCACATCGACCTGCAGCTCACAGACACGCCTCGGGATTTCTGAAGACCACTTCGGAAGGTGTGACCTTTGACCTTCGCCAGAGTGCGATGAAATCTCAAAAACGTGCTTCTGTGGACGCAAATATCAGGAAAAAAACGCCAGCTCAGGAAATTCAGAGAAACGTATATTTTGTTTATTTTACACAATTAAAAAATACATTTTTTACATCCACCCTTGAAAATACATACAAACAAACAAAAGATACGTCAGAAAATGGATTTTGATTCTAAAACATAGAAGAGCAGACAGGCTGTTTCTTTTAAGAAATACAGTCCATTCTCTAGTGTCAATCCATGCGGAGTTATCAGTGGCTGGATTTTCCTGTTTCAGAAGCCAGGTGGTTTATAACAATAAGTCCCCCCCCCCTTGCCTTTTTTAAGAGGCGGTCAGGGGCCCAGCTGCTTGGCCCAACATCCCTCCAAAGAGGCGAGGATTACACTGAGGGGAGATGTGCCGAGCGGAGACCTGGAGTCTGCAGAGAGAAGGAATGAAAGAAATCCACAAGGCAGGAAATGCGATGAGTGGAGGGGGGTTGCAGAGTCCACACAAATAAAGGTCGTGGTGAAGTGTCTGTCCTGCGTTTAGCCTCGGTCAGAGATCTGAGTGGACGCCACAGGTGCTCATGGGAAGAGAAAAGCGCAGACATCAGCGAAAGTCAGGCATGAGTTTCTGATTTAACCTCAGATTTAGCTTGGAAACGTGTTTTGTCCTGCTAAAGTGGAGTTTTTGAACAATATAGTACTATATTTTCAAAAACTACACTAAAAATTAATTATTTTTTTCACTTAGTGTTTTTTTTAATGGGAAAGCTAAAAATGTATATATTTTAAAATTAAACACTGAACAATTAAAGTAAAAACTTTTATGTCCACTTTTAAAGTACATTATTTCAAGAAATTTGAGAAGACAATTAATACATTTGGATGTTTTAGAGTTAATAAAAAATAAACAAAAAAAGATCACGTGATTTCATTAGGATTAGCTTTCAAACCATTATAACTGCAGCTACACATTCCAATATTAAATCGACACATATAAGGCTGTTTTTGAATGCATTACTTTACTGGACTCCAAAAAAAAAAAAAAAAACCCATCAAAAAGAGTTCATTCAGGTTGAAAATAAACAGGTTCGGATCATAACCCATAGATCAACACAAATGAAAAAAAATCCACAGAACTTAAAAAAAAAAAACTGATGAGACCAATAAGGAATTCTCATAAAGACACAACTTATTTGAAAGAAAAATCTATAGCCTACTTCCAAAACGTGAATTGTGAAATGTAAAAAAAGCAAGTTCAAAAATGTTTCTTCATGTCATTCTCTTAAGATTTTTTTCTTTTTTTTAAGCTTTTTGGTTGTAAATTGTTGAGATTCAAAAGAATATCAAAACAACCACAATGTTAAACTGATTATCAGTAATTAATAGAAAACACTGAATATATGTGACTAAAAGTTTCTACCTTTAAATAAGTATTTTACCGGTAACTTTAAATTTTAAACCCATTAAAAAATTGGTTGAAAAAATTCAACTAATTATTTGCAAACTAAATAATCGTGATTAATCGCGATCATTTAGTTTTTATTTAGTTATAGTATTTGGCAACCACTTACTATCTACAAATAATTACAATATGAAATCTCACACAAAACTGTACATATAGAACGTTTATTTTTAATTAGTGCTGTCAATCAATAAAAAAAAAAATATTCAGGTTAATTACACTTTTGTGTTGTGATTAAGCACGATTAGTTACAATGTTTTACTAGGTATAATTTTGATAAGACAAACTGTTACTTTTGAACAAAAACAGGCCAGAGAGAAAAGTATTCTTCATTTTTATCGTCTGAAATGCTTAAATATAAATATTAACGTGTTAATTCTTTTTTGATTTATCGTGTGCGTTAACGAGTTAGCATTTACAGTCCCGATTATAAAGTTGAAAAAAATCTTAAACAACATCATAAAATTGTTTTTCAGATATTGAATTGAGTCCATATGTTCTCAGAACAGCTGTCAAAATGTGATGCATTATTTTTAAATCAATTTTTAAGTTTTCCTAAAGGTTGGAATTTTTAAGGATTTTATTTCAGCGAGAAAACAAAAAAGAATTTCTGTTATATTTGTAATATTGTATTTAAAATCAGCTTAAAAATGTAATTTTTGTTTTATTATGAGTTTGGAAAAGGAAATCCTAAATGTTTAAGCATTTTACATCCATAAGTTGATCAATTTGAGCATCAAGAGTTTGTGAGCAGCAGCAAATAGTGAATTATTGGGGGTTTGGGATGCATTTAAGCTTTCAGGCCATTTCAGGGCCTTCAGGTTCTGGTACCAGAGGATCTCTCTTGCAGTGACCCAGGAGGGGTTTTAAAAAGTGACGTGTCAGCAGGTGATTGGCTGCTCAGCCTGTACGCAGCATCAATGGACGAGAGGAAGTTTTGACCACAGGGCAAAATTAAAACTAGGAAATCTGTTGATCAAACTCCAGAAATATCAGCTTTGTACGGAAGCCATAAACGGCCTTCCCTACCATTTATTTTATTTTTATCATTTTCTCAAAAAAACGAGATAATAACTCGTTATAAGGAGAAAATAAACTTAATTTTCTTGTTATAACGAGATAATCAATAAAGAATAATGAAGCGTCACCCCTCTTCCTTCTCTGCACTGAGATGCAGAAACTCTGTTCATTTTGTAGTTAACAACCAAAACAGCACAAAAACACTCCAAAAACTGTTTTTAGTCTATTTTTATTCATATTTATTCACTATTAGAACAAGATAGTGATTCTTGAGAAAATGAATCAAAAAAAAAAAAAAAAAAAAAAAAAAAAACTAGCGCAGGCCGTCTTTGGCTTCCATAGATTTTCAATTGAATTATGTAAAAAAAAAAAAAAATTTGTGCAGATATAATTAATGTATTTAAGAATTCCAAATTAGCTTTAATCTTTTTTATCATATAAAAATAATAAATTATAAAATTTTAACAAATTTCAATTAAAACATTTTCTAAAAAATATTTATTTGTTTATTTATTTTAAATCGAAGTTTAGGTAATTACAAGTCATTTAGAAATAAATATCTGCGTGCAAAAATAATACAAAATTGTTGCGTTATAATAAATCATTCAAAACAAATATATAGACACGTAAGACACGTAATTATTTTCACGTGTGGAGTCTGAGATAAAAAGGGAAACAAATAGGTAAACATGGATTACTCTGCGCATGCGCAGTGCTGTTGTATTATTAGGAAGTTTTGGAGCCAAACATGATCAGCAAACAGCAGGTCTCTGCAGCCGCGCGCGTCGCTCCGCCCCCTCCGTCCACCGGGATGGGGGCAGCTGGTCTGTTCCTGACGATCAGCAGGATTTCTTATCAGCGTGACGGAGGAAGCAACAAGCCGCCAGGAGGAGGGGGGGCTTAGGCAGAACTCCACCTCAGAGACGCATCCATCCATCCATCCATCCATCCATCATCCATCCAGACGCAGCGCACCGGAGGGCACGGGGTGGCCGCACCATGTCCTTGAGCCCAAAGAACTCCACTCCCTTCTCTGTTACAGACATCTTGAGCCCGATGGAGGACAGTTACCGCAGGTTCGGTGGAATGGACCCCACAGCGGGGGCCCTGGGAGCACCGCTGGGCGCCTACCGGCAGTCTCAGGTCCCCCAGCAGCAGCAGCAGCAGCAGCAGCATCCGCACCAGCATCATCATCACCATCATCATCACCTGTCCTCCTCCTCCTCATCCTCCTGCTCCTCCTCAGCGGCTCTGGGGCCGGGCGCGCCCTACCACAT
The DNA here is from genome assembly GCA_003999625.1 of Oryzias javanicus. Taxonomy (NCBI): domain Eukaryota; kingdom Metazoa; phylum Chordata; class Actinopteri; order Beloniformes; family Adrianichthyidae; genus Oryzias; species Oryzias javanicus. The sequence continues at coordinate 23,062,438 of CM012460.1, read as the reverse complement.
GCCCCACGGGGTGCCCCAGTTCTCCGGGGCGGTCGGCGGATTCTGCAACGGGGGCATCGGCAACATGGGGGACCTGCCGACGTACCAGGAGACGGTGAGGAGCGGAGGGGCGGCGGCCGCGTGGTACAGCAACCCGGAGCCCAGATACCCCACAAGTAAGAGGAACTTCCGCCCAAAGTTCAACTTCTGATCAACGTTTTTACCAGAAAAACAGAAAATATATATAAAAGTAAAGTAAATATTCAGGCCTTCTGGGACTTTCCCCCCAAAAATTATATTGATTTAAAATTTAACTCATGACTTAATTAAATTCCAAATTTTAAAAAGTTAAAAAAATAAATACAGAGCCCCTAAAGAGACATAGGAGATATATATATATATATATATATATATATATATATATATATATATATATATATATATATATATATATATATATATATATAATATAAAAAATATTAGAACATTTTTATCACTATTACCCTTTTTGTACTTTAATGTTCCTTAATAAGCTACAAAGTAAATCGAGTGCTTTATTTGTTAAAATAATTAAAACAATGTTTCAAAAATAAATAAAAGCTGCGGAAGTGGTATTTACTTTACAATATTTAAATATTTTAACACCATTTTAATGGAAGTAAATTTAGCCTTTTCTTGTATTTTTTACTTTAATGTCCCATAAGGAGCTCCATACTAAATTGATCGCTTTATTCGTTAAAATGATGTTTAAAAATAAATTAAAAGTTGCATTTATTTTGCAGTAATTGATTATTTTTAAAAATTGAATACATTTTAAGTGGAAATAAATTTTAGTTTTTTTTTATTTTAATGTCTCTTAAGGAGCTCCATACTAAATTGATTGCTTTATTTGTTGAAATAATTAAAGCATACAATAAACAAAATCGTATTTATTTTGAAGTAGTTGACTTTAAATATTTGAATACAGTTTAAATAGAAATAAATTTAGCATTTTTTTTATACCTTAATGTTGATTGCTTTATTTGTTAAAATAATTAAAGCAACGTTTAAAAAACACACTTTTTTTGTAGTAGTAGTCGATTATTTAAATATTTTAATACAACTTTAATGGAAAAAAAAAAATCTTATATTTTGCTTTTAACTTTATTGTCCCTTTGCTTTAGTCGTGTTTTAAAAAATAAAATAAAAAAATGTATTTATTTTTGCAGTAATTGATTATTTAAATGTTTTAATACAATTTAAATTTAAATAAATATTGTATTTTTTCCCTTAACGTCCCTTTAGGAGCTCCATAGAATTGATTGCTTTATTCGTTAATTTTCAAAAAAAATATAAATACACGCTGTAAAAATATATTTATCTCGCAGTAGTTGAATATTTAACCATTTTAATTGTTTTTTTTTTTCTCATGAAGTTTCCAGATTCATGGGCGCCTCCGCCGGGATGAACATGTCCGGGATGGTGGGAGGCCTGGCCGGGATGGATCCCTCCGCCAAGTCCGTGGTGACGCTGCACGCGACGCCGCGCCGGAAGCGGCGCGTGCTCTTCTCGCAGGCGCAGGTGTACGAACTAGAGCGCCGCTTCAAGCAGCAGAAGTATCTTTCCGCCCCGGAGAGGGAGCACCTGGCCGGGTTGATCCACCTCACCCCGAACCAGGTGAAGATCTGGTTCCAGAACCACCGCTATAAACTGAAGCGGCAGGCCAAGGATAAGGCCGCGCAGCAGCCGCAGCACGACAGCGGCGGAGGAGCTGCGGGCGCGTGCGCCACTACCGGACGCTCTTCCTCCGTTTCCCCGGTGCTTTCTAAAAACGGGAAAGGATCCCGGACCGATTCGTGCGGCTCCAACAACACCGGGAACCGACAGGGCGGGTCGGGCGACGCCATGACGGCGACTCCGCAGCAGGTGAACCATCTGTCCTCCGCGGAGGAGCTGGACGACCTGTCTCCGAGTCCGCCGATGGGACTACATGATCAGATCAGCATGTCGCAGACGGACGCGGCGCTCATGGACTACACCAACAGCGTCATCGGCTCCAATTTACTATACGGGAGAACTTGGTAGCGAGAGGGAATCAAACCCTCCATCATTCACGAGACATTTTTATATCAACAAAGCCGCACATGCGCAGAAAGTCAAACCTTTTCTGGACGCGCGCTGGATTTAAGGCTGTTTTTAAGTGCAAAAACTGATCAGAGCTAAAAACTCAATCTGAATAATTTTAATGTATTTTATTCTTTTTTTTTTTTTTTAATGACTGATGTTGGAAAAGTAATAAAACAAAAAGCTCCAAGTCTAAAACAAGGCACGCGCTTCCTTCAATTAAATTATTCCAGATTTAAAAAGTGATCCAATCCTTGAAAAAATTAAAATTAGTTTTAAAATTTAAATGGGGAGAAAAATGAATTAAACATCTCAATTCCAACTGTTTCTGTTTTCATGAAAGAATTCGATTTTTTAAAATTTTTTTTATCTGCTGATTTGTGCTTTTAAATAACTGGAGCTTTATTGCAATAATGAATGTAAATAAAAAAAAGTTTTGTTAAAATGTGTAGATTTAATTTAGTATCAAGTTCCAATTTCTGCAAAAGCAAAAAATATATTTGTTGAACAAACTTCTTTTGAAAGTGTGAAACTATATATATTTTTATGAATTATGGGTTTAAAAAAAAGGTTATTTTCCCAACATAAAAATATTCCAACAATTATTTTATTCCTTTTTTCTAAACACAAACTGCTTGGAGAAATTTCTCTCAAAAACAAACACAGTGTGGCACTTTGTACATGACTCAGTTGCATTTTACAGGGTAAACACGTCAATAATAAAAATGACAAATTACTCCTTTTCTTTAAACTTGAGCAAAAAAAGGGAAAAAACACTGTACATTGAGAGTAAAAAAAAAAAAAAAATCTTTTTTTTTTTCCCTAACAAAAGGAGTTGTCATCCCCTAAAACTCATTTGTTCCCGTTTCATTTCAGTTCCAGTTGTAGCGTCTGGATGGTGGAGGAGGAGGATAGCTTCTGCCGGAGCCGTAGCCCTGTCACACAAAAGACAAACATTCAGTTATTGAGTCTTACTGATTTTACTTCTAACTTAAAATAAACATTTGTGCAAAAAAAGAGGCAAAAAATTGCACATTTCTGAATCAATGAGAAGTAGACCAAAATATATGTTTTAATCTGAAAAACCCTTTGACGGAACAGAGTGTTGCGTTTGAAAAGAACCATGAAACAAAAAGAATTTGCATGCCCCGCTATAACCTGAAGTAAAGGAGAGCTTTGTTGGAATTTGTGTGCAGTGACCCTTTAATGGATCTCGCCCACAGACTAAACTGAAGCTCCATTACAGTGTTTGGTTTGAGTAAAATAAACCAAACAAAACTTATTCATTGTGACTCTCTGGCATACTTTGTACTCTGGACTTCCTCTCGCTCTGGTTTTGCAGAGACAGAACAGTTTTTATTATTAGTTAATACGACAGGCTGCAGTTTCTTTTCCTTTCCCCCCCATTGATGAAACGAGGGGCGGCGAGCGTGTTTACAAAATGATCCGGGAGCCGTCCGTTCCCGGTGAGGCTTTAATGGAAAACTGGCTGTTTTTTAAAAGCCTTTTAATGTCGTCTAATCCCTTTATTACAAAAATGTTGAGTAACTAGAGGTCATCCTGTTCTGAAACTAAACTAAACTAGTTTCACCAGAAAAAAACTTAAATTAATAAATTAAATACGCTTTGAAATCCCTAAAATCTCATAAACAGTTGTATTTTTTTTACACAATTTCCTTCATTTTTCTTTTATCAGAAATTCAACATTTAATATTAATTAAATAATTGTCATAGTTGAGATTTTTAGATGCAGCAAACATTTCTGGGTGTACCTGATGCGGTTGTCCTCGGTTGCCCCTCCGATCGTCCCGGCGGTCCTGCCAGTCGTCTCGGCGGTACTCGTACTGCTGCTGGTAGCCGGCCTGCCTCGGCCCTCCGTGATCCCGGTTCTGCTGGTACGCCGACGGCTGGGACTGCACCACCCGATTCCATCCGTGTCCGCCGCCGCCGCCGCCACCACCGCCGCCGCCGTACTGTTGCTGCCTGGAAAAACGTACGACTTATTAGTTTCCGTGAAGTGTCCCCCCCCACAAGCAAGGTCTGGATCTTTAGCTTGAAGCTTTTCTGGGCTCAAAAACGTCTGCGTTCCACGCCGCGTTTCATCTGAAGTGGGTGTAGAGAGTTTGGAATGAAAAGCACCTGAGCTCAAAGGGAAAACTCCCTAAACTGGGTAATGAGGTGAATATCAGCCATCGTGGGTCAGGAATTCCAAGATGATACTTTATGATACAGATTTGACACTCTATCATAGAATACACAACACAGAGCAAACAGTCGTCACGTACTTGAGCAAGAAATTGTTTGATCTGATCAAGAGCAGCTTAGACTGAAAAAGTTGCATCACGGCGATAAGGTCAGTGTGAAAGCTTTATGCTGAAAGTAGAAGATGCTGAAGCTTTTAGCTGAAAATAGTGATTGAATTTACTTTAATTGCTGAAGGGATTTGTTAAAAATACAAAAGATATTTGCTAAATGTTAAATTTGCTAAAATACTGGAAATTCCATTAAAGAACTATAAAATAATTCTAAAGTTGACTGAAATTTCTAAATAATTTGAAGTAAAATTGCTTAAAAGTCACTAATACAGGCCAAATTTGCAAAAATATTTAGGTTGTTGCTTAAATATAAGCTTTACTCCAAAATAGCCAAACATTTCTGAGTGAATTAAATTAGTCAAAAATGTTAGCATGTTGCTCAAATAGAAGCTAAACTCTAAATAGCCTACAAACCCCAGTAGATAACAAATTAGCCTAAAACATTAGCATGCTGCTAAAGTATTAGCTAAATTCGAAATTAACATAAAACACCTCAGCAGATGCCAAATTGCCAAAAAAAAGCTAGCACATTGCTTACTAGCTGAGCTCCAAAATAGCTTGAAATTCCTCAGTAAACTAAATTAGTCAAAAACGTTAGCATGTTGCTAAAATAGAAGCTAAACTCTAAATTAGCAAATAAAAACCTCAAAAGATAACAAATTAGCCAAAAAAAAGTTAGCATATTGCTTAAATTTTAGCTAAACTCCAAAATAGCCTAAAATCGCTCAGCAAACTGAATTAGTCAAAATGTTAGCATGTTGCTAAAATAGAGCTAAGCTCTAAATTAGCCTAAAAACCCCCAGTAGATAACAATTTAGCCAAAAAAGTTAGCATGTTGCTAAAATATATATATATTTTTTGAAAATTACTATCAAAGATGAAAACATAGCCCATGAATATATTTAAAGGCTTGTTGTTAATCTACTTAAAATTTGAAGGTTTTTTCAGTCATTTTATTCATATTTTGTTCAATATTTCAAAAATTATAACTTTTATGAATACCAAATACATAAGCAGTAATGTCCTGAACAAGATGAATGTTTTGATACTAAGATTGCTAAAAGTGTGATTTAGTTTTTACGTGCAGAAAAATGTTGGGAGGAAGCAGAAGAATCACTCTAGTGTGAATGTTTATCTACATTAAAATTAAAGCCTAAATGTGTTACCAAAACAAAAAGAATTATCCAATTTACAAGAATTATGAGATTATTTTTGTTCAAGTGCAGGATTTGATTGTAACCTTACTTTTACTAAATTATTGTTTAAGTAAAATAAAAAAAAAAGGAAAAATATTCCTTAATTAAACAAAGATGAACAAATTTTTTTTTTTAATTTCCTTAACTTTAATTTAAAGGTTTTAGATTGAATACTTTTAAATGATAGAGCACCATATATGTCCCAGCTCTTTTCACCAAAGGACTGAGCTGAAAAAAGATGCAACTTTCTCTCCAAACGTGTGAGGAGAACAGATGAATATGAAGTAAAAACATCCATGTGTAGCTCAAGTGGCTTCATTTCTATAACTTTGAGGGGCTGAAAGCAGACCCGACATACTCCACACCGCCTCGGGACAATATTTTAATCCAGCAGTGATGATACAAGTCTCATATGAAGAACAATGGAGAGAGAAGAAAGTGCGAGCAGCGGCCCCCCATCCCTCATTAATGAACCATGTCACACTCTGACCAGCGCTGGACTTAAGTGAGCGCTGGAATCCATAATCCCCCCTCTCTTCAAGTTCCTTCTGCGTTTCATTTCGTCTCCTCCCGAGTAGGTAAAGAAACTGTTTCAGTCGCTGCTAATAACTACTGACCTGGAGTGACACAGAGCCACAAAGAGCCTGAAAAGTTGAACCTGATTAGGACTTTGGAGAGGTCTGCAGCCAGAATCAATAGGTGGTCTGTGCCGAGTCGCAGGCTGCAGCGCAAGAAACAACGCAGCCTCCGGCAGCATTAGTGCTGCTTCATTAAGTTAGACAAACGTCCTCCAGAGAAATTAGTTTTACAGCGACCGGAGGGGAGAGGAGGTTTTATATGGATGTAGCAACAACAGCTACCCTCACAATTTAAAGTTTCAGTAATAAGACATTTTAGACTCACAAATTTATAAAGAAGTGACCAGATTAGATGGTTATAACAGCATCATTTTTAATACACTGTCTACGTTTCAGGGAGAACTCACCTTGGAAATTGCGGCTGTTGGAAAGGTTGCGATGCTCCCAACTGAGGATTTGGTCTGGAATCTGCAGAGAACAAAAGACACGGCCATGAGTGGCTCTGCTGACCCGAGTTTCAGGTTTTCTCTAGAAGTGGAAAAGGAAGCGCTGCCTTCAGATGCAGCTGAGTCATAGAGTGTCAGCATTTCCAAACATGAATAGAGTTCAACGCTTCCATTAAACGCTAAAAAAGTTGAATTCTTACGTCCAAAATTGACTTAAATCTACTAAAAACTAGCTTGAATAAATCGATGATTAATCGTTTTACGCTTAATAGATCAATAATTGATTCATAAAACTATAGATTGATTTAGCAAATAAAGCTAAAGACGGCTAGCTTGATGCTAAAGTTTAATGGAATTTCCCATAGGACGGCTAATGCTAACAATCAGTTGATGTAAACATTCATTGCTGATTAAATTAACATCTTTATAAACTTAAAGGCAGGAATTTTCTAAAATCTTTAAAGGAAATATTTTTTTAAAGTTACTGTTTGCGGTCTAAAACAGTTTTTTGCAAATTCTTTCTTCTTCTTTAAAAAAGCATACTGTTATAATGCGCCACCTAGTGACCAAAGTCAAACGCCCTCCAGGAGAAGCAGAACAATGTTTACAATGTTAATGATCTTAACATTTTGTTAGAACTTCTCCTTTTTACTGTAACTGTATTATATAAATTTTGCAGTATGTGAACTGGATCAGATTAATATAAATATATTCAAAATATATACTAGATTAATAATGTATTTCTTAATAAATGTGTCTAAATGTGTGAACCTTAAATTAAATTAAAAGGATCAAAAAAAAAAAAAAAAGAAAAAAAACCTGAATGGAATCAATCCAGGCTCATCTAACTGTTTCTGGATATTATTATCAATACTCAGCCCAACTGAAAACTCCAGTTTAAAAGCTTAATTCACTTTGTTTTCAAGAATTTCCTCTATTGTCCGTGCTGGGATTATCGATGCTGTCATCACAAGTGAGAACAGATTTTTTCCTCTGGTCGATTTATTCTAACCTGCGTGTTTTTTATTCCGAGAAGACAGAACGGAGTATAAAACCTCCCACCGAGACTCTAAACTCTCTTAACTTCTAACAGATTTGACTTTGATATCGTGCAGAAAACGAAAACACACCAAACTGCCTCGTTTTTGTCACGGATACACAACAAAGTCAGTTGTCGTGAAGAAGATTCACAAAAGGTTCATGGCGCTGGCCTTTGGGGGCGGAGGGTGGGAGGAAACGCAGATGAGCAGAAAGCGGGAGCGTCGCATTTGCATTTTTTTGTTCAGAAAATAAAATAAGCATTCAGCAGGCAGCATTGTGGACGCCTCAAGTACCCTGGTTCCATTGCTGCAAGCCCTTCAAAAGACGCACTTAAAAAAAAAAAAAAAAAGAGGAGAACAGCTTCTTCTAGCTTCACTGTTGCCAAGGCGATGACCAGCTGCAAGACACGGACTTGTTTGTTTATAGGGGCCGGCCTGACGAGAGGTTGAGCCCCGAGGTGGGTGAAGGGCTCGGTGAAAGGGACCTGGAGACTCACTTTTACAAACATGGAGGGAGAAACGACTGACCGATGCGGCCGAATTGAAGGTGAGGAAAACAAACACGGCTGGACGTTGGAGCCCCGACAACGACACTCGATCATGAGGGGGAAAAGTGCTGCAGCAACACAAAATGATCCCAATTTAAAGAAAATTTAAAACAAAATCTAACACCTAAAAGATGTCATCGCTAGTAGAGCTGCCACAAACGATTACTTTAATATTTGACTAATCTCTGATTATTTTTCCCGATTAGTCGTGTCACGCGCAAAGGTGATATGAAACACAAATCTTGGCCATTATTAGCTTTAAAATAACTAAAAATAAAGACAAGATGATAGTTTATAAAACTGAATCGTGCAGCCTCTGTACATTAGTCTCTGGTATTAAATCAAGACTTAAATCAAATGAGTTCTGAAACAAGGAACTATTTTTCTCAAAAGATAAAAGTTTTGGTGTCACTGACTCAAATATAAAGAGTACAATTTTCGGTGCTGAACGCTCAAAACTTTGTTCAACTTTACTAAACTCTGACTCCATGAAATATAAAGCAACAACTAACCCACTATTAAATTAGTTTAATATTTTAACAAGAAAAGTTGCATTACCTGTGATGATGCTAGTGTGAAAGCTTTATGCTGAAAATGGTGATGCAACTGACTTTAATTGCTGAAAGGATTTGCTGAAAATGCAAAAAACTATTTGGAAAATGTTAAATTTGCAAAAATTTTTAAGAACTATGAAAGAGCGCTGAAGTTGACCTAAATTTCAGAAAAATTTGTAGTAAAATTGCTTAAAAATCGCTAATACATGCTAATTTAGCAAAAAATATTTAGGTTGTTGCTTAATTATGAGGAAAACTCCAAATTAGCCCCAAAAACCTCAGAAGATGTCAAATTAGCCAAAAAAGCTAGTCTGTTGCTCAAATAGAAGCTAAAATCTTAATTAGCCTAAAAAAAACCTTAGAAGATAATAAATTAGCCAAAAACGTTAGCATGTTGCTAAAATATTAGCTATACTCTAATTAGCATAGAAAAACCTCAGTACATAACAAATTAGCAAAACAAAAAAATGTTAGTTTGTTGCCTAAATACTAGCTAAACTCCAAAAATAGCCTAAAATTCCCTAGTAAACTAAATTATTCAAAATGTAGCCTGTTGCTAACATATCAGCTAACCTCCAAATTAATGTGTGCCCGGGACAGTCAGTTTTGCAACGTGCGCCCCCTATCTACCACTGAAGGAACGTCTCACCAAATGATGACGAATATAACGTTTTATGGCCTTTTTCAAACGGAAATAAAAACGGATACTTGGTGAGTAAATTGGGATTTATCGCAATATCAATATTTTGGCACACCCTTAATTTTAATAGTTGATTAGTTGACTAATGGTGGCGGCCCGAATCGTTAAACTGTGATAGTTTTTAACCACTCCCCAGTCATAGATTACTAATTTGTAGATAAGACTTTATTTTATTTAACTGCCTAAAATCTTTTCTCACAGTTTTAATGATGTAGCAGTGAAGGCAGCCTATATTTTCAATACTTTACTATGGTATCTTACCATTTTAGCTCTTTATATATTGTAAATTTTATCGTTATTACTTATTTCGACTGTACCTGTGCTGTTGCATATCACAATTTCTCCATTGTGGGACAAATAAAGGTTTTCTTAATCTTAATATATTTGAATGTAATCTCTGGTAGAATTCCAGAGTCTCCACCCGTCTATACAACATCTTCGCACGCTCTGATTCAGATTCCTTACCCTGAAGGGGGAACACAATCGGTTGACTTGCACTTAGAGCAAATTTAAAGCTTCACTTAAGTGTCCGCCCTTTACTCCCAACAAAAGAAAATGATACTGATGGTCAAACACCTTTCGAAATGGGAGTTTGTCATTCTAACTAATATGGCATTACAGTGGAAGATGAAAAATGCAACGAAGAAAAACAGATTTCTATAAAAAAAAATATAGAAAACCAGAAGAAAATGAAGACACTCAACATCAGCTGTAAGGTTTTCTTGTATGTTTTTGACGAGGAACACAAATCGGACTTTCTATTGTTGGCTCATTAAATCTTCTTTATGTAACAAGAATACGACTGTCAACAAATCTGTGATCTGAATGATGTAAAAACATGTTTTAATGAGGAGTTTGACCTCACACACATCTGTAAAGATTTCCTAAAATAAATTTCCAGCATTACCTTCTAAGAGTTCTGGTGTGGCGGTGCACTACTGTGTGCTGCAGCCCACAGTGTAAAACACAATTACCAACAAGCAGGCACACTGCTGTTGGCACATTCTCTCTCTTTTTTTTGGTCGTCCAGCTTTCATGTTTATCTCCACTACCAACAAACTTTAAGTGGACCACCCAGTGGGGCCGCAATTACAACTCCGACACACTCTGCTCTTCTTTTTCTCATCACCGACGACGACTCAAAAGAGAGAATTATAAGTGGACACCTGTCAATCTCCTTAATTAACAATGATCTGAAATTGTATAGCCTCCCCAGTCTGCCCCAGACAAAAGCCAACAAAGGATTACGCTTTAAATCCTTAAAACACGCTGTGTGCACTGTATTAATGCAGGGATTACAACCGCGCTAAACAACTAAATGTCTCTCTCGGATTCTTTTTCAATTAGTTTAGCCACTGTTTGACTCAGTGTGACGCGCTCAGGTTTGGAAAAAAGACGCAGGACAGTAACTTTTCTGCGAGGAGAGACAAAGAGATTCTTCTGCTGCAGCGCAAACTAAGAAAATAACGGTATAGAAAACACTTTTACATACACAGTTTGCATTCCTCTGTCTGCAGGAACTCAAGCAAAAACGTGGGAAGTATTAAAAATACAGTAAAAATGGGGACGTAACGATTCAGTCGAGCTATGATTCGATTCACAATTTCAATTTTTTTTCAGATTTTTATCCCAACACAATGAATTAAAGGTATTTTAAGGTCAAGTGTGTTTTTTTTCTGTTTTCTACTAACATAAAGAAAATCAGTATAAATAAACAACTATTTATAATATTGAAATGATTACAAATCCTTTCATACTCTGTTCGTGTTGTGCTCCGTGTGATGGACCGCTCCACAACCTTGCGTTAATAGTTACAACACAACATCACAACATCGAGAATCCCTGGAGGGACTGACTTATGTGAAACTTTTAAAATCGAAGGAACTGCAAGAATTGGGAAGCGCAGCTCATGAGCACGCAGCCAGACCGCTGCAATCACAAAAAAGGTGCGCGTGCACACTTACGCACAGGCGCGCGCACACTTATTCAGACACGCGGGCCTACTCTTACAGGCGTGCACACTCCCAGGCTCACGCGCACTCTCACAGGCGAGCGCCAACTGACAGGCCCGTACTGTGTACCCATACACTCTCAGAGGCGCGCACACTTACACACAGGCGCGTGCGCACACTTATTCACAGACACGAAGGCCTAATCTTACAGGCATGCACACTCACATGCGCTCACACTTACGGACGTGACCTCTCACAGGCGCGCCCATACACTCTCAGGAGCACGCATACACTCTCAGGCGCACGCATACACTCTCAGGCGCACGCATACACTCTCAGGCGCACGCATACACTCTCAGGCGCACGCACGCTCACAGGCGCACCCATACACTCTCAGGCGCACGCACGCTCACAGGCGCACCCATACACTCTCAGGCGCACGCATACACTCTCAGGCGCACCCATACACTCTCAGGCGCACCCATACACTCTCAGGCGCACGCATACACTCTCAGGCGCACCCATACACTCTCAGGCGCACCCATACACTCTCAGGCGCACCCATACACTCTCAGGCGCACCCATACACTCTCAGGCGCACGCATACACTCTCAGGCGCACGCATACACTCTCAGGCGCACGCATACACTCTCAGGCGCACCCATACACTCTCAGGCGCACCCATACACTCTCAGGCGCACCCATACACTCTCAGGCGCACGCATACACTCTCAGGCGCACCCATACACTCTCAGGCGCACCCATACACTCTCAGGCGCACCCATACACTCTCAGGCGCACCCATACACTCTCAGGCGCACGCATACACTCTCAGGCGCACGCATACACTCTCAGGCGCACGCACGCTCACAGGCGCACCCATACACTCTCAGGCGCACGCACGCTCACAGGCGCACCCATACACTCTCAGGCGCACGCATACACTCTCAGGCGCACCCATACACTCTCAGGCGCACCCATACACTCTCAGGCGCACGCATACACTCTCAGGCGCACCCATACACTCTCAGGCGCACCCATACACTCTCAGGCGCACCCATACACTCTCAGGCGCACCCATACACTCTCAGGCGCACCCATACACTCTCAGGCGCACCCATACACTCTCAGGCGCACGCATACACTCTCAGGCGCACGCATACACTCTCAGGCGCACCCATACACTCTCAGGCGCACCCATACACTCTCAGGCGCACCCATACACTCTCAGGCGCACCCATACACTCTCAGGCGCACGCATACACTCTCAGGCGCACGCATACACTCTCAGGCGCACCCACGCTCACAGGCGCACCCATACACTCTCAGGCGCACGCATACACTCTCAGGCGCACGCATACACTCTCAGGCGCACCCATACACTCTCAGGCGCACCCATACACTCTCAGGCGCACCCATACACTCTCAGGCGCACGCATACACTCTCAGGCGCACCCATACACTCTCAGGCGCACCCATACACTCTCAGGCGCACCCATACACTCTCAGGCGCACCCATACACTCTCAGGCGCACCCATACACTCTCAGGCGCACGTACGCTCACAGGCGCGCGGCCCTACTCTTAAAGGCGCGCACACACCCAGGGTCACGTGCACTCTCGCAGGCACACAAACACTCACAGATAACCACTCAATCTGAGCGGGCCGGCATGGAGAAATGTTATCAGCTCTGCATTTTTCTACATTTATTCACAGGTCAAGACAAACTAAGTGTTTAATTTTCTGCTTCAATTAACATATTGACATTTAAAATTTGTGAATCTGTAGATTCACAAATGATCATTATATCCTTAATTAAAACCCTTATGTGGCTCAGTTATTCTGTTGAGGTCCAGTAAAACATAATAAGAATTATTCATTTAAAATAATAAGAAAACAACATCCTCCACATTTATTAGGAACAAATTCAATTAATTTATGGAGGGAATCAAATACAAAATGTGTTCTCAGCTTATCTTGTAAATTCTTCGCATAAATAAAGATTTAAAGAATAAAACAGGATCGCTTTATTTTGAAAAATGAATGTATTCTACTTAAACAGGAAATAATCATAAAATAGGAGTTTGGAGGGGATTAAGTTCCCAAAGTTTGCTCAATCAGTGAGTCAACTCAGTAATGACCACCAGCAGAGACTCCTCAGCTGGTCCTGGTGCGGCGGACAAAGCTCTGCGGCGTGTTTCCGAGGGAGCATGTTGACACATCGCTGCAGGAGGGAGCAGTTCTGTCAAAGGGGGAAGTTAACTTTGGTTTCAACCCTCTTCAGTGTACATCACACACCCAATCAAGCAGGATCCTCTCGGATGCTTTTATCAGAGGGTGCCACTGTGTCCAGCGGAGCCACTCGAGAGTCCCATTACTGGCCCTGGTCTCCCACAACGCTAATCAGCCACCCCAACCCCCAACCCCAAAAAACATGTTCACAAAAGCCCGGTCCACCAAAGCCTGCGGTGATTACCGGCCGAGCAGAGGATTGGCCCTGTGTGAAAGTGCTCTCTGGACAAAAGCGCACTGCTTTTCTCCATAATCACATTCCAAGAGTTTCCAATATTAAAAATGGTGCACGGTGGCTGCAGCTTAAGGAAGTCATTCAGCTGGTCATGAAATCAGAGAGAAACTCAGCAGCACAAAAAAGGAACCAGTCGACAGCGGAGAAGCAGAAACGCCACGAGTTTAAGGCAATTTATCCCAGAAAAATAAGTAATAAACCTAAAAAGTCCCCATACGACAGCTAATTGGCTACTTTAGCTTAGCGAATCCGCGGTCCAGGCCACAGGAGGTGCTGGCGCCACCCAGGAGGAGCCAAAAGCCCTTATTTGCATCAAGTGCCACCAGGATAGCTGCGACTCCCCCGCACAGCCATCAGCGGGCGGATGGAATTATTCATACACTTGCAAATTGGCGTGTCAAAGTCAAACTGGTGAAGAGCTGGCAGAGGAGCGCGGGGCCGAGTCGGGGGCCCAACACGGAGCGCGATTAGGAGATTTTTTTTTCTTCTCGTCTGAAAATCCATCACGTGAGAAATGTAATCATGTAACACAATTAAGTGTTGTAAATTGGCACCGTTATTCCCAACCCTCTTTGTGAAACGTGAACGTGTCTCTTGTTTGGAGAGAAGCTGATTCATCTTCATTTTCATGATTGATTTCAAAAGCGCTCCACATACAATTACTTTCAAGCAATACCATCATTAAATTGCCAAATTAGTTACAAAAGAAACAAAAAAAAAGCATATTATTATATAAAAATCCATTTTGAACATTTCTTTTCAGCTCAGAATGCCTTTCAGTTTAATTTCAAGTTGCGCCGCGTCCTCCCCTCCGCTGACGTCTTTGTGTTTGATCAGATGCAGCAGAAATAAGACGGCCACTTGAGTTGATGACAATTATGCTAATGTCAGTACAATTAAAAACTCTAAACAGTTTCTGAAAAGTAATAAAGATAAATATCATTCCCAAACGCCTGACAGATAGAGCAGCACGTCTTACACTGAAAACAGAAAGTTGATTTCAGGAATCCTTCATTCTAGTCACAGCTCTACCTCCTGTTCCACAAACACACAAAGAATGGACAACAACACACGAGATGAACAACTAAAAAAACACCTCCAACTAGGGATGTAAGCTACGATTAGATTCACAGTTTTAAAGTTACGATTTCAATTTTTTCTGATTTTTTTTCTCAACACGACACATTAAAGGTATTTTAAGGCCAAGCATGTTTTCCTTTTGCCGCTTACATAAAAATATCTGTTTTCCTACAAACAGAAAGGATTCAATACATAATACTGAAACGATCACAAATCCTTTCATGCTCGGTTCATGTTGTGCTCGGACCGCTCTGCGCCCGCTCAGCGGAACCCCCACCCGGCCGCTGCGCGTGCACTCGCCCGCAATCAGCGCAAATGAACGTTTATGTGCAGCTTGTAGAGAAGATAAACAGAGCGCTGAAGTGAGTTAATAAAAAAAGGGCACTGCCGGGGAGGGAGTCAGAGGGGAACAGTCACCAACGACTTGTCACAGTAGATCGGTCAAAGTTGTGATGAAAATGTAAAGTTGTGGGGCGAGGAGCAAATCTCGGGTTTGCTTGAATCTTTGTTAATAGTTGCAATTGTAACGTCGCAATTCGAAGGAGCTGCGAGAATTTCTTTGGAGGGAAACGCAACTGAATAGCAGCACAGGTGCGCAAACACTCACAGGCGCGCCCGCATGACGCACACACAAATACAAGCTTTTGTGGACTGTCACTGGCCCACATTAAGGCTCGATCCGAATACTCCCCTTCTCCCTTCCCCTTCGTTTATCCCTCCGTGCTCGCTCCAAACGGAGTGTGAGGAAAAAATAGTGTCTAATATTTTGGACGTGAGTTTCAATCAATGACATCATCAATATCGCTGGTCCGCTAGCATTAGCTTGGAGCTTCCAGCGCTTGAATATACATAACAACAGCGGTTTTATAACTTTAAAAAGGTCACGCTGCAATATAAAGTCATTACTTACATTTAAATGTAAAAAATGGTTCAGAGCGCACCAACGAAGAAGAAAAGAGCCTCTCAGCGTGAGGCGGTTTACTCTCGCGATAGCGGACTTTGGACCCGTCTGTTTGGAGTGTGAAACTTAAAAGATAATCATCCCGGACAGGACTTGGACTTCAACTGCCACTTCAAATCAAGGGGGAGGGCTAAGGGAAAAGGAGAAGGGGAGTATTTGGATCGGGCCACACAGTCATGTGCGCACACAAACTCACGCGCGCACACAGCGGCGAACACACAAAGGTGCGTGCGCCAAAATCACGTGCGCGCAAACACTCACACACAGGCGTGCGCAGACGCTCACAGCGAGCCTGCATGAAGAAATGTCATCTGTTCTGCATTTCTAAATGAAGGCAAAGGCTGTTACAAACACATTTTCTGCAACGATGAAAATGTTGTCGAGTTTCATTCCTTATTTTTTACCGATTCACAAAGAATCGTTGCACCGTCACCTCCAACCTTCAACATTTAGGGAATATTGAGAATGAAACCTGAAAATCTGATATTTGTTGTGTTTTTAAAATAAGAAAAAATCCTTTCAGGATGTTTTTAAATCATTAAAGTAGACAGTTGGAGGTCAGCTTTGGGCTTTTCTGCAGCTTTTTACAAAAACAGGCTTAGATAGACGTTTACAAATGAGTGAATAAAGAAACGTGATTGTAGGCTAAACACAGGCTGATGTTCAGTTTGTTTCCAATTTTATCAATACAGCTCTTTGGACACTCATTAAAACATGTAGAAAAACAGACCGAATAGGCACATTTTTAGTTAAAAACCAACCATTTCCTTAAATATCTTGTCTGTTTGTCTTTTAACCCAGAAACCTGCTTTATAAACACTAAATTATACTTTCATCCTTGATATTTGCAACAAAAGAAAACTCCAAGGTGGAGCATACCAATAAGTATATAATAAGTATATGATTCGATTGAATGTTTTGTCTTCATATTAAAGGACCTATCGTCATTGGGTTTGACAGCCTGTGTTTGGTAAAGGTTTTGCAGATTCCAGAACTTACGTTGAAAACTCTGGTGGCCGCCGCTGTGCTGTGGACGGTAGCTGCCCTGGTGGTAGTTTCCTGGAGGTGGAGTGTTGCTGTATTGTCCTCCACCGTGTTGGTTCCTGTTCAAACTGTGACTAAAAAGAGAGGAAAAACTTTTTTACTATGTTGCTGAAATAACCCAAACAAAGTTGTTTTTTTGAAGAAATTGATTCGTTCTCGTGACCGAACAGAAAGAAAAGTTTTGTTTTCTTTTTTTTAGCACATGTACTCTTTAAAAAGAAACCACTCTCTTCATCCTGAAATTAAACTAAAGTAAACTAAAACTGTTAACTCATAAATAAATAAATAAATCAGAGGATTCTGGGTAAAGTTTGAGATGTTTTTCGAGCAACATTGTTTTAACTTAACTTCTGCTCTTTATGATAAACTCTTGATGGTCATTTAGGCTTTGTTAAAAAAAAAAAAAAAAGTTTAAAATATGACTATAGAAATACAATAATGAGCTAAACACCTGTCATTTAACATATTTATTTTATTTCTTTACTAAGAATAACTACCTTTAAAAGAAACTAAATTAAATTTCATTAACTACAATTTAAGAATATTAAGTTTAAGCACTTTGAGCAGATGAGCAGGACACAGACGAGACTTATTTGAACTGATAATTGTCAGGAGATGTTTTGGGTAAATCACAAGTTTACCTGATTATGCTTTTCAAAACAAAAGTCTAAAAAGGTCGACATTAACATTTCAACGTACCCAAGAGCTCTGAAGCCAGACTGGTCCAGGTGAGCTTGCTGTCTGTTGGGGTTGAATCCCAGCTGGGGTCTCCACTGCCCCCTGTTCCCTCTCTCCCAGTCTCCTGGTTTTAAGACTTTATTGGGAATCCTTTAAAAAAAAAAAAAAATCACAGTTAAGAAAATTAACATGTTAATTTTAAAGCGTTATGGTATTGATGGCGAACAGACCAAACCTTCTCTTTTTTTAGTTTTCACTACAGAATTTTAGTTTTGATGGACTCTTGTGATTTACTCTATGATAAAAAAAAAGAGTTTGGCAAAGTCTACACAGCAATTTGTGTTCATTCAAAATGACACTGAATTAAAATTTCAGCCAAATACCCAATATAATAATAATAATAATAAATAGATTTATAGGATCACCTATGATAATGCTAGTGTGAAAGCTGAGGACGCTGGAATAGCTAAAGCTGATTTTTAACTAAAATATTAGTGAAATGCAAAATTAGCCAAAAAAAAAAAGTGAAATTCTAATTTAGTCAAAACAGGTAACATAAAGCTAAAAACTTCAAATTAGCCTAAAGAACTGAATAAAGCCTAAATAGACCCTTTTCATCAGACAAAATGGCGTCAGGTCCGTCAGCGTGATACGCAACTTCCAGTTTAGACCAAGGAACTGAACGCTGTTTAACAGAATTTTATATAAATAAAGGTAACCTTACTAATTTCAACAGAAAAATGTACAATATTTATTTCATAAATGTCCTGCTGAACTGTATTTTCATTTTCTGTCTTAGATCGTTCACAAATCTAAATACAAATTTGAATAATCTTCCAATATTTGAGGTTTTATTCAAAACATCCACCTGTCATTTGAGCTGAGGTTTTTCTGACAGTTTCTATTTTGATTTTAATGTTATTTGTTGGTATTTTTAGTGCAATCAGCACAAAAACTGAGAGAAACGTTTGTATTTTGATTTGTGAACGATCTAGGAGGGGAAAACCAAAACAACTATGTAGGACATTTATAAAATAAATATTGTACAAATTTCAGTTACAATTGGTTAGTTTACCTTTATTATTTACGTGCGTTTGCTTTAAACAGCGTTCATCTGTTAGCATTGCTGTTCTAAACTATATCCGCCGGAAGCGACTCTGCACATGACCGCGTGACGTCACATGAAAAGGGTCTATTAGCTAAAATAGCATGTAGCTGAAATATTAGCTTAACTCCAAAACAGCCTAAAAAACTGAAAAAAAAAAGAAAGTCTAAGTTAGCTGAGAGCTACAGACGGACAAAAAGTGTACAGAAGAAAAAGAAGTTTTACTACAGTAGGGCTGTAACGAGTATCCGGGTGCTCGGGTATTCGCGATCTGCTCCCGAAATTTCAAGTGCGAATATTCGCGACGTCCAAGATCGCTGATTCTCGATCTTTATAAATATAGTAAATTGTGGTAAAATATTATCAAAATATAATCTGGGGGTGATGTATTTTTGCTCTGAAATAGATTAATGTTGTTTTTTAAGCTTATGAACTAAAACAGAGCCCAAAAAGCAGCGGTACCGCTACGGGAAGTAAACATCTTTGTGACGGTGAACTTCCGGTTTTCAAAGTAAAACTAGCGAGAACTTTTATTCGTTCAGAAACTGAGACTGAAGTTCCGTTCACTGACATAACTTCTGAAAAAGATAATTATTTTTAACACCGGTGCTTTACTTTCAGTGTTTACGTTCTTTTGGTTATGATAACTCTTCAACAGTTGAGCAATTAACGAAACTCCATCTTATTCTGAAGAAACGCAGCCTCTCACTGCTGAAAGGCGGATGTAATCAACGTGGATCAGATGATTCTTTTGCGGAAAAAAAAAAATTTTTCATAGGGTCTCTGCACCAATATGCAAAGCTTAGAACATAAAACGTTGAAGAACTTTGTGGATAGAAAACTGTGGAGAGAATTTCCAGGTTTTGCTTTTAAATGATCCAAAACATCAGTTATTTTTATCCTTAATTTTTATGTTTCTGCGAATTTAAACAGAAGACGGTCAAAAGAAAAAAAAGTTTCAAATGACAAACAGCATTTATTTCTATTTGAATCTTTGTGTTTTTTAATCAGTTTAGTTGATTCTGATCTCCTGGTTTAAATAATGATTAAATATAAATAATTTTAATTTTCATCCATCCAGTAAACAGACATCCACATAGCACTAAACATTATATTATAAAGTAAGAATCGTGGTTTGATTCGTGAATCGGATCGTCACCAGAGCAACGATCCACAGCCCTACACTGCAGTGTGAAAACTCCACCACATTCATCAATAATCAAAGTTCTACTCACTTGGCCCCAGAGAGTAGGACGGCTTTGAACACGTGTCCATCTCCATATTCAGGGTCCTTGAAGTTAACACTGTAAAAACAGAAAATATTTCTCAACTAATTAAAATGTTAATATATTTATGGAGTAGCAGAGATGTGAAGGATTTCTTATGGATCAAGTTCTATCAAGCTTCATTTAAAGTGTTAAGGAAAACACAAAGAATATGATCACAAAAGGAAATCTGTAACACTTACTCTTACTTAATCCGCTAAATAAAACAATAAAAACAAAAATATATAAATATAGTGAGGAACTTCTCTAGTAATAGAGGTGTATTTTATCTGTCAAAAATAAAAAAAAAAGAAAGAGGCCCAGAAAGTTTCTAAAATGACTCAGATTTTGTACTCATTGTTGAAATAGAAAATGTAAAAGAAAAAAATGTAAAAAAATATATATATATATTGTTAATTTATTCCAAATAACATAATGTGACCATTTTAAAAACAAAAAATGGAATCAGTAATCCCAAAACTTAACACTTCATTTATTTAGAATTATCTAAAGGAATTATTCAGCCTCAGGCTCAAACTTTAAGAACAAAAAAGACAAAAAGCCATTTAGATAAAACTATTTAACAGTTACAAGGACATCAATTATATAGTCATTAGTCTGTAAATCATCTAAAAATCTTCAAAGTTTGTGCTTTCGTTGAACATTTTAAATATTGAGAACCAACCTGACTGCAGTGCTCTGTGAAATGTCCCGCAATGTAGGAATAGGAGACTTGACTGGCCTGAAAGAGAAGATTCAGAATAATGACTACCGTGCTCGTCTGGCTCAAATCCATGTTTAAAAGATGAAAAAAAAAAACAAGAATCAGGATGAAGCTGATTTCACTCACTTGTCTGGTAGAACGGGATTCTCGTCGAGGTTTAATAACCCCTGGATTCCGAAGCACAGCTCAGGGGGAACCGCGGTGCCCTGACAGAATCAACGCAGAAGTTTACGCAGCAGATTGTTAGAACTGTATCAAATTAAGGAGGCGCTAAAGTCACTTTATCCTTCTGGAGCTTTTTACCTTGCTGCATTCTTCACGGTAGAGTTCGTGGATGAAGTCAAACAGCGAGTGAGACTTCCCCACAAACAACACGTCGCTGCCCAGACTGTTTCTCCTCACTGCAACGAAAATCACAAAAAGAATTTGTTTAGATAACGCAGCTGAAGGAAAAGTAAAAAGACATGCAATACATCAACATTAATTCAATTCTTGATTTGATCCAATTTGAAGTCAAAATAGCAAAGAAATGACTAAAAATCCTCAACACTTGATCCCAAAACTACTTCTAGTTTCCAGCACTTTCTCTTGCTCACCTTCCTCAGGCGTGAGGTCAGGGTAGACTTCTGCCAGAGCGGCTCTCAGACGCCGTTCATCCACAAACGGCAACAAAGCAACACCTTTGAAAACAAGTCACACTTTAACATTCAACCAAGGACGCACGAATCGGTAAAAAACAATTTAAACTCTTCAAAATGTTCCTCGTCGCAGAAAGTGTTTAAATCGTTTCGGCCTGTGCCTAAATTTAAAAATGCAGAGCTGATGACATTTCTTCATGCAGGCTCGCTGTGAGTGTGCGCGCCAAGTCCTAATTTGAATTTACTTTAAAAGCTTTTTTATTACATTTCCTACAACAAAAAAATATATATGATTAATTCTGCAAGAATTTTTAGCAGACCACAAATCATTTCTTCATATATTACAATTTAAGTCATTTTCATGCCCCAACGGGGTCGTATGTCTTCCCAGCAAAACATTTTCTTCTATGTAAATAATATTTCCTTCAGTGCAGAAAAGGCTTCACTTTTCCAGGTGAGGCTTACCTTGCCAAGCGTACTTTTTGCCATTGAGGTCAATGGCAAAATCATCCGGGTAAAAATCAATGATGGAGGATTCCTGTGAAGGAACAGTGAAAGGCCATGTTAAAAACAGATGAAAAAGTATATTTCCTTTCTGTTTTTACCTTCTGGAATCTAGAGCCTAAAACTTACTGCTTGCTTATTTGGCATCATTTTAATCAGCACAACCTCTCCTATGTGACACTACCTTTATTTTGTCATTTTTCCATGTTGTATTCACACACTAGACATAAAATAGTGCAAAAACAGAGAATTCCATCTGGAAAAAAGTGATTCATTTTGCTGTGGAAACGTCAAAAATGTTTAACAAACTGTTTTTACAACATAGAATAAAAGTTTTAGGATTCATTTTAATAAAAACAATAAGAAAACATTTTGTCAACAAACTAATCAATGAGTTTTTTTAATTAAAAAAATTAATAAAAAAAATTAATTCCAGGTGAAATTCACAGATTCCTTCAGAATCTGCTGGAATTATCGTGTTAACGGTTGAAAGGCTACAGTAAATCAAAGAAAATAAACACCAGAACTCCAGTGTTAAAGGGTTACATTGATTTGTTCAGGAATAATATTCTTCTCCTGTTTTTTTTTTTTTATTCATAGTATTTATAAAAGTTTTTAAAGTTCTAAAAACGTAGTTTTAGTTTGTTCAATAAACGTTTATCCTGTTGTGTTCTGGATTTGGACCCCGTGTGATTGAGTTTGACACCACAGTCTTAAACTTACCGGGCTGACCATGAGATGTCTCCATGTTGGAGGCAGGAAGTTCCCACTGGCAGCAGGAAACACGCTCATCAGCTGCTCCAGAGGCTTGAACTGAACAGAAAAACACGAGAAAACACGCTCAATATTCTGCACATTTGAAATTCATGCAGTTTAATAAGACTAATAGTTATCTAAAACATGAAACTTTTATTGATTATAGTCTAATTTAAACTTTTTCTAGACAAAATATCTGGCTTTGGTGTGACTCAAACCCCCTTCAAGGCTCAGTTTTGTGTCAAAATGTTCGACCGTACGAACCAGCAAAAACATAAATATACAGAAAAGGTCACATCTGAATGAGTCTCCAGTGCTTTCTTACTGGTTTGGTGTCCTTCTCAAATTCTGTGAACATTTCTTTAATCTCTTTGAAGTCAGAGGCAAACGGGGCGTAGTGGAATGGGAAGTACCACTTCCAGGAGGCACAGCCCTAAAAAAATCAACAAACAGAAAAGATTTATTAACGGCAGCTGCATCAGAAAAATACAACTTCATGCAAAAGATGACATACATTTCAGTCCTCAGCAACAGATTTCTTCATTCAAACTTTGAAAATAAAGCTACTATAACAAAACATTTATTTAAAGGGGAAAAAAATCTATTTAAAATCAAATGAAAGAGAAGCTGTTGTCAAAATATAAGATTTAAAAATTATGATTTAAACAATTTTTGATTTTGAAATTGTAATTGTAGATAATTTATAGGATTTACATGTGAAAACAGGAAAAGTTACTAAGATTTTGTATAGACTAATATACTGTGATATAAACTGTAATTGTATTAATTTTTGTCCTTTTTTGTAGAGTTTTACATGTTTGAAAAAAAATCAACTATATCTAATGTAATGCAACTATTTAAACAAGAGTAAATAAAAATCTCATAATGACAAACATGAACATTCAAACATTTAGAGAGATTTTCCAATATAGACATTTTTCAAATAAAACTGTCACAACAAACAAAAAAAATATGTAAAAGATTTATGGAAAATGGTCAGAGATAACATCTGTTAAATTCATCCTATCTTTGCTATCAGAAGCTAATCTCTTCTAGCTGCAAAACACAAGATCGGAACAGAGACAGTGTTAAAGTCGTATGATAAAATCTAACGATGAAATATTTTCTTTGTCCTTTCTTTTTTCCCCATAAACCATTCGCTACTTAAAGCCACCAAGAAGACTCTGCTGACATTTAAAAAGCTCCAATCCTGATGTGTCTGCATTTCAAAGACTCCCGACTGTCGACTTAAAAACTGCCTGAAGTAATTATAAGTACAAGACTTTTTCAAATTTCTACACGTTTAAAATGTTGAGGACCAAAAAATAATAATTCCAGCTATTATCTGTGAAACAAACATGATTTTACCCCATAATTCAGCCCTCCTACGTCTACTTCTATCATATTTATCTGTTCCTTTAAAGATGCTCTAAGCTGGACGACGATTAGAGCTAGTTTTTGTATTACTAAGATATTTCATGCATATATGCAGTTATCAAAAAAACATCCACTTTGAAAAAAGTGAAGTACAACAGAACAAAACTGAAAATAAATCCACCAATCCCTCAGCCCACATGAGTCAAGGTCTTTTGCAACTTTTGGTAAACTTCAGCTTCTTCTGCTAAAAGTTATGCAATTAAAGCCACCACCTTTAGCAGTTACGCAATCAAACAGTTTATTCTGGAATAATACTCCTGCCTTTTTATAATTATGTTAAAATGTGACAGTTTTAGAGTTTTAAAAATTGGCATTCTGCTAACGGACTATTTTGGCATTTACTACAATGTTTTGTCTATTTTGGAGTTCAGCGAATATTTCAGCTACATGCTAGCTGTTTTAGTTTATTCAGGTTTTTCTTTTTAGGTTTTTCAAGGTGTTTTGGAGTTAAGCTAATATTTACACGCCAGCCATTTTGGTTTATTTAGTCTTATTTTCATTTTTTTAAGCTAATTTTGCATCTTGCTAATATTTCAGCTAGCTATCAGTTTCAGCGTTTTTAGGCATCAGCTTCAGATCAGTAGAATCGTCAGCGCCCAAATTCCTCTTACAGCATTCACACTAGCATTATCACAGTAATGCTATATACTGTATATCTGGTTTGGGGCAGCCGAGGCGCAGCGGTAGGACAATCGACTCCTGATCGGAAGAGTGCGAGTTCGATTCCCGCTTTGCCCGTCCATTTGTCGAAGTGTCCTTGGGCAAGACACTGAACCCCGGATTGCCTCTGGTTGAAGGTTGGTGTTTGGCACCAGTGTGTGAATGTGTGAATAGGTCTGTGACTGTGAGAAGTTTTGGGCTTCTGAAGGAAATTAAAAAGCTCTATAGAAGTATCCGCCATTTACCATAATTCTGTTAAAAAGTTACAGTTTTAAACTTTCAAAAATGTAGTTTTAGAGTGTTCAATAAACGTTTATCCTGTTCGGCCCGCAACCTAGGGTGTATTTTTGCCCCCTGTGCGATTGAGTTCGACACCCCTGCCTTAGCCTCTGCTAATCGGATTTTAAAGACAAAAACTTAATTATTCAAACAATAATATGATCATTTCTTGTAATAACAGCAGAAAAGAGTCATACCTTTTAAATCCAGCGATCAAATTATTACTTATAAATGTTTTATTAATTTATTAACCAAGACTTGTGTGTTAAAGTTCAAAATGGAGAGCATAAATAAGTTCATCATATGAAGATATTCATTACTTTACAATGTTAGAGACTCACACATTCATTTGCATCTATTTTTCTTTGTGAAAATTAAACTGAAAAAGTGTAAAAAATTGATTTTTTGTAGTGTGGGTGGCATGATAATATGAACAGCCATGAATCCAAGACGACATAAGACAATTAAAATGTTCTTCTTCTGGGCTTTGGTTACACCCATCTGTTTTCGAGATAACCACAGACAGGACTGTGAATGTGCGACGCTGAGGAGGAGACACGTCCAGCGCCTCCAGAGGACCGCTAATGAATTCATCCAGATCGCCCCCTGGGACGGGGTTCGGGGTAGGAGGGATGTGGAGTCAACGCAGTGCTGCACAATCAAGTCAGACAAATCCCCGCGCTCGCCTTCAGAGGCGGCCCACGGCTAATTCATTCATTTTAAGATAAAGATCAATGTTTTACAACGCTAGAATGATAAAGTGAAAGATTACACTTCAAACTAAATTGAAGGAGTCAGACGGAGTAACAGAAGTACATGTGGTGGAGACACTCAGGATGCAGGTTTTATTTTTTCAACCTGCTATCTGTACACAGAAATATTTTTACCTGGTTTTCAAAAATCTGTAACAACCACAACTGGGTTTTGAGGGAATTTAAAGTTTTAAAATGTAACAAAATATTCAAGAGGAAAAACCAAACTGTGTTAAAAGAATACTGAAGCCGTACCTGGTAGTAGTACCGCAGCACCCAGCAGAGGCCCTCCACGTACGACTGGACCACCTTCTTCCTGAAGTCGCTGTCTGTCACGTCCACATCAAACTTGTTCTTGTAGTATCTCTGCTTCCAGCCTTCTTCCCACAACCTGCAATTCACACATTTTATTGTAGAGTTTTTTTTTTTTTTACTTCAAATGCTAAATAGACTGCAGTTTTTTTTTCTTTACACTTCAGAGCCAAAGCTGTTGAAGATTTAAATATTGCTCCGTTCCTCCTAGACAATAAACTCCAGCAAGAACTTAATGGCTTCGACTTGTTAGCAGATTTAGGGCAGCTTTGTTGCCATGTGCGCATAATTTAAACTGCAAAGTATCCGTCAGAGGAATCCACCTGTTTGTTAGTTCAGGGGAAGCCTCCATGAATACCAGATGAGCCGCTGAGTTGAGCTGCTGTGACTTGTACACCATAAAACAAGTTCTTGATATGAACAGAACTGAATTTGCTCAGAAGTAACGTTAATATCTCAGTTGAGCCTCAGTTGACAGATACAAGGACAATGCCAGCAGGGCCTAAGGGGCCCCATATGGTTTAAAAGTGGGCAGAAAATGTGGGCCCCAAATGGGTTCACAGTGGCTAAAGTGGGAACTCAGTGGGTCGACATGCGACGCTGGCCAGTCACCCGGTGGACAGCGTAGCATGCTAGCGAGCTTCACTGTGGCGAGCTCGACTGTAGCGTGCTAGTCAGCTCCTCTGTGGAAAGCTAGCCCGCTCCATTGTATCGAGCTACCGACCTCCCCGGCTGGAGCTAGCAATCACCGCTGTAGCATGCTAGCAAGCTCAACTGTAGCAAGCTAGTGAGTGCCTCTGTAGCGAGCTAGTAATCTCCACTGTATTGAGCTAGCGAGTGTCATTGTATGGAGTTCTGTTTTTTTTTTTTATTGACAAAAAGTAGCACATAAGAACCATACAGAACATTCCATGTAATGAGCCAATACTGAGAATTACAGATGATGAATTTGAACTTGCCAGGGGGTAACAAAAGGGAGAGAAAAATAAATAAATAAATAAATTAAGATGTCAAACAGGTCCAGGCTTCAACTGTCTTAACAGCTTTTGCATTGGTACAGGATTCAATATTTTTAATATACAAAACTATTTCTTTGTGAAAAACATAAAACTCTGCTTTTTTGTTAGCATATTTAGATTTGTGTATATAATATTTAGCCATAATTATCAATAAATTAAGCAGATATATTTTTTCTGAATCAACCTTTACTTGTACAAAAAAACCAAAAACAACATGTTCATGAAATAATTTGAACATAGGTGTGTTGCTATAAAGCAAGTGAAGTCTTTCCAGAATGAACATGTGAATGTACAGTACCAGAAAACATGTTTCAGGCAACACATGGCAAAAAGAACAATGAAAATCAATGTCTTTTTGCCGTTGTATGGAGTTCCGCTGCTTCATGATAGCTAGCTAGCGAGCTCTTCTGTCGCGAGCTCCACTGCATTGAGCTAGCGACCTTCCTTGTAGCGAGTTAGTAAGCTCATCTGTAGCAAGCTCATCTGTAGCATGCTAGCGAGTGTCTCTGGCGCCCATGTATCCAGCTAGTGAGCACCGTTGTTACAAGATAGTGACCTCCCCTGTAGCGAGCTAACGACCTCCATCGTATCAAACTATCTTCCTTCCCTGTAGCAACATCTGCTGTCGGATGCTAGCACGCTCATCTGTGTCAAGCTAGTGAAATCCTCTGTAGTGTGCTAGCAACCTCACCTGTATCAAGCTAGCGAGCTCCGTTGTATCGAGCTAGTGACCTCCCCTGAAGCGAGCTGTTAAGATCCACTGTAGCATGATAGCGTGTTCATCTGTAGCGATATAATCTGTAACAAGCTAGTGAGCTCCAATGTATCAAGCTAGCAAGCTCCTTTGTAGTGAGCTAGCAAGCTACACTGTATCGAGTCAGCGACTTCCACTCTATGGAGCTAACAAGCTCCACTGTAGCGATTTAGCGAGCTCCACTGTATTGAGCAAGTGAGCTCAATTGTAGCGAGTTAGCAACCTCCGCTGTATCGAGCTAACAAGCTCTGCTGTATTGACATGGCAACCCCCCTCTATCGAGCTTGCGATCTTGTATCAAGCTAGCAACCTCCCCTATAGCGAGCTAGCATGCTTGTCTGTAGCATATTAGCATCCTTGTCTTACCTGACGTTGTCTTCAGGCTCCGGGTCGCTGTCACTGTCCTCAGCTTTTCTCTTAGGTGCTCTGCGATCTTGGCTTTCATTGGAGCCTGAAGATGACTGAGAAACCAAGAGAAAATCAAGTGAACATGGAACACATTAACTAAATATGTGGTTTAATAAAATGTGTAATAAAGTGTTGTTTACTATTTGAAAAGCTTTTAAATATCTAAAAACAACCGTCTTGCATTCATGCCAGGATAAACCTGTAATTACAGAAACTAGTGAAATGCGTTCTGCAGACAGAAGCTGCATTCACATGCAGCCGTGTCAGGTAAAGCTGCTCAACATCCATATGCATGCTTGCTGTGTTTGAAGGACGTTGATGCAGAGGAGGGAAAAAAAAACATCGCCACCTTAGCTACTTAGGATTCCGGTTTTTCTGAAGCCTTTGTGCCATTTTTATTCGTATGCTAATGCTCGGCCGCCTGTTCTAGGTCAATATCTTAACGGTGTTAAAGGGGATGAAATTCAACAGCTTGAACAACCGTGACCTATAAAAAATTAAGCTAAATCACAGAAACTGGAGGTGAAACATAACATACTGTTTAACAATAAACTGTAATCCTGTGCAAAAGTAAATGATTAAATATTGAGATCTAAGAACTTGAGACCCGCTTCATATTAATACATTATTCTTCAGAAATATACGTTTAGGTGTAAAATATTGACATAATTAAAGGGAATTTTATTTCCAAATCAGAAAATCAAAAAAAAAAAATCCAAATTTATTTCCAAGTCATTAAGTACTGAATTAAAAGAGGCAAACCATAAATGCAAAAACGCAATGGGAAAAAAACACAAGTAGTTTCATTCATTAACAATTATTCTATTGAATATTTCAACACAAAATGAGTAAATAAATTAAAATTCTAGACTAAATCTTTTCAGATATTTAAATATTTTATGTACTGGTGGTATGTTTTTTACTGCAGAATATCTAGTATTTGTAGTTGAAGGAAGTATAAAACAAAGTTCTGCTCACAGAATTTGTTGAATTTAAAGAAATCAACTTTTAGAGCTTTTAAATGTTCATTCCTCAGTATAAAAAAACCCAAATCTTTACCAAAGAAAAATCTAGAAGCCGACTTGACGGAGCTTAGAGCTGCATTAGCCGACATACAAGCTAAGCTAACTCCAGTGCTTCTTATGAATGCTAACACGGGTGGAGCTTGAGGCTAAGCTATCACCGCTGCTACACTTTGTGGAAGGCAGGTAACGAACAACGAGATAATCGGCAAGATGTCCTGGAGAGAAGAATGAACGACGTGGATCAACGAGTAAGAATGAACAACATCGTTCTCACGGGACTTCAGCTTGGTGCAACCAATGTTAGCATGGATGCTAACGCAGCTATGGAGATACAAATGAGTCTGTGAAGAAGAAAGTTGGATTATTCCTCACATCTAAAGTGATTTCCTTGGATTTAAACACAGGTTAGGTCATGCACCCGTGTCCTCGGAGAAAGAATTCGGATAAACCAGCGATCCTGATCAGGTTTGTGAGTCGAAAGCACAAGATAGTTCTGATGAAAGCAACACCTGAACCGTTCAGTTGTTTATCTAAATGATACCTGTCGAAATATTATGCTGATCTAGAGTAGCATGCTAGACTCCTATGGAAGACACGACAGATCCAAAATACTTAAGTGCAGAACTCCTGGATCTCTGTCAAACCATCGGACCACCGGACCTGACTGAGCCACTGGAGATCAAAAGTATGAAAGACTTGAGAATTGTGGGATTGAAGCAAAATAAGTGTGAAAATGACGCCTAGAATCGACCACTTCTGAAGGTGAACCTTGACCCGATTTTCAGCTGACCTTCAGACAACTTCCTGATCCTGGCGGCCGGACCAGCAAGAAAACAAGATTATTTTAAAAATATCACAACTTTTGTCCCAACTTTTCACAAAAGCTGCCACAACATCAGGCATTTATTCAGAGAATAGCCAAAAATATACTTTATTATAGTATATTATGACATAAAATATTTATATCGTGATATCATTTTTTTTCCATATTGCCCAGCACTAGTTCCAAAGGTAATAATATAATTTACTCTGAAAGACTTAAGAAAATGATTGTATGGTCCCTTCAAGTTAAATCTTAACTCTTAAGTAATTTGTTGAGGTTTCAAAGACGTTACTTATTGGTGCTGAACTGATACGGATTCAATGTGATGTAAACTGTGAATTAACTAGAGTAAACCTAATGACACAGATGTGAGTGAACTTACACCACCTTCGTTCCTCATCATGGCTTTCAGAGACTGAGCTGCGTTCTGCATGAGAATAAAAGAGAGAATTGGATATTTCCATGTAGAATTCTAAATACTAACTTTTCTCTGTATTTGAGAATTTTTGAGCGACAAATTCAATGGAAAAAGAGTCTATGTGATCCTCCTCACCGCTTTTCTTTTATTCCTTTAGATAACTTCCTAAATAATTCCCCATATTTGAAGACAGTACCTTGTTGTTTTGCTCTCTGGGGTTCATCCTCATGTCGTAGGCCTGGTATCGAGGGTTCTGGATGGGTTCGGGGACATCCCTTCTTCCCAAAGCTTGAGGGGCGAACTGCCCAGTGGTCAGGTAAGACGGACCCTGCTGCTCGGCCTGCAGTCAGACACGAACAACCATTACTAACTGGAAAACAGTCCAGGAAAATACGTCACTCTGTTTTTGTGGTCCTTACTTTCATCCTCTTTCTTTTTTCTTTGTTTCGCCGTCTGAAGTTTTCCTACAAACGAAACATTTTATTAGTTGTCTTCAAAAATCGATTATCCAAAGCTGCAGATTAAAAAAAACAGGTGTTTCACCTCGTCCTCTTTGCGTTTCTTAAAGATGTTGTCCTCGGCCACGCCCACAGCCTGCATGATCATCTCAACTCGCTCCAGGTTGACGTAGCCGTTTTGAGTTAAATATCCCTGTGCGGGACGGAACCGCTCAGATTACGACGCTCAGCGAAAGTTCAGTTATCTGACGACACTTACTCCAGTTTTGTGAACGACGTCTTTGTAAATGCCGACCAGACGATCTATTGCTCCCTCTCTGAAAGAAAACAGACAGTCGCACAATAATGAGCCAAAGAATAATAATAGAAAAAAAGATTAGTGCAATGATTGCAAAATGTTAAACTGATTAAAATGCCAATGTTCATTCTGAGGATCAGAGCGGAGCTTAACGAGGATTAGCTGATTAACTGGCTCGTCTTACGACAGCAATCTCCTCTCCAGCTACATCTCTAATTGCTTCATTATTACAAAACATGAAAGGTTTCATGTTTAGAGCTGTTTTTCCATCAAACCTAAAAATCAATTGTATAATCACCTCCACGTAAACTTATGGATCTATTTAAATGAATGTGAGATCACATGGAGAACGAAATGAGACTCGCCTGATTTCTAAGGACGGCAGATGAGGTAAGAAGTCGTTCCCGACAAAGAAGCACATGAAGACCCAGTCGTCCACGCTGCGCTCGAAGTCGAAGGCGAACGGCAGACTGGCCATGGTCAGCTCTCGTTCTAAATACTGAAAACACAAAGAAATTTAAGATTAAACTAAATACGTTTCCAGAAGTTACATTCTTCAGCTCTTTCACTATAATGTGTTGCAAATCAAATAGGTAACCTCTAAAGGGCAGCTTTTAATAAGAAGCAAAGATGTACATTTATAATTATATTCAATCACTGGAAGGATAAACGTACCTCTCTCAGAACACACAATCGGATGAATATGAACTCCTGCTCCGACACCGGCATCGTGTCGGCAAACTCGTCATGCTGGAAATCACAAATATAAAATACTGTTATGTAAGAGACGGCGCTTAGATAGAATAAATTAACCTACAGCAGAAAAAAGGTGTTTGCAAAAATACACATTTGTTCCCCATCCAGCATCATGCAACATCCTGGAACTCCTGTTTTATGGTGGATTGAAGCCGGCAGCTTCAAATTTACTGTTCCCAGTCATTTTGTTTTCATCTGCTCCTTATTCATAACAATTTCAAACAAAAAAAATACTCATAAATGACATTTTAAGTTTCATTTTCTTTGCATATGTCCTGCATCATCAGAAAAATCCTACAAAAATGTATCAAAACACAGTTTTCACCGGAGTGGGTCTTTAAAGTCATGCATGACAATTTTTGTTTATTAAGAAAAGAAAAATCCCAGTACTGCTTAATTTATGATGTTTAAAAAAAATTCCACAATCTAAATATCTTAAAAAGCCATTTTTCGTGTTTATCTGAAGCCTCGGTTTTCTGGGATTGGGTTTCGAGACGCTCACCTGTCCTTGCTTCTCTCTCGCCACACCTTGACAATCCTTGATCTCGTGACCCGTCTGTCCACAGAGAGAGCAGGGGCGTGGCTTGTTGGGTTTAAACTCCTCTCTGATGATGGTAAAGTTTGGTTCGTGAGTGGCCAAGCCGAGCATGATCAGGTCAGCTGCAACAAAAGCAGAAAATCACAGCAAAAACAGAAAAGTCAGCAGATGTGACGCTTTAAATTGAACTGACTGTTAATCTAAGACTCAGAAGGAAAGCTTACCATCAGCTCCACAGAGGCAGTGATGTGTGTTGGGGTCGTGGTTAGGTTGAGCTGTCAAAGTGAAACATTACCAAACAATGAACACAATCTTATTTTTGTGTGTGATGCAATTTTAAAATTATAAATATGCACAAAGAAAAGGATTCATCATCGGCCTAAAATGGACGTCACGGCGAGGACTCCGATAAGAAAAAGACAACAGACGCGTGCGGATGGCAGAGAGACTGCAGTCAGCGCATGC
This sequence comes from Oryzias javanicus, assembly GCA_003999625.1. Taxonomy (NCBI): domain Eukaryota; kingdom Metazoa; phylum Chordata; class Actinopteri; order Beloniformes; family Adrianichthyidae; genus Oryzias; species Oryzias javanicus. Next base: position 23,029,343 of record CM012460.1, on the reverse strand, counting down.
CGTCTCAGATGTAACAAAAACGTGACAAAAAGGGGTAGAACAGTAGCAAACTGTCCAAACACCGCACTAAAACACACCAGCGGAGAGGTGCGCTTGATTCTAGTCTGTTAGAATCCAAACTCACACTATAAAAGGTGAAATATTGGATCAAGTAATGAAAGCTCTTAAAACTTAAAAATATTAGTTTCCATAAAATTAAAACTGAATTGGTTAAAACATTAACTCAAAATTTTAATTTGATGAAAACTAATCATTTTAAATGTAACAAATGATGGAACTTTTGTTAATTGATTAAATGTTTCACTTTTTACAGTTTTGAAAAGTTCATTTCTATGTGAAACCATTTATTTTGCACGTGAGTTTAAAATAAAGCATCATTTTTGTACTTTAAGATTAAAGTATTTATTTTTTCTATTATATTGGGCGTCATTTGTATTAAATGAAATGACCTAGATGCTGTTTAAGTTAAAGGTTCAAATCCCCCCCCACTCACCATTTAGTGCATTCACCATTTTCTAGTGCTGTCCCAATCGACTAATTCCAAAATCAAGAGAACTAGAAGTTTCCCATAAGTCTTTGCAAAAAACTAGCATGTGTCAATGCTCGCTAGATTAGCGAATATAGACCACAGTGCATTGCGGTCGAAGAATTTGGACCAAAAAAACGTGTTTAAATGTAATTTTTGAATAAAGCATCCACATTTTCACCATCAGAACACAGTGGAGTCATAAACAAACGTTGTGAAATGTACGTACTGATTCGATTTTGACTTTTTTAAATCGGTGATGTCATATCCGGCGTTAAGAAAAACAAATAAAAAAAAAAGTAGCGAGCATGGTGTCCTTTAAAATCCAGGGCGCTGTATAGTTTTTTCGTAGTTAGGGATTAGGGTGGGAATTTGGCCAAAGTCTTCACATTTGTTCTGACCATTGAAATCCACTTTCTCTATTTACAGATGTATAGCAGACTGAAAAAGATAATAATGTTTGTACTACCTGTTGTTAAGTTTATTTGTAGGTAAAACAAGTTGGATTACAAAGGAGGAGTATTTAAAAAAATCTTGGTTGATTATCGGTATTGGCTGCAAGAGGCTGGTAAATGTCGGGTATCAGTTGTAAAAAGTCATTTTCATGCACCATAAAAACAAAAAAAAAGGTTTAAGAGCTTTACTAAAAGCCTCAAAGCTTAAACTCATTCATTTGCCTGTTCCAATCATCCTGGTGAGACTGTTGTACCTCTCTGTCTCCGGATAAAATCCATAATCTTGTGCTCTCCTTCTCCTGGAACACTGGCGTCAGACAGGAAGACCTTCAGAAAAAAAAGTCAAATTAAGTTGGAACTTAAACTGCATCATGAAAGTGTAATTCTAGGTCAAGTATAATATTTGCAAAGCTTGATGGGCAAAACTTCACTCACAACAACATTCTTCCATCCAGGATCATTGCTGAGCCTTTCAGCCACATAGTACCGAAGACAGTGGGCCAGGTTATCCATGAACTCTGTTCCCTAAAGGTGAAGAAAAAGAAAGAAAGATACAAATAGATAAAAGCTTATTTTTTCCACATCAGCTTGTGGCGTTTAAAGATCAGTTCACTTACTGGAGTGATGCAGTTGCTGTCGAATCTCTCTTTGATTTCTTCCGGAGGAAGATAACCTCCTGTGAAAAAGAGAGTCTGGGTGAGATTTATGTAAAGGTTCAGTTAGGTTTTTTTGTTTGAAACATTTTAACGGTGTCATTAATTTTTTCTAACGTCAATGAAATTAAAAAAAAAAAAAAAAAACAGTTTAAGCATCAAATAAATTTTTTTACAAATGATGCATATGAGTGGCAACTTCCTGGTACCATGAATGTTCTTGTACTTTGTAAAAAAACAAACAGTAAATACTTTGTAAAACATACAAATGTGTTTTTCATATTTATGACTTTAAAGTGTGAGGAGTTGCGAGTCACGAACCTCTCTGTATGATCTCCTCTCTCATGCGCTGCTTCTCGTCGGCCAGTTCAACTCCCTCTTTGGAGGCGCGAAACCGCCGGGAGCGCTGCTGGTTCATTTTGGCGCGTGGAGCCTGAATGAAAGTTAAACGAGAGTCACTTCAAATAAACCGTAAAATGTAGAGAAGCATCTCTTGAAACCCTGCTTGTTTTGAGTATAAAATACTTTAAATGTTATGCAGTAAAGGAAACATTTGTAATTCTGCTTTTTCCACTAAATAAAGACTTTTTACACAACTGTCACAACTTAATTACTACTGTGAGATACTATTTTTTTTAAATCCTTTGTATCTTTTTTTTTTATTTAACCATTTTTATTTTAAAATATTAAAGCTTCCTTAATTAATACATTAGAAAATGAAAAATAAACTAATTTAAAATAATCATTTGCATCCAAACAAACAAACTTATAATACTAAGAAGGTTATAAACTAACGGAAAAAGGCATGTTTCTAAAATATTAGCTTAGATCCTAAATAGCCACAAAAAATGGAAACAAGCCCAAAATAGCTAGTATGTAGCTGAAATATTAGCTAAACCCCAAATTAGGCATAAAAGAAGTAAAGTGTCTAATTTAGCCAAAACAGATATCTTAAGGCTAAAATATCAACTAAACTCCAAATTAACCTAAAAAAAACAACACGACAAATTAAACCAAAACAGCTAAAATATGAGCTAAACCTTAAAATATCCCAGAAATCCTTAGTAACTGCCAAAATAGTTGACAAAGCTAGCATAAAAAGAGCTGAATATTTTTGAGTTGAGGAGGTATGGACGTCCAAAAAAAATGTATGGAAGAAAAATAATAATAAAGAAATAAAAGAAAAAGTGAATCATTATTAAACCAATAAATACTCTATCCTCTCCTGTCATAGTTCAGACTGAAGAGGGATGCAATAAAAGTCACGTTCTTTGCAAGTCTCGATCTGCGTTTTTGATGTGGAGGCGGGCCTGATCCGGCCCGCGGGCCGTAGTTTGGGGACCCCTGATTCACAGTTATGCCTGATAGTCAGTAAATAGTCTGTATATTTTCAAAACATTTTTTTAAAGTATTCCAATGATATACTGAAAAGGTAAAGTATGATGTGATTGTATTATAAAATAAAAGTTGTGTATTTCTTATAAAGAAACAAAGAGCAAATCTAAAATCTTGCCGTTATTGTAGAAACTCAAATATCGACCACAGCTGTAGGGAGAATATCGGTTATTGTATCGGCCAGAAAAAATTCAATCGGCCCATCTCTAGTTGGGGTGACTGGATTTATGCTTCTTTAAATAAAAGCTGCTCATTTTAAAAACTAAAAATGCAACAGAAACATTTAGTTAAGACAGAAACTTAAGAAGTAAAAAAAAAAACGTACTACGCCATCAATTGCCATGTACAGAACTCTTCTGGGGCGCACAATATTGAACAGGCGATCGATGTACTCAAAGATGGCGACCATCATTTCATCTTCATTTTTGGGAGCTGGTCTGTAGAGAAGAGAAAAAAAAGTGACATTATAGATGATTTTGTTTTTTAGATCACTCTTTTGTTAAAAAAAAAAAAAAATCTACATTTGAATTAAACTTGTTTCAACATTTAGGTGGTAAAACTCCTAACGGATAATTTCAAAAACCTCCTTAATCTTTTTTTCCCCCGAAAATATTTTTTTCTATACGAACTAACAATAAGTTTTTCTTGATTTATGGGCAGTTTTCTTAAAATTTGTTTTTCTAACAGATTTACTACAATTACAAAATGTTAGCATTTTCTGCTAAAAAAACATAAAAAATTAAGTGTTCAAAACTAAAGGTTTCAAAACAAAAAATTGTCGTCCGTTAGAATTATTATAAATATCTGAAAACACTCTCTTTCTCAAAGCAACAAAGTATCAACAATTACAATAGATTTTGTCCTATAGCACAGATTGGACTGCTGCAAAAAATATAAAAGAATCACAATTTCTAATTCAATACCTCAATAAAAATTATTACATATTTAGCAGAGCTTTGATAAAACTATAATGTAGTGCAAAACACATTTCCTTACTTGTCTTCAGGATGTGTGCAAGGATGAATGATCCCATTCATGTCCAAGTACAAGTTGTCAAACTCCACCTCATTTGGGTTTGGTTTTGTGGTGTCAACAGGGATCCGAACTCCGTTACACTCCCTCCCCTGTGATGACGGAACAAAAATTACTATAATGCATCAAATGTTTCAGAAGAGAAAAGTCAAAAACCAAAGTTAAGGAGGATAAAAAATATTCTTAGAATGACTTCAAAATGCTAAAATAAAATCACATTCAAAATATGCTTCTGTTGTAGTTAAAAACAGACTTTAATGAAAACATAACATAAAAATGTATTTTATTCAACATAATTTTAGACTAGCAGCTGGATGGCTCGTTTCTCAGAGGGTGTGATGAGCTTCATCCAGTGTGGATGCTTGATTAAGACCCATTACGCTGCTGACTGTAGACACAGGGGGACCTAAGGCTCCCACTGTGCCGGTCCCCAGCCTGGATATAATACAGGCTCATGTCAAGAAGGACATCCAGCGTAAAACATCCCATACGAATCAGTGAAAACTGATTCTCTGTGGTGGACAGGATATGCCAGAAGGTTCAACATAATCTACTATAGTTGAGTACCAAAAATGTGTTTGTTTATATTATAAAGACTAAGAATTGAGTGTAGCCCTGGAGTACACAGCTCATGTTTGAGTAAACTATAAAAGTGCCGGTATGAGAAAGTTGCAAGGGGCGCTAAAAGAATAGTTTCTTTCTTTCAGAATTAACACTCTAAAAACTTTGTTAGGTACTGTCATATTAAAGTTTACCTGTGGATTAAACACCAGAAAACACTATCACCTTGTCTATTAGCAGTATGTGTTTAGTTTCATACATTTTTAATCTGATTTGTGAAAACACAGCATTTTATCTGTCCTTTCAGCTGACTGTACTCTATTTTAAGTCATTTTAATATTTTTTTTTGTATCTATTGTTGTATTTTTATTTCTACCTTTTTAAATAATGTTTACTGCAATTTTTATATTTTTATCCTGTGTACTCCCGGCACTGCATCTTTTATTGCATTGTAACTACAAGTCCAGAATAAATATCAGAATAACAGAGGGAAAAGTCAGAGATGCTGAATGCATCACTATCAGCGCGCGCGCTTTGTTCACTCGCTCAAGTGATGTTTACAACACATGTACAACTTGGAATTGTTTCCAAAAACCAAGAAAGTTTGTAATTATACTTCTGGAATACTAAATCAGATGAATATTTCGCTGAAACCCCCGAGTATCACTTTGACGCCATCTCTGTTAGCATACTGCTAACATATGCTAGCTTCTTACCTTCTCCTCAACGCAATGTACAATTATAGATGGGTACTTCCGGCTCAGCCAACGAAAAAACGCTGGGACTCCCATAACTGAAAATTATCTGGATCTACAAACGAACAAAAAAAAAAAACAAATACGTTTAAAAACACGCGAAAAGTGGTTTACCGGGAAAACACGAAAGCTACAGCATGTTAGCTATTACGTACTTCTTCTTCCGGGTTAAACAAACAGCTTCCGATTAGACTGAGCATGCGCACTCAGCCTACAGCGTCACCAAACGACGGAGGTGGTACAGCAATTTCATTAAATTGATTTTTTGGATAAATATAATATCCCAGTTACTCCTGGAAAATATGTAAAAGTTTTTGGTGCAGTATCTTCTGGATTATGTATGTTATTTTCCCTTTCAATCGTTCTCTTTCCACTGTTGGAAAAATATGTTTTATTGTTTGTTCCAGGAAAAAAAAAAATAGACATTCAAGCTCTTCCTCAGAAAGATGTTGTGACTTTGACATCACTAGCTTTTTTTTCCAATAAGATTAAATATATTTTTTAAAATCAAGTTTGAGACTAATTTTACCCCATACAAACTTATTTTAAAGATTTAAATCCAACAGTGACACAGAAACAGTGACTCATCTATTTTGGCATTGCCTCTTTAATCTTTCTGGCAAATCTTCTGTGATTTCTTCTGTTACAAGTTTCTCACTTTCTTTACTTTGGAAGGATGTGCTGTTTGACTTCCACCAGCATAAAAATTTGGCGTTTCAATTTTTAATCAATTTATTCTATTTTAATGTCTACATTTTGTGAAAATTTTCTAATAAGTTTCCCAAGTTTTTTTTTTTTTTTATTTCTGGTGGAGGCCAAACTAAATATTGAATTCATCATATTAATTCAATTAAATATTAATCAATCAAAAAACCAAAAGGATGTGAAATTTCTTGATATGTATTTTCAGTAAAAATGTATTTAAACCCTAGCATTTCTTTGATCCTTCTTTTATTTACTTAGTCTATAACGTTTTTTGTTTGTTTTTACACCTGGAATTTCATGTTATGTTATTTTATTTTTTGTTTAATTTTTATAAACTATTTGTATAGATGTACAATGAATATTAATGGCTATTTTCGACAGATTTTTTTGTACTGAAACTGATGTTTTCACAATAAAGTTTATTAAAAAAAGTTTCATGCAAAAACAAATCTAATAAAATAATAAAATAAACCTAAACTGTTTAAAATAAATAAAAATATTAAATAAGGTACAAGATCGCTGAATTTTTATTCTACCCTACTTAAAAAGAATAATAATAAAGTGTAAACAGCTTAAAATAAATTTGAAAAAATAACCAAATAGACGACAAAACCTCTGAATTTATTCAACCATGTTATAATAAAACAAAAATAAAATAAAATAAAACATCTTATGAAATATGCCACAAGACTTAGAATTTATTCAACCCTGTTAAAATAAAATAAAAGTAAAAAACAATCAAATATGGTTTGAGACTCGGAATTTATTTTACTCTTTTAAAATAAAACAAAATAAAATAAACTCAAAAATAATTACATAGGCTACAAGACTTGGATATTATTCAGCCCTGTAAAATATTAGATCTATTTTGATTTTTTTTAAACACTTTTTACTTTTATCAGACACAGCATTTACAACAGTCGTCTAAGCTAAGAACTTTGTACCATCATCACATCACAAATAAAAGTAAAAACACTAAATCAATGAATTATCCTAAATGAAAAATGTAAAAATATAAAAACTTCATATGATAAATAAGTGATTTGAATTTTGGAAAAAAATATAAATAAATCTTAGCTCTTAATCAGGTAATTGCTGTCTTAATATGAGAAAACCAAGACCTACACGTCTATAAGAGGGACAAATGTTTTAAAACAGAAACAACACAGAATGTTCAAATTATAATTTTTTTTTTCTGTTATTTATTTAAAAATATAACATTATGTAATATATTTTTGAAAATAAAAATGTTGATTTTAAAATATTAAGAAAGCTTAAAAAAAAGCAGGAATGAAAATCGGTGCAAAATGTAAGATTTTGTACCTCACTGGCTTCGTTGGCACAAACATGTGTTGTAATTGTGATGTTATATGATGTTCCTTTAATGAAGACTTTGAGCCCCTAATTTTCCCAACCTGCAGTGTCACATTTGAGTTGAATTAGATTCCTGTTCTCTCTTCTCCTCGCCAGTTCACGCTGGGTGGAAGGAGAATGGGCCATTAGCCTCCCCTCTTCAGGAGCAGCATCATCAACACGGCGGCATTATTACAGCAAAGAGCTGCTGATGGAAAACACTTGGCCTGCTCTGATAAGCCATTTCCATAAACATTTACACTGGAGTCGCAGGTAAGAGGATGAAGCCATTATTTTAGTGTTTGTGGAGAGAAACAGAGGAGATGAGGCAAAATCTGATGCAAATACAGGATATGAAAGCAGACAAAGGTGTTACAAAAATGGGACAAAAATGTAATTAAGTACAAAAATAAAGCAAGGGTTGCCAGTGTAATTGAATGTAAGGTAAACATGTTCATGTAAACATATGAAGTAAACATTTGACATTATATCAGAATAAAAAAATCATCATTAAAATGATCGTATTGAGAGAAAAAATGTATTTCCATATTAACAAAAGCCAAACAGTCTTCTTTTTTTTCAGCTTCAGACAACAGAAAAGGGACTAATAGAAGCAGAGCGCCCTCACCTGGTGGATATGCAGCACTTTTGGTTGTAGTCCCCACCGGAAAAAGTGAAAAATTGCTAATTTAAAAGGTGCTGCAAGTAACAATTAAAAATGTAATCACGAAAATAGATTCTAAAGGAAAAACAATATGGAATAACTTTAGTAAAATACATGATCCGACACAATAGCTTCTAAAAATTCTGTGTATAAAAGTCTTCTGCCTGTCATACCTAATTCAGTATGTATGGAGAGAAAATAGACTCACCCCGATTTGTAATTAATTCTTGATTTGTAACTCGTACAATACTTTTTGTGCGTAAGAAAAAACATTGTGAAATGAAAAAACATAAAATGTACACATGTACAACTGAAAATTACAACAACTTGAAACTAAGTACAAATGCAAATCTTTAAAAATTACAACAAAAAAAATCACTTGCTACGCACACACAAAACTACACCTATGCAAAAATCTGATGTGAGACTCTTTACGTCTCTGAAATATTTTCCATAAGTGATGCATTTAAATACTGCTAGAATGCTGGGTCATCAGAGTTTCCTTATCAACTGTTTTAAACTTAGTTTGTAAATAATATTTGGTGAAACTTGACATTTTCCCACTTTCTTAAACGTTTACTTCCTGCTTTGCTAGAGTGCGGACGCACATTGCTTTGCTCCCCCCTTCTGCTTTTAATTTTCGCTGATTATTTTCCTTTCTTCTTTTTTTTTTTAATCACTCCAGCAATAACTTTTGAATACTTTTAAACCATCGGGTCGGATTTATTTTTCTTTTTTACTTTAAACAAAAGGATTTTTTCCTGCATTCCTCTTAAAACATTTTATCTTGAGCACTACGTGTACTTGGCCCTCACGCAGCTGAAGCCTGATATACGTAGCAAGATGCCTTCCCTTTCCACAAAGGATTACCAAGACCTTCTGGAGAAGATCACAGCGCTGGAAACTAAGTTTCGCCACATAGAAGTGAACGTGGAGGTAAATGGACTCTATGGAAACAACACAACTTTGCCACTACCTCATCTCAGCAGAGAAGAGAGAGCTAACACGCAGCTAAATGGCATAGATTCTACGGGGAGAAAGACAACATCTGTGGACAATAATAAACAATCGAAAGATAATCCTCCCTGGAACCATCTTGGAGCAAAGCCAAAGAATAAGTCCAACAGCTGGAGAATTGGAGGACATGGGGGGACCGACCCCCCGCAGATAGCCGACGCCTCTGAGGTTGAATGGTCCTCTCTTTCTACGAGACAGAGGACCTCATCTACTCCCGTACACCGGAGGAAAGAAGGAAAGAAGCCAAGCATGAACGGAGCGGTGACCCTGCAAAACAGATTTGCTCCACTATCAGATGACCCCGGATTACCCGACGACCATCCACTGGAAAGCAGCACGAGGAGGACCTGTAACCCATCAGAAGGTAAACGGCCAGAAAGAAAGCTGAAGGCTCGGCCTGAGACTCTGATTGTGGGTGATTCCACTGTGAAAGATGTTCAGTGGTTCTGCAGCTGGAACACTAAAGTCCTGTGTTTTCCAAACGACATGGTCAGTGACATGAAGGAGAGAATTCTGCAAACTGTGGCAAAGTATCCATCAGTACAAAACATTATACTACACACAGGGTCAAATGATGTGTCCAAGCAAAAATCTGAAGTTTTAAAGCAAGACTTCACTGGACTGATAAGAACTGTGAGCTCCATGAATGCAGCTGTCTTTATCAGCGGTCCCATTCCAACTATTCGAGGAGGAGAAGAGCGATTCAGCAGGCTGTTGGCACTGAACAGGTGGCTTTCTACGACATGTGGTGAAACAGGAATTAATTTCATCAACAACTTTCACATTTTCTGGGAACGCAAACATCTTTTTAAAGAAAATGGATTCAGCTTAAACAAATCAGGAGTTAAACTGTTCTCCTCCAATCTCTTCTACTCCCTGCGTCATGCCAAGACTAAGATAAATTTATCTCAGTGTCAAGGCCAGACACAGACTGGATCCACACAAGGAACGGAGCTGCCCCCACCGGAGGAAAACATCAGAAACGGGAAACCTGCCTCTGAACACCGGAAGAGGAAAAACGACGAGGAAGATGGACCCTCCCAAACACCACCAAACCAACAAACTCCTGACGGTTCCCCCTCTTCACCCTCTTCACCCTCTTCACCCCACCTGAAATTCACTGAGCAGATGATGGAGCGAGTCGGGATTGGGCTTCGATCTACCCCTCTGGCCAATCCATTTTTGTCCCCCATAACTCTGTCACCAGAACGTTCGAAGGGTCGACGTAAAGCCCCACCCTCTCCTGTACAACATCATATCCTGTCCATGCAATCAGATGTTTGATGTGTTGAGGGTCCAGGCTGTGGATATAACAACAGTCATGATGTTCTCCAGAAAAACCTGGGACCCTGTTCTCTAGAAACACACACCGTTTCTGTACTTGTCACCAACAGGAGGAATGTAATCTGCCCAAAACGCAAACAAAGGACTTTAAAAGAGGTAAACATTTCCTCTGCGCATTTCCAGAAACAGAAGGTAAATGAAAATATTATTACTCCTAGACCTCTCAAGTTAGCACTTTTAAATGTCAGGTCTTTGGCAGGAAAAACATTTTTAATTAATGATTTTATCACTGAGAACAAAGTTGATTTTATGTTTTTAGTTGAAACCTGGTTAGATGAGAATAGTAGGGGTGCAGTTCTCACAGAGTCGGCTCCTCCCAATTATGGTGTTATCAGTGAGGAAAGAACAAGCAGAAAGGGTGGGGGGGTTGCAGTTTTGTTTAATGAAATGTTTCAGTGTAAAAAGTTATCTTTTGGAAACTTTCCATGTTTTGAATATGTAGCCCTACAGCTGAAGGCCTCACTCAAAACCATATTTATCAATATCTATCGACCCCCTAGATATAGTCCAGAATTTAACCTTGAGTTTAGTGAACTGCTGTCTATAATTTGTCTTGATTTTGACTGTATAATCATGGCTGGAGATTTTAACATCCATTATGGAAATCTTGAGAACAGAGGGACTAAGGACCTGAAAAACACTCTGGACAATTTTGGATTGACTCAACATGTAACAGAGCCCACACACAACAGAGGGAATATTCTTGATTTATTGATTTCCAAAGGTCTGAACATCTCTAAGGTTACTGTATGTGATTTAGGTCTGTCTGATCACTGCTGTGTTTTCTGTGAGAGCACAATTCCAGTACACAAAAATGTTTTGAGGGAGGAGATCACAAAACGGTTTATAACTGAAAATACTAGTGAGATGTTCAATCAGATTTTCTCTCTGACTCCTCCCCTCTCAGGGGATTCAGTCAATGAACTTGTTAATAGCTTTAATTCCAACATGTCAAATATCATGGATAGCATTGCTCCCAGTAAGGTGAAGGTGATCTCTGGTAGGAAAAAATCTCCATGGAGAAATTCCATTCTGGTAAAGAACGGAAAAAAGAATGTCGGAAATCTGAACGCAGATGGCGAAAATCTAAACAACAGGTAGACTATGACATCTATAAAGAGAAACTTCACTTATATAATTTACAACTGAGCAATGCAAGGAAGTCCTATTTTTCTGAAATTATCACCAAAAACTCCCATAATGCTCGGGCCTTATTTAATATAGTCGACAGGTTGACAAAACCCCCTGTGTCAGTGGCACCAGAACTTTACTCCACCAAAGCCTGTAATGACTTTGCCAAATTCTTTAGGGACAAAATCAAAAACATTAGACAAACAATTATTTCATCAACTACAAGTTCAGGATATGAACCCTATCCACTAGAAACCATAAACCCCATGGCTCAGTTTCAACCCATAAACAGTAAAGAACTGCAGGACATTCTATGTCAACTGAACTCCTCCTCCTGCTGTCTGGATATTCTACCCACAAGCTTTTTCAAAAAAGTTTCAAAGATCCTGGAACCAGCCCTGCTCCAGATTGTCAACTTGTCATTAACATCTGGTGTTTTCCCAGAACCACTGAAAACAGCTGTAATCAAACCTCTCCTAAAAAAGGACAGTCTAGACAAAACTCAAATGAACAACTACAGACCGATATCAAACCTGCCATTTTTAAGTAAGATCATTGAAAAAGCTGTTTTCCATCAGTTAAATGAATTCCTAATAAATAACAAATGCTATGATGTCTTCCAGTCCGGCTTCAGACAGAACCACAGCACTGAAACGGCTCTGACCAAAGTGACCAATGACATACGTTTGAATACAGACAGTGGAAATATGTCAGTGCTAGTTTTACTGGATCTCAGTGCTGCGTTTGATACAGTCGACCACGCAATACTACTCAGACGACTGGAAAACTGGGTGGGTCTCACTGGACCAGTACTAAACTGGTTCAAAACGTACTTAGAAAACAGGAAATATTTTGTGTCAATTGGTAACTTCACTTCTGAGCCAACAGAAATTACATGTGGAGTGCCCCAAGGCTCCATCCTGGGACCACTTCTATTTAACATCTACATGCTCCCACTGGCCCAGGTTATAAAGAACAACAACATTAGTTACCATAGCTATGCAGATGACACACAGATATATATTAGACTGACACCAGGAGACCGAGGCCCTGTACAGGCTCTTGGTAAATGCATTGAGGACATTAATGACTGGATGTGTCACAACTTACTTCAATTAAACAAAAACAAAACTGAGGTTATTGTCTTTGGGGCTAAAGAAAAAAGGTTAGACGTCACTACAGAGCTTCAATCTATTCAACTAAAAACTACCAACCAGGCCAGAAACTTGGGTGTAGTGATAGACTCAGACTTAAATTTTGATAAACACATTAAGGCAGTCACTAAATCAGCCTATTATCATCTCAAAAATATCTCAAGGATTAAAGATTTGATGTCTAAGCAGGACCTGGAGAAACTAGTGCATGCTTTCATCTTTAGTCGACTTGATTACTGTAACAGTGTTTTTACAGGACTACCAAAAAAATCCATCAGGAAACTGCAGCTGATTCAGAACTCTGTTGCTCGGGTTCTCACAAGGACCAAGAAAGTAGACTACATCAGTCCAGTTCTGAGGTCTTTACACTGGTTACCTGTCTCTCAGAGGATAGACTTTAAAGTTCTGTTACTGGTTTATAAAGCTTTGAATGGTTTAGCACCAAAATACATGACTGACCTCCTGACCCAGTATGTACCAGCCAGACCTCTCCGATCATCAGGATCCGGTCTTTTATCAGTTCCTAGAGTCAGAACTAAACATGGAGAAGCTGCATTCAGCTTCTATGCACCACAGATCTGGAACAGACTTCCAGAAAACCTGAGATCAGCTGAAACACTCAGTGTATTTAAATCCAGGTTAAAGACTCACCTGTTCTCAGTTGCATTTGATTAATATGTATTCAAAAGTTTACGTCCGCACTTTTTATCTATGCTTGTTTTAAATTAAAATCTTTTTACTTTCTTTTAATTTTATTTTAATGATTTGAATAATGAATGACATTTTTACTATTTCTTTTGATTGTTTCTTTTAATGTTTTATGTAAAGCACTTTGAATTGTCTCTGTACATGAAATGTGCTATACAAATAAACTTGCCTTGCCTTGCCTTGCCTTGCCTTAAACAGATATGCCCAATAATTAATGCAATTGAGGGTAAATGTGGTTTTGTGTGTGTGTAACAAGCAATTAAAGATTTGTGTGTATGGTATTAAGATGTTGTAATTTGAAGTTGTGCACGTGTAAATTGCATTTTGTATTTTAATTATTTAATAATTTTTGCACAAAATGTGCACAAAATGTATTGTACAAGTTACAAGAAAAGAATTACGCACCCACAAATCCAGTTTCGGACAAATCCAAGGTAAAGCAGAAATCCAAAGTAACGCAACAAAATCCAAAATAACGCAAAAAATCAAAAGTAATGCACAAATCCAAAGTCCTGTACGTACCAATCAAAAGTTACGCATGCACAAATCCATATTTACGCACAAATCCAAGTTACGCACGCTTAGATCCAAAGTCACGCACAAATCCAAAGTGTCAGGGATGGTGGTGAAGGACCCAAACGCAGGAGACAAGACTTAGTGGTGGAAACTAAAACATTTACCAAATAAACGTAAACACGACATAAACATGGAGAACCAAAACAGATGACCTGACAATGCAGAACTGAAAACCGCACACTTAAATAGACTGAGGTTGATTAACTAAATGAAAATATCTGTTCATCTGTTCATGATTCAGCTGAACATGGAGGGAAAACAGAACATGACAAAACCTAAGCGCAGAATCCTGACACAAAGTTACACACAAATCCAAAGTTACGCACAAATCGATGAGTCTATTTTCATTCCATAATTTGTTTTATGTTGTAAGTTTTTCAGATCTCATTTAAAATCATTACATATTTTCCTAATGGCACTTGTTAAAAAGTTCTGTTCTTTGCTCATAACAACACAGCAAGACAGTTTGGTTTAAATGCACAAAGATATTCTCATGTAAACTTTCTGCAGCAGACACGGTGTAAAAAAACTACTTTAATATTCAAGTTTTGACAGATTGCCTTCTTGGAATTCAGCAATTATTGATGATACATTCAACCCTAACTTTGCTGTAAGCTTTCTCATCTAACATTTACTTTCAAAATCACATTTAGATCTTTTTTTTTGTTTGTTTGTTGCAATACAGTTCTTTTACTGTGATAGATGTGAATGAACCCGATAAAAAGGATGCATATAGTAGTGAGTTAATGAAAAGGGTTCGTCTTCTATCCGTATTTTGGCTCGCACCAAAACACAAACATAAAAACACCAAAGGCGTTTCAGTGCTCTTTTTTTTTTTCCCCCTCGGCCTTTGATTAGCTTATTCCAACACATGACAAGCTCAGCGGGCGTTCGTGTAATGTTAGAGCAACATGAGCCATCAAGGTTGTATTATATCCTCAGTGGTTTGCAGAATGTTGTTGCGACTGAGCCTCTTTGAGTTAGTTTCTGCTCATTGTGCAGCAAAACAATCATTAGCCTGCTTCCAAACTGGAAAAGGACGGTAATGGGTGTCATTTGCTGTTTTACATTTTCAGGAATAAAAAGGGCCAACACATTATTAATATTTAAAAGCTGACGTATTCAAAGTGATTTGTCTAAAGAGCAGATTTAACAAAAATGGACATTCGATGCAAGAAAATAAAAACATGAAGATTTAGAGCCACATTAGTAAGAAGAAAATCTCTGATTATAGGTCACCAGCCGCATCTCGCCGTTGTGTGTTTTTACTAAACCAGCATAAATAATAAGCATTTGGAAAATCTGAAAATTATCCATTATCCATTAGTCATTGTTACATCTCAACAGGGACACACACACACGAATATCACTGCACACAAGAAAGAAACACTGTAGCTGCCTGGTAGATGTTGAAATAAGTATTTAATTTTAATTCTCAAGAATTAAATAAAATTCATTGAAAAGTTTTTTTAGCCACAATAAAACTTCTCCGTGTCCTGGACTCAAACCCCGCCCTTTGCAATGGAAGGCAATCACACTAACATTTGATGCAGTAGATAATTTGACAGGCATCTCCCGTGTTTGAGGTTTGAAGATTTCCGTTGTTAAGGGTTTAAAATGAGGAACTCTGTATTATTAATAACGACTCCCTGGAAACCGGTCTCACTCAAATAAAAATGAATTGTGAAATACCAGGCAATCGACTTATTTCCTTAAAATCTTCTCCTGACGTGAACAACATTCCCTCCGCATTAATCCAGCCTCCCCGTCTACGGGATCTTCTATGACTGGATATGTCATTTTGGCGGGTGGAGGGGGAAATAATGCAGTATCTTATGTGAATGTTCTAAAATGTTAACGAGGAAGTTCTATTTGAACATCCTTCACTTTAAGAAACGGCAGGGAACTCTAAGTTTCTGTTAAGAATGATAAAAAAAGGTCTCTATAAGTGTATTGCAAAATCCAAGAACCAGTCAGTTTTTAAGATTGGACATTCTTTGCAAAGGAGAGATTCGGCCACAGACTCTCGTCCAGAGTGTCTCCGTCCGAGTCTCTGGCCTCCTCATCCCACACAATCACTTTTATTACTTAAACAGGAACTTTTAAATACGGTCAGGTTGACGTAATATCAGCCCATAGTCACAGAAGTTAATAAGTGCAGCAAAATACAAGAATTCTCAAGGAAAGTGATAAGAGTAATACCATAGAAGGAGTTGTTTTCCACCCTAGCAGTCCAGGACAGATGCTGGAACCAGCAAAGGCTGGTTTGAGCTGGTATGTTGGAATACAGTGTGCAGACAAAATTCAAGGCTCACAGGCAGGTTCATTTTGGCATATTGTTGTAAATATGCCAAAATGAAGTTTCCTTCATAACCTGCTCCAGACCTGGTTATGTTCACAGAGTCAGTTGCCACAGTGATTAACGTCAGCTTACCCCCCTTCGTGAAACGGGTTTGGTTTAACCCACTTTTACCGGTTTAAGTTACCGCCTACCTCTGAAACTGAAAACTCAGAGTTTTCCTGAACTTAGAGTTCACAAACTCAGAGTTTCAACAAAACCAGCTTCTTGAAACAGGTCCCAGTAAGAGTAAAAGGTTAATTAAATAAACAAAAACCTGTGTCCTGAAAATAAAGAACGAAATGAAATAATTAGTGCTCTGGTTCCAACAAAAAGACAAAAAAGGAATTGGAACCTTGACCAAACGTAGAATAAGTCAGGAGGACTGCTGACCGAGCCTTGTTGACCGTCAGAGTCAGCAACTCCCTGCTAATGGCTGCCTAACAAAAACTATCCAAAGGAAATAAATAAACAAAGCCCAGAAATCAAGACTACCAAGGTTCAACCCCAAACTAAAAGAACACATCTGACATTTATTTGTCATGTCAAACTACTAATTTGATTCCATCATTAAAAAATAAGTAAATACAAAACGTGACTTTTATTCGACTCGAGCTCCTTTCAAGTTATTAATTTCACTTTTAATTGTTGAGTTTTTGTCTCATTCACAGTAACAGTCTTTCCATGAAGACTAGATGGAGCTTCACATCCATGTAAGACTGTCCTGTGGAAGAATTCTTGGTGTTTGACATTAATTGAATTAATTGTTGCCCTAAAATGACCAAACTGCTTGATAGTATACGTTAGTAGGACATATTTTCAGGCTTCCATGTGTAAAGGTGCATCTTTGAGTTCACCTGTGCAGTCTCAGACCCTTTAAAGTCTCCCTATGAATTTTTTTAAATTTTCTAGTAGTGTTTTAATTATGATTATGAAATTTTTAACCCAAATGCCACAACCTAAATGTCTTAAAAAGCCATTATTCATGTTGATCTAAAGCCTCTGTTTCCAAAATCTCCCCTGAGGGGGCGTGGCTTTTAGTAGCCCCGCCCCTGATTTCCCCCCCCCTGTCTGATTATGATAGCTTTGTCTTGCTAGCATAAATCTTCACCGCTGTGACATAAAAATGTCCATCAGTATCAGTAAAGTTCAGCCGTTTGGTTCTGATCCGGATGTCAGCTCAGATCTTCATGGACCAAACTTCCTCCAAAATCTCGATTCTTTCTCCTTCCAGTTCACCAAAGACTCTTTTAGCTCATTCTCCAATGTTTCTTGACGTTGCTGTGATCAATCCGCTCAATCCATTGGTTTCTCAAGGCAGAAAATAATGAAAGCTAACATCAAAATGCTCTTTCATTCATTTACGATCCTTTCCATCTGCTGTCAAATGAGCCGCCGTTCACATTTCCGTGGTCACATCAAGAAGCTCCGTGGAGTCTGTTGGGAGATTTTCCAGCGTTCTCAGCCCTGCTACTGTAAGTATTGGATGAAACTCACACCAAAAATCCAGTGACGGCTGATTTGACCACAGAAATGTGAACGGCGGCTCATTAGACTGCAGAGCTAGCTAGACATGCAAGCCGGTCTAGATGAGGGGTTTAGTGCATGTGCAGCAGAAATGTTGTGACGTAAAGAAGTCTCATTAATTCAAACAGAGTCTGTCTGTGACAGTTTGATTGACAGCGATTTAAAATAAGAAATACATGGTAATGAAAAATGATTTCTTATTACATTTGTTCTCTTTAATAAGAAAAGTACCACACAGACATGTTAAAAACTCAAAAACCAGGATTTTCATTGGAGGGGGACTTTAAGCACCTGGCATTTGTCTCAAAGCCAAGCTGGTCTTATTGACCCCACAGGAGGTGAGCAGATGGGCAAAATAATGTACAAAATATGGGTTTTAAGTACTGAGGCTGGCAGATGGGGTGCTTTTGGGGAATTAAAGACACATTGTATTAACTGTCATTAAATCCCCCGCCCTTTCTAAATGTCTCTCTATGTGTTTGTGGGAATGTTTTTCTCCATTAAAGCTTCCCGCTGTTTGGTGTAAAATGCCGCCGCAGCAGTTTTGTGGCTTTGCAGCTTCCATCCCTCTTCTGATCACACATCCTAACAGTTACAGGATCGCGGCTGGACCTGCTCACGGGAGCTAATTGAAAACAGTCCCCGGCTGAAGCGCTCTTGGCAGAGGTAAAGCGGTTTAATTGAGCTAAATTTGTCTCAATTAAAGCGGTCACTTAAAAAAAATGAGAAACATCAGTGGCGGCAGAGATGTGACAAAGAGGGGTGCTTACCTGCACATTAGGAGAAGGCATGCTAATAGCAGCACACCCTCCCCTGCTCCCATGTTGCAGGCTCAGTGGAGAGAGACTCAATTATTGTAAATGGAAGTTCACTTTCTAAAGGGAGCCCTTATGTGCTGCGGATTGGCTGACATGGACGCTGAGCTTCAGTTGCGAAAACAAGTTAAACTTTCAAACGTTCTGGTCATGATAACAGAAAATGGATTTTATTGAGTTTTATTCACTGCTTTCATGCCACAAAAATTAAAAACAAAAAAGGTTAATACTGCATTAGAAACAAAGCTCTGCGTTGCATATTTAATATTTAATATCTATAGTGAGAGTCATTCTCCTGCTCCTTTCCATACAATTTTCAGCGCATAAAAACTCAATCACACTTTCAACAATTTCAGTAATCTTGGTATCAAAATATTCAGCTTGTTCAGGACATTACTGCTTGTACTTTTGGTATTCATAAACTTTATAGTTTTTTTAAATATTGAGCAAAATATTCCCCATAGGAAAAGAATAACAAATTGCTCCAATCCTTCAAAAACTATGTGTATTTTGAAACTTGTGAAATTCGTCATACTTTCAGATTCAAATAAACTTCATAATGTTCAGCAACTACTGAGTCTTTTTATCCTAATTTGAAGTTTAATTTTGTTTTAGTTTTATTTTTTTATCAACATTCTAACAGTTTTTTGGCTAATTTATAAATTTTACCAGTTTTAGGCTAATTTGGAGTTTAGCTAACATTTTAGGAATTTGTTAAAATATTGACAAAATAAAAAAAAAATCACAGTTTTTAGGCTTATTTGAACTTTAGCTAATATTGTGGCATTACTCTAGCTGTTTTTGGCTAAATTAGATAATTTTCAATTTTTTTGGGCTAATTTGGAGTCTAGCTAATATTTTAGCATTATGCTAGCTGTTTTGGCTATTTAGACATTTTTAAAGTTTATTAGGGTAATTTGGAGTTTAGCTAATATTCTAACAATATGCTAATAGCAAAATTAGACATTTTTACATTTTTGGGGGGGGTATTTGGCATTTAGATCATATTTTGGCTGCAGCTTTTTCAGCTATCACCTTCAGCATTTTTAGCTAGCTATAAATTTCCTCCTTTTCAGCTATCAGCTTCAGTTTTTTTAGCTAGCTATCAGTTTCAGCATTTTCAGCTATAATCTTCAGTCGCCACATTCAGCTTACAGCATTCACACTTGGATTATCCCAGGTAATGCCATGGTAAATGGCGTAGACATATATCGCCCTTTTATCATACTTGATAAAACATCAAAACGCTTTAGAGTCACAAACCCATTCACACACACTCGCACTGGTGGTGGCTCCGCTGTCGAAAACTGACGCCAACCTTCCACCAGAGGCAGTTTGGGGTTCAGTGTCTTGCCCAAGGACACTTCAACACATGGACGGGCAAAGCGGGAGTCGAACCAGCAACCTTCCGATCAGGAGTCATTTTTTCTCATTTTTTCCCTCCTATATCAATCATCCGGATTTTGACCTGTAAAAGCAATGTTTTCAAAATAAAAGCTTTTAAAAAAGGCACCAGAGTAAAATACAATTAAAATGAGAAAAGTATGCAATGCAGGCAAGAGACTCTTTAAAATATCTATTTTATTTCTGTAAAGGCTATGTTACTAATACACATTATCACAAAAACAAAATTCAATTGACAGAAATTACGATGTGCATTTTTATTTTGGCGAAAATGCAGCTGTGCTTCGCCTCGTTTTTAAAAAAAAACTAGATTAATGATACTTCAAGGCATCAAGAACTTTTCATCTCATTATATTTATTCTATAATTAGAAGATACACGTTTGCAGAACAGTAATGCTTTTTTTCTGACACGCTCTGCATGCGTATGTGTGCTGCATGGGATATGGGAATCTGCAAGGGTTTTGAAGTAAATTCAAGTTCTGAATTTAAAGCCAAAATCAAACTCTGGAGAGTCACAATATGTTGTGGGAGCACGTGTTGTAGTTTATCATTTAAATGCATGGATGAGGATTTACCACTTTAATTGCACATATGTATTCCTTTTCTGTATCATGCTTTGGACCTCTTAAAGGCTGTCAAGGATTCAGTTTGGTTTTTTACACCAAAAATGGCACTTTGTTAAAGTTTTTATGTGAAATAGAGCAACAAAAACCCTTGTTTTACAAACATTACACAGAAGATGTTGTGAATCACTGTGTTCATAGTATTTTTTTTAAGTTCTGGTCTGTTGTTCCTGGTGTTGGACTCACTGGTGTCTTGATTCATGCTGTCCCCTGCTGGAGAACAGTTGCAGCAACATGAAGTCTGTCCTTACGTCCAAATCAAATGAGGGTGAATTTCAGGCTGAATCACTTTGAGTCTTTTGAGTGTAACCATGTTTGATTAGAAGACAGAAATGAAGATCACCTTAAAGAATTTAACTTCTAAAGTCACTTTTAAACTCAATGGAATTCTTAAAAGAATTGCTTCAACCATAAAAGCAAGCACCTTTTTTAGGATGAGTACATCGGTTAATCTTTGCAGGTAAAAAATAAAAAGACAAATTTGACTCTTAAAGACCCACTATAACGATAATCATGTTTTTGTGTTTTTAACACCGACAGCCTTTTTTTTTGTCATGATTGAGAACGTATTTAAACAATATTTATTCACGTTTTTTTCCTTGTTCCTACTTTTACATTTTTTTTACTTTTGTATTTATTTTTTTACTATCTTACTTTTAATCGTTTTAACTTTTTGATTGTTGTTTTTGTCGCTTGTGGACTTCATGTTAAGGCACCATATAAATGAATAAAATTAAACTTGACCTATAATATAAAGATCAAATAAATACTTCTGTAGTAAACAGCCTGCAGCTGTGGTGCATCCACTTTCAGATGACTAAATCCGTATAATTCCCTGTTTTCCTCATCTGAGCTGGATCAGAACTGTTCAGCTCTGATATTGCTCACCACTTTCGTTGCTCTGGTAATGTTAGGTTGGGGTTGTG
The DNA here is from genome assembly GCA_003999625.1 of Oryzias javanicus. NCBI lineage: Eukaryota > Metazoa > Chordata > Actinopteri > Beloniformes > Adrianichthyidae > Oryzias > Oryzias javanicus. The sequence continues at coordinate 23,007,680 of CM012460.1, read as the reverse complement.
AGGGGCTGTAAGCTAGGGGGAGAGTGTAAACATGGGGAATGAGGGCAAAATTACTTTGCATTAACATTCCCGCCCACAACTCAGAGGTGAATTTCTAATGAACTTCGAAGAAACTTCATCCTAGTAAATGACAAGTTTTTAAATTTGTTCAAAAACTCCAAAATGATAATTAAAAGATCAAAAGATGATTGGTATAGGATTTTTTTTTAAAATCCTCATTAAAATTAAAAAATCCTACCTTTAACAATGTATTAACAGTAAATAGAAATTATATCTAAATTAAATTATTCCTGTTAATTTATCAATTGAATTTGTCCGATTCTGAAAAAAAATGAGAATTTTGTCAATAACTTATTTGTGCTTTTCTTAAAAAAAATATTTTTATGTTTTGACAAAGATTTCATGATTTAATCCAAATCTCATTTTTTTATGTTTTTGTTTTTATATATTAATGGAAGAAATTGGTATTATTATTTTCATCTTTATCAATCAAGGAATCTTTTACTTTTTTTGTAAAATAGTTAAATATATGTACAAATATAGTATAACTTAAACCTGAATGTTTTCACTTTTGCTTAATTTTATAACTGTAATAAAACACTATTTTTTATTTTCATTTTTTTCCATGAAACATGAGCTGAGCTGAACTGGAGGCTGAAACTTCGCCCTCACTACTCGGTGTCATTGATAGTATTTTCGAGTGCACAAGTTTCAGGCGTTACTATTTTTTTTCCACCAGTACTTTCACTCTACTCTCACTTTTCTTTTCTCTCTCCAAAGGGAATCTATTGATGATCTTCTCAGGCGGGTGCCTCATTGTTTAAAAGAACAAACAAAGCTTAACTGTGTGAAAAATTCATTTGTATAAGCTCTGACATAGAAAAAAAAAAAAGACGACAAAAAAAATATCTCTGCATTTGGAGAATTTCCTCATAAAAAACCAGTAACAACTTCCCCGAGGAACAACAACAGCAGCTTGGAGGTTTTGATCTGTGTGTGCGATCTGTCTGGCCCTCTGCCTCATGCTGTGACATTCAAACCGAGCTGCTTGTTATTAGCCTGGTAAATCTCTGGTTGCAGCATGAAAGCCGACTGATCAGTCGCAGCCGCAGAAGCTGTCAAACGCCTTGGTTCGCTCTCTTTAGAAGTGGGGCGGAGAGTGGGCGGTTTGACAACAGTCCCTGCTTCATTTGACAAATAACACAATCAGAGGGATGGAAGGCATCAGGGAGGAGAAGCTGCTAATGAGCAAATGGACACATGCTAAATAAAGGAATTTTACTCGTCTAGCTGCAGCACAATTTGACGGCAATACATCTCCTCTTGCAGTGATGCAAAAACGTTTCATTCACTCCATAAATATTCGTTTTTTAAAACATATTAAGAGCATACAGAAAGAATTTGCCCAATTCTCACTACTTTAAGAAAATGAAGCTGTAGAAAAACAGTTTGGAGAGCTTTACTTTTGTTCAATGACAAAAGTAAAGGTCTCTAAAGTGAGAAAACTGCCATACATTGATTTGGAAGGGGTTACATATTAAATAGCAAAGACTGAAAAAGTTTGGTTTACTTATAAAAGAGTCATAAAATAGCTTTTTGTCAGTTTAGAACATAAAAGAAAAAGCTAAACTACACTCAAAACTGTTAACAGTGAGGATGGAGGAATGGAAATTAATCTGTTTGCTAAAACATCATTGTCAAGCACGGTGATGACGGGTAATGGTTTGGGCCGGAACACTTTAAACTAATTTTGCTCATTTTAAAACTAATCTTTAAATTTTAAAGTTCATTTTAAAATAATTTCAAAGCTAATTTTGTTGGATATAAAATTGGTTTATTTTAAAGCTAAAGAAAACAAACAAAAGAAATCGATATCTACACATAAATATGTCAAAAATAAGAATAATTAAACTCAATATAATGTGTTAGAATGTTCTATAAAATATGTCTGGTATTTAAAACCTAAAGGGTAAACAGTTCTTCGTCTGAAGGGAATTCCAGGATATTTTCTAATTTTTTAATTTATTGCTGATTTCTTCTCCCAATTACTATAATTTTACACAAAATTTTAAAAAACAAAGCCTCATTAAAGATTTATTATTACGTTTTGTGTAAGGAAAACCTAAAGCTGTTATATCGAGAGGAAACAAATATTATTTGTGTATTATGGTCAAAATCATGTCTTCTTTGATTTTCCTTTTCATTTTTTCCATAGATTTTATTTCATTTTTTTTTTACCTTAGAGAACCCTCAAGGTCAAATTTTGTCACTGGTTTTTTTTCTTTAAATTTTTTTTCCCGTCAATTTTTTAAACGTTTTTTCCCAATTTTGTATTTCTTTTTTGACTGCTCTTGATTGGAGTTTCCATAAAGTGAACAATGGCATTGTCAAAGTAATGTAGAATATTGTTCTCCAGGGTTAATTAAGTTTCATAAATATTCACCATTTAAGTCTCAAAGTCTCTCTTATATTAGTAATAATAAAGGCCCTTAAATAATAATAAAAAATGCATTACACTAATTAATAAACATTCACACTACAGTGATTCTCCTGCTTCTTTCTGTACATTTTTAGGAACATAAAACTCAATCACAATTTCAACAATCTTGGCATCAAAACATTCAGCTTGTTCAGGATATTAATGCTTGTATTTTTGGTATTCATAAACGTTATAGTTTTTGAAATATTCCCCTGCAAAATATGCCCCGTAGTAAATGAAAGAGAAAGAACAACAAGCCTTTAAATATATTCATGGTCTATGTTTTCCTCTTTTATTGTAAATTTTAAAAAAAATTGGAGTTTAGCAACGGGCTAACATTTTTGGCTAATGTGTTAGCTACTAAGGTTTTTTTAAGGATAATTTTAAAGCGTAGCTTCATTTTTGACATTTTTGACTAATGTTTACTGAGGAATTTTAGAGTTCAGCTTTTATTTAAGCAATGTGCTTGGTTTTTTTTTGGCTAATTGGGCATCTACTGAAGTTTTTTTCTTTTGCTCATCTGGAGTTTAGCTAATATTTTTTAACAACATGATAATGTTTTTTGGCTAATTTGAGAACCAATGAGGTTTTATAGGCTAATTTAGAGTTTAGCTTTTATTTCAGCAACAGTTTTATCTTTTTTAATGTTTTTATCTAATTTAGTTTACTGAGGAATTTTAGGCTATTTTAGAGTTCAGCTTTTATTTAAGCAAACAAGCTAGCTTTTTTTTGGCTAATTTGGCATCTACTGAGGTTCAGCTCATATTTAAGCAACACACTAAAAATTTTTTCTAAATGGGCATATATTAGGGATTTTTAAGCAATTTACTACACATTTTTCAGAACTTTAGGTCATCTACAGCACTCTTTCATAGTTTATTAACGAAATTTCCATTCTTTTATAAATTTTACCTTTTGCTAATAGCCTTTCCTTTTTTAGCAAATCTCTTCA